>OX578153.1:89631664-90831664 GCA_951213105.1 Amaurobius ferox
AACTATTTCTACTTAGACAACATACATAAAGAAGAAAAAATAAAAGGAAAAAAGGATACCTGGAATCTAACTCAACAAATACACGATATATATATATATATATATTTACTTATTTATTTATTTATTTATTTATTAGTGAGTTCTGCCCGTAAATAATTTTAAACAAGAAAGATCAATCATGCATAAGCATTGATTATGAAACACTTTCCAACTGAAATGTAATTTTTTAAAAATTTTTAAAATGTGATTCATTCAGTGGTAATATCTTTTACATTATCACAGTACTACAGTAATTTATTATACTTAAATATTTAAAACTGTATCGAAATATAAATCATCTGATTCTTTATGCAAAATCAATGAATATTTCATTCATATAACTTGTATTCCAGACTCCAGAGCTAAATAATTTTGTGTGAAAAAAATTCAGCAATTCTTATGTAATTCATCTTACAATCGCTTGAGATATTTGCATTCTGCATATGTTAAAATTAGGCTTCCTTGAAGAAATAATAAAAGTTTAGGGATCATTTAAAATCACAACTATTGTAATTGCATAGGCACGGAATTTAGATATACAGATAATATATATGTGTATGTGTATGTACTCAAAGTATTGGGATCGTGCCGAAGATCGGAACTCGAATTTTCAAAGGATCTACACGTTTTGGGACTTCTAGAACACGAAAAAACTAGTTTTAGGAAGACGTCTGTGTGTGTAAGGGTGTATCTGTGTATGTTTCTGTGTGTCTGTGTGGATATTACATCCACTCTAATTGAAAAACTAATGGACCGAATTTCATACAATTTGGTAGGTATGTTTTTTGTGGGAAATCCTGATGTTCATTAGATTATAGTACGATTCGTAATAAAAGAATCTGCCTTATTTGCGAAATGGCCGCAGAAATTGCCTTTATCCACTCTAGCTAAAAACTAATGAACCAAATTTAACAAAATTTGGTGTATAATATTTCAATAACCTACAAGTGATTTATATACCAAATTTAACAAAATTTTGTATATAAATCATTTGTAGGTTATTCTACTACGATTCGGGAAAAAGGAACGGGCTATTTTTGCGAAATGGCCAGCAAAAATCGTTATATATAAAAATAAAAGACTACGTGTGCTCAATTATATCAATTAAATTCCTATTTTATATGTGATTTTTGACAACAAAAAGAATAAGACTAACCCCATTACTCTAGGACTAGCCGTTCTTGAGATATTCTAGTTTTTTCGCGTTTTCGCTACGCCACCTTTGACAATAAGTCCAGTTATCAAATGAGAACCAAATTTAAGTTTAACGTGTAAATTTAATGTCATTTAAAATACTTATGTTGTGCAGATTAACTCAAATTATCATTGAATAAATAAAGAGAACGAATATGAGTCTGCAGAGAAAGACATGTGCTGTCCACATCAGAATTTTTAACAATATTACAACAATGATTTATAGAAGTGAACGAGGATTATTTTCAGGCCATTTCGAAAAAAATGTATGATCTATATTTAAAGATCCATCAAATTTTTGTCGAATAAAATGTTCAACAAATTTAAGCTGTGTACCAAATTTTAACTCTCTAGGACGTAGGAAAGTGCATTTAAAATGCCATCAATTAAATTTATCATGAAGAGTTATATAAAATTTAAAAAAAATGAAAAATTGTTATCTACCAAATTTATTTTAAAATATGAAGCCACTCCTATATGCAAAACATTTAAACAAATGGAGAGATATTTATTATATAATATCTCTCTCTCTTTTCTTTCTGGAAGATATCCCAAAGTCAGAATTTAATTGAATTTGTTTTTTTCCCTATATTAAATAATTTTTTTAATTAAAAAACTACTTAACATATTTTACTGAATTTTTTTTTATATATTCTATGGGATAATGTGAATATTTCCTAAAAATTTCGAAGCAATTCGTGAATTTTAAATTTACTTAAAAAATGTTTGAAAAATTAGGTCCCATAGGGTTCAATGTATTTCATTTTTTCAACCCGGGTTCAATAAAAAACTAATTGGGTGATATTATTTATTTATATTCCCATAGGTCCTACAGACCGTCTGAACAACATACTAAAATTTCATTTTGATAAACTCATTTTTACGGCAGTTATCGTGCTAACGGACAGACAGACAGACAGAATGAACAAAGTCATAAAAACACTTTTCAACTTTGTTGTAAAGTGTTAAAAACTGGTTTATTCATGGTACATATATACTATAGTAAAAGACAACACTCAGTTATCGTCTGCATAGACACAATACAAAAGGGGATATTATAATATTCACTGCTGTATATAAATAAAAACTGAGTCCAATATCCAGCTTCGTTTTCAGTATCTGATATCATACGCAACGTAATACTCCAGAATAGAGTTTTTTATACAACGATATACGCATTTCATTCGAATAGATAAATACAAATAACATATCGTCACCTTTTTCCTGCAGAAAATTCATGTATTGATGACACATCATTTTTACTTTCCGAAGCTTTGTTTTGTGCTATCGGTAATTACTGGTTATAGATTGACGATATTCCGTTCATCTCTCTGGTAAAACATATGACAAAATGACTGTACACTTGATCTGCTGCGGGGCGCTGTGAAGTGCATAAAGAGTGTCAGCACCATCTGTTGTTAAGTCTCAGTGCCAGAGACCCAAGCCAAGAACTTCTCGGATTGAAACGAGGTGCCAATAGAAGTACTTATATTACTTTCAGTTGTGTCTTGACTGCTGTAATTACAGGGTAATATTTTTTTTTTTATTTCTCGACGTCTTCTTAAAATCCATTCTTCTGCAACGTTTCAAACGATTTTAAAACAATCAAGTTTTGTGTACTTTCATTAAAATATATTTTTGATTCTTTATTATTATTTTCCCTCATTCATATAGTATGATGTGTAGGGAAATCATTGTTATGGGGTCGAAAATTTGAATTCGAGTCTTCTGCGGAAGAGCAAGTTTTAAGCATCCATGAACTCAAATCGAAAGCTTTAGAGGCGATGTCTGCTTGTGTGTATGTACGTTAGGGTTCGTGTACAATAGTGTGTGTGTGCGTGTAAGCATATGTGTGTTTATTAGTGTATATATGTTGGTGTGTATGCATATTAGTATGCATGTATGTTAGTGTATGTGTGTGTGCGCTAGTGTATGTATATTTGTGTGTGTGCGTATCCACGTATGTTACTGTATGTGTGTAAATGTGTATGTATACTGATGTGTGTGTGTATGCGTGTGCGTGTGTGTGTATGTACGTTTGTCTATGTGTGTGTGTGTGTATGTACGTTTGTCTATGTGTGTGTGTGTGTGCGTATCCACGTATGTTAATGTGTGTGAGTAAATGTGTATGTATGCTGATGTGTGTGTGTGTATGCGTGTGCGTGTGTGTGTGTCTATGTACGTTTGTCTATGTGTGTGTATGTGTGCGTGCGTGTGTGTATGTGTGTGTGTGAGTGGGTGTGTAGACGCAATATCTCACTAACTCTCAGAGTTTGAAATATGGCTTGAAATTTAGGGGGACATTCTCCCTTTAACAAAAATTTGGGGGAGTTCAAAAACGTGGGGGAAATTTAAAAACCCAGGATTTTTATCAGTAAAACGTAAAACAAGAATTTTATTTTACTACAAGAGACTTTCAAAATTGGCATTTAGTATATTCAGCCTTGATTTGATAATTATCAACTTTATTTTTTAAATAAATTAAAAAACCCTTTTTATGATTGAAAATGGAAAGCAAAGAGGAAAATATATGCCGTTATTTTGTAAATCGCATATTCGCATAAACCACATTTTGAATAGTCTACATTTGTATCTCGCCAAGCTAATGTTATTCAAAATATTTTGAACTAAAAATATTTTTAATTACTTTTAGTAAAATTAAGATGAGAAGGATGGATGTTCGTTTTTAATTGAAATTAGATTTTCAATTTTGGGTGCAAATATATGAAATTCTAATTTATGCTCTTCAAATATATTTCTAATGAGTTTTAGTTTTAGTGCTAAATGCCTAAATAAATAAGAATGTTTTAACTTCATTATCCTAAACATATATCTCAATTTCATTTACAATATGTTTAAAAGGTAATATTCCTGCATAAAAAGCGCAATAAAAGTAAAAATATCAGTGGAAGCAAACAGATTGCAAATATCGAAAATATATAATAATAAAACGAAATATACCGGTGATCGTGATTAAATAAAAAATGTTCGGGGTATTGCTAAAATGTTATAAATTACTAACTAATAAATGAAACACGTAAACCCATGAATATGCTGTAATGGATTTTTTTGCTAGGACCAATTTTCGGTCAGAAATAGTCATTTTCATCCCAAGGATTTCATTGAAAAATGTCTTTGATGCTGGAATCCCATCAAAGTCCTTCAAAAAATTTGCATATTTTCCGGGAGATGAAAAAATCAGATTCACCGAGAAAAGGAAAGTTTATTGCTTAGGTTAAGTATTTAAAGACGTCTATCAAAAGGCCTAAAATGACGTTTTGTCTGTTATAATAATTTTCTTCTCATTTTTGCAAATCAGTAGCTCCCACTGAAGTTAGCTCCAACTAATCACGGGAATCGTTGAAAAACGTACTTTCTGGTACTTTCGCGAGCGTTCTGGATGCAGCTGCATAGAAATTTCCGGGAGAAACGGTGCGACTTTTAGATTTCCCGGAAAAGGGGAGTTGCTGGGAAAGCTTTCAGGAGATGTCGAACTTCCCGGTAAAAACATCGTGGATACGTAAAACATTTCCATCCCTGCTTTTCATTCGCTCTCCTGCTCATTCCTGACGTTCGTTTTCGACATTTAACCTATTGCTTACGGGTGGGACAGCGTCCATCCCGAACGAAGAACCTCTCAAAAAGACAGGTATTTGACATACCGTATCCCAAACAGTTCAATCCGACTTTGCGGACATTGGCGTCCATGGACGCCAATGCCAGCAAAGAGGAATCGAACTGTTTGGGATAGGGCATGTCAAATACCTGTCTTGACCTGTTTGGGATAGGGTATGTCGAATAGCTGTCTTGAACTGTTTGGGATAGGGTATGACAAATAGCTGTCTTTTTGAGAGGATCTTCGTTCGGGATTGACACTGTCCCACCAGTAAGCAAAAAGTTAAGGAAGATCGTCAGGTGGACGGCGGCGACGAGCGCGCGCGATTTCCCGAGGCAACAATTTTTTCTCTGCGGAATTTTTGAATTTCATGCTCAATTCGCGCAAGCGCGCGTCCTATTTAAAAACCTATAACCTAATGAAGTGAAAACAACTTGGTATGGATTATTGCAAGCAGTGAATACTGGAACCCTACTGATTTCAAATGTTTAAGACGTTCATTAATAATAAATAAATAATAATTTCAGATGTAATTATTCCTTAGAAAATAGATAACACAAAGTTATATTAAGAACAAATAATACAAACTTATATTAAAAACGAATACTACAAACTTATATCAAAAACGAATAATACAAACTTATATTAAAAACGAATAATACAAACTTAGAAAGTTATCACGAACAGTTTACAAGATATTGTGGGATTGAAAAGAGAAAAAAAAACATTGAAAAGTAATTTGAACAACCAAATCATCCAGTACTGTTGGTACAAGATCTTAATCTCTGAAAAGGGAGTTGCTAAGATTTTCTGCAAGCATTACGGCAAGATCAGTAATTATTTCGCTAAAACCCATCTAGAGAAGTGTAAACGTGTGGCACCCCCTTCATGTTTGGATCAGGATTGCGATAAACTTTTTAACTCCCCTCATACTTTATTGGATATACAAAGTTCCATAAGCAACTTACTTGAAGGAAAGTGTACTGTCCCTAATATCTTACCAGAGTTTATTATTGAAAAGGGGTCCTTTTGATTTTCATAAAGGACTTTCCACCACCATTTTGACTTCCATAAATATGACCTGAGATGATCACTGTCTTAGTTTATGGAGGTAATCATTCCTATCATTAAATCTAAGAAATATGCCCCTGGTTTATCTAGTCTTAGACCCTACCTCACTGGCATGCTACTCAGGTTAATTGAGAGTATGGTGGTTTAATGTCTCTTCAATTATTTTTAGACCAAAATGACCACATCTCTGAGTGACAGGCTGGCTTTAGATATATAATAGAAAATAGCGTATAATATAATAGAAAACACAGAGGCTAAAATATAAGGGGATGTAAATACATAATAATGCTTATCCAAGGGATATATATATATATATATATATATATATATATATATATATATATATATATATATATATATATATATATATATATATCCTCGTACTACTTATATTGTCGCTGATTAGAAAATATGCCAGTGTGTTAGTAGAAGATTACCCGTATTGCAATATGAGTCTCAAAAATCTTTGCCAAAATAAAACAGATGACGTAATACATGCCAATATATATCAAAATATATGCCAATATACCTGTACTACTTACATTCTCGTAGATTACAAGATATACCCGTGCATTTGTAGAAGATTACTCGTACAAAGTATACAATATATGAATTTAAACAATTTTTGACATAATAAAACAATGGCGTAATAACTTGAAAATATCAATAATCCCTGAATAAATAATCCCCGAAAATATCAATAATAATAATATTTAAACCGTAATTGATATTATCCAGTCAAAAATGCAATGTCGATGAAATTTATTTTATATACATATCTGTTTTATTCAAATCAGAAAAGATTTAATAAAAATCGTATGTCCCATAACACATTGGATTTACATCCGTTGCTGAACAACATGATACCATTTGCTTCAAACGAATTGATGGAAATCACATCGTATTAATAATGCTATCTCCATGGAAGGTTTGGCGACATTTTTGTCAATTTAGCGATAATTTAAAAAATCGCCAAATTTATCGCCAAGTGGGACTATAGAACTGATAGTCCCATTTTGCGACAAATTGACGAAACATCATCACAATACTATCCCCTAACAAAACACAATTAATGTCATTTATTAAGCGCAATTTTATCAATTTCATGATATTTTTATGGGTTTACAAACATTTTTATAAATTTGGTGATATTTTAAAAATTCGCTAAATGTGTTACTAAGGAAGGACGGACTGACCAACAAATGTTTCCGAAACATCATTTCAGTACTTTGTTCTCAAAAAACAAATTTAATTTCTTTGATTTGCGTCGTTTTTATCAATTTGGCGACATTTCTGTCAATTTGACAAAGTTTAAGAAAAGTTGACAAGTTAACGATATTCCGCCAAATTCGTAGCTCTGAATCTGCAGATCTAAAGAATAAAACACCCTAATCCCGTTTGATTATACTAAATGAAAACTCAAAAACTGTATTAGAAGTTCTACTCTTTTTCTCTTTCAACAATCGGATAAATGAATTTGTTGGGTAAACACAATATATGAGTTTATTAGCTAAAGACAATATATGAGCTTGAAACCTTTTTGCTAAAATAAATGAAAGTGATGTATGCAGTCCGCAATTAATATAAATAAAAGAAAAATCAAACCGTTCTTTTCTAAAATATATTTTTTATCGATTTATTATTCAAAAAAATAATAATTAAAATTAACCAACAGATTTAATTTAATTGCGTTTCTGAGCAACATGATATAAGGTAGAATCTTCCTCATAAACTGCGAAGCTAAATAACCATTTTAATTTCTTTATACTTTTCATTGTGAAAAGCTTGTGAAAAATAAACCATGGGGGATAGATTTTCCATTTAAATTCATGTTTCAAATAATTCATGCTTTCATAAAGTGACTAATTAGAGCAAAAAATCTCCCTCCAAACTCAGAGATAAAGTTTTAATTCACTTTCAAAACATTTTCAACCGCTTCGTTTAGATAAACTACAGAGTTAGAGAGTAGAACTACTAGGGAAAAGTTTCGTTTTTAATTAATATCTCGACAACCCCTGAGCTTAGAAACTCCAAACTTGGACAAAATTTAAGGGGGGATATTTCAAGGCTACCTACAGAACTTCATTAAATTCGGTTCAGCTGTTCTCCCGTGATTATGAGACAAACGAAAGTTTCGTTTTTCACTAATATCTCGAGAACCACTGATCGTAGAAGCTCGAGATAATGACTAAATTTTAAGTGGGACTGTTTCAAGGCTACTCACAGAATTTCGTCAAATTCGATTCAGCCGTTCTCCCGTGATGACGGGACAAACAGACAGACAGGCAGACAGATTTTCAATTTTATTTATATAGATTAATTCCAAAAGGTTATGAGGCAAAATAAGAGGCAGGTGTGGATCCAAGTTAATCATTTATTAATATTATATATATAGATATATTTATGGCTATGCACTAATTATTATATGATGCAATTCGTCATCTTTTAACAGCCATATCACATATAATCGTGTTCATCAAAAATTATATTATTTCAAAATCCAATGCTGTATATCATGTAAAATATAACAAAATAGAAGTGTACAAAGTACACAAAGAAGTGTAATTTGCTTAAAATAGAAGCGTACAAATATGGGCGTGACAATATACACAATGATACAAAATGACATGGCTATTACATAAAATAAAAAGATATTTAGATAGATTTAAAATGGTAGAATTAATACCATTAAGAAATCCACGCCGAAAAATTATAGTAATTTCCATATTTTTCCTTTGTCAATTTAGCCCCCGCGAAAACAGTGATTTGGAGTGAGAACATATACTTTCATAAATAAATAAGTTGGTATCACGTCTGATTTCAGTAGCAAAAAGGTCAAGCACACAACTTTGATAGAAGGTCTTTATTACACTTCTTAAAAGACGACTTCTTAAGATCATTTTTGTACGTCTTTTAAGAAATGTAATAAAGACCTTCTAGCAAAGTTGTGTGCTTGACCTTTTTGATATACTTTCATATCTCCCCTTTCACATTTATTGCAAATAACTCCGATTTCATTACCTCCAAATATTAATTACATTTAAAATTAAAGCAGAAGCAGAATTTAAATTTTAAATTTTAAGAACGGATTGAAATTCAAACTAATTAATAAACGAATTGTATATTAATAATGCATTAATATATTCTGTCTATCTGTTCATTTGTCCCACTTGGCGAAAATTTGGCGACTTTAGCTGCAAGCTTGAACGCCCGAAATTGTTACAATTTAAACGTCATTTCGGGCTTTACATAGAGCGACAGGTTAACCTAGGTTTGCCCTCATATCAGTCTTCTTGCCGTAGAAAATATCTTAGTGCTTTAAGTTAACATTTGTAACATTTTAAATAACCCCACCCAACGCAGTAGAATGTCATACCTATAAGCTTTTATAATCAACAAAAGTTTTATTGAGTAGATAGATGGACCACATTTTTATTCTACTTGTTTCAATTAACTGCTGCCCCTTCAAACACATCTTTCTGGAAGCTTAACTGCAGGTACTTGTTCTTATTTCATTGAACTGCAGTCCTTTCAGGCGCAGCTTTCTGGACTCTCGCTCAATGGAGCTATCTATCACTAGCTATTTACCGAAATAATTTTTTATATAATATTTTCCTTTAAAATATTACTGATACATATGGATAGTATGCAACAAAAAAATATCACTTTAAATTTTTCGCAATCTCATATTCTGTAGGGAAATAGAATAATGTTATCCATTATGAGCTGAAATAAATAGTGTCGTCGAAAAAATTTACCTATGTGCTGTTAGGCCATACATAAAATGAAAATAAATTTCGATTTAAAATGGTAGAATTAGTACCATTATGAAATCCACACCGAAAAGTAATTTTAATTTTCATATTTTTCCATTGTCATTTTAGCCCCTGAGGAAACAGTGATTTGGAGTGAAAACATATACTTTCAAATCTCTCCTTTCATATTTATTGCAAAGAACCGCGATTTCAATACCCCTGAGGAAACAGTTATTTGGAGTGTTGTTGTTGTTGAGACCCAGACCGTCCGACCTACCAGAAAGGTGTAAGGTAACTGTTTGGACGGCCGGGAAGTGCCACCCAATTTAGACCGGAACCCAGTGGGGGAGGATCCACAGGGACCGTACCCTCCTTCCCCTACCACCAACCTCTCGGAAGGACTTACGGACCCACATGTTTAACGTGATCGTACTCCGCATGAACACGGCGGCAGTTCTGGCAGCGGCGAGAATCGCGCGCTAACCACTGGGCTGCCGCGCCCGAAAAGAGCCAACAACACGCGGTGTTCCCAGGTGTTATTTGGAGTGTGAACATATACTTTCAAATCTCCCTTTTCATATTTATTGCAAATAACCGCAATTTCAATACCTCCAAAAACGTATGCTAAAGATAGTAGTTTTCAAATATGAATGTAACCATATACACAATGATACAAAATGGCATGGCTATTACATAAAATAAAAAGAAATTTAGATTTAAAATGGTAGAATTATTACCATTACGAAATCCACTCCGAAAAGTTATATTAATTTCCATATTTTCCCTTTGTCATTTTAGTCCCTGAGGAAACACTGATTTGGAGTGAGATCATATATTTTCATATCCCTTTCACATTTATTAACAAATAACCGCGATTTCAATACCTCCAAAAATTAATTACATTTAAATTTAAAGCAGAAGTAGGATTTTAATTTTAAATTTTTAGAACGGTTTGAAATTCAAACTAATTAATAAACGAATTGTATATCAGTAATGCTTCAATATAGTCTGTCTATCTGTTCATCTGTTCCAGTCTGCGAAAATTTGGCGACTTTAGCTGCTAGCTTGAACGCCCGAAATTGATACAATTTCAATCTCATTTCGGGCTTTGCTCAGGGCGATAGGCTAAACCTAGGTTTATCGTCATACCAGTCTCCTTATCGCACAAAATAGCCAAGTAATGCTTTAAATTAACATTGGTAACATTTTAAACAACCCCACCCAACGCAATGCATTGTCACACCATTAAGATTTTATAGTCAACAAAAGGTGTCTTGACAAGATAATTCACGATTTTATGCTACTTATTCTAATTAACTGCAGCTCTTTCAAGTGCAGCTTTCTGGACGGTGAATTTCAGATACTTGTTTAAGTGACATAACGAAATAATTGTTTACATAATGTTTACTTCTAAAATATTATTGATGTATATGGATAGTATACAACAAAAAAATTCACTTAAAATTTTTTACAATCTCATAACCTGTAGGGAAGTAGAATAAAGTTAGCCATTTTGAGTTCAAATAAGTAGTGTCGTCGAAAAGTTTTACCTATGTGCTGTCAAGCAATACATAAAATAAAAATTAATTTAGATTTAAAATGGTAGAATTAGTAGCATTATGAAATTCACACCGAAAAGATATTATAATTTCAATATTTTTCCTTTGTCATTTTAGCCCCTGAGGAAACAGTGATTTGGAGTGACAATATATACTTTCAAATCTCTCCTTTCATACTTATTGCAAATAACCGCGAATTCAATACCTTCAAAAACGTATGCTAAATATACAAGTGTACAAATATGGTCGTGGCCATATACACAGTGATACATAATAGCATGGCTATTAAGTAAAATATAAATAAATTTAGATTTAAAATGGTAGAATTAGTACCATTATGAAATCCACAGCGAAAAGTTATTTTAATTTCCATATTTTTCCTTTGTCATTTTAGCCCCTGAGAAAACAGTGATTTGCAGTGAGAACATATACTTTCTTATCTCCCCTTTCAAATTTATTGCATTTCAATACCTCCAAAAATTAATTGCATTTAAAATTAAAGAAGAAGTAAGAATTTAATTTTAAATTTTAAGAATGGATTGTTATTCAAAATAATTAATAAAAGAACTGTGTATTAATAATGCTTCAATATAGTCTGTCTATCTGTTCATCTGTCCCATTTGGTGAAAATTTGGCGACTTTAGCTGCAAGCTTGAACGCCCGAAATTGTTATAATTTCAATGTCATTTCGGGCTTTACGCAGGAGCGACAACCTAAACCTTGGTTTATCTACATATCTGTCTTCTTACCGTTCAAAATAGCTAAGTAGTGTTTTAAGTTACCATTGGTAACATTTTAAACAACCCCACTCAACCCAGTAGATTGTCGACCTATAATCTCTTAGAATCAACAAATGGTTGTCTTGAGAAGATAGTCCACGATTTTATGCTACTTATTTCAGTTAATAGTACAGCTTTCTGGATGCTTACTTAATCAGTTAATTCCAGTCCTTTTAAGCGGAGCTGTCTGGATGCTTAACTGCACATACTTATTCTAGGGATTTAGCGAAATAATTTATATATAACATTTACTTTTAAAATATTATTGATGTATATGGATAGTATGCAAGAAAAAAAATTTCACTTTATATTTCTCGCAATCTCATATTCTGTAGAGAAGTACTCTGTCATACTCTTTTTTCATACTCTGTAGAGAAGTTATCAATTTTGATCTCAAATAAGTAGTGTCGTCGAAAACATTTACCTATGTACTGTCAGGCAATACATAAAATAAAAATTAATTCAGATTTAAAATTGTAGAATTAGTACCATTATGAAATCCACACCGAAAAGTTATTTTAATTTCCATATTTTTCCTTTGTCATTTTAACCCCTGAAGAAACAGTGAGTTTGAGTGAGAACATAATCTATATTTTCAAATCTTCACTTTCATATTTATTGCAAATAACCACGATTTCAATACCTCCACAACGTATGCTAAAAATAAAGTGCATAAATATGGGCGTGGCCAAGACACAATAATATATAATTGCATGCCTATTACATAAAATAAAAAGAAATTTATATTTAAAATGGTAGAATTAGTAACATTATGAAATCCACATCGAAAAGTTATTTTAATTTCTATATTTTTCCCTTTTCATCTTAGCTCCTGAGGAAACAGTGATTTGGAGTGAGAACATATACTTTCATATCTCCCCTTTCACATTTATTGCAAATAACCGCTATTTCAATACCTCCAAAAATTAATTGCATTTAAAATTAAAGCAGAAGCAGGGTTTTAATTTTAAATTTTAAGAATGGATTGGAATCCAAACTAATTAGACTTGGATCATTGTAGAAGCTTGAGCCTCAGTGCAGTCTCCGGAAACTAATAATGGAATCAATTTCTAATGGTGACATTTTTTGGTGTGCTGAATGCCGCCCATTTATGGAGCAACTGATAGTCATGAGCCGGGGTCCTGCTACTTTTATACATGTTACTCTGGCATACTATTAACAATAGCTGGTTGATTGTGGAGAATGTTTATCTCATCACTTATGCCGTGCAATAAGTCTGCAGACTCACGACTTGTGAAGAGAGTGATTAATATGCGCACTAAATAAAAGACTAGCACCATGTTGCTGATGATAGCAGCACGTCCCTCAACGTGCAAGCCTCATCATCTCATTCTCGTAAGTCTCTCAATTCATAATATTGTGACCTATCTGATCATTTAGAATAATATAAATAAGCAATCTAAGATATAAATTAAAGATCTTTCATTTTTACCCATTTAATATAAAATGCAAAATTAGATCAAATTATTTTAATTAAGTCCATTTTTGAATATAGCATTTGTCTCAATGCTCAAATCTGATATTGATTTAGTATCTTAATAGATTCCCCCCCCCCAGGGAAGAATATATATCTATTTTGTTATAGTTTACATGATATACAGCCTTGGATATTGAAATAATATAACCGGAGTGTATATAACCGGAGTGTTGGGGGTCGCAACTCCCCCCGGCCGTTACTTCCGTCACTTATCTAGAAATTTTACGAGTACATTGCTACTTGTCCTATTTGGGAATTTATATAGGTATACACATGTAAAATTGCAGCATAGCGCTTTACAAGTTGTATTAAAAATTATTTTTTTGCTTTTAGCTTTTTAATCAATTCACTCAAAATTGTAGCATTTTTTCAAGTTTTATATTGTATATATATATATATATATATATATATAATATCAATACATGATTAATTTGGATCTACACCTGCTTCCTATTTTTGGTTCATAACCTTTTTTAATTAATGATTTATAAATATGCTTTATTTTCAGATACCTTGGATTGTAAGTCTCCCTTTTTAATAAAGCTAACCACTTGATTGATCATATAAATTAAGTAATAGATCGAAATTAATTATATCTTAATGAAGTATGCATATTTAGTAATTACTGAGCAGTTTTACGTGGTCTATATACTTCTTTATAAAATATCAGGAATTAATGGCCGTCATTACTCCTGACACACAATAAAGAAGTATATAGACCACGTAAAACTGCTCAGTAATTACTCAATATGCATACTTCATTAAGGTATAGTTAATTTTGGTCTATTACTTAATTTATATAATCAATCGAGTGGTTAGCTTTTCTAAAAAGGGAAATTTATACTCCAAGGTAGCTGAACATAAAGCATATTTATAAGTCATTAATTCCAAAAGCTTATGAGGAAAATAGGAGGAAGGTGTGGATCCAAATTAATCATTTATTATTATTATGGATATTGATATATTTATGGCTATGTGGCTATGCACTAATTATTATATGATGTAATTCATGATCTTCTAACAGCCATATCACATATAATCGTGATCATCAAAAATTATATTATTTCAATATCCAAGACTGTATATCACGTATAATATAACAAAATAGAAATATATTCTTCCCTGGGTGGAAGAATTTATTAAAGTAATAAATCAATAATGGATTTGAGCATTGAGACAAATGCTATTTTCAAAAATGGACTTAATTAAAATAATTTGATCTAGTTTTGCATTTTATAGTAAGTGGGTGAAACGAAGCATCTTAATTTCTATCTTAGATTTTTTTTATATTATTCTAATTGATCAGATAGATCACAATATTATGACTTACGACTTACGAGACTTACGAATTATGTGACTTACGGGAATGAGATAAAGAGGCTTGTGCGTTGAGGGACCTGTGCTGTCATCAGCTACATGATGATAGTCTTTTATTTAGTGCACGGATTGGTCACTCTCTTCACAATTCGTGAGTCTGTAGACTTATTGCAGGGCATTAGTGATGAGGTAAAATTTCTCCACAATCACCAGCAGTTGGCAGTAGTATGCCAGAGTAACAAGTATCAAAGTAGCAGGACTCCCGACCATGACTAGCATTCGCTCCATAAATTAGCAGCATTCAGCACACCAAAAGATCTCACCATCAGAAATTGATTCCATGATTAGTCTCCGGAGCCTATACTGGGGCTCAAGCCTTCGCAAGGACCCAAGTCCTTGATAAAACTCTTTCAAGTTTTTTGAACCAGCATTCTTAAGTCTGTGCCAGACCAAAACTTTGAATCGTCGTAGTGTAGAATAATGTTATCCATTTTGAACTCAAATAAGCAGTGTCGTCGAAAAAATATACCTATGTGCTGTTAGGCCATACATAGAATAAAAATAAATTTAGATTTAAAATGGTAGAATTAATACCATTATGAAATCTACACCGAAAAGTTATTTTAATTTCCATATTTCACCTTTATCATTTTAGCCCCTGAGGAAACAGTGATTTGGAGTGAAAACATATACTTTCAAATCTCCCCTTTCATATTTATTGCAATTAACCGCGATTTCAATACATCCAAAAAGGTTTGTTAAAAATAGAAGTGTACAAATATGGGCCTGGCCATATACACAATGATACAAAATTGCATGGCTATAACATAAAATAAAAATATATTTAGATTTAAAATGGTAGAATAATTACCATTATGAAATCCACTCCAAAAAGTTATAGTAATTTCCATATTTTTCCTTTGTCAATTTATCCCCTGAGGAAACAGTGATTTGGACACAATTATTGCAAGTAACCGCGATTCCAATATCTCCAAAAATTAATTGCATTTAAAATTAAAGAATAACAGGATTTTAATTTTTAATTTTAAGAATGGATTACAATTCAAACTAATTAATAAACGAATTGCATATTAATAACTCGCCGCCTTTGGCGACCAGCCTGTTCGCTACCCTTGAAAATTCTGACAGTGGCAAACTCGCTGGCGCGACCTACTAGAAAGGTGTAAAGTAACTATTTGGGCGGCCAGGAAGTGCCACCTAATTTAGACCGGAACCCAGGAGGCATCCACAGGGACCGTACCCTCCTTCCCATACCACCAACCTCTCGGACGGACTTACGGACCCACATGTTTAGCGTGATCGTACTCCGCCTGAACACAGCGGCAGTTTAGGCAGTGGCGGGAATCGAACCCGGGCCTAAAGAGTGTAATTTCCGCGCGCTAACTTCCCGCGCGCTAATTTAAATTTTATAATGACCATATGCTATTATAAAATATCCATAAAATTAAAATATCCATCGTTCCATCATTTAAAATATCCATAAAATTAAAATATCCATTTAAAATATCCATAAATTAAAATATCCATTTAAAATAACCATAAATTAAAATATCCATTTAAAAAATCTATACCGTTCCATGAATCATCCATATCGTTCCACCAATCCATAAATATAATAATTTGAAATACATCACCACAATTCAATCCACCGTAATTCAATCATTTAAATTATTTAAAATATCCATAAATTAAAATACCCATTTAAAATATCATATAAATATAATAATTTCACCCGATGTATCCAATACATATGCTAAGCTCTTAATTCATTTAAAACCCGAAACGCGGTCTCCAAGGAGACGGGGAAAAAACTACTGCGGGGGGGGGGGGGATGTCGGGGAAGAATAGGTTCTTCGCCGAGAATTGGGCGAGAAAAATAAAATCATGACGTCTTTAAAATTGCGATCCTGAGGGCAATTTTCATTATTTCTTGTCCAGATTGGACTTGTAAGAATGCCAGATCTTTGACCTTTCTAAAAATGTAAATTATTAGTCGAAATTATAAATAGTTTTTACGATGGGAGGATTTAAAAACGAAAGTTGGTTTTTTTTAACTGAAAGTGACTTTTGTTTCAAAATCTTTAAAAAATATTAGAGATCGAAATTCAGATTTGAAATTGATATATTTTTACTCGCAATTCTCTGCTCTTTTCGGTGGTGTGATTTGTTTTTTTTTTCTAGGACGTCTGGATCGTGGAGAAAAAAGGGCAAAAAACGGTCGAAATCGCATAAAACATTAAATAACTAAAAAAATAATTAAAATTTTAAAAATCGGTTTTTACGTGTCACCTTCCCCCCCCCCCGGTCTCCGATTGCCGAATTTCGTAGCTCTCCGACGCGCGGTGGCTGAACGTATAGTGTATAAGACAGACAGACATTGTCTTTTATTATATAGATGCTTCAATATAGTCTGCCTATCTGTTCATCTGTCTCACTTGGCGAAAATTTGGCGACTTTAGCTGCAAACTTGAAAGCCAGAAATTCATACAGTTTCAATCTCATTTCGGACTTTACGCAGGGGCGCCAAGCTAAACCTTGGTTTATCCACATATCTGTCTTCTTACCGTTCAAAATAGCTAAGTAGTGCTTTAAATTAACATTGGTAAGATTTTAAACAACCCCACCCAACGCAGTAGATTGTCATACCTTGAATCTTTTATAGTCAACAAAGGTTGTCTTGAAAAGATGGTCCATGATTTTATGCTACTTATTTCAATTAACTGCAGCCTTTTCAAGCGCAGCTATCTGGACACTTAACTGTAAGTACTTGTCCTTATTTCATTTAGCTGCCGCTCTTTCAGGCGCAGCTTTCTGGATTTCCGACTGCAGGTATACTCTCTAATTATTTGGAGAACTAATTCATTATATAACATTTACTTTTGAAATATTATTGGCATATATGGATAGTATGCAACAAAAAAAATTGCACTCTAAATCTTTGGCAATCTCATATTCTGTAAGGAAGTATAATAATATTATCCATTTTGAGCTTAAATAAGTAGTGTCGTCGAAAAAATTTACCTATGTGCTGTCAGGCCAAACATAAAATAAAAATAAATTTAGATTAAAATTGTAGAATTAGTACCATTATGAAATCCACACCGAAAGGTTATTTCAATTTCCATATCTTTCCTTTGCCATTTTAGCCCCTGAGGAAATAGTTAATTGGAGTGACAACATATACTTTCATAAATAAATAAGTTGGTATCACGTCTGATTTCAATAGCAAAAAGGTCAAGCACACAACTTTGATAGAAGGTCTTTATTACACTTCTTAAAAGACGACTTCTTAAGATCATTTTTGTACGTCTTTCAAGAAGTGTAATAAAGACCTTCTATCAAAGTTGTGTGCTTGACCTTTTTGATATACTTTCATATCTCCCCTTTCACATTTATTGCAAATAACTCCGATTTCATTACCTCCAAATATTAATTACATTTAAAATTAAAGCAGAAGCAGAATTTTAAATTTAAATTTTAAGAACGGATTGAAATTCAAACTAATTAATAAACGAATTGTATATTAATAATGCATTAATATATTCTGTCTATTTGTTCATTTGTCCCACTTGGCGAAAATTTGGCGACTTTAGCTGCAAGCTTGAACGCCCGAAATTGTTATAATTTAAATCTCATTTCGGGCTTTACGCAGAGCGACAAGTTAACCTAGGTTTATCCTCATATTAATCCTCTTGCCGTACAAAATAGCTAACTAGTGCTTTAAGTTAACATTGGTAACATTTCACACAACCCCACCCAACGCAGTAGATTGTCATACCTATAAGCTTTTATAGTCGACAAATGTTGTCTTGAGTGGATGATCCACGATTTTATTCTGCTTATTTCAATTCAACTGATGCCCTTTCAAGCACATCTTTCTGGAAGCTTAACTGTAGGTACTTGTTCTGCTTTCATTTAACTGCAGCCATTTCAGGCGCAGATTTATGGACGCCTCTCAATACACAGAATACCATATTTAGAAGGTTCACTCCCATAGGAACCTATGGCAACATTGTTAACATAGGATTTCGCATAGACACTAACGTTCGAGGAGCCAACCATCGCAGCTATGACGTAAAAAGAGCTCGACTGCTAGATTTGGCGACTATCGCCCAATTGGCAATTTTATGCTAATGCAGCCAAATGAAAAAAAAAATTACGTAACTGTGCTTTTATAATTTTTTTTTAAACTATAAACATGATAAGCATTTAAAAATCCTTTTTCTATAGTATGTGTCAATTTAAATAAATAAACATAGATATATATTTAATTCATGTAATCATAAATTGAATAAAAAATTGACGCATTACATCACTGTAAATCATTACACACCAAAAATTGCAAGCTAACATACCCAAAAGACTGAAATATTATATAATATTTTCAGCCTAAAAAGTATACTAGCGTGTTGTTAAATTGCTGAGTTCTTAATTCATTCTGGGATGTTGTTAATATAATTTTTTTTAAATGCACTTATATTCTTATAATAAATAACAAATTTACATAAATGCATTATCAAAGGTATCGAATTTCAATATCAATATCAATTTTTATACATTTTATATAAATGCGGAAAATGTTTTTTAACTAATAATGCCACTGCTTCTTGATAATACTGCACCATTTTCTTATGATGAACACGCGCATAGGATGAAATATGTATAGGATGCAAAACAAATAATCTTTTTATTTAAATAAAAATAAATTACATACCTTGTAAATGTAAACCCTCTTCTTTTAGTGATGAATAAAAGATAAAATAATTGATTATAAAATACGAAATAGAAGAGAAATGAGTTTATAGGTGTAAAACCTATAAACATGTGATCGATGATAGAATAAAATTATTCCAAGTGTTTCGTTTAGTGCCAAATAGGGTTATATTAGCAGAAAGTCTTAGCGAAAACCGCCACAGACCATCGCCAAGCGTGCCAATTTTGATATTTTATATAACTTTGGTTAGCAGTGAAGCATCTGTATATATTAATCTGTGTCTCAATAGATACTTATGCTAGCGATTTAACGAAATAATTTTTTATATAACATATACTTTTAAAATGTTATTGGTATATATAGATAGTATGCAAAAAAAAAAAATTGCATTTTAAATTTTTCGCATTTTCATATTCTGTAGGGAAGTAGAATAATGTTATCCATTTTGAGCTCGAATAAGTAGTGCCGTCGAAAAAATTTACCTATGTGCTGTCAGACCATACATAAAATAAAAATAAATTTAGATTTAAAATGGTAGAATTAGTACCATTATATGAAATCCACACCGAAAAGTTATTTTAATTTCCATATTTTTCCTTTGTCATTTTAGCCCCTGAGGAAACAGTAATTTGGAGTGAGAACATATACTTTCAAATCTCTCCTTTCATATTTATTGCAAAGGACCGCGATTTCAATACCTCCAAAAACGTTTGCTAAAAATAGAAGTGTACAAATATGGGTGTGGCCATATACACAATAATACAAAATGGCATGGCTATTACATAAAATAAAAAGAAATTTAGATTTAAAATGGTAGAATTGTTACCATTATGAAATCCACGCTGAAAAGTTATATTAATTCCCATATTTTTCCGTTTTCATTTTAGACCTTTAGGAAACAGAAATTTGGACTGAGTCCCCTTTCAAATTTATTGCAAATAACCGCGATTTTAATACCTCCAAAAATTAATTACATTTAAAATAAATGCAGAAGCAGGATTTTAATTTAAAATTTTAAGAAGGAATTGGAATTCAAACTAATTAGACTTGGGTCCTTGTGAAGGCTTTATCCCCAGTACTGGTTCCGGAAACTAATCATGGAATCAATTTCTGATGATGACATCTTTTGGTGTGCTGAATGCTGCTAATGTATGGAGCGATTGCTAGTCATGGACCTGGGTCCTGCTACGTTGATACATGCTACTCTGGCATACTATTAAAATTGCCTGTTTGATTGTGGAGAAAATTTATCCCATCACTAATGTCGTGCAATAAGTCTGGAGACTCACGACTTGTGAAGAGAGTCACCAATCCATGCACTAAATAAAAGACTATCATGTCGCTGATAGACTTGACAGCAGCAGGTCAGTCAACATATAAACCTCATCATCTCATTTTCGTAAGTTTCTCAATTCATAATATTGTGATCTATCTGATTAATTAGAATAATATAAAAAAGTAATCTAAGGTAAAAATTAAAGATGTTTCGTTTTCACCCATTTAATATAAAAAGGATAATAAAACTTTGGCTCGATGACGTCATCTTATATTAGAACATAGATAAGAACTGATAAGCTTTCATTTTAGCACTGTAATTAATGTGTATATCGTTCATTTCTAGTTTGGATGTCGGCTGTTGTAGACCTCATTCTGTAAATTATTTTCATGTGTTTCTAACTATTCTTGTATATTCCGCGAATTGTGGTAAACATATCCCCTAAAGTTATAAAAATATACAAAATTTTCCTATGTATTTAATGTTAGTGTGATTAAAAATTATGAACTTTAACTAAGTTTGGTACATATTTTTACTTTATGATTTCAAAGATGAGTAAAATAATGTAGAAATTCTCTTAGGTAGATAAAAATTGCGTTTAGCACAATACAATGTTGTACAATTCACTGAAAATTACAAGTTCTAACCACTTCATATCTTATCTTATGTAATCTGTTTGCACACGACACTCGATTTAGGTCACGTGAATATGCTTATGACGTGAACTGATAAGACATTACAACCTTGGGCGTTGCGTGAATAGGTTCGGTTCGTTCAGAGCTGTGACAAATTTATAGTGTTTTACGATCTTAGTGTTTTAAAAATAAATCTTATACTGTAAATGTGGTACTTGGATGTTAATATCTACAAATAATGTCTAAAATTCAAAGTATGCTATCTCTCGAACAGTTAATATCTAGTGGAAATACTGTGGAGTTATCAGTTCCTGCCCTAGATAAAACAAAACCTGTGGATATTGTCTCAGATGTGATAAATTCACCCTCATCAATGTTTGCGGTGGATTGGTTAGACACCTATCTTATGTCTTCCATAATCCTAACAGAAACACCTATCACTGCCAATTCACAAGTCGTCACCGAGGTCGGAAACTCAACTCAAGATCTGCTTTCTTGTGCTCTAACACACAGCGGAGTTTTATCCCCCACTACAGAATCTGTTTCAACTGAATCTACTTCTTCAGATTCTATGCAAGATGCACTCCGTCGTTAGCATTTAGGTTCTAGTGTCTATGCATATTTGAAACTTCGCCATGGGAAGCTGAAAGTGTATATATGGAAATATATCTCTAACAAACAAAATGAACTATTGCCTACGCGTGAAGGCGTTACATTGTCACCTGCTACTTGGAGTGAATTTTCTCAATTGTGGTCGTTCAATATTCTATATGCAGATACCTCTTTCGTCAGTCGCAATGAGTTGTTCTGTTTTAATGACAATGGAAAACTGCATTTACAGAAGATAATTCATCAATTATATGATTCAAAATTTTGTCTAACACAGTGCCATATTACCTTGGATAAAAATCAAATAACGTGTTTAAAGAATTGTGTTAACAACATTAGTAAGAAACTTCGAGACAGTATATTTATAGGCTGGATTCCTACTTAAATATTAAAAATAAAGGACACTATAATAACCTTTCTACCATCAGCCATTTGTGACAAAAAATTTGCATTCGAACATTTAATCTTTTGTATTCATGACAATGTGATGTGTCATGTAAGAAAACTTTTCAAATGTGTTGGTTGTGTTGTCCAAATTGAAGATCAAAGTTACCATGAATGTCTTCGCAGTACTCCATTAAACATGTACAACAGTGTGCATGAACAAGTACTTCTAAATTTTGACATTAATAGCATAACAAAAAAAGTTTTGCTATGTAGGGAAGGAGTATTACTTTCCTTATATAAATAATGTATAAGGAAAATACTGTGACGGGGTCGAAAAGTATGTGTGTGTATGTGTTTGAGTGTGTGTGTCAGTGAGTCTGTGGAGACGATAACTGACGAACGAATGGACCGATTCGAACGACATTCGGTACAAAATCACAATCCATAAACACTGGAAACCTATTGTTTTTAAACGTAATCGAATGTTCAGAACCCCCTAAATTTTCAAGTGAAATTTTGAAAAAATCGTCAAAAAATCAAAACCGCTAATAAAGTTACGCAAATAGACATTTCCTATGTAAATTTTCATTAGAAAACGATTAACATAAATTTTAGAACGCTAACATGAACCGTTCTCGAGATATTGCACATTTAAAAAAAAATATCAAAAAATCATATATAAATATATATATATATATATATATATATATATATATATATTTCCTATTGAGAAACATGTTCACTTTTCATATGTAATACCATGCGATAAATTTGGTCCCATCCTTCTCGTGGATCTAGCTCGTTCCATTCATAAGAAAAGATACTTTGAGTAATACTTTTGTATTTGAACGCCAATAGTCATTTATATGCTATAAGAATAACTTATTTCTCCATCAGTAAAGCTTGGCGAGATTTTGGCGACAAATTTGGCGGAATGTCGCCAACTTGGCGACTTTTTGAAATGTTGTCAAATTAACGAAAATCTCGCCAGCTGGATTAAAATGACGCTAAAACAATGAAAATGACGACTCATTGTCGAAAATTCAATATCTTGGAAAGAATATAAGTATCTACTATAAGAAAAACCTATTTCTTTTACTATAAAAGTAGTAAATTAATTACATTATATAAGGAAAGTCATGTGTTGCCCACATCAGATTTTTTTACTGGTATGATCGAAATTTTTTCAAGTCATTCAGATCAGAGGACTATGCGCGATAAAAAAATTATTTTAACTTATTTGTTTAAATGTACAACAAATAATGGTTAATATGTATTTTATGAAGAATAGATATATTAAATGTTTTTTAACATGTTCTATTTAAAAATGCTATGTGCTCGTGGGTTACGTATCTATACATTCAAGTGTAATGGGTTTACTAATCTCGCTTTTTAAAATAAAATATAAAAAACATTAAAAATAGATTTATTCGAATCATATCAAATGTCTGCAGTGTGAGTTTCGTAGATAGTTACACTTTACAGAGTTTAAATCACAAAATTTATGTTCAATGTTAAAATTCTGAAATTATATACCCTTATTCATTAAAAATAAATGCAAAGTTATGTTCCATTCTCTAAAAATGTGAAGATTCATAAAGAATGTGGTGTTTGAAACTCTAATAATCACTGAAAATTCGACCCTAGTTTCCTAATTATCTACAAAGTTATGATTTATTCTGTAAAAAGTGTAAAATTCTGTCGTAGATCTCAGATTCGTCCTGTCATTTTCCACATGTTGTTTAAATATGCACATTCAAATGTGGTCATTCATTATGAATTGAATGGTCTTATGGTGCACCTACAGCCGCGAAATCATGACATTCCTATGTGTATGTCAATAATGCCTCGTATTGAGATATCAAAACTTATTACACGTTTCCTTTAAAGTATTAATTGGCTATCTTTCGTATTTTAATGTTATTACAATGTACTGCACTCCCCCAGAGGGACACTCTTTCATTTAAATTCAATGTTAACAATCGCATATCCTTAAAAGAAAACACAAAGTGTTATTCTAATCCTCTAAAATTCGTGACAGTTTCAAAATATATAAAATATATAGCGATTTAAGGGCCTTAGATGTTGCTGTAACATTAAAAACCCAGCTCTTATTCGGTAATCATCCACTAAGTATTGTGCAATTTTTGCAAATTTTATTAAAATATTATAATTTTAAACGATAAGGGTGTCTCGGGGCTTATGTAACATTAAAAAGAAAATTCACTCTTAGTTCCCCAAACTTACGCTAAGAGCCAAACAATTCACTTAAATAGTGAAATTTTAGGGTCTTAAATAGCTTGGAATATCGAAAACATATACTTCTAATTCCTCGAACATGCACTAAGTGTCGAGTAATTTTTGCTAAATTTCATTTGAATATCATAATTTTAAGCAATAAAGGAGTATTAGGTCTTGTGTAAGATTTAAAAGAAAAAAAAACACTCCTAATTCGCCAAACATTTGCTGAGAACCAAACAGTTCGCTAAAATAGTGAAATTTTGGGGTCTTAGACCTCTTGGAATATTGAAAACATATACTTATAATTTCTCAAATATGCAGTAAGTGTTGAGTAATTTTTGCTAAATTTCATTTCAATGTCACAATTTTAAACGATAAAGAACTCTTATGTCTTATGTAACAATAAAAAACACTCCTAGTTCCCCAAAACATTCGCTAAGAATCTAACAATTCACTAAAATAATGAAATTTTAGGGTCTTATATCCCTTGAAAGTGTGATGCAATTTGCAAAATTTGATTTAAATATCATTTAAATATCATAATTTAAAAAAAAAATGGATCCAAAACATTATATACCATTTAAAAACATACCTTTAATTTCCCAAACATGTACTAAGTGTCAAGTAATTTGGTAAATTTATTTTAAATATTTAATATTTGCTAACTTTAATTTAAATATCAATAAGTATTGCACAATTTGGTAAATAATACTGTTTCTAAATCAAAGAAAAAGTTAAAAAAAATCCAAATAGATGGCACAACTGACAATTTCTTTGCAGATTTCTCCATTCATGCAAGAGAAAAAAAAAATAGTTCTTTTAATATCCCTACGCCAAGGTTGTAATAAGGCCCTTATCTTAAACTGAGTATAAATTGTCATAATTACACACACTAATCCCAAAGCCAACGTTCCTACCGTGCTGATAACACCGGTTCTCGTTAGATCACCGAAGTCAAGCAGCATTGGGCGCGGTTAGTACTTGGGTGGGTGACCACCTGGGAACACTGCGTGCTATTGGCACATTTTGGACACGGTAGCCCAGTGGTTTGCGCGCTGGATTTGCACGCTGCCACAACTGCCGTCGTGTTCATGCGGAGTACGATCACGTTAAACATGTTGGTCCGAAAGTCCTTCTGAGAGATTGGTGGTAGGGGAAGGAGGGTACGGTCCCTGTGGATGCCTCCGCCACTGGGTTCCGGTCTAAATTGGGTGGCACTTCCCGGCCGTCCAAACAGTTACCTTACACCTTTCTGGTAGGTCGGACGGTCTGGGTCTCAACAACAACACTCTAATCCCATTAAAACAGACGAACCGATCAAAATCATAATTATAATAAATACATTAAATAGGTCCTCGTAGAAATAAAACTCAGATATATTAAAACCCCGTCACATCTACTATAATTACTAGATTTTAATGAAATAATTCCCTCCACACCCTTTAAAAATTAACTAAGTATATCAGAAAATGCCTTTTCACACGTAAAGAAATCCCATTTTCCCCTGAGTGAAACATCTTGTAATACAACTTGCCATACTCTTGCTATTTCTAATGTAGAAATCGCTCATGCTATTTCTGATGCAAACTTTAATCTCAGGTCATTATTTTAAAAATTTCACCAAATTTGCGATCTTTGCTATGAACAGATTGAATGGCCCAAAGCAATGGTTAGCTTGTTGGGCCGGTAGATCGCATTTTAAAAATATCCACCAAGTATT
Organism: Amaurobius ferox; assembly: GCA_951213105.1. Lineage (NCBI taxonomy): Eukaryota > Metazoa > Arthropoda > Arachnida > Araneae > Amaurobiidae > Amaurobius > Amaurobius ferox. Next base: position 89,658,096 of record OX578153.1, read on the forward strand.
TCATTCTTTGGTGATTCAGTGCACCTATTAATTCTAACTACTTCGTTAAATACAATAAAGTCTTGTATTCTCCATTCCCCATATATTTGAAAAGACATCACTACCAATATTATTTTTGTTAGCTAAAAAAAATAGTCGAAACGGGTTCAGAAGGTTCTAAAAACTTGGCATTAAAATATCGCATGGCACACACAATCACTCTGAAAATAGTCGAATCGTATTCAGGAAGTGTTAATCCGTGGTGTAAAAATTTCCCATACAAAAGTAAGATTGCTCTGAAAATAGTCGGATCGTATTCGGTAGATGCATAAACAGGGTGTTAAAATCCCGTAAATCCACTTAACACGCACACACACTCAATTTTTATGTTCTCTGATCATTCATAAGAATAATTCTCATTTTTATTAGCAGATGCATTTTAATCATTCATTAAAGCCATTAGAGTAGCAAAATTAATTAACATCATTAATACGGTCTACTCATGTACACATGTTTGTATTAGTACACACCGAAGTTAAAATCTCGCATGGTATGTAAGACTAAAATCAATTTAAAACTTAGTCGAAACGTATTCAGTAGGTTCTAAAAACGTGGTATTAAAATTTCGCATGGTAGACACAACATGTTAAAAATGGTCCAATCGTATCCATTAGGTACTAAATCGTGAATTTTTGTTAGCTAAAAAAAATAGTCGAAACGTATTCAGTAGATTCTAAAACACATTGTTAAAATCTTGTAAACCCATTAGCAAACACAAAATTCTTGTATTCCCTGAACATTCATTCATTAAACCCGTTAGCATAAAAAAATTAACTATTAAAATTAATAACTATTAGTGTACACACACACACATTGAAAATTAGTTAATCCCAGAATTTAACTCACTCGCACCTCTTAAGAGAAATATCATTTTTACAAAATATGGTTCCTCTTTACAAAATATATATCCCTGCCTTGTCCATATCTCTATTCAAATTCCCAAAACATCCCATCACTCATTCATTCCTAATACGAAAGATACCATCCAATGTTCACTTCTTATCATCTCACGATAGCGCAGCGTCTCGCTAGCAATCTAGTGGCCTCAAGTTCGATTCCGGGCAGCTCCGAGTGAAAATATATCTTTTAAATTCAGAACATTAAAAAAATGCCGATAGATCGCGCTATCAAATTTTCAATATTATTTCAGATGCCAACGCAAGGTCTCCTCATGACGTCATCCGTCCAAAGGTCAACTCACTCGGCCAAAATATCAGATTCACTATTCAAACATTTACTCACTACGTCATCCATCGAAAGTTGAACTCCCTCGCCCAGATTATCAGTGTAAACATTTCATCTCCTTATGACATCTATTCAAGGCCATTACCTCCTCAGTGCAAAGTTCAAGTTGCAATATCCAATGCTGATAACACTATCCTCACTCACTCCAAAGTTTCATTTCCTCCGATAAGCACACTCATGAGTTATCGGCAGACAGCACAGCTCCGCCTGCGGATGCTCAACTCTTATTTCTTAACTACTCATTTTGTACTTAACTTTTGGCGAACCGTGTATATACAAATGATTTATAAATTTATCAAAAATATTATAGAGAGTGTCAAGAAATTCAAGAAAGGCTTTTATTTTCATCTTTCATCTCCGTACATTGTTTTCATCTGTCATCTATGTACCGGTACATCAATTGTTTTCATCTTTTATCTACGCACATATAATTATAAAAAAAACTTATTTTACATTTATTTTACCATGACATTTTCTATGGATACGACAGACATTAAATATTTTCCTTCTTTTTATTTAAATGTTTAAGTCAGAATAAATTTCAATATTATTTCAAATGCCAACGCAAGGTCTCCTCATGACGTCATCCATCCAAAGGTCAACTCACTCGGCCAAAATATCAGATTCACTATTCAAACATTTACTCACTACGTCATCCAACCAAAGTTGAACTCCCTCGCCCAGATTATCAGTGTTCAAACATTTCATCTCCTTGTGACATCTATTCAAGGCCATTACCTCCTCAGTGCAAAGTTCAAGTTGCAATATCCAATGCTGATAACACTATCCCCACTCACTCCAAAGTTTCATTTCCTCCGATAAGCACACTCATGAGTTATCGGCAGACAGCACAGCTCCGCCTGCGGATGCTCAACTCTTATTTCTTAACTACTCATTTTGTACTTAACTTTTGGCGAACCGTGTATATACAAATGATTTATAAATTTATCAAAAATATTACAGAGAGTGTCAAGAAATTCAAGAAAGGCTCTTATTTTCGTCTTTCATCTCCGTACATTGTTTTCATCTGTCATCTATGTACCGGTACATCAATTCTTTTCATCTTTTATCTACGCACATATAATTATAAAAAAACTTATTTTACATTTATTTTACCATGACATTTTCTATGGATACGACAGACATTAAATATTTTCCTTCTTTTTATTTAAATGTTTAAGTCAGAATAAATTTCAATTATGCTGTAAAAAATTCTGAAACTAACTGCACGATTTGATCTATCAGGGTGAGTCAGAATTGTTTTTACAAAAGCAGAGGGGTGATAGTACCCCACCAGACGTGCAATAATTACCATGTAACATAGGGTCGCATTGCACTCTGAGAGGCAGAAAAGAGGCACGTCGAGCATGACGCAGTCAGCGTCTAGGACGTCATTGTGTACCTGCCTACGTAGTATCTCCTACGCCAGACACGAACGCAGTTACCGTATGCAAATGTCCAGGGAGCAGAATCAGCATAACTGGCTCCTAATAGGTTCCAGCGATAGCCAATCAGAGCACACGTTGAGCTTTAAGCGTTGCACAACTTAAAAGCAGGCCTTTCCGCTCCCCATCCAGAGCGACATGTGGTTTATGCACAATGGAGCTCCTGCACACTTTTCCATCACGGTCCGGAACTTCTTGAATGCCACATATGCCGCACGCTGGATAGAATGTGGCGGACCTGTGGCGTGGCCTCCTCGCTCACCAGACCTCAACCCACTGGACATTTTCTTCTGGGACCACATGAAATCTTTAGTGTACGAGACGCCTGTGGACTCGGCGGAAGATCTCGTCGCGCGCATCGTTGTTGCCGCAGACCACATTAACACAACACCCGGAATCTTCGAGAGGGTGCGTCAGTCATTCCTTCGCCGGTGTGAACGGTGCAACGACGCGCGTGATCGCCACTTTGAGCACTTGCTGTAAGTTTGTCGCTGCACAATAAATCTGTTTGTGCAACGATTGGTATCGTTCATTCGCTTTCCCAACACTGGTGTACGTGCAGGTTCGTATTCTAATTTTACTCTTTTCTGCCTCTCTGAGTGCAATGCGACCCTATGTTCCATGGTAATTCTTGCTCGTCTGGTGGGGTAGTATCACCCCTCTGCTTTTGTAAAAACAATTCCGACTCACCCTGTATAAATTGTATAAAGTAAAAGTATCCATAATGTCTAAATAATCTAGGGAAAAGTGAAAAATATTATTTTAAAATATATTAAATGCATAAAGATAATATTCAACCAGAGCAGTTTTATTTTGAAGTCCGAAACTCTTCCTGGACGACACATTCAAAAAATTGATTCTCAGTGATACAACAAATCCGATGTATCTTTATCAAAGACCTTCTACGACGAAAACCTTTAGCTGCACTGGAAAAACTTACTAGGTAACAGTGTTTCTGTTAACTATGCAAACCAGACAAACCACTCTAATGACGATATTTTACTATACGTATATCCCTGTTATCATAATTAATGACAATTCGTTGTTGCTGAACTTTAACAGGCCCGATCCAGTGGTGCTATTTGCTTCACTTGGAGCAAGATTCTCAGTTAGTTAATTTGATATTAATATACAGGGTCTTTATAATTAAAGTTCCACTTTGAAATGGCCATAAAAGGAAAACTACTGGACAGAATGTTATCAAACTTGGTAATAGTTTACAGGAGGTCATGGGATTTTATTTTCCGAAAAAAAAAATGTTCAAAAATTCACCGTCATCGGTGAATGACGCTGTATGCAATATCGCTAAACGAGATAAGACATTAAAACATCGGTTTAAAAAGTTTTTAATCGTTTCTAAAACGTGTTACAAATCATGTTCAATGTGGCTTCCACCATTTTCTGAAAGCAAGTTAAATCGCATTACTGCGTTCTCAAGAGTAGCTCTTAGCATATCAGGAGGAATCTTACGGACATGTCGATGTATCACATTTTTTAATTCCGTCAAATTATTTATGTTATCACCATAAACAATGGATTTGAGGTAACCCCATAGCCAGAGGTCACAGGGGTTGAGGTTTGGTGACCGGGGTGACCAAGAAATGGGGAAGTATCGGCTTACAATCCGGTCATCCGTAAAATGTTGCTTAAGTAACTGTTTGACACATGTACCAATGTGAGGTTGAATCCCGTCCTGCATAAAAATCGTGGTGTCTAAGCCACTGTTTATGGTGATAACATAAACAATTTGGCGGAATTGAAAAATGTGATACACCGACAAGTCCGTAACATTTCTCCTGACATGCTAAGAGCTACTGTTGAGAACGCAGTAATGCGATTTAACTTGCTTTCAGAAAATGGTGGAAGCCACATGGAATATGATTTGTAACACGTTTTAAAAACGATTAAAAACTTTTTAAACCGATGTTTTCATGTCTTATCTCGTTTAACGATATTGCATACAGCGTCATTCACCGCTGACGGTGAATTTTTGAACATTTTTTTTACAGAAAATAAAATCCCATGACCTCCTGTAAACTATTACCAAGTTTGATAGTCTTCTGTCCAGTAGTTTTCCTTTTATGGACATTTCAAAGTGGAACTTTAATTATAAAGACCCTGTATATTTTTTCCGGTTCACGTTCGTTTATAAGAAAATTTAAAACATCCCAATTCAAAGTTTCACTATGTAAACATGCATATAAGCATATATAAATGTGTCGCAGATTCCCGATCAAATGCAACTGGAAAATAATAAAAAAAACAGTTCCAATGGTGCTGTTTGCTCCACTTAAAGCAGGATTCTCAGTAGTTAATTTAATGTTAATATATATATTTTTTCCTGTTCACCTTCGTTTATAAGAAAAAATAAACCATCCGAATTCTAAGTATCACTATGTATTTATACATGCAAGCTTGTATATATATACCGCAGAATTCCGTCGATCTGCCCGCCCAAATGCAACTGGAAAATAATAATAAATCCAATCAAATGCGACTGGAAAATAATAACAAACCCGACTAAATGCGACTAGAAAGTAATAACAAACCCGATCAAATGCGAATGAAAATACAAACAAATTCGATCCAGTTGTGCTGTTTGCTTCACATAGAGCAGGATTCTCGGTTAGTTAATTTGATCTGTATAAATAAAATTGAAAATATCTCCCTGTCTGTCTCATCATCACGGGAGAACGGCTAAACAGAATGTAAAGACATTTTGTGATTTTGTGGGTAGCCTTGAAATAGACCCTCTTAAATTTAGTCCAAGTTTCGGGTTTCTAAGACCAGCGGTTGCTGAGTTATTAATGGAAAACGAAATTTTCCCTAGGAGTTCTACTCTAACTCCCTGGTTCATCCAAAAGAAAAGGTTGAAAATCGTTGGTTTAAAACGTGAACGTGAATTAAAACTTTATTTCTGAGTTTTGTGGAAGATTTTTGTGCTAATGAGTCACTTTTTGAAAATCGCAGATTTGAAACATGAATTTAAATGGAAACTCTATCATCATGGTTTATTTTTCACGGGAATAGTCAACAATGAAAAATATTAAAAAATCAAAATGGTTATTTAATTATCAGTATTTTATAAGGAATATTTCTTATATCATGATATATAATTTTTATAAATATTTTTTTGATTTGAATAATAAATAAATGGATATAAAAATATGTCTTATAAATGATCGGTTTGGTTTTTCTTTTAGTTATATTAATTGAGGACTGCTTACATCACTTTCATTTGTTTTGGCAAAGATTTTTATATTGTGTTTAGCCAATACACAATGTAACACAGCTGAACACAATATATAAAACTTATATATTGTGTTTAGCCAATAAACTCATATATTGTGTTTAGCCAATAAACTCATTTTGTCGATTGTTGAAAGAGTAATACGGGTATATCATCTAATACAATTTCAGTGTTTTCATTTAGTATATATACGAACGGGATCACAATGTTTTATTCTTCAGATCTGCAAATTCAGATCTGGCGGGATATCTCTAGCTTGACAACTTTTCTTACACGTTGCCAAATTGACGGATATGTTGCCAAATTAATAAAATACAACACTTAATCAATGAAATTAATTTTGTTTTGTTAGAAGACAGTACTGAAATGCTGTTTCGGTAGCATTTGTCTGTCAGTCCAATCGTCCTACTTTGTAACACATTTAGCGAATTTTTAAAATGTCGCCATATTGATAAAAATGTTTGTGAATTCATAAAAATATCTTGAAATTAATGAAATTGCTCTAAATAAATGAAATTAATTATGTTTTGTTAGGGGATGGTATTGTGATGATGTTTCGTCAATTTGACGCCAAGTGGGACTGTCAGTTCCATAATCACACTTGGCGATACTTTTGGCGATATTTAAAATGTCACTACATTGACAAAAATGTCGCCCAATTGATTAAATGACGCTAAATTTATCAAATAACACCGAATCAATGAAAATTCAATATTTTGCATGATTAAATACGATTTTCTAGATAATCTCTGCTGTTTTGTGAGAATTAAAAAATATTGTTTCTAAATTTGTTTACAAACTGGACCAGGACGCTTTATTCTTCACATCTGACTGTGAAGATAATTTTATATATCGAGCCCAGAGATTCTTATGCATTTTTCAGAAGAATTAAATTAAATATTTTGATGCAATATTTTGAATAACAAAATTATTTAGAATACTATAGGAATTTACACTTAATTGTGAATGTTAAGTTTCTTTATATTGTTTTTTCCGTACAAAGATCGGCTATACTGCTAATAATCTATATAAATAAAATTGAAAATTTATCTGTGGGTTTATTTTTAGATATATCTGTGTGTTAACGAGTTTAGATTATTGATATTTTCAAATTCTTACACAATTTGTTTTATTTTGGAGATACACTTTTAAATCCATATATTCTAGTGCGGCTATACCTTCAAATACATGGGTATAATCTTTTCATGTACGAAAGTATAAATGATTACAGCAGGCCGGCCGTCTGTCTCTGTAACGCTTTTTTACGGCGAGAGATTTGGCGTGCTTTTTTTTTTAATGCTGCGAAATTGATGAAAATATTGTCGAATCGCTAAAAAGGTTGCCAAATTGATATAAATGTCCAAAAATTGATTAGAAATATCGCCAAATTGATAAAACTGGTGCCAAATTAATTAAATTAATTTTGTTTTGAAAGTGTAACGGCGGAAATGTGAAACAATGGAACGCCTTACATTCACACATGTAGAAAATTGAATGCAAAGTTAATAGATTGCAAACATGTGTGTAAATTCCAATTATGGCCTGAAGTGATCATAAAGGTAGTGGTAAGTACAAATAACTCCAAGTATCGAATCCGTTTCCCTGGTGAGAAGCGAAACTGCAACCCAATGGCTAGGAACATATAAATGGCAAGTAAAACAACTCGTGAAATGAAGACTCCATATTTTCTTGAAATTAAATGAATATTCTTTAATTAACATTATGAAGCACATATAAGATATTATTTTAAATCAAACACATTTTTCAAGATGGCAATTCTAACTCCTTTTAATCATGAGTTAGACTTTATAAAAATCCTTAAATCGACATGGCAAGCTTGAGAATCTTTAAATCATACAAATTATTCAATTTTGATAATATTTCACTTTACATCAAATACCAAGGGAGATTGAAACATGTATTTTAATATTTAGCTGGCTCTTACAATAACGTCAATTCGGCTAGTCATATAGCCAGAAACTAATCTTAAATCTCCCATTTAAAGGAAATATACTTACGAACCCAGAGTGCGGTTCGGAGGGGCACTGTCGGTCGTAAAACAACATGAGAGCATTATTACAACTTTACTTTAAATTTAAAACAGTTTCATTATTCTAAAAAACTATGGAGTAACTTTAAACATGACCGACAGATTTCACCCCCATTGTAAGCTCTGTCTTTTCAAAGAAGCGTCTCTCTACACTTACTTTCCAATTCTGACGTCACAACACACATATACATTAGCACTCGTACATGCAGAACAGTGGAAATAATCAACAAGACAAAATTAAAACACTCAACGGTTTTTCTCTTTCAGCCGGCGCGCCGTTCAAGGGCACGCACACTCCATCAGATTCACCCATTTCCGCAGAAAATCGGCTGAGGAATTTCTACACTTACATGACATGAAAAGAGCATTTAAAAACAGAAATATACTTTCACAGATTTCGACACCACAAAAGGGAATAGTATTGTAATGATATTTCGGTAGTTTTTGACTGTCAGCCCATCCTACTTGACAACAAATTTGGCAACCTTTTAAAATGTGGCCAAATTGCTCAAATATCGCCAAAATAACGAAAATATCCATAAATCCATGAAACTGTTGTTAACTTGATAAAAATGACACCAAATCAATGAAATTAGCTGCGTTTTGAAACATGATAGTAATGATAGTACTGTGATGATGTTTCGGTAGCATTTGTCTCTAAGTCCAACTGTCTCACTTTCTGTCGAATTTGGCGACTTTTTAAAATGCCGTCAAATTAATGAAAATGCGGATGAATTAATAAAATGATACTAAATTAATGAAAATGACCCTTAATTTATGAAAATTCAATATTTTGCAAAATGAAGATCAATTTCCTTGATAATCCCAGTAGCTTTGTGGGAATTAAATATTAGTTTTTGTAAATGTGTTTACAAACGCGACCAGGATGTTTTTCCCCTTCAGATCTGCCTGTGAAGATAATTTTGTATAACGAGAACAGAGATTCTTATACATCTTTTTAGGAGAATTAAATTAAATATTTAAATATTTAGTATAACAATGTCATTTAAAGTATTGTAGAAATATGCACTTAATTGAAGTTTTAATTTCTTCAATTCATGTAATTATTAATTATATATTCCGTACAAAGCACGGGAATACAGCTAGTGTTAATTAATATATTTTTTTTCGGTTCACCTTCATTTATGAGAAAATTTTAACCATCCGAACTCTATGTATCACTATGTATCATGCATGCAAGCATGTCTGGATATACCGCAGGATTTCGTCAATCAGCCCACCTAAATACGACTGGAAAATAATAACAAACCTGATCAAATGCGACTAGAAAGTAATAACAAACCCGATCTAGTGGTGATATTTACTTCACTTGGAACAGGATTCTGAGTTAGTTAATTTGATGTTAATATATATATTTTTTTTTTCCGGTTCACCTTCGTTTATAAGAAAATTTAAACCATCTGAATTCTAAGTAACACTATGCAGCTATGCATGCAAGCATGTATGGATATGCCGCAGAATTCCGTCGACCCGGCAGCACAAATGCGACTGGAAAATAATAACAAACCCAATCAAAATCGACTGGAAAATAATAACAAACCCGATCAAATGCGAGTAGACTAGAAAATAATAACAAACCCGATCCAGTGGTGCTGTTTGCTTTACTTGGAGCAGATACTGAGTTAGTTAATTAAATGTTAATATATATTTTTTTTTCCGGTTCATCTCCGTTTATAAGAAAATTTCAAACATCCGGATTCTAAGTTTCACCATGTATCTATGCATACAAGCATGTATGGATGTACAGAAGAATTCCATCGATCCGCCTACTGAAATGTGACTAGAAAGTCGAAGAAAATATAGAGTGGGCCATGACGTTAGAAAGAAGAAGATTAAGCTCATATGGATAAATTTATTAACTCTCTTTCTCTCTCTCTCTTTTTTTCTCTCTTTCTCTCTCTCTTTTTTTCTCTCTTTCTATCTTTCTCTCTCTCTTTTTTTTCTCTCTTTCTATCTTTCTCTCTCTCTTTCTCTCTCTCTCTTTCACTTTCTCTTGCAATATTTTTCACATTTATTTTTTCTCACATGTTCCCTTCGATGTTGCTTTGTCCTTTTCCCCCCCATACTATTTTGCTGATATCTGTCTCCCCTTTTTTCTTAACTATATCTTTGACTTTTTATCGCCCTTTCTTTCCACAGTTTTCCTCTGATTTTCTCTCTCCTTTTTGCTCATATTATTTATCTGAGGTTTTGTTCTCTTTTTCTCTGTCCTTTCTCTCATATTATCACCTTTTTTTCTAGAATATATGTAATTTCTCACCATCATACTCAACATATCTCTATCTATATATCTCAACATATTAACATCAATAATTATTCTATGTTCTTTTTCTACACTCTCTCTCCAAATATTGTCCGTCCCTTTCTCTCACCCTCTTTTTTCTTTTTTCTCTTTTCCCTATTCATTCCCGACTTCCCTCTCTCTTTTCTCTCTTCTTTTTCTCTTTCTCCTATTCATTCCCTATTTCTCTCTCTCTCTCTCTCTTCTATCTCGCTCTTTTCGATCTTCGCTCTATCTCCTCTCTCTTTTCCCCCACTCTGTAACCAACCTACACATGCATTTAAAAGGAATAACCACCATTTCAAAACCGTTTCGTCAATCTTAGATGTCCAAACCGGTTATTTTCAAAATTTTTAAACACAGAATTTTCGACCCGGTTACAATATTTCCCCTATACATTTAATATGTGTAACTCAAACATAAAGTAATATAAAACTATTTCCCTAAACTTTAAAAATCTTCTTAAAGTTTTCACTTCTTGCAACGACCCAACATGCATGTCCGTAAAACTGAACAAATATTTTAATTTTACAAGTTAAATCTCTCATTTTTTTTTCACTCCGCTCCACAAAACAGAAACTTCTCGTCTTCTTTTTCTCATATATCACTGCTCTATTTCATTTATAAACTCATAAAAAAATGAAGAAGATCCCTTCCTTTTTTTATTTATTTATTTAGTTTTATCCCTTCGTTCTGTGCCCAGCAGGGCGTTAAGGCTGCAGCCTTGCCTCACTGTAAGGCACCGGGTTAGAGGCTATTCACGCTGGAATAATTTTAATAATTCTATCGCGAGCTGCAGCTGTTGCCACGCGGAGAAGCACTGAAAAATCTCAACTCAGCCGTGCTGGGCGAGGGTGTGCGTTGGTACGCCACCGTTGGTCACTCCTGACACTTCACTGCCTTTTAATATTAAAAGCACACAAGTTGGGAACTTTATTTATCCAGATTTAGCGCGTTATTCTGGAACTTCTTCGCTGTAACTTTAGTTTTTTGTTTGTGCTTTTTTTTTCTTTTCGTTTCTGTTTTGAACTGTTTGTTTCTCAAGTTTTTGATGTGAATGACGGAGAAGTAAATGCAATGTGAAATATATATTTAAATGTATCTTTTGTTTTTCTTCTCATCTTGTTACTTTCTCTGCACTTCATTATTCCCTATGTATACAACACAGAGAAAAATCAATATTGAAAAAAATCAATATTGGAAAAGCATTAAAAAATCAACATTCATAAAATTAACCAACATTGGAAAAGCATTGAAAAAATCAACATTTATAAAAAAATCTACATTCATAAAAAGAATCAACATTGGAAAAACATTGAAAAAATCAACATTAATAAAAGAAAATCAGCATTCATAAAAATAATCGACATTGGAAAAGCATTGAAAAAATAAACATTCATAAAAGAATCAATATTGGAAAAGCATTGAAAAAATCAACATTCATATAAAGAATCAACATTGGAAAAGCATTGAAAAAATCAACATTCATAAAAAATCAGCATTCGTAAAAATAATCGACATTGGAAAAGCATTGAAAAAATAAATATTCATAGAAGAATCAATATTGGAAAAGCATTCAAAAAATCAACATTCATGAAAAATCAACATTCATAAAAAGAATCAACATTGGAAAAGCATTGAAAAATCAACATTCATAAAAAAAAAATCAGCATTCATAAAAATAATGACATTGGAAAAGCATTGAAAAAATAAACATTCATAAAAGAATCAATATCAGAAAAGCATTAAAAAAATCAACATTCATAAAAAATCAACATTCAAAAAAAGAATCAACATTGGAAAAGCATTGAAAAAATAAGCATTCATAAAAGAATCAATATTGGAAAAGCATTGAAAAAATCAACATTCATAAAAAAATCAACTTTATAAAAGCATTGAAAATAAAAAATTGAGTTTCGATGGATCTGAATGTTTCGAGCACTATTGAACAAGAAACCACTTTTAGCGTGACGTCTGTGTGATTGTGCAATGTATGCGTCCCCTATAGACCGAAAACTATTCGAAAGAATTTCACAAAATTTGGAAAGTCTTGTGGGTTGTGAGCTATCCTGCTGCTCATTAGATTCTACAGTTAGATTCTAAAAATAGAACCTGCATTTTTCGTTAAAATCTATGTTAAAATACTACATATTCTTATTAATTAAATGCTTGTTTGATACATAGTTTCTGACGACAAAAAAAGAATTAAAATCAGAATCTGTGTGTCTGTCTGTGTGTATCCGTGCAATGTATATATCTATTTTATCTCAAAACTTATTCTACGAAATTCCACAAAATTTCATAAATGAGCCACTTGTAGGTTACTGTAGTTCTAATTAGGGATACCCCTAAGTATCCATACAAGGTATTGATATCTATATGGATATATATATCGATACTATAACTATATATATCGATATATATATATATATATATATATATATATATATATATATAATACAATCCTAAGAAGTAAAAAATTCAAGAAAGCGAAAGGCGCATATTGCTGCACTATCAGAGACTTGAAATATAAGATTTAAAATGAAAACGATTTATAAAGTTGGATTAATTGTGTTTACAGGGTTACAGAGAGGCCAAGGGGGATTGCGACCCCTTTTCCTGGTTAGAAGCTAGTTTTGACTTCATGAAAACACTCCCAGAGACAAAACACGCCCGAAGCAACAATCGACCATGTCCGTGGGGATAAAATGTCCGAATCCCAGACAACATATAAAGGATCAATAGAACAATAAAATTGGAAATTTTACAAACCAGTATGATGAGAATCATGGAAGAGTTGCATTACGCGTATAGAGCGTATAAACTTCGAAAAGGGAAGCATACATATAAAAGTCACGGTCGAATATAGAGCACATTCAGAAAGAGAAACAAACAGATATCCTATGTAAGACTGGAGTTGTATTCCAGGAGGTCGGATAAATTAACATAATTTTTATCACTATATTATAGAGCGTATAAATTTCGGAGAGGGAAGCATACATATAAAAGTCACGGTCGAATATAGAGCACATTCAGAAAGAGAAACAAACAGATATCCTATGTAAGAGTGGAGTTGTATTCCAGGAGGTCGGATAAATTAACATAATTTTTATCACTATATTACAAGAAATATAATTTTTGCAAGAAATATAGTGATAAAAATTATGTTACTTTATCCGACCTCCTGGAATACAACTCAACTCTTACATAGGATATCTGTTTGTTTCTCTTTCTGAATGTGCTCTATATTGGACCGTGACTTTTATATGTATGCTTCCCTCTCTGAAGTTTATACGCTCTATACGCGTAATGCAACTCTTCCATGATTCACATCATGCTAGTTTGTAAAATTTCCAAATTTATTGTTCTATTGATCCTTTATATGTTGTCTGGAATTCGGACATTTTATCCCCACGGACATGGTCGATTGTTGTTTCGGGCGTGCAGTGTCTCTGAGAGTGTTTTCATGAAGTCCAAGCTAGCTTCTAACCAGGAAAAGGGGTCGCAATCCCCCTTGGCCCTTCTGCAACCCTGTAAACACAATTAATCCAACTTTATAAATCGTTTTTCATTTTAAATCTTATATATATATATATATATATATATATATATATGTGTGTGTGTGTGTGTGTGTGTGTGTGTTACAGGAGACTTAGGTACAGTTAAAGACATTATGTTAAGAACCATTATGTCATTTGGCACTAAATTCAGGATACCATCTTGTAATAATTCTTTTAAAGTTTTAAAATCTATTAATCTTGATAAATTTATATATAAATTAGCTTCTAAATATGCTCTGTCTTTAGAGGCATTTAATATGTGGAAATTTACTTTATTAGAATCTATTAAAAATGCTATTAGTAGTATTAAGCTGCCTAAATCTATATATAATACTGATAATATTAAACACTCCATTAATGATTTACAAATATCTTTTGTTATCACCTATGTTGATAAAGCCTCTAATAATTATGCTATTATCTGTAAAAAATTGTATAAATAATTTCTGTTAGATTATTTACAAATAATAGTCTTTTTAAACTTGATTTACATTTCATTAATAGTATCAAATTGAAAATTATCAATATGTACAGTGATTTAAAAATTAAATATAAATTTCTTAAATTTCCATATATAGTGCTTATTCTTGAATTTCATAAAAATCCTATTATATTTAGAACAGTAACTAGTGGTCATAATACTTACTCTACTACTGCGAGTAAATTACTACTAAATTCTTTAAATCTTATAAATGATAGTTTACGTATGTCTAGCAATAATTACCTTATTCTAAATAATAGTAAAAAATTAAAGAATAAATTAATATCACTTAGAAATCTAATAGGATTTCAAACTTTTGATTTTAAAGATCTTTTTAATAATATAAAGATCTCAGATCTATATGATGTAATTTTAGCTCTATATAATGCTTATATTACTAATCTATCAACTCAAACAAATTTTATAAATTTCCCTAAACTTTTTCACTTTGTTATTTTCAATAATTATATTTTCCAAGGAAATAAATTTTACTTACAAGTATCAGGAGTTCCACAGGATGGCTGCAGTAGCAATATGTTAGCTAATTTATACCTTTATCATTATGAACAGTCTTTTACTTCAATAGATCATACATTTTATAGATATGTTGATGATCTGATTTGCTTAGTATATACAGAAAATTATCTCATAGATATAAATTTCTATCCAGACAATTTGTAATTAATTCCTAATGAAGCTACTATTAGTAATAATATTAATTTTTTTGATTTAAATATTTTCATTGAACCTACTAATAGTACTGTTACTAATTCATATGATAAAAAAGACTATTTTAATTTTAGCATTAATAAAATCTTACCATTTAATTCCTGCAACTCGATTCAATTGCTTAGAAATATTATACTTAATCAGCTTTTTAGAATTTATAGATTATCTGATAAAAAAAATTTCATGCTTTGCATATAAATAATCAAAAAATTACCAGCAATTTATATAAATATCCCTCTTATTCAGTACATGGTATAGTTAAAAAGTTTATATCAGCTGGATTTTCATGAATTCTATTCATAGCATCTTATATTAGCCAGACATCACCATTCTCTTGTATTAATAATACTTTTATTTTTACATCCACTTAAACATAAGCCTTACTATTATAAGCCCCCCTTTTTTGTAGCTCTTATTGTATATTATACTTTTTCTTGCCTTTTCGCATTACTGTTATTTATTTCTTACGAATGACAACAGTAGATATTTACTTTCTCCTTTGCGAATGGCAACACTGGTCTCTTCATTCTGGGTCCCAGGGTTCGACTGGTTCGGGCATATGCAATGTTTTTTCCAGGTATTCTTGTTTCCTTTATTTTTTCTTCTTTATGTATGTTGTACACGTAGAAATAGTTTATAGATATAATCTCTCTATTTCTTCAGAAACATATATATTTTGTGTTTGCTTCGACAAAATACTTCGACCCGATGAAGAGTTTTGGCGAAGTGAACAATTCCATCATTTAGGCTTAGCCCTTGCCTACGTGTATAGCATTAATGCTTGGATTTTTTATGTCGTTTCCACACCATTAAAATTTGTTGATTTTCTTTAACTTGATGACTCGAATTTTGTATTTTGTTCCATTTGATTGAAGATTTGCTGTTTTATATATACATTTATTTTGTAGGTTTGTTAGAAAGTTGGGTTTTTCGAGTTGCAGCTTCTCACTTTTCTATCATTGGACTTTCAAACTATTATTATTTTATATATATATATATATATATATATATATATATATATATATATATATATACAGAGAGAGAGAGAGTAAACACTCACAAGGCTTGATTATGGTTTTCACTGACCCTGGACAAAGAAGTCAATGAGGGCCTCCATGGAATTCAATTTCATTGCCAATAAAATACTGTGTAGAAAGATTTTGCATTAATAATACTGAGAGTACAAACATAAAAAATATAATAATACAAAAAATACATTGTAATTTTTCTTTATTCCCGTCTGCTCTGGAATATATTGTTATTCGTCTATCGCATTGTTTGTTCTTTTGTCTAGTGTTGTTCTCGTTATTGTTTTGTATGTTAGTATTTTTGTACTTTTGTTTTTTGTTTATGTGCTCCAGCCATTGGAAATAAAGAAAATCTGGTGTGGGCAGCACATGACTATCCATTTGGCGAGTTTTTCGTTAATTTTGCAACATTTAAAATAGTCGCCAAGTTGGCTATATTCCACCAAATTCGTCGTTAAAATCTCGCCAAGCGTTATGGACGAAGCAATAAATTATTCTTACAGCAGATAAATGACTATTGGCGTTCAAATACAAAAGTATTACTCAAAGTATCTTTTTTCATGAATGGAACGAGCTAGATCCACGAGAATGATGTCACCAAATTTATCGCATGGTATTACATATGAAAAGTGAACATGTTTCTCAATAGGAAATATTTTTTTTTATTTTATATGACTTTTGATAACTTTTTCTTAAATGTGCTATATCTCGAGAACAATTCGTGTTAGCGTTCTAAAATTTATGTCAATCGTTTTCTAATGAAAAATGACATAATAAATGTCTATTTGCGTAACTTTATTAGCGGTTTTGATTTTTTGACGATTTTTTCAAACTTTCACTCGAAAATTTAGGGGGGTTCTGAACATTCGATTGCGTATAAAAACAAAATGATTCCAGTGTTTATGGTTTGTGATTTTGGTACCAAATTTCGTTCGAATCGGTCCATTCGTTCGTCAGTTATCGTCTCCACAGACTCACTGACACACACACACAGACATATATAATCTCAAAAACGTCTGATTCGTATTCAGGGATGCTTGAAATGTTCTCTCCCGTCGAAAACTCGAATTCGAATTTTCGACCCCATCACAATACTTTCCTTATACATTATGTATATAAGGAAAGTCATATATATATTTTATTTGTTAATATGAAGCTGAAGAAGTATTTTAAGCAAAAATTTTCAATTAAAAAATTGAAAAATTTCTCTTCAAACATTAGTTATATATATTAACTATACGGCATATTAACTGTATATATAAGTTATATGTATCTTTTTCTCCAGTTATTACTTAATATATGCGCACATAAAATTTCATAGCCCTATGTGTGTTCATTCTTGAGTTAGCCGTCCCTGCTTTGCAGACATACACACACACACGCACATGCACATGTATGTCTTTCAAAATAATTCAAATGTTTTCACGAGGTCATAAAACTTTTTTGGCACAGTCTCGAATTTAAACATTTTAGGAAAAAAAAGCTTTTTTCTGTACGATAACATAAAGAAGGTAAAAATACATAATGTTATTTGAATAAATTAAAGTATTTAATATTTAAAGTTTTCTATTCAGTACTTACTGTTGTGCTTTTATATTTTATTTCTGAAATATTTTTATATATTTAAGTTAAAAATAATAAAAAGTTAAAATAATAATAATTAAGGAAAAAATAATTATATTAAGTTAAAAATAAATATAATTAAGTTAGAAATAAATTAAAATATTTTTAAGTTAATGTACAAAAACACAAAAAACCCGCTAGAACATCGTGATTTCATCATCACGTGACATCTAACCTGTTCTTTACACCACACAAAGCACTTGTAAAGTATTTGCGGAATGCCGCAAATGGAGTTTTAAATCCCGTCTGCTATTCGTGACAGAGAGCGTGTTTTTGAAGATCTAGAAATTTCTCTCTGCACTTCTATAGAAAAAGGGTGTAAAATTTATAAATTGAAATTCTCAATTCATCTCTACCATGTTAAAAAAATATAAAATTTCGAATAAATTTGGAAATTTTCGCTCGAATTTAAAAAAAAATTTCTATACAGTTTTAGATTTTTTTATAACAAAGTCGGATATAAAGTTTCGTAAAAATCTATTGATATTTGTGGCTATATATCTATTATAAGATTTGATTATCCGGAATTCCAAAATTCGGAGCCTTTTAAACTCGTGTTTAACTTTTTTATATATATGTTAATTCAGTAAAATCGCCAAATCACTGAACTTGTTTATTTTTATTGCTCAAATTCTTGATAGTCTCTTAAAATGCAGCATTCGCTCAAAAAAAATCCGCGGAATCCTGGTTTTCTATCTTTTTAAATTTGATTGTCAATCATTGAGTAATATGGCAAGTG
The DNA here is from genome assembly GCA_951213105.1 of Amaurobius ferox. Classification (NCBI taxonomy): domain Eukaryota; kingdom Metazoa; phylum Arthropoda; class Arachnida; order Araneae; family Amaurobiidae; genus Amaurobius; species Amaurobius ferox. The sequence goes on from OX578153.1 coordinate 89,676,587, forward strand.
CAACTTTTGTATTTACGATTGCAATGGTGCATTTTTAACACTTTACAGCATAGTTGAAAAGTGTTTATGACTTTGTTCACTCTATCTGTCTGTCTGTCTGTCCGTTCGCACAATAACTGCCGTTAAAATGACTTTATCAAAATGAAATTTTAGTATTGAAACGGTCTGTGGGACATATGGGAATGTAAATGAATAATATCACCCAATTAATTTTGGATTGAACCCGAGTTGAAAAAATGAAATACATTAAACCCTATGGGACCTAACTCTTCAAACATTTAAGCAAAGTTAAAATTCACAAATTGCTTACAAAAATTTATGGAAATATTCAAATTATCCCACAAAATATGTAAAAAGAATTTCAGCAAAATATGTTCGGTAGTTTTTAAAATAAAAATTTAAATATTAATTACACCCATATAATATGAAGAGATCACGTGAACCACTTCAAAATAAAATATGGCATCCATCTTTTTTTCCCAGAGTAAAAATCGTGATTTTTAAAGTTCTTTTAAATTTATATTTAGTGTTGCGTCCGTGCTAAAACCGATTTATTTTTGCGTATTTTCTGTGCATCTATATTCTGCGTCGGCGCAATTACAATATTTTTGAGTTTAAATGATCATCAAACTTTGATTATTTCAACAACGAAGCCTAATTTTAATGTATGCAGAATGTAAACAAGTGATTATGAGTTGTATAAGAATTGTTGAATTTTTTTCACGCAAACTTATTTAACTCTGGAGTTCGGAATAAAAGTGTATGAATGAAATATTCATTATTTTTACATAGGAAGCCAGACGATTTTATCGATGAAGTTTTAAGCATAGAGTTTAATTACTTGTACCTCCATGGTCTTAAGTTAAGTAAAATAAATTATTATAGTATTGTGACGAATGAAATAATGGAAAAAAGTTTATGAATGAAATGATGGAAAAAAGTTCTTGAATGAAATGCTGCTTTTATAGAGAGAGCCAGGCGTGTTATATTTCGGTGACGTCATTTGAATAAATTTCATTTGTTTTCGATGAAGTTTTTAAATATAATAAATTATTGTAGTATTATGATAATTTTAAAAATATTGCCGAGGAATGTATCGCATAATGTATCGCAAAATTATTTAGCTCTAGAGTTCGAAATAAAAGTGTATGAATGAAATTTTCATTATTTTTACATAGAGAGCCAGACGATTTATATTTCGATGACGTCATTTGAATATAGTCTATTTTCTTCGATGAAGCTTTAAGTTTTCAAGTAAAATAAACTATTGTAGTTCTGCGATAATAAAAAAATATATCACCGCTGCATGCATCGCACTTTAGAGATGTTTAAATAAAATTGCATTGCAATTAAAAAGTGTTTTAAAATCAATGCTTCATGCACGATTGACCTTTCTTGTTTTATAATAAAGATGAGATCCGGAAAATTTCGAAATCCAAAACGTCGTTAATCCGGAGGTTTCTGGATAAACCGTCCTACACTATAAGATCTAGAAACGTCGCAATCAATTCCATCTCTGGTGAAACACGCACGTTGGGCAGAACGGCCCTCGTTAAAAATCATACTCCAGCCGCTGAAACGCAATTCCACCGGAACTCAGGAACCGTCACCTCATTCCTCCATCTCCAGACTTATAATATTTATTGCCCCCTTCGTTTTCCGTTGATTGCCCCTTCTTCCGTCTACCCACCCAGAACCTGGCACCGAACGAGAGATTAAACGCTAAAAATTTAAAATGAAATAAAACTCCCCAAAACGCCTCGCGGGGTGCAAAGTTTGCTGTCGAAATCGAACATAAAGAACGAGACTGGAGGAGGAGGAGGAGGCGGGGGGACCGAACCTAATACTGCAATGTTCCTGTCTTCTTATTGACGCTTAGTTGTTAATCACGTGGAGAGAAACGTGCGTGCGTGCGTCAGATTTCTCCGTTCGACGGAAACAGACCCTCTCCTTCGTTGAAGAACACGATATTTTGTAATAACGCTCCCCGGAGAAGGATGGAAGTCGGAGGGATTTATTAGGAGCGAAATTATGCGCAAGAAAATTCGAAATAAGTGTTTGGGAAGAAGTTCCCTCAGATGTTCGGTGATTGCTATTTAACAGCGTCGGAAGTGTATACTCTCGGGGTCTTTTTCCTCTCCATCTTTCTCCTATTGGTTTCTCATATTTTGTCTCTCCAGGCGTATAATTATGTGTCCATGTATAAACAGAGTTCCGAAGAGAGTTCATAGCCCCCCCCCCACACACACACACACACACGCCCAACAGCTTCTGATTGAAATGCTTCTAAGTGTAGATGTTAGGTCTAAATGTCTAAGATTTCTAGTGTAGATGCTAAGTCTAAATGTTTAAGGATTCTAAGTGTAGATGTTAGATCTAAATGTCTAAAGATTCTAAGTGTAAATGTTAGGTCTAAATGTCTAAGGATTCTAAGTGTAGATGTTAGGTCTAAAAGTCTAAGGATTCGAAATGTAGATATTAGGTCTAAAATTCGAAATGTAAATGTTAGGTCTAAATGTCTAAGGATTCTAAGTGTAGATGTTAGATCTAAAAGTCTAAGGATTCCACATGTAGATATTAGGTCTAAAAGTCTAAGAATTCGAAATGTAAATGTTAGGTCTAAATGTCTAAGGAATCAAAGTGTAGATGTTAGGTATAAATGTCTAAGGATTCTAAATGTAGATGTTAGATCTAAAAGTCTAAAGATTCTACATGTAGATGTTAGGTCTAAATGTATAAGAATTCTAAGTGTAGATGTTAGGTCTAAATGTCTAAGAATTCTAAGTGTAGATATTAGGACTAAATGTCTAAGGATTCTAAGTTGTTGAGACCCAGACCGTCTGACCTACCAGAAAGGTGTAAGGTAACTGTTTGGACGACCGGGAAGTGCCACCCAATTTAGACCGGAACCCAGTGAGGGGGGCATCCACAGGGGCCCTACCCTCCTTCCCCTACCACCAACCTCTCGGAAGGACTTACGGACCCACATGTTTAACGTGATCATACTCCGCGTGAACACGGCGGCAGTTATGGCAGTGGCTGGAATCGAACCCGGGCCTACCGAGTGCATTCCAGCGTGCTAACCACTGGGCTACCGCGCCCTAAGGATTCTGAGTGTAGATGTTAGGTCTACAAGTCTAAGGATTCTAAATGTAAATGTTAGGTCTAAATGTCTAAGAATTCTAAGTGTAGATGTTAGGTCTAAATGTTTAAAGATTCTAAGTGTATATGTTAAGTCTCAATATCTAAGGATTCTATGTGTACACTGTAGTATGGTGGCCATGTCTTTTCGAATAGAAGCAATTGAAGAACCTTCTATAGCTTAGATTTTAAAAAGTTAGAATGAATAACAAACTCGGTAACAAAGCGAGAAAGAAAAAAAATTTTAATTACAAAATTGTATATAATTGCCTAATGTACAGGACTCGGCATTAAATCGATTACAGAGAGCCTTTATTTGACACAATAAGATTGCAGACGAATTTCTGTCCTATTTAAGACAGATAAAATAAACAATACTTATATACCCAGAAAGCTAAAGTAAAGGACTGCCCTACTTCACTGTTTTTATTTGCGCACTCTCGTAAATCATTCGGTAACGTTTGAGAATATTTTAATGGGGCTGTACATCTAACAATTCATTAAATATGACTGATGCTTATTGACTTTAAATACATATTTTGTTCGTTCATTGAGTCAATCCTTAATAAAATAGACGCTGACATCCTTGTAGTTCACTTATTTTCGCCTATGTTACGTTGTTGCAGAATTTGTTACCCTAAATTTTTAAATTATTCACTGGGGGACGCTGCAGTCACTTTCATTCAATCGTGCGTTTCATTTTTCTATGTCAGAATTCTCATCATTATTATCTGTTGTTACTTCATTGATTGCTAGCTATTAGGCAGTGTTTCATTTTTGATATACTCTTCTTTTAGGCTCTCACAATTGATCGTTGCATTTTTAACGCTTTCCAACATAGTTGAAAAGTGTCTATTACTTTGTTCATTCTGTCTGTCTATCTGTCCGTTAGCACGATAACTGCCGTAAAAATGGCTTTATCAATATGAAATTTTAGTATGTTGTTCAGGCGGTCTGTGGGACCTATCGGAATATAAACGAATAATATCACCCAATTAGTTTTGGATTGTACCCGGGTTGAAAAAATGAAATACATTGAACCCTATGGGACCTAATTTTTCAAACATTTTTCAAGCAAATTTAAAATTCACAAATTGCTTCGAAAGTTTTAGAAAATATTCAAATTATCCCATAAAATATATATAAAAATTTTCAGCTAAATATATTCAGTAGATTTTTAAATAAAAATTAAAATAATAATTACACCCTTTATATGAAGAGATCACGTGACAAGTATATGAAGGAATCACGTGACCATAATACGAAGAATCATGTAACCGTTATATGAAGAAATCACGTGACCTACTTCAAAATAAAATATGGCATCCATCTTGTGTCAAAATCGTGATTTTTAAAGTTCTGTTTAATTCATATTTAGTGTTGTATCCGTCCTAAAACCGCTTTATTATTACTTAAATTCTGTGTATCTACATTCTAAAACAACGCAATTACAATATATTTGAGTTTGAATGATCATCAAACTTTAATTATTTCTACAACGAAGCCTAATTTTCACTCATGGAAAATATAAACACCAAAAGATGTAGAATGAGTTGTATAAGAATGGCTGCATTTCTTTAACGCAAAATTATTTAGCTCATGGAGTCTGCAATATAGCTGATATGGATGAAACATTCATTGATTTTACATAGAGAAGCTGGCGATTTTTTCGATGAAGTTTTAAGCATAGGGTTAAATTACTTGGTATCTCCATGGTCTTTAGTTTTTAAATAAAATGAATTATTATAGTATTGTGATGAATGAAATGAATGGAAAAAAGTTAATGAATGAAATGCTGCTTTTATATAGAGAGTCAGCCGATTTATATTTCGATGGCGTCATTTGAATAAAGTTCATTTGTTTTCGATAAAGCTTTCAAATATAATAAATTATTGTAGTATTATGATAATTTTAAAAATATTACCGAGGAATGTATCGCATTTCAGAGATGTTTAAACAAGGCAATTTATATTTCAATGCTATCATTTGAATAAAGTTCATTTTTCTCTATGAAATTTGAAGTTTTCAAATATAATAAATGAATGAAGTATTGTAATAATTTTAAAATTATTAACCGAGGAATGTACCGCATTTTAGAGATGTTTAAATGAAATTGCATTAAAGTTGAAAAGTGTTTCATAATCAATGCTTTATGCATGATTGATCTTTCTTGTTATACTTTAATTTGCTTTTTGGCGGATTAGAAAGTCACTAGCCGAATACCCGTTGAAAATCAACGGTATCGCAATAAGCAACCCCTGAATAATGTAAATTTTTAATTAATTCGCTTTTCACATTTGTTCGACAAATCGAATATTTTGGTGTGCAGAACCCCCCTAAAGTAGAAAATATTGGGAAACTAAATTTGCGCATTTCTCCCTTTCGAATTATTTACCCGTACACTACATTAAATTCTATCTCATCCCGAGACACCCCTATATTATTATTTCTCCTTTGGAACTTTTTTCTGTGAAGCACACCCATAAATTAACATTTTTGAAAAACTCTCTTTGTCTTGGGTTTTTTATCAGATGATTGGCCCATATACCTAATATCAAGCCCCTGTCACATTTAAAAGGAAGTGTGTCTCATTTATTCCGAAAACCGAACATATTAGTGTGCGGCACCCCTTAAAGTAGCAAATATTGGAAATCTGAAATTTCACGCTTTCTTCCTTTCAAACTATCTACCCGTACACCAAATTTGAAGTCTCTATCCTATCGAGAAGCATTTTTTTCTATCACTTCACTTTTCGAACGTTTTTCTGTGTAGCACTCAATGAACATTTTTGTCAAACTGTATTCATGTTTGGTGTTTTTGTCAAATAGTTAGCCCATATACTAAATTTCAAGCTTCTATCACATTGTAAAGAAGGCGTTTTTCATTTGTTCGGCAAATTGAAAATTTTAGTGAGCGGAACCCACTACAATAACAAATTTTGATAAACTGAAATTGCTCACATTCCTTCTTTCCAACTATTTACCCGTACACCAAATTTGAAGTCTCTATCTCATCGTGAAGTATGCATTTCTAGCATTTCTCCTTTCGAATGCTTTTGTATGGAGTACCCACCCCCTTAACTATACATTTTTGAAAAGCTCTATTCTTTTTCTGATTTCTATGAGATGATTCGCCCATATACCAAATATTAAGCCTCTATCACCTTTTGAAAGGGGCGTTTCTCCTTTATTCCGAAAATCGAACATTTTAGTGTGCAACACCCCCTAAAGTAGAAAATTTTGGTAAACAGAAATTATACACTTTCTTCCTTCCACACTATCTACCCTTACACCAAATTTGATATCTCTATCTCATTCCGAATTATGGTTTTTTATCAATTCACTTTTCGAACGTTTTACTCTGGAGCACCCCCTTAAACGAACATTTTTGAAAAACTATATTTGTCTTGGGTGTTTCCATCAAATGATTAGCCCATATACCGAATTTCAAGCCTCTATCAAATTTTAAAGGATCGTTTTCTCATTTATTCTGCAAATCGAATATTTTGGTGTGCGGCACCCCCTTAAGTAGAAAATATTGGAAATCTGAAATTGCACGCTTTCTTCCTTTCGAACGATTTACCAATACACCAAATTTGAAGTCTCTATCTCGTCGCAAAGCATGATTTCCTATCATTTCACTTTTTGAACGTTTTAGTGTGCGGCACCCCCTTAAGTAGAAAATATTGGAAATCGGAACGTGACCACTTTCTTCCTTTCGAACAATTTAGCCATACACCAAATTTGATGTCTCTACCTCATCGCAAAGTATTCTTTCCCATCATTTCACTTTTCGAACGTTTTAGTGTGCGGCACCCCCTTAAGTAGAAAATATTGGAAATCTGAAATTGCACACTTTCTTCCTTTCGAACGATTTACCCATACACCAAATTTGAAGTCTCTACCTCATCGCAAAGCATGCTCTCCTATCATTTCACTTTTCGAACGTTTTGGTGTGCTGCACCCCCCTTAAGTAGAAAATATTGGAAATCTGAAATGCACACTTTCTTCCTTTCGAGTGATTTACCCATATACCGAATTTGAAGTCTCTATCTCATCGCAAAGCATGCTTTCCCGTCATTTCACTTTTCGAACGTTTTGGTGTGGGGCACCCCCTCTATAGAACGTTTTCGAAAAATTCGATTTTTCCAGGGGGTTTTATCGAACGATCGATCCGTGTACCAAATTGCAAGTCTCTATCTATTCGGGAAGTGCCTAAAAAAGGCGTGACAGACAGACAGACGGACAGACAGACAGACAGACGGACACTTGGCAATTTGTATATACTAGCCGAATACCCGTTGAAAATCAACGGTCTCGCAATAAGCAACCCCTGAATAATGTAAATTTTTTAATAATTCGCGTTTCACATTTATTTGACAAATCGAATATTTTGGTGTGCAGAACCCTCTAAAGAAGAAAATATTGGGAAACTAAATTCGAGCATTTCTTCCTTTCGAATTATCTACCCTTACACTACATTTAAGTCTATCTCATTCCGAGGCACTCCTATGATATTATTTCTCCTTTGGAACTTTTTTCTGTGAAGCACATCCATAAATGAACATTTTTGAAAAATTCTATTTGTCTTGGGGTTTTTATCAGATGATTGGCCCAAATACCAAATATCAAGCCTCTATCACATTTAAAAGGAAGCGTGCCTCATTTATTAGGAAATTCGAACATATTAGTGTGTGCACCCCTTAAAGTAGCAAATATTGGAAATCTAAAATTTCAAACTCTCTTCTTTCAAACTATCTACCCGTACATCAAATTTGAAGTCGCTATCCTATCGAGAAGCATAATTTTCTATCAATTCACCTTTCGAACGTTTTTTTGTGTAGCACCCCGTTAAAGAACATTTTTGTCAAACTGTATTCATCTTTGGGTTTTTTTGTCAAATGGTTAGCCCATATACTAAATTTCAAGTCTCTATCACATTGTAAAGGAGGCGTTTTTCATTTGTTCGGTAAATCGAACATTTTAGTGAGCGGAACCCACTACAATAACAAATTTCGATAAACTGAAATTGCACACTTTCTTCCTTTCCAACTTTTTACCCGTACACTAAATTTGAAGTCTCTATCTCATTGCGAAGCATACTTTTCTAGCATTTCATCTTTCGAATGCTTTTGTGTGGAGTACCCACCCCCTTAACTACACATTTTTGAAAAACTCTATTCTTTTAGTGATTTCTGTCATATTATTTTCCCATATATCAAATATCAAGCCTCTATCACGTTTTAAAAGGGGCGTTTCTCCTTTATTCCAAAAATCGATCATTTTGGTGTGCGGCACCCCCTAAAGTAGAAAGTATTGGTAAACTGAAATTTTACACTTTCTTCCTTTCAAACTATCTACCCTTATACCAAATTTGATATCTCTATCTCAATCCGAAGCATGGTTTTTTATCAATTCACTTTTCGAACGTTTTACTCTGGAGCACCCCCCTTAAACAAACATTTTTGAAAAACTATATTTGTCTTGGGTGTTTCCATCAAATGATTACCCCATATACCGAATTTCAAGCCTCTATCAAATTTTAAAGGAGCGTTTTCTCATTTATTCTGCAAATCGAATATTTTGGTATGCGGCACCCCCTTAAGTAGAAAATATTGGAAATCTGAAATTGCACGCATTCTTCCTTTCGAACGGTTTACCAATACACCAAATTTGAAGTATCTATCTTATTGCAAAGCATGCTTTCCTATCATTTCACTTTTCGAAGGTTTTAGGGTGCGGCACCCCCTTAAGTAGGAAATATTGGAAATCTGAAATTGCACACTTTCTTCCTTTCGAACGATTTACCCATACACCAAATTTGAAGTCTCTACCTCATCGCAAAGCATTCTTTCCTATCATTTCACTTTTCGAACGTTTTGGTGTGCTGCACCCCCCCCCCTTTAAGTAGAAAACATTGGAAATCTGAAATTGCACACTTTCTTCCTTTCGAGTGATTTACCCATATACCAAATTTGAAGTCTCTATCTCATCGCAAAGCATGCTTTCCCGTCATTTCACTTTTCGAACGTTTTGGTGTGGGGCACCCCCTCTATAGAACGTTTTCGAAAAATTCGATTTTTCCAGGGGTTTTTATCGAACGACCGAGCCGTGTACCAAATTGCAAGTCTCTATCTATTCGGGAAGTGCCTAAAAAAAGCGTGACAGACAGACAGACGGACAGACAGACAGACAGACATACAGACGGACACTTGGCAATTAGTATATATAGATAGATGATGTGTTCTGCCAGAATTTTTCTTTTCTGTTGCAATTGCTAATTAGTAAATATATATCAATCTAATATTGTTTGCTACTTTCTTATACATTTAATTTCTCGACTTTCTCTAGGTGTTGCAACATATCTTTAAATTTTTTCTTTGAATTATCATCAACAATTATATATATATGTTATTTATATATATATGTGTTATTATATATATATATATATAATTATATATATATATATATATGTTATTTTACAGCTTTAACTGTAGAATATTTCATTCTATTGCCTTTACACAGTAAGGTTTTTATTACTCTCTTTGGCAACAGCAGATCACTTCTTTTCATTTCTGCGTATGGCAACATTGGTCTAGTCATATATTGCTCGTCATGGTTGTACTTTTGAGGTGTAATTTAAGGTATTTATATTTCCTTTATTTTTTCCAATCTTTATGCTTGTCGTCCATATAACACAAGTTTATAAATAAAACCTATCTTGTGTTTCAAACACAAGCATTTTTGTGTTCATTTCGAAGGGATATATGGACTTGAAAAAGAATTTTTTGGAAATGAACAATTCTTAAGCCTAGAGCTCTTCCACGTGCAAGCTTTTATGCTTGATTTTTTTTTTCCTATTCTCATTCCTCACCTTTGAAATTTGTTGATTGTCTTTGTCTTTATGACCTGCATTGCGTTTTATAATTTCCTTTTTATGGTTGAATTTCTTTTATTTCATTGTATTTTATAGGCAAATTTTAAGATAGTGTATTATGAGTTACTACTTACATTCTACCATTGGATTTACAATTTTATATTTATATATATATAAATATATATATATATATATATATATATATATATATATATATATATATATATATATATATATATTTGAAATGTAATAATAAGAATTATGTAAAAATAAAAAAATACAATTCAAGCAGTAATTAACATCACCATAGAAGCAAATTCAAAGCCATAATGCCGATAAGAGAAAAGAACAGCACCATCCCAAATTCGATGATTAATTAGAATTAAATTCATCGTCAGGTCTGAGTATTTAATTCCAATTAACCCAAACAAATGCCTGTTTCAGATTAAGCAATAGTACATTACTATAAATACTTAAACTCAGACTACAGGCAACAAAAAATGAAAAAAGGATACAGCAAGAAAATTGTATTACCATGCGGCATGAACCATTCTTCCACCACGTGTATACACGATCAACCTCAACAGCTCAATCTAGAAGCACCGGAATGAACAAGTCGAAATTCTACCAGGGAGGCAGTACGAACGTTCACGGAGTTACTCCCAAACCCGTCCAGTGAGTCTAAGCTGGAGACTGGACAAGCAATTCAGAACACAACCTCCCAAACATGCAAACATGAATATGAATATGAATCAAAGATGTAAATTCCTACTAAACAAGTAATTCATATGAAAAATGGATAATCGAGAATGCCACTATACACCATTATAAGGGCGCTCAAAACCTAGTTTCAATACTGACAAAAGTTACATTTTTTTGCGAAAATAAAATTCAAAACATTAATGTTAATGCATCTTATTTTCCTATTTTTTGATTTTTCTAATGTTTTTGACTTAGTTTATTATTTTTCATTTTTATTTATATAATTAATAATTATATATAATATATATATATATATATATATATATATTTTTTTTTTTTCCTACTGTATGTTAGTCACTATAATTGGGAATGTTTTCTAGGATGTTATTGAGTGAAATTTGATACACTGAGTTGATAATTTTAATAACAAAATTGGGGGGATATGCATTATTAGTCGCTGTACTCAATAATTCCATAAAGTGCGCTAATCTATAATATTCATCACAAATTTTATTGATTCTAAGAGCCTGGTTTATTATAATATTTCTAAATACAGATATATGCAAACAAGAGTCAAAATGTTGAATTTTTGATGTATTAAATTTAAAATCCTGTCTTTTATCATACAAGTTTATAACCATATTACAATTTTGTAAATTTAAATTTAAATCTAAAAAGTTTGCAACATTTGTGTCATTATTACTTGCATTTAATTGTAAATTTTCTGGATAAAAGTTTAATACTATAGGGATATTATTAGGGGATACACATAAAATGTCATCTAAATATCTAAACATGTGCATATTATGCAAGCTAGGATTAATGTTTTTTTCATAGAAGAATAAATACAGATTAGCTAACAATGATGAGGCACACCCCCCTTGTGGGATACCAACCTGTTGTTTAAAAAAAGTACCACCATGTTGAATATAATTCTCATAAAGAGTGAAGTTAAGTAATTTTTTAAATAGAAAATTTGAATATTTTAGGTTGATATTATATTTTTCAAAAATTCCTAATATAACTTTATACAGATCATCTATATTAATATTATTAAACAAATCTTTGAAATCAAAGGTATAAATACTACGAATATTTGTAAGAGTTTTCAATTTCTTAACTAATTCAAAACTGTTTTTTACAATATGACAATTATTTGAGATTTCATCTGACAAGGATATTTCATGTAATATCTTTAATAATAATTTTCCAGCATTAGTAATGTAAGAATTATGCCCACTGGTAATGGTTCGAAAAGCAACAGGGGATTTATGAAACTTGGGTACTAAAACAATATATGGAATGTTATTACAACTATTTTTTAGATGGATTTGCTTATATTTGGCTGATATTCTATTGTATAAGATTTTAAGGTTAGTTTTATGTAATTTATAGATTTGATTATTAAGTAAGTGTGACTGAAGGGTATTTTTATAATAATATTTACATATAATTGAGTAGTTTCCACATGCTTTATCGACATATGTAATGACAAAATCATTTTGTATTTCTTTAATATCATTTTTAATTGAATTAAGTTTATATGAATTATTAATTTTCTGATTATATATATAATGATTTAAGTATTGCTCTATTAAGACTCTCCAGGGTTTAAAGGCTTCTACAGGGATTTGATATTTATAACTGATTTTATAGATAAATTTATTTAAGTCAAGAAATAAACCTTTACAAATTAATTTATGTTTAAATTTAGTAGGTAGACGGTACTTAGTACCCAGTAACATCAGTGATCTTAGTGCATCATAATTAATAATATTTAGATTTCCCGTTATAACATGCCCATGGTGTTTATCTACGAAGTCTTTGTATTTTTCTAAATGACAGTGGCAATATGACTCTTTATCTTATCCAATTCATAGTTTTGATTAATATCTACTGATTTGGCAATTTGATTATAGTTGAAAATATAACGTCCTAGCGGTTTATCATATTTATAAGCAATTTTAGGATTTACATGTTTGACTGGAAAGTAATTGGAAACCGATTTTAGAAAATTATTTATCTTCAGATTATTTAAGACAGAATTAGTAAAATTTAAGGTACAATATTCGTTTATTTTAGTATTTTGTTTTGATTCGTCATTAAGGTTTACGTCTGTGACATATAAATAACCATTAAGATTTTTACTTCTGGTAATGAGCAAATCATAGAATAAATGTTTAAAATGAACGTTATCAAATGCAGTACTTAGAAAAAGGTTATATACCATATTTAATTGCTGTTTTTTAATTGCGAAAATCCAGTTTTTACATTGTTTCCAATCAAAAGTAATTTTAAAATTTGCATGTTGCTGAAGGATGGCATTTTTTAGTTCAGATAATGATGGCAATTTTTTATTATATTTACTTGCTCTTTTAGTTCTTTTTGATTTACTTTTATGATTGTTGAAAGAATTATAAATATTATGGTCTTCATTAGGAAAATTAAAGGACTTTTTAACTATATTATGATGATTAAATATTTGATTGAGTCCATATGGAAAAATAGTTTTATGTGCACAAATGAATTCATTTTCAAGAAACAATCTGTCATAGTAATTTTTTTGAATACACAGAATACTAATTTCAATGTTGTCGAACCCATGTTTAGAAAAACGTTCGTATTCAAATTTTGATTCATTAAAGGAAGTTGCATTATTTGAAAAAATTTTTATGTGATTCCTGTGTACGTTAATTCGGAGATGCAGAGGGTTGCTGGTTTGACCTATATATGACATATTACATTTTTTACATACAATTTGGTAGATACAATTATATGTTTTACAGAAGACAAGATTATTGTTACAATTGATCTGATTACTATTAGCAAACGGACAAGTTTTACATCTATTAGATTTACAAGATTTAAATTTAAGTGTGTTATTTAGTGATGCATGGCTGTACGATTGAAAGTTATATGAAGTAAACAAAGAATACTGGCTGGAAGTACCGAATGAAGATGGAATAGTCATAGAGGATAAAGGATATTGTTGGTAGCTGGATAACGATCTAGGAGAACCCCAACAAGTTCTCGAATACCGAGCTTGGATGTTAGAGAGCATCCAGTTGCCAGTCGCTAATTTTTTATAATAAGACATCATGTAATAGGGATAGATTGTAACCTTTATTTCCCCAAAATAAAGGCACTTGCATTAAAAAAAGTGACTCTTTATCCAAGAATGCACCTTAATTCAATTACAAAGGTGGAGACACAATTACAACATATGAAAGGTACCATTATTTTTCAAACTAATGGATCATCTAAAACACTTTGAAAATATATAAACTAATGTGTAGACACATTAAAACCTGGATTAAATAAATGCTTAGGAATAAGCAAAACTAGGATAGATAGTGGAAAAATATACATATACACATTGACTATTCCAGAATAAATTGATTCAAATTAACATCCATAAATACAACATGAAACACAATTTTACTTCAGAACTAATATAATCTAAGAATAATATAGGAATAATACAACCATTGCTGTAAATACAGGATTCAAATTCTTCCAATAAATATACATTTATTTAATGGTTCAACAAATCAGAGATTCAACGTATGAAAGGCTACGTACGATCACAAAAAACAATAAGATATTCAATATATGAAAAACTAAGATCGATCACAAAAACAATATATATATACATAATAACATTATATGTATATATATATGTATACATATATATATATATATATATATATATATATATATATATATATATATATATATATATATATATATATATATATATATATATATACATATATATATACATATATATATATATATATATTATACATATATATATATATATATATATATATATATATATATATATATATATATATATATATATATATATATATATATACGCATATATAGAACACGATGCCTCAGTTACAAGCTAATTTAAAACTGAGCTTTAAACAATCAAGACACGAATTATGGACCAAAGTATTTAAGAAAAATCTAAACTTTTCATTCTTGAGGTAACAATGCGCTTTTTTAAATTGGTTTAATCGCCAATTGTTGATTATTTACCCAGTTTTTATTCTCGCACCCAGAGGCACTTTCAAAGAATAAACTTAATGGCGCGGAAAAAAAAAATTCTCTAATCGGCTTTCCATATTTCAGTTCTCCCATTTGCGAGAAAAAAATCTGTGTTAAAAGTGTGGTAATTACAACTCCTTATGTTTGTGCCATGATAATCTTTTTCTTTCCGTTTAGTTTTTTAATTGCAATAATCCATGGCTGTTACGGCAAAATTAATTACTATTTTTGCATATTTTTTACCCCCTCTCTGTATCCCGATACCTTTTAAAAAGCGATAAAACACTTTTTTACATTTTTTTTTGTCTTTACTTTACATTTATTTTTGCTCACTAGTATGTTTTTTAAGTTGCTTAAATCCTTTCGGCGTTTTTCACTTCGGCCCTATTTTTTATTTTTATTTTTTCTTTTCAGAAATTCGATCCAATCTTTTTTTTACATAATTATTTTTTAAGCGGGCGTTATTTTATTTCATTATTTTTTTCCTTCCTTGCCTTAGATAATAAGTATTGATTTTAGCATCATTTTCATTAAGTTGGATTAAAAAAATTCTCACCTCATAATTAATGAAGTGTGTTAAAGCCTTCATTAAAGAGTTTTTTCTCCTTTTTAAGCTCTTTTCAGGTCGTTTATACCAAATGCTCTTTTAGTTTTTGCCTAGATCGTTAATTTTTAACACGCTGCTGTTATTTTTTTTTCAAATGATAGATTAACGGTTTAGCGTGATTATGTGTTGTTAAAGGTATTTTTACATCAAGGTACTCTTTAGAGCCATTTTTAATTAGGCTCGAAACCTCCCACTGAACACGTGTAAAAAACCTGCTAAAACGGATTATAACAACAGCTGCGAATTATTCAAAAGATTTTTTTTCCTACTGTTATATAAGAAATATTATAAAGGTTTTTAGAAAATCCTTGTAAAACACCCCCAATGACACTTTTATTAAAGGTACCTGAGTTTACATGTATGTCTGTCTATGGTAAAATGCCCATGCCCAATCGAATAAAAAGGATTGCAGAGCCTCTAGCGGATAATTTAGAAAGTTAAGATAACGAACTCGACAGCAAAGCGAGATAGACAATAGAAACCAGTTACGAAATTGTATAACTTTATCTAATAAGTAATAATCGACAATAAAATTGTTGCAGGAGGCCATTAAAGAGGCACTTGTAGAGAAATATTTGTAAAACATGTTGAAATAAACCGTTTTTCGATATATAATATAGTTTAATAAATATTTAATGTCAAATTCAAAGACAAAATATTTGAGCTGCGAGTTCGTGTCCTGGATAGACTAACAATAGCAAGACCACGAATTTTTGAAGGCAGATACCTACATAGTTGAATTTTTGCAGGACGGAACACTTTATATTTTCACTATAATACATGGAAATGTATAGGGAAGGTATTGGAATCATGCCGAAAATCGCAACTGGAGTTTTCGACGGATCAACACGATTTGGAACATCGAGAACACGAAAACACTATTTTTGGCGTGATGTCTGTGTGTGTGTGTGTCTGTCTGTCTGCGTGTCTGTGTGTCTGTCTGTCTGTCTGTCTGCGCAATGTATGTATAATATAAAGAGTATGAAATAAAGTATAAAATGTATGAAATACTACAATATGTGAAATAAAGAGGACATGAATATGAGTCTGCAAGGAAAGTTATGTCTTGCCCACATCAGATTTTTACTTTCTCTGCAATACATGGTAATGTATAGGGAAAGTATTGGAATCATGCCGAAAATCGCAACTCGAGTTTTCGACGGATCTACACGGTTTGGGAATTCTAGAATACGAAAAAACTATTTTTAGCGTGATGTCTGTGAGTGTGTGTCGGTGTATCTGTCTGTCTGTGTGTATGTCTGTCTGTGTGTCTGTCTGTGCAATGTATGTATCCACTCTAACTCAAAAACTAATGGATCGAATTCTACAAAATTTGATACGTAAAACACCTGTATGTGACCCTGGTGCTGATTAGTTTTGGGTATGATTTGAGATAAAAGAACCCACCTTTTTTAGCGAAATGGTCCGCAAAACTTGCCTGTATTCACTCTACCTGAAAAACTAATGGATCAATTTTACAAAATTCACTTGTGAGTTACTCCGGTGCTGATTAGATTTCCATACGATTCGGAAAAAAATAACCTGCTTTTTTGCGAAATGGCCGGCAACAATCGTCAATATCTAAACTAAAAAAAGTTATGATAGTTTCATACGTCATTTTTAACGACGAATAGAATAAGACCAACCCCATTACACTAGAACCAACCTTTCTCCAAATATTTCAGGTTTTTTTCGCATTTTTACTACGTCGCCTTTGAAAAAAATCTGATGTGGGCAACACATGACTTTCCTTATATAATGTAATGAATTTACTACTTTTACAGTAAAAAAATAGGTTTTTCTTATAGTAGATACTAATATTCTTTCCAAGATATTGAATTTTCGACAATTAGTCGTCATTTTCATTGATTTAGCATCATTTTTATCCATTTGGCGAGATTTTCATTAATTTGGCAACATTTCAAAAAAGTCGCCAAGTTGGCGACATTCCGCCAAATTCGTCGCCAAAATCTCGCCAAGCGTTATGCACTAAGAAAAAAGTTATTCTTACAGCAGATAAATGACTATTGGCGTTCAAATACAAAAGTATTATTCAAAGTATATTTTTTCATGAATGGAACGAGCTAGATCCACGAGAATGATGTCACTCAATTTATCGCATGGTATTACATATGAAAAGTGAACATGTTTCTCAATAGGAATTTTTTTTTTTTATGTGACTTTTTCATAATTTTTTTGAAAAATGCACAATATCTCGAGAACGGTTCATGTTAGCGTTCTAAAATTTATGCCAATCGTTTTCTAATGAAAAATTATATCAGAAATGACTATTTGCGTAACTTTATTAGCGGTTTTGACTTTTTGACGATTTTTTCAAAATTTCATTCGAAAATTTAGGATGGTTCTGAACATTCGATTACGTATAAAAACAATAGGCTTCCAGTGTTTATGGATTGTGATTTTTGTACCAAATTTGGTTCGAATCGGTCCATTCGTTCGTCAGTTATCGTCTCCACAGACTCACTGACACACACACACACACACACACACATACTTTCACACACACACACACATACACACACACAGACATCACTTCAAAAATGTTTGATTCGTGATCAGGGATGCTTGAAACGTGCTCTCCCGTCGAAAACTCGAATTCGAATTTTCGACCCCGTCACAATACTTTCCTTATACATTATGTATATAAGGAAAGTAAAAATATCCAGTTACCAAATAAAAACAAACACTGAATTAAAAGAGCAAATTCAGTGTTATTTTGTGCAATTAAACTCAATTTAGTGAATTATTAAAGTAATAAAGGTCTGCAGAGAAATTCATGGGATGCCCACATCAGATTTTTTTTTACTTCGATTTAGTTAATGAGATATTTTACTTCTTATGCACTTCCTTCTGAAGTGAAAAATTTTCTTTGGTATCGGCAAGTCTAGCGATTTCCCTGTCTGGTACCGCAGAAACTATAATACACAAAAATATGAAATTTGGTACATTTATGTAGAAATAATTGGGTGGTACGATGAAATAAATTGTTTACCAATTTAAACTTTAGTTAAGCTTGAAATAGCTGACGAAGCGAGCTGATCGAGGATAAAAGAATTCAGTTTTGGGATTCCCTGGGCTGGGAAAAATCCCTGCTTTTCCCTCCTGCGGAAAATAGATAGGGATAAAAAAAAAAGAGATTTGTATTACTTTCCTTATATACATAATGTATAAGGAAAGTATTGTGACGGGGTCGAAAATTCGAAATCGAGTTTTCGACGGGAGAGCACGTTTCAAGCATCCCTGATCACGAATCAAACATTTTTGAAGTGATGTCTGTGTGTGTGTGTGTGTGTGTGTGTGTGTGCGTGTATGTGTGTGTGTGTGTGTGTGTGTGTGTGTGTCAGTGAGACTGTGGAGACGATAACTGACGAACGAATGGTCCGATTCGAACCAAATTTGGTACAAAAATCACAATCCGTAAACACTGGAAGCCTATTGTTTTTATACGTAATCGAATGTTCAGAACCCCCCCTAAATTTTCGAATAAAATTTTGAAAAAATCGTAAAAAAATCAAAACCACTAATAAAACACAAATAGACATTTCTTATGTAATTTTTTATTAGAAAACGATTGACATAAATTTTAGAACGCTAACATGAACCGTTCTCGAGATATTGCACATTTTTCAAAAAAATTATTAAAAAGTCATTTAAAATGAAAAAAAAAATATTTCCTATTGAGAAACATGTTCACTTTTCATATGTAATACCATGCGATAAATTGGGTGACATAATTCTCGTGGATCTAGCTCGTTCCATTCATGAAAAAAGATACTTTGAGTAATACTTTTGTATTTGAACGGCATAATAGCCATTTATCTGCTGTAAGAACAACTTATTTCTTAGTCCATAACGCTTGGCGAGATTTTGGCGACGAATTTGGCGGAATATAGCCAACTTGGCGACTTTTTGAAATGTTGCCAAATTAACGAAAATCTCGCCAAATGGATAAAAATGACGCTAATTCAATGAAAATGACGACTAATTGCCGAAAATTCAATATCTTGGAAAAAATATTAGTATCTACTATAAGAAAAGCCTATTTTTTTACTGTAAAAGTAGTAAATTCATTACATTATATAAGGAAAGTCATGTGTTGCCCACATCAGATTTTTTTAAGGAGGTGAAAAGCGAGTTACGGAGGTTGGCAACGCGTAGCGTACAGAGGGTAGAACCCCCCCCCCCCCCCCCCCCAGTATCAATAAAATAATACAATATCAATATAATTGGTCAATTTAAAGTCGATTTGGAAGAATTTTGTAGAAATGCAAATCAAAAATGCACTATCGAAGAAAACTTTATAATAGAGGAATAATTTTTTGATCATGGTTTACATGTTCGCCTTTAGTAATCAAGATATTTTGTTTATTTTACCGCTTGTATGGAAATGGCGTTTCATGTTCTTAAGCTACAGCAGGTTTTGATGATTGACCTGATGAATGGCCATCAGGTTCAAAGCACATAAAAAATCTAGAGGTCATTCAATTGTCGCGTTACAGTGTTCGTGAGAACTTTAACGAAAATTGTCTGTTATGTGTGGGACAACCCAAAGCCTAGCGGGCGGGGGTTGCACTCGGACGACTGAAGTTCGATTCCCGGCTCAACTCAAACTGTTCCCACGTGTTCACGCGGTGTAAATGGCACGTTAAATATGTGGTTCTGTAAGTCCTTCTAAGAGGTTGATAGTAAGGGAAGAACTGTACGGTCCCTATTGACCTATTGATACCGCCCCCACTGGATTCCGGGCCAAATTGGGTGGCACTTCCCAACCCTTCAAATAGATACCTTACACCTGCATTAAAAATGCCATCAAATAAGTATATTATGAAGAGTTATATAAAATTAAAAAAAAATTTAAAAAATTGTTATCTACCAAATTTATTTTAAAATGTGAAGCCTCTCTCATATACAAAATAATCAAACTCTTGGAAAGGTATTTATTATATAATATATCTCTCTTTTCTTTCTGGTGGGTATCCCAAAAGTCAGAATTTAATTGAATTTGTTTTTCTCCCTATATTAAATAATTTTTAATTAAAAAACTACCTAATATATTTTACTGAAATTTTTTTATATATTTTATGGGATAATTTGAATATTTCCTAAAAATTTCGAAGCAATTTATGAATTTCAAAGTTGCTTAGAAAATGTTTGAAAAATTAGGTCCCATAGGGTTCAATGTATTTCATTTTTTCAACCCGGCTTCAATAAAAAACTAATTGGGTGATATTATTTATTTATATTCCCATAGGTCCCACAGATCGTCTGAAAAACATATTAAAATTTCATTTTGATAAAGTCATTTTTACGGCAGTTATCGTGCTAATGGACAGACAGACAGACAGAATGAACAAAGTCATAAACACTTTTCAACTATGTTGTAAAGTGTTAATTACTCTGGCGTTAAACTTCTGAGGGACTGGTTGTCCTATGCTATCGGAATGAAACTTTACTTTTCGCTGTTCTATTGAGAAAATAGAAAATTTTAAAAATTCCGCCAAAGATATTTTTACCACAATACGATTTCCTCACAAGTATTATTATCAAATAAGATCCATACAAATATGAGCATCTATCTATCTACATATAGTAATTGCCAAGTGTCCGTCTGTCCGTCCGTCTGTCTGTCACGCATTTTTAGGCACTTGCCAAATAGATAGAGACTTGTAATTTGGTATATGGCTCGGTCGTTCAATAAAAACCCCTGGATAAATCGAATTTTTCGAAAACTCTGAGAGGAGGTGTTTCACACCAAAACGTTCGAAAAGTCAAATGATAGGAAAGCATGCTTTGCGATAAGATAGAGACTTCAAATTTGGTGTATAGTTAAACCGTTCGAAAGGAAGAAAGTATGCAATTTCAGATTTCCAATATTTTCTACTTAAGGGGTGCCGCGCACCAAAATGTTCGATTTTCCGAATGAATGAGAAACGGCTCTTTTAAAATTTGATAGGAGCTTGAAATTTAGTATATGGACTAATCATTTGATAAAAACACCCAAGCCGAATATAGTTTTTCAAAAAGGTTCATTTAAGGGGGTGCTCCAGAGGAAAACTTTCGAAAAGTGAATTGATAAAAAAACATGCTTCGGAATGAGATAGAGATTCCAAATTTGGAATACGGGTAGATAATTTGGAAGGAAGAAAATATACAATTTCAGTTTCCAATATTTTCTGCTTAAGGGGGTGCCTCACACAAAAATGTTCGATTTTCGAAATAAAGGAAAAACGCCCCTTTTAAAACGTGATAGAAGTTTGGTATATGGACGATTCATTTGTTGAAAACACTCAAGGAAAAATATTTTCTTCAAAAATTTTCGTTTAAGAGGTTGTTCCAGACAAAAACGTTCGAAAGGTGAAATGACAAAAAACTATGCTTCGAGATAGGATAGAGACTTCAAATTTGGTGTAAGGGTAGATAGTTTGAAAGGAAAAGTATGTGCGATTTCAGTTTTCCAATATTTTCTAATTTAAGGGGTACCGCAAACCCAAATGTTCGATTTTCAGAATAAATAAGAAATTCTTCCTTTAAATTTTGATAGAGGATTGAAATTTGGTATATGGGCTAATCATTTTATGAAAACATCCAAGACGAATAGAGTTTCACAGAAATGTTCGATTAAGGGGATGCTCCAGAGAAAAACGTTCGAAATATGAAATGATAAAAAGCATGCTTCGGGATTTCAAATTCGATGTATGGGTAGATAATTTGGAAGGAAGAATGTGAACAATTTCAGTTTTCCAATATTCTCTACTTTAAGGAGTGCCGCACACCAAAATGTTCGATTTTTCGAATAAGTTATACACGCTTCCTTTTAAATGTGATAGAGGGTTGACATTTGGTATGTGGGCCAATCATCTGATAAAAAACCCAAGGCGAAGTTTTTCCTAAATGTTCCTTTATGACACTCCACAGAAAGACGTTCGAATAGGGAAATGATAAAATAACATGCTTCAGGATGAGATAGAGATTTTAATTTTGTGTATGGGTAGATAGTTCGAAAGGAAGAAGTGTGAAATTTAAGTTTTCCAATATTTTCTTCTTTAAGGGGTTCTGCACACCAAAATATTCGATTTGCCGATTTAAATGTTAAACTCGAATTATTAAAAAATTTACATTATTCGGGGGTTGCTTATCACGAAAGCATTGATTTTCAACAGGTATTCGGCTAGTATATAAACAAAACAGGAATAAATACAGTATGTATAAAATAGGACCAAGCGAAAAAAATTGACGTAAAAATCTTCACAGATACCAGGGCCCAACAAATGATATTTCCAATAAGATCCGCAGTTCCCTCCATTTCGGTCCATTAGTTTTGAGTTAGAGTGGATACATACATTTCGCAGACAGATACACAGACACACACACACACACAGACATCACGCTAAAAGAAGTTTTTCGTATTCTAGAGGTCCCAAACCGTGTAGATTCGTCGAAAACTCGAGTTACGATTTTCAGCATGATTCCAATACTTTCCCTATGCATTACCATATATTGCAGGAAAAGTAAAAAATCTGAGGTGGGCAGCACGTGACTTTCCCTGCAGACTTATATCCACGTTCTCTTTATTTTAATTAAATTTAATTCACTTTTAATTCAATTTTCGTTCTCATTTGATAGCTGGACTTATTTTCAAAGGTGGCGTAGAGAAAATACGAAAAACTAAAATATCTCAAGAACAGCTAGTCCAAGTTTAATGGGGTTGGTTTTATTATTTTCTTCTTTAAAAATTACGTATAAAACAAGCATTTAATGGATATATTTGAGCATACATAGTTTTTTATTTTAGATTTTGACGATTTTTGCAGGCCATTTTGCAGAAAAAGACAGGCTATTTTATTCCGAATCATACTAAAACCTAATCCGTACCAGAGTAACCCAGAAGCGACTTATCTACCGAATTTTGTGGAATTCGGTTCATTAGTTTTTTAGCTAGAGTGAATACAGCAATTTTTGCTGATCATTTCGCAAGAAAAGGCGGGTTCTTTTATCCCGAATCGTACCCAAAACTAATCAGCACAAGATCCGCCCACAAGTTACTTACCTACCAAATTTTATGAAATTCGGTGCATTAGTTTTTTAGTTAGAATGGATATAAAATCTGCACAGACAGACAGACACAAAGACACACACACACACAGACGTCACGCAAAAGATAGTTTTTTTCGTATTCTAGAGGTCCCGAAACGTGTAGATCCGTCGAAAACTCGAGTTGCGATGTTCGGCATGATTCCAATACTTTACCTATACATTACCATGTATTGCAAAGAAAGTAAAAATTTGATGTGGGCAGCCCATGACTTTCCCTACCAACTCATATTCATGTTTTCTTCATTTCTTTTATAATTTATTAAATTGAGTTTAATTGCACGGAATAACACTAAATTAGCATTTCTAATTCATTTTTTATTTTTATTTGGTAATTGGACATTTTTCCGAAATTGGAGAAACAAAAATGCAAGAAATCTCAAATATCTCGAAAGTGTAGATCCGTTGAAAACTCGAATTGTGATTTTCGGAATGATTCCAATACTTTCCCTATACATTACCATGTATTGCAGGGAAAGTAAAAAGTATGAAACACAAATTACATTTGAGACCAATATTGTAACATAATAATTTCAGAAATTCTAGAAGTGGATTCCCTCCCCCCCCCCCCCTCCTACATAACTGACATTTCTGTGATCAAGGTGGATATTTAACAAGAGAGCGTTTGACTATTTTATGTCTCATATTTTTTACTTCCCCTACAATTCATGGTAACTACTTTCCCTATTCCGCGCAATAGCCCGCATAAATAACATGTATCCACTCTAGATAACAAAATCTGAAGTGGGCAGCACATGACTTTCCCTGCAGGCTTATATCCACGTTCTCTTTATTTTAATTAAATTTAATTCACTTTTAATTCAATTTTCGTTCTCATTTGATAACTAGACTTTTTTCAAAGATGGCGTAGGAAAATACAAAAAAACTAAAATATCTCGAGAACGGCTAGGCCTAGTGTAATGGGGTTGATCTTATTATTTTCTTCGTTAAAAATTAGGTATGAAACAAGCATTTAATGGATATATTTGAGCATACGTAGTTTTTTATTTTAGATTTTGGCGATTTTTGCGGGCGATTTTGCAAAAAAAGGCAAAAGTTGTTCTTATTATTTTCCTCGTCAAATATTACGTGTAAAACAAGCATTAAATTGATACATTTGAACACACGTAGTCTTTTTAGATTTTGGCAATTTTTGCAGGCCATTTCGTAGAAAAAGGAGGGTTATTCTTTTCCAAATCGTACCAAAATCTAATCAGCACCAGAGTGACCCAAAAGTGACTTATCTACCGAATTTTGTGAAATCCGGTCCATTAGTTTTTCAGATAGAGTGGATACAAGCTTTTGCGGGCCATTTCGCAAAAAAGGCGGGTTCTTTTATCCCGATTCGTACCCAAAACCAATCAGCACTAGATTCGCCCGCAAGTGACTTATCTACCAAATTTTTTGAAATTCGGTCCATTAGTTTATTAGTTAGAGTGGATACAAAATCTGTACAGACAGACAGACACACAGACAGACACACAGACACACAGACAGACACACAGACACACAGACAGACACACAGACACACACAGAGACGTCACGCTAAAAATAGATATTTCGTATTCTAGTGGTCTCGAAACGTGTAGATCCGTCGAAAACTCGAGTTGCGATTTTCGGAATGATTCCAATACTTTCCCTATACATTACCATGTATTGCAGGGAAAAGTAAAAATCTGATGTGGGCAGTACATGACTTTCCCTGCAGACTTATATTTACGTTCTCTTTATTTTAATTAAATTTATTTCACTTTTAATTCAATTTTCGTTCTCATTCGGTAACCGGGCTTATTTTCAAAGGTGGCGTAGGGAAAGTACGAAAAACTAAAATATCTCGAGAACGGCTAGTCCTATTGTAATGGGGTTGGTCTTATTCTTTTCGTCGTTAAAAATTACGTATTAAACAAACATTTAATGGACATATTTGAGTATACCTAGCTCTTTAGTTTAGATTTTGACGATTTTTGCGGTCCATTTTGCAAAAAAAGGCAGGTTATTTTTTTACGAATCGTACCAAAATCTAATCAGCACCAGGATGACCCACAAGTGACTCATCTACCGAATTTTGCGAAATTCGGTCCAGTAGTTTTTCAGTTAGAGTAAAAAGGCTGGTTCCTTAATTCCAAATCGTACCCAAAACTAATCAGTACCAGACTCACCCATAAGTGACTTCCAAATTTTGTGACCTACCAAATTTTGTGAAATTCGGTCCATTAGTTTTTTAGTTAGAGTGGATACAAAATCTTCACAGACAGACAGACACACAGACGTCACGCTAAAAATTGTTTTTTCGTATTCTAGAGGTCTTGAAAAGTGTAGATCCGTCGAAAACTCGAGTTGCGATTTTCGACATGATTCCAATACTTTCCTTATATATTACCATGTATTGCAGGGTAAGTAAAAAACTAATTTAACACATTTCACAAAATTTGGCAGATAAGTCACTTCTAAGTTAGCTTGGTGATGATTAGATTTTGCTACGATTCAGAAAAAATAGAACCTGCCTTTTATACGAAATGGTCCACAAAAATCGTCAAAATCTAAACTAAAAGACTACGTATTCTCAAATATATCAATTAAATGCTTGTTTTATACGTAATTTGTGACCACGAAAAGAATAAGACTAATCCCATCAGTCCGGGACTAACCATGGAAGAGTTATTTTATTATTTTCGCATTTCTGTTACGCCGCCTTCCAATCACCAAGTGAAAACGAAAATTGAATAAAAAGTGCTAATTCAGTCTTATTTCAAATAATTATGCATTTAATTTTGTTCAATTTAATGAATTATTAAGGAAATAAAGAGAAAATTAATTTGAATATGTAGGGAAAGTCCTGAATACATCAGATTTATTTTATTGCTTTTAAGTAATTAATCTTAGTTTGCTATGAGTATAGTATTTAGCAAGTTGATCTATTATTCCCTAATTATCTCTATATTTTATATTGATCAACAGTTTAAATTTAGGAAGAAAACTTTCATTTCCAAGGAATTTAATTTTATTAAAATGAATTGAACGGGGGGAGGGGGAGATTTATATTTAGTATGAGATATAGTCTAGTGGAATGGAAGATTGCTAAAGAAATATGTTTAAAAACTATGCTTGTTACATAAAAGCATGCGCATGGTGAACAGTAGTTATAAATTGGTAAATGATCTTAAAAACTTAATTGACTAATATAAGAATGTTTTAATACTGAAATATTACTTAATTGTAACTTGTATAGTGGGAAGCTAGCGTAAATATCGCACTAAACATAGCTAACTAAGTAAACATCGAAACTAAGTAAATATCGCATCTGTAAATATCGCACTAAACAGATCGAACTTGGTCAAATTGTCCTATACCGCATTAACACATTCAGGATTGATGCTTACAATAAACATAAACAAATAAAACAAGAAACATGAATCATGCATAAGGCATTGATTATGAAACACTTTCCAACTTCAATGCAATTTTATTTAGACATCTCTAAAATGCGATACATTCCTCGGTAATATTTTTAAAATTATCACAATACTACATTAATTTATTATATTTGAAAACTTAAACCTTCATCGAAAGAAATGAACTTCATTCAAATGACGGCATTGAAATATAAATTGCCTGGTTTAAACATCTCTAAAATGCGATACGTTCCTCCGTAATATTTTTAAAATTATCATAATACTACAATAATTTATTATATTTGAAAACTTCATCAAAAACATATGAAATTCATTCAAATGCCGTCATCGAAATATAACACGCCTGGCTTTCTCTATAAAAGCAGCATTTCATTGATAAACATTTTTCCATTCATTTCATTCATCACAATACTATTATAATTTATTTTATTTAAAAACTTAAGACCACGGAGGTACAAGTAATTAAACTCTATGCTTAAAACTTCATCGAAAAAATCGTCCTTCTATCTGTAAAATCAATGAATATGTCATTCATATCAGCTATATTGCAAACTCCATGAGCTAAATAATTTTGCATTAAAGAAATGCAGCAATTTTTATACAATTCCTTCTACATATTTTGCTGTCTACATTTCCATAAGTGAAAATTAGGCTTCGTTGGAGAAATAATCAAAGTTGGATGATCATTTAAATTCAAATATATTGTAAGTGCGTTGTTTCAGTAGGTAGATGCACAGAATTTAAGCAAAAATAAAGCGGTTTTAGGACGGATACAACACTAAATATGAATTAAAAAGAACTTTAAAAATCACGATTTTGACACAAGATGGATGCCATATTCTATTTAGAAGTGTGTCACGTGATCTCTTCATATAATGGTCACGTGATCGCTTCATATAAAAAGTTTAATTATTATTATTATTTTTATTTTAAAAACTACTGAATATATTTTGCTGAAATTTTTTTATATATTTTATGGGATAATTTGAATATTTTCTAAGACTTTCGAAGCAATTTGTGAATTTTAAATCCGCTTAAAAAATGTTTGAAAAATTAGGTCCCATAGGGTTCAATGTATTTCAATTTTTCAACCCGGGTTCAATCTAAATCTAATTGGGTGCTTTTATTCATTTATACTTCCATAGGTCCCACAGACCGTCTGAACAACATACTAAAATTTCATTTTGATAAAGTCAGTTTTACGGCAGTTATCGTGCTAACGAACAGACAGAATAAACAAAGTCATAAGCTCTTTTCAACTTTATTGTAAAGTGTTAATAGAAACATTATAACCCACATTTATTATTCGTATGTAACTTATATGTATGAGAAATATGTGTATTAAAATGTATATAATATAAATGTATAAAAGCCAACTCCATACCAAGATAAAACTTTCTAACTGCTCCGGTTTTCGAGCTATTTCCAAAAATCGAATACATTCCTACGGCGGGTCCAAGGCGGGCTAGCCCGATAAGGTTATACAAGTAATTTGGATTTTCCAGCTAGTCCGATTTTCGAGTTATTCACAAAGAGTACATTCCTATGGCGGGCTTAGGATGAAATAACCTTACAAGGTTCAAAATCCAAAGAATTAAAATATACCACAAAAATTAAGTGTAAGGAGGTTATGGTGGAAGAAATTCAGTGGCTCTATCCAAACTGTCCCCGTGTTCACCAGGTGTACGGACACGTTAAATATGTGGGTCCGCAAGTCCTTCCGAGAGATTGGTGGTAGGGTAAAGAGGGTGCAGTCACTGTTGATGCGCTCCACCTGGGTTTCGGTCTAAATTGGGTGGCATTTCCCGGTCGTTCAAACAGATACCTTACACCTTCTGGTAGGCCGGACGGTCTAAGTCGAAGAAGGAGAAGAAGAAATTCTGTGAGAGGCGGGATAGCCCAGTGGTTAAAACATGAGGATTATGCTTCTTCTTCGACCCAGACCGTCCGACCTACCAGAAGAGTATAAGGTATCTGTTTGGACGGCCGGGAAGTGACATATAATCAATGAAGCATTGAATTCATGCAAAAACATAAATCTATATAAATCATTATATCGGTTAAAAATTTTATTTTATTTTTTTAAACTGGTTTGTATTATTAAAAATTTGTATTTTTATTATTTTTATTAATTTATTACCCTCTATATTTCGCTGTATACGCAGAAAAAGGGATTGGCTGTTCCACAAGAAACTACTCATTGTGGTTTATATCTTGTAAATCTTTTAAAATCACATCTTAATTTTAAAAATACCTCGCTGTTGCCATTAATTGTTGTTTCCTTTTAAAATCTTAGCGGTATAGAATACGATGCAAGCATGAAGCTTTCGATATCGGTATTTTATTTCTCCATCATCGTCATCGAATCTGTGATCCTTGCAAACTCTAACCATGTCACGAATTCAGACTTAGGAGCAGGATTTCCATCTCCATTTGCGGATTACCTCATAACCGAAGAACAATTTTGATTTATCGCGGTAGAATTTTCTTCTCATTTTATATAACCAAGTTAAGTGCATGGCTTTGTGGAACTTTTTTTATAAAACAGTGCTTGTCAAAACCCTGTAACACTCATAAAAAATGTGTTGTAAAAAATTATTTTATCTCTAATTTCTTGTTTTTTTAATTAATTACTACAAAAATACTCGCAAAATCCACCTATACAGTATAACTAACGTTCTCTTATTGCAAATAACTGCATCCACGGATTGATTTCGCCCTTTTTAAATAACACGAGAAAGTTCGATTTTCACAAGCAATAGTTACATACATTCTGTTAGTAGGAATAACCTTTGAAACATGTAAAGAAACATTTGTGTACATGTTCAGTTTACCAACCCCCGTTGGTAAACTGTAAATAATTCCACCATTTTGGCGTGATTTCTTTCTCCCGATAAGAAAGTACATAGTTGCCAAATGAACGTGATAAAATGCATACAATAATAGGCCACAAATCAATGGAAATAAAGATTTGATGGAAATAAAAGTTATGAAAAAACCTGAAATTTCAAAATTCTTTTGTTTGCCCTTTGTTAACTAAAAGTTCAAATTCTTCTGTTCAGTATTCTCAATTAAAAAAAAATCCTTATCAATTTTCTCTTTATTGTTTTGTATTTCAAAAACCAAATTTTTTTATTTTTCGATAACTCAAATTTAGAAAAAGAATAAAGATCGATAATAAGCTACAAATATATAAAGGTCGATAAACTACACAAGCACCTGAACTGATTTAAAAAATAACCACCAGGATACATATAACGCTGAAGGAGCGAAAGAATATGTGATCTCTGAAATCGATATTTTGAAGTAAATGAACTAGAACTGAACCGTAGTAGTAATCAATAATTTATAAATATATTATTTCTGAAATAATTTGTCAAGCACAGAGATTGAATTATAATTGTTTTCATTGGTTGGTTTCATTGCGTGCAGCTATGTGAAAACCGACAAGCTTTTTATACAAACAAAAAAAACTTAAAAGGTGTTACAGCTTTCATCATTTTCAGCAATTTCCTTATTAGAAATTGCTATATGTGTATATTTTACTCTTTATTTTATTTTTTTAACCACTCAGTATACTGTCGCACTGAACCACTAACAATTGAGCCCTGTTCATTTTATTGTTTGTGCGTAGAATCACATTCTTTATAGATGAGCATAGTTTATTGTTTTATTAACACTTTACAACATAGTTGGAAAATGTTTATGACTTTGTTCATTCTATATATCTGTCTATCTGTCTGTCTGTCCGTTAGCACGATAACTGCCGTAAAAATGACTTGGAAAAAAAATGAAATTTTAGTATGTTCAGATGGTCTGTGGGACCTATGGGAATATAAATGAACAATATCACTCAATTAGTTTTGGATTTAACCCGGGTTGAAAAAATGAAATACATTGAACCCTATGGTACCTAATTTTTCAAACATTTTTAAGCGAATTTAAAATTCACAAATTGCTTCGAAAATTTTAGGAAATATTGAAGTTATCCCATAAAATAATGAAAAAAATTTCAGCAAAATATATTCAATAGTTTTTAAAATAAAAATTAAAATAATAATTACACCCTTTATATGAAGAGATCACGTGACCCACTTCAAAATAAAATATGGCATCCATCTTGTCTCAAAATCGGGATTTTTAACGTTCTTTTTAATTCATATTTAGGGTTGTATCCGTCCAAAAACAGCTTTATTTTTGCAGAAATTCTGTGCATCTACAAACTGAAACAACACAATTACAATATATTTGAGTTTAAATGATTATCAAAGTTTTATTATTTCTACAACGAAGCCTAATTTTCACTTAAGGAAAATGTAAACACCAAAAGATGTAGAATGAGTTGTATAAGAATTGCTGAATTTCTTTAACTCAAAATTATTTAGCTCATGGAGTCTGCAATATAGCTGATATGAATGAAACATTCATTGATTTTACACAGAGAATCCAGACGACGTTTTCGATGAAGTTTTCATAGAATTAAATTACTTGTACCTCCATGGTTTTAAGTTTTTAAATAAAATAAATTATTTTAGTATTGTGATGAATGAAAGAATTGGAAAAATGTTTATGAATGAAATGTTGCTTTTATATAGAGGTTTTATATTTAGATGACGTCATTTGAATAAAGTTCATTTGTTTACGATGAAGTTTTCAAATATAATAAATTATTGCAGTATTTTGACAATTTTAAAATATTACCGAGGATTGATCTTTCTTGTTTTATTTATTTCTTGTGCTTAAATATAAGTTCTGTAAACGTATTGGTTCTTTCATTTATTTTTGAAAACAAAGACATGTTTTGTATTTACAGGTGGACATTTTTTTTTAATTCTTTATTCATTTATTGTGAGCAAAATGTCACATTCTTTATTTATAAAGGCGCACTTACTATTAGTTTGTTGGTTCTTTTATTTATTTTTGAACTCAAAGTCCCGTTCTATATTTATAGGTAGGCATATTTAAGATATTTCTTTTATTATATTTATTTCTTGTGAGCAAAGTCAGGTTTTATATTTATAGATGTACTTATTTTTAGTTTATTGTTTCTTTTATTTATTTTTTACAATAAACTGTTCCAGAGATATTTCATATTTTCAATTTGGGTGACGACGTTATTTTAAAATTGTCGTCAAATCGTCAAATGAAAGAGGGAATTATTTAAAAACTGATAAATTGATGTAATTTAGAACAATACTTATTTCATTTATTACATGTGTTAAACACAAATGAATGAAAAGAGAAAAAAATATTCATTTTTGCCAGGGATTTTTTTTTATTACTTTCCTTATATACATAATGTATAAGGTAAATATTGTGGCGGGATCGAAAATTCGAATTCGAGTTTTCGACAGGAGAACACGTTTCAAGCATCACTGATCACGAATCGAACATTTTTGAAGTGATGTCTGTGTGTGTGTGTGTGTCTGTCAATGAGCCTGTGGAGACGATAACTGATGAACGAAATGACCGATTCGAACGAAATTTGGTACAAAAATTACAATCCGTAAACACTGGAAGCTTATTTTTTTTATACGCAATCGAATGTTCAAAACCCCCCTAAATTTTCGAGTGAAATTTTGAAAAAATCGTCAAAAAATCAAAACCTTTAATAAAGTTACGCAAATAGATATTTCTTATGTAATTTTTCCTTAGAAAACGATTGGCATAAACTTTAGAACGCTGGCATAAACTGTTCTCAAGATATTGCGCAATTTTCAAATAAATTTATCAAAAATCCCATAAATTAAAAAATGCAAATAGACAGAATACAAATAGACAGAAAATGTGCAAATAGACATTTATAATGCAATTTTTCATTAGAAAACGATTGACATGAATTTTAGACGTAGACATGAACGTTACATGAACGTTAACAAGAACCGTTTTCGAGATATTGCACATTTTTTAAAAAAATTATCAAAAAGTCATATGAAATAAAAAAAAATATTTCCTATTGAGAAAGATGTTCACTTTTCATATGTAATACCATGCGATAAATTTGGTGACATCATTTTCGTGGATCTGGCTTGTTCCATTCATGAAAAAAGATACTTTGAGTAATACTTTTGTATTTGAACACCAATAATCATTTATCTGCTGTAAGAATAACTTATTTCTCCGTCCATAACGTTTGGCGAGATTTTGGTGACGAATTTGGTGGAATGTCGCCAACTTGGCGACTTTTTAAATGTTGCTAAATTTACGAAAAACTCGCCAAATGGATAAAAATGACTCTTAACCAATGAAAATAACGACTAATTGACGAAAATTCAATATCTTGGAAAGAATATAAATATCTACTATAAAAATAATCTATTTTTTTTTACTGTAAAAGTAGTAAATTCATTGCATTATATAAGGAAAGTCATATGCTGCCCACATCAGATTTTTTGTTAATTTTCTGTATATGTATGGTAAAAGAACCTGCTATATATTAAAATACTGGATAGGCTTAAAAATTTTATATATTTCATATTTTTCAAAATGTCATATTTTCATCCCCTAACTGTTATTAACGAACCTGATATTCGAGAAATCGCTTCAACACTCCTTGGAATATTATTAGAAAATATTCTTCTGGAATGGGCTGAGAGGGGGGAGGGGGACAGAGGGGACTTATCCTCACTCAAAGAACTCCATACCTTGCCACACACACTTCTTGATTAACAACGCAGTGCCAAAGAAAAAGAATTCAGCTGCTAAAACCGTTCGTTTTTGCCTCTCCACTTTCCGCTTCTTTCACAGTGAGAGGCAAACACCGTACCCGACGGGCGTTTAGCGCAAGTGGAGTTTTATTTCATTTTAAATATTTCTCATCTGGCATTCAGACTTTTACTATTTTTTTTTTCTGCGAAGGGGCTTGTTGAAGAAGATTTGTGAAAAAATGTAGCTTAGCGACAGCTTAAAAGTGATTTTTAGAAAATATGTGGCATTTGTTAGATTGCCAGACATTCGTAATTAAGTATTGCCTTACATACATGCAGAGACACGACTTTGAGTAGTGGTCTCCACGCTAGATCAAAATTAAGGGCCCTATTGCAAGTTGAAATTAAGGACTCACACATTAGGAAAGGTCTCTCTCTCTCTCTCTTTCTGTCTGTCTTTCTCTCTCTCCATTCCTCCCTCTCTCTTTCTCCCTATCCCTTTTTCCCTCTCTCATTCTCTCTGTCTTTCTCTCTCTCCCTTTCTCTGTGTCTTTCTCTGCCTCTCTTTCTATTTGTCTTTCTCTCTCTCCCTTTCTCCCTCTCTCTTTCTCTCTCTCTTTCTCTCTGTTTTTCTCTCTCTCCATTCCTCCCTCTCTCTTTCTCCCTATCCCTTTTTCCCTCTCTCATTATCTCTGTATTTCTCTCTCTCCCTTTCTCTGTGTCTTTCTCTGCCTCTCTTTCTATTTGTCTTTCTCTCTCTCCCTTTCTCCCTCTCTCTTTCTCTCTATCTTTCTCTCTGTTTTTCTCTCTCTCCATTCCTCCCTCTCTCTTTCTCCCTATCCCTTTTTCCCTCTCTCATTTTCTTTGTCTTTCTCTCTCTCTCTTTCTCTGTGTCTTTCTCCATCTCTCTTTCTATTTGTCTTTCTCTCTCTCCCTTTCTCCCTCTCTCTTTCTCTCTATCTTTCTCTCTGTTTTTCTCTCTCTCCATTCTTCCCTCTCTCTTTCTCCCTATCCCTTTTTCCCTCTCTCATTATCTTTGTCTTTCTCTCTCTCCTTTTCTCTTTGCCGTTCTCCCTCTCCCTTTCTCTCTGTCTTTCTCCCTCTCTCTTTCTCTCTGTCTTTCTCACCCTCTTTCTCTCTCTCTCTCTCTCTCTCTCTCTCTCTTTATAATCCAAAAAAGTAAAATATGCCACAAAAGACAATGACATACTAAATTTATACGTTATAACCGGTTCTCAAATTATTCCCCAAAAGACAAGAAAAGTGCATTCGCATGACGGAGCTTAATACGGACTATCCCTATATAAAGTTCAAAATTCAAAGAATTAAAATATACTACAAGACAACGACATGTCAAATTTGGAATTTCTAGCTGATCCAATTTTCGAGTTACTCCCAAACACGAATGCATTCCTGAATACCAGCTAGACTGATAAAGTTCAACATTTAAAGAATTAAAATATGCCACAAAGGACAACGATAGTTACATTTGAAATTGCTAACTGCTGGCTGCTCGGGTTCTCGAGTTATTTCCCAAAATGAGTACATTTCTATATTGCGGACCCAGCACAGCTATCTCGATATGGTTCTAAATCAAAATAATTAAAATATGCTACAAAATGCAACGATATACCACATTACATGTTGCTATATATGATCAACAGAGCCTGATTAGTTATAGCCTCAAAGATTTGATCCATACTGCCAGACAACAGATGAAGTTAAATAACAGGTTGTAAAAAATATAGTTTCATAAGTGATTACCAGATGATGTTAGAGGTGAAGACGTCACATTCAAAGGATGACAGAGTAATCTTCGAAATCTTCAATAAACATTTGAAGAGGGGCTGGCTGACATCATCTTTGGGTATTAAAGGTTTTAAGGTAGGTCCTGCAGGTAGGTGAACCTACCTGCAGGACCTTTCATTTCGACAATTTTGCATAATATAAATTTTGAATAATGGTAAGATTATATTGCTAGAAGGGTAAGACCATCATAAAAAGGAATAAGTTTGCAAAAGATTGGTTCAGATCCGCTATTCATAATATTGCAAAAAAGTTCCTACTACGCACTCTGCGCGTGCGCATTCGAGCTATACACGCCTCTCATTCAATATTATTATGTATTTAACCTTACCAAAACACACATACTATACCATCCTCTAACATAACGCAATTCATTTATGCTCTCTTAGAACCCCCCCCCCCCTAAATTAACGAATTTATCAAGTTTAATGTCTCAAACGTTTTATTTCAAGTTTTCAATGACTGGTCATACCATGGTAGTAAAAGGGACATAAAGTTAGTAACATGGATAAAAGGGACATAAAGATAGTAACATGGATAAAAAGGACATAAAGTTAGTAACATGGATAAAAGGGACATAAAGCTAGTGACATGGATAAAAGGGACATAGAACTAGCAACATGGATAAAAGGGACATACAGTTAGTAACATGGATAAAAAGGCCATGAAGTTAGTAACATGGATAAAAGGGACATAAACTTAGTAACATGGATAAAAGGGACATAAACTTAGTAACATGGATAAAAGAGACACGAAGCTAGTAACATGGATAAAAGGAACATAATAGTAACTTTCTCTAACTTTATAGGTCATACAATTCAGCTCAAACTAATATATCTATAAATCAATTTTACATTAATTTCATTGATTAAAATATGAAATTTAAGATAAAGGAGGAAGCAAGTCTCTCTAACTCCATGGTTTAAATATTCAAATTCTGACTTTTAAAATTAAGGAGACCTCTCAGTATTAACCTTCCTATTCAGCTGAATCATAGAGGTGGTCCCATCATCTCTAACTCCATGAGCTCAATACAGTTTTCCTTTCCTTTTTTTTCCTTCAGGCGCTGAAATCTCGTGACGATGCAATTGCATCATGTTGTGGCAACGTCTTCAACTTGAGATATGTACTTTTAATTTCACCTCGATGGGCTACGCAGATACGGATTGAGTGTTGTTTTTTATATAGGATTGTTCTGAATTGAATCTTCTTCTTCTTCTTCAGTGGCCTGACAGCCCAGGACGGGCCCTTGCCTTCCGCAGTATAGAACTCCAAGCTCCCCTATCCCTGGCCAAAGACCTCCAGTTCAAAACTTTTAAAATTTTAAAGTCCTTTTCCATACAGTCAAGCCATCTGAGTTTAGGTCTTCCTCTTTTGCGGGTGCCGAATGGTCTGGCCGAAAAGATCTTTTTTGTTGTACGGCTTTCGGCCATCCTGCACAGGTGACCCACCCATTTAATTCTCTGAATCGTGATGTAATTGACTATATCTGGTTCATTAAAAGACTTATAAAGTTCAGAGTTAGTTCTTCTTCTCCAGATGTTGTTACAATTTAAGCCACCAAAAATACCTCTCAAGATTTTTCTCTCAAAAACAGAAATGATATCTTTAACTTTTTCTGTCATTGCCCAAGTCTCAGCAGAGTAGGTAAGAATGGGTCTGATTAAACTTTTGTAGATTATAATCTTCGTTTTTCTGCTGATGAAGTCAGACTTTAAGTACCTTTTAAGGCCGAAAAAACATCGGTTAGAATTGAATCTACATACACCATCAATTTCGTTCAATTTCGTGTGCGATTAAAATATATTTTCTACCTTTTCGTGCGCTACTGTTGTGAAGAAGGGGGGATATTGAAAAACTTTTTAATTCTCATAATTTATTTTTTACTCATGTTTCAATTTTGGCGTAATTTGCGTTCGGAACTATGTAGTACTATACATAGATCAACTTGTTAGAATCAGGAGACAACTCATGATTCACAAAGAAAATACATCAAAAGGTCAAAAACATAGTCATGACTCACGTCAGTGACGTAACAACGCAACGTAATGAAGTAAAAAATGAATGGAAATGTTCGGCGAGATTAAATTGTGTGCCGAGTTTCAGCTTTCTGCTTGCTCTAGGTGCCAAGAACGAGCCCATAAAAGATGACATACGTAAATGACGTAACGTAATGACGTGAACATTTAATAGATGAAACTGTATGCCAACTTTCAGCTCTCTGTGTCCTCTGGGGGCCGAGAACGAGCCCGTCAAAGATGTTGAACAAAGATACAAAGTCCATGTGACGCTTAGCGTAGGGATAAAACTTCCAGTCAGGAATAAAAAATTAAAGCCTCCCACCAAAAAAGTTGTGAAATCTCAAAATAATTTGTGAGGATTCTATTATTTATTATCATTTTATTCTAATTCTACTTTTTCTGATTTTAATTTATGTTCTAAACTTTTCAACTTTCATTGCGAAGAATCGCATACTCATGATTGGCCAGACCTATAAGAAGGGCAGACTTTAGAATTACGGCGCTGCCATTCTGCCGAGTTCGCGCGTGTGAGTGCTCTGATTGCCCATGGCAGGTAGCACTGAGAAGTATAGCCTGCAATCTTATGAGTATATATATTGTGTCGTAGTTTGATCATCATATGTTCAGATTGAAAGTCAGTTTAGTAATAAGTTAGGTTTGAATTTCATTGTAGATTAGTATGCCTCG
The DNA here is from genome assembly GCA_951213105.1 of Amaurobius ferox. NCBI lineage: Eukaryota > Metazoa > Arthropoda > Arachnida > Araneae > Amaurobiidae > Amaurobius > Amaurobius ferox. The sequence goes on from OX578153.1 coordinate 89,714,658, forward strand.
GGTAGAATTTGTACTGCTAGCGTTGTAAATAATTTATATATAGATTTGTAATATACATATATATGTGTGTGCTTTGAGTTCCCTAGAGAACTGTATAGTTCCCTAGAGTTAACTGTAGAGTTAACTGTTCCCTAGAGTTAACTGTATATAAAGTTGTTATTACTTTCCTTATATACATAATGTATAAGGAAAGTATTGTGACAGGGTCGAAAATTCGAATTCGAGTTTTCAACGGGAGAGCACGTTTCAAGAATCCCTGATCACGATTCGAACATTTTTGAAGTGATGTCTGTGTGTGTGTGTGTGTGTGTGTGAAAATATGTGTGTGTGTGTGTGAAAGTATGTATGTGTGTGTGTGTGAAAGTATGTATGTATGTGTGTGTGTGTGTGTGTGAAAGTATGTGTATGTGTGTGTGTGTGTGTGAAAGTATGTATGTATGTATGTGTGTGTGAAAGTATGTATGTATGTGTGTGTGTGTGTGTGTGTATGTGTGTGTGAAAGTATGTATGTATGTGTGTGTGTGTGTGTGTGTATGTGTGTGTGTGTGTGTGTCAGTGAGTCTGTGGAGACGATAACTGACGAAGGAATGGACCGATTCGAACGAAATTTGGTACAAAAATCACAATCCGTAAACACTGGAAGCCTATCGTTTTTATACGCAATCGAATGTTTAGAACCCCCTAAATTTTTGAGTGAAATTTTGAAAAAATAGTTAAAAAATCAAAACCGCTAATAAAGTTACGCACATAGACATTTCTTTTGTAATTTTTCGTTAGAAAACGATTGACATAAATTTTAGAGCGCTAACATGAACCGTTCTCGAGATATTGCACATTTTTCAAAAAAATTATCAAAAAATCATATAAAATAAAAAAAAATATTTCCTATTGAGAAACATGTTAACTTTTCATGTATAATACCATGTGATAAATTGGGTGATATCATTCTCATGGATCTAGCTCGTTCCATTCATGAAAAAAATACTTTGAGTAATACTTTTGTATTTGAACGCCAATAGTCATTTATCTGTTGTAAGAATAACTTATTTCTTCATCCATAACGCTTGGCGAGATTTTGGCGACTAATTTGATGGAATGTCGCCAACTTGGCGACTTTCTCGAAAAAAAGCGAAAAACTCGCCAAACGGAAAAAAATGACGCTAAATCACTGACGACTCATTGATGATGACGACATGGAAAATGACGACTCATTGACGAAAATTCAATGTCTTGGAAAGAATATAAATAACTACTATAAAAATAATCTATTTTTTTGTTACTGTAAAAGTAGTAAATTCATTGCATTATATAAGGAAAGTCATGTGCTGCCCACATCAGATTTTTTGTTAAATGTCGTGATTCCTTCATCGAACTCTAGTTATTAGGTTATTGGAAGTTTAATTTAGAGTAAAGTAAATTATAATGGATCGTACAAAAGTCAAAATTTCGGGTTTAAGTCAAATAGTACTTTATATGCTTGCACAAAGTTCCCACAGAACCGGAGCTATACTTTCAGGTCTAGGGTACCCTGCTGATTGATCCTTTAAATCACACATAGCTCTTTGCTCTTTTTGTTATACTATTTACAGATTATCTATTATATGTTTTCGAAATGTTTTGAAGACTTCCATGTTGAGAAAATTTTCTGCAGGCAGTGCTGTAGCTAAGGGGTCCGGATTGAAAATTAAGGTAGGAATATATCAGTAAAGCGCTGATCTGAAAATTTAAAGTTTGGGGATTAGAATTACTCCCTTAGTAAGGTATCATAAACATAATTACACAAAATTTTTATAATCGTAATAACGCATTCTATTAAATAAGAGGTCATTCTCATCAGGGCAGCCGATAGGAAAGGGAAAAAGTATGCATTGCATAGGGCTCCGGGAGGATTGAGGGCTCTGGCCGCATAAACAGTTTATGAAAAAAAATTAATAGCTTGTAAAATAGGTAGTAGAAGGTAAACCTGCGTATTTGCTGCATAGGGTCCCCGAAAATTCTGTCGACGGCACTGATTTTTATACAAGTCGATCTGAACAATATTTGATGCATTTGAAAGTCGAATGGAGTTGCTAAAGCCAATAATTTAAGATTTTTTTCCCAAGCTAGCTATAAAAATGCAAACCTCATTCCTTCATTTAGATAAATTTCAGTCCTTAAACTTTAAAAAAAAATTCCTTCTCGCCAAAGAATTATAAATGTACTTTTCCCCAAAAGGTATCAACACCAATTAATTACTCCTTATCGTATTTTTTAGAATTTTTCCCCTCCATTTTTATCTTCATTTTTTGGCGAAATGTGTTAAGCCAGCAAGCACAGTTAATGACGAAAGAGAAAAAAAAAATACATATCCCGCAGGTCTTTACATATTTTAATAGTCACGTTTACTGAAGAAAGAAAAAAAAAGAATTTTCTAGCGCTAAGTATGTAGTGATTACTACTCTATGTTTTTGCTTCGATAACCTTTTTCTTTTCCCGCCTTTTATTTTATTATTATTATTTTTTTTTAATTGGATAACTTGCGGCAGTTTAGGGCGAAATTAAATACTGCTTTGATACTTTTGCCCGCTAGATGGCGTTACCACGCAATCTCTGATAGCATTTTCCCCCTATAACAAGTGGTATATATTTTCCAAGAGGGATAAATCTTTCGTATTTTTTTTTTACCGAATTTTTTAATTAAGATTTTTATTTAGATTTCCTGCTTTTAATGTGTGTTATTTGGTAGATTATTTTTGATGCGTTACGCCAGAGATACAGTGAACTGATTTCCGTTTTTAAAAAAAAATGAGAATAGTAATTTTTAAATAAAACGTAATTAATCTAATTATAGCATTTAATGAAGCGTTCGAAAAACTCTCATTAAGCCATTTCTTGCTTTATATTAAATGGAATGCAATTAAATGTCTTCAATCTTGCTCTTAATGAAACAGAATTAATGCAATTAACACCGAATGTGGAATTTAAGAATGTAATCCAATGCAATGTCGTTTGAAAAATGTCAATATTTGACTTTGCATAAGAACAGATAGATGTTTAATACAAATAATCACATAAATTAATATTGTAAAAATTATTAAAATTATACTCATATAGATGTTAAATATAATCAATCGTATAAATTAACATTGTAAAAATTATTAAAATTACAGTTATAAAAAATTAAAAATATATATAAAACTATACTTATTTTAATAGACATTTCAAATACAACCACACAAATGCATATAAAAAGCCAGTTATTTATTAACCATTATAATAAAAGAATAAAAAACAAAGCATGTATGTACCATTTTATGAGCTTCCGTAAGTTATACTTTTAAAATTTTCTTGAAACTTTCTTCAAAAATTTGTTAAATGGTTTTTTTTTTTTATCCAGTTAGTAATAATTTAGTGACGCCAATGAATTGGGTGGAATTGGCTGATTTATGTTATTATATATGCTGTCAAATCCCTGATTTTAATGATTGGAGCCCAGGGCAAAGAATATTCATGTGCCTCTTTCCCCATCCCCTGGCAGTGGTGTCTCGATGTTTCGTGAGGTCCCAAACGAGCTTTTTGGAGGGGCCCCACCCAGGAGCGATGCCAAGAATTCCCTGACAGGGAAACTATCCTTCACCCCGATTCCATGAATCATAATTTCCATGAATTCTTCTATTTAATCTCACTTTTATTATAACAGTAACGATTCGATGATCCGAACCTCATTAATACGAATTTTGTGTAATCCGAACTACGATTATATTTGTTTTATTATTTATTTTGTTCAAGAAATAAAAATAAGAAACATTTTCGAATTTTTATGACTTGTTTAAACATCAAATATTCTATGCTTCGTATACAATAAAAAAAATAAATATAAAACATTTGTAGAACGAAGATCAACTATTTTTAAAATACGTCCATCATGTGTAACATAAGCAGATTTTTCTGTACATCCAACAGTTTAATTGATTTATAAATTGCATTGCAATTCCGTTACATTCGTTAATCACAATTTAGATGCTGTATAACATGATGATGTTACAATGAGCATCGAAAATTTCCTATAAATCACCATATTACTTCTAGAGATATTAAGCTGTGTGGTAAAATAAATTTTCTAATATCCCGAGAACAGCTCTAAATAGACAACGATGTTGTTTATTAATTTTTTGTGAAAAGTCATTGCAACATTAACACTGTATAATAATGACAATATTGAAAATTTTGTTTTTCCATTGAAATAAAATTCACTAGAGTGCAACACCATTCGACGTTTAAGAAAACTGTGACTTTTAAGAAGACCGACTTTTAATAAGACCTTTTATTCGACTTTTTAGAATCCACTTTTAAGTAGATTGAGATATTTTTTTTATCAATTTTACAAGGAAAAATTCGAAACATTAGTATCCACTGTCCAAATAATTACAATTATAGCGTTGTTGTTGTTGAGACCCAGAGCGTCCGACCTACCAGAAAGGTGTAGGGTAACAGTTTGGACGGCCGGGAAGTGCTACCCAATTTAGACCGGAACCCAGTGGGGAAGGCATCCACAGGGACCTCGGAAGGACTTACGGACCCACATGTTTAATGTGATCGTACTCCGCATGAACACGGCGGCAGTTGTGGCAGCGTGCAAATCCAGCGCGCAAACCACCGGGCTACCGCGCCCGAAATGTGCCAACAGCACGCGGTGTTCCCAGGTGTTCACCCACTCAAGTACTAACAGTGCCCGATGCTGCTTGGCTTCGGTGATCTAACGAGAACCGGTGTTTTCATCAGGGTAGGGCCGTTGGCCTACAATTATAGCTTGTAGCCCTTCATTTTAAAGAGGTGTAAAAAATATTTCGATTGATACCAAACATGGCAATGTACCCCACCCCCCGGGGGGAACTTGACCTCGAGGGAAATGGGGACTTTTTCCAGAAGGGGGTAAATAGAACTTTTAAAAGCAGGGAAATAGAACTTTTTCTAGAAGGGGGGTAAACTCAAGGATAAAACCTACAACATCGACTAGCAAGATGCCTGCCTTTGTGACTACAACGTCCAGGGGTGGGCACGTGTCACCTTGCCCTCCCTTATGGGATCCCATGCAGAGAAGGCTGATGACGTCACTAACATAAAAAATGTATCGCGGATATTTTTCGCAACAATGATTGAAACTATTAAGTACCCTGATCATTGAGCTATAAATAACCTCTTTTATGCACGGTTATGTCAAATTTTGTCCCATGCTGCCATGTTAAATAAATGTCGAATTCATTATAACCACAAAAGGCCGTAAACAACTGTTACATGAAAAAACCGCTGGCAATCTTTGTTCAGAAATCGTAATATGTAGACAAAACTTTATAAGTAATCTGGTCTCAAGAGCATAGCAGTGAGGTAGCTAAAAGGAGTAGTGCTGGAATTTCGAACAATAAAGGTACCCCCCCCCCCCCTTCCGCTGCCCATAGCAGTTTTTCTTTTTCGAAGACTATCAAGTTATCTCAACCATTTGAAAAGTTAGTACTTAATACAGTTCAAAAGCTTAATTTCAGTTCTCAATAAAATATAGTACATAAATATTTGTAACATGAAAACTGTCATTTTGAGACTCCATTTCTCAGACTACAGTCGTTGAGACAGCAGAATTTTCAGTATCAGACACGTTTTTATCATTCTATATTCATCCTGTGTACAGGTTTATGCCCAGATTTTTAATAAATTTTTCAGAAATTTCTAAATTCATTGAAAGCTTCTACACTTACAACACCTCCTGAGATTCTTGCATAAACTGACTTAATTCAGTTATTAATGTCTTATTTCCTTAAACATTAACAGTATCGCAGACAGAATTCTTAGGTCCCTATGCAGCAAATGTTAGAGCCCCCTACTACTCTCTATGTTACAAGCTATTGTATTTTTCCCATGAACATGTTTATTTGTTCCGGGCCTCTATGTAATGCATCTTTTTGCCCCCTCCCCCATCTGTGGCCTTGGGCACTATATATCAGTTATGCATGGTCTACAGACATGACTGTCATACATTATACGATGACTTCTGAGTCTTTGGAAGTCTATTTTGATAGGCTTGTTCCCAGCAGATGAGCATATACAATTTTGATAAGCTATAGGCTTTATGAAGCCCGCCCTAGAACTCAAATGTCCTGTGGACATGTTCTAAAAATCCGTTACTGAAGGCAATAAAATCGATCTATTTATTTACGGGATTTTATTATTATTATTGGGCCATAGTCAAACGTTTTCTTTTCTAGGGCCCCTTTCAATGGTTACATAAATATACATTTATGCAGTGACATATTTCGAATAGATTCAAACTCTTTAGCCCTAAAGCTTAGGACCCTTTAAAAATTGTCCATGTCTTTAAAAAAAATGTCCAGTTCTATCGCTATATGGGAGCCTCACATCGAATGACGAATATCGTATAGGGGGGCCCTCAAGGCAAAATGTAAAATATATTGTAAGGGGCCTCATATCGAAAATGCAAATATCGCACATGGGGTCGACTAAAGATGTTGCTTCTGGGCACTACAACTCTAACTACGCCACTGTTTGACCATGGTAATAGCCATAATTTTGCTAATTGATCTTCTATTACTAGAAAGCCTATAGTTATAATTTAAGCAAGGCGACGGAGGAATACAGATTAGGCCAAAGCTTTTAAACCCAAGCCTAGTAGTTTCTATGGGGCCCTTGCAGCCACAAAATACACAAAAGGAAATAGACTAAAACTAATAAAAGATGCTACTGATTCTGCGTTACCATAACTTCAAACCCTATTCAGATTGCAACTACCGAAAACTGAATGACTGAAGGTAAATTTCAGAATAACACAAAATAATAAAGGAAAACACAGGAGGGGCTAATTAATGCTGAGATGCTATGTTGAAATAATTAGCTCCAAACAAAAGATAAGAAAAGCTGAAGGATAAAAAAAAAATATCCTTTCAAATTTTGAGGCCCTCTCCAAACATGAGACCCTAAACAGTCGCATGGGTTGCTTGGCCCTCGGGACTCATCTGTCCCCTAACATTGTAATGAAACCAAGATGCCTAGCAAAGTTAAGTTCCAGGTTAGGGAAAGTATTTTGGAGGTTGGTACGTCTTATTGTAACAATACGGTTCTGGTATCCTGGTTCATGTTTATAACTCAAAGTACATCTTGAAATAAGAACACTTGAACCATTGAAACTGAAATCCTTGAATCCTTGAAATTGAAAAGATATTGTTAAACAATTATTTCAAAAGCTTGCGTTAAAAATATCTCCCTCTAGCGCTCCCTAAAATTTGGCGCCCTGGGCATTTGTCCAGCTTACCCAGTTATAAAACGAGACCTGTAAACTGTTTGAATATTCTTTACATAAAGTACTTTTAGGTACTTTTCTACTTATTTATTTTTAACTATTTTTAAGAATTTTAAAATATTAATACCCAAGGACATTTTACGGGTTATTTACCTACTGAAACAATTGTATTAGAATATATAAATTACTTTTTAGAGATATATATATAATGTCTACATACTCTCTCTCTCTCTCGCTCGCTCGCTCTCTCTCTCTTCCATTTTTATTCTTTCCCTAACTTTTACTCCTACCCTACCTCCTTTCTATACTTCTCTATCTCTATTTCTCTTTTCTTTCCCTTTCTCTACCTTCCTTTGTCTCTATCTCTTTCTACCTACTCCGTCTGCCTCCTCCCCTTTCTCTCATTTTTTCTACTTCCCGTTCTCTCCCTCTCTTCTATTTTTAATCTTCCCTTAACTTTTACTCTTACTCTATCTCCTTTCTATGCCTCTTTCTATTTCTCTTTTGTTCTCTTTCTTTCCCTTTCTCTGTCTTCCTTTCTCTCTCTCTCTCTTCCTCTATATCTCTCTCCCTCTCCCTCAATATCCCTCTCTCTCCCTCCATATCCCTCTCTCCCTCTCGCTCTCCCTCTCTCTCTCCCTCTCTCTCTCTCTCTCTCCCTCTCTCACCCTCTCTCTATCTATCTATCTCCCTCTCTCTCTCCCTCTCTCTCTCTCCCTCTCTCTCTCTCCCTCTCTCTCCCTCTCTCTCTACCTCTCTCTCTACCTCCCTCTACCTCTCTCTACCTCTCTCTCTCTTTCCCTCCCTCTCTTTCCCTCTCTTCTATTTTTATTCTTTCCCTAACTTTTACTCTTACTCTACCTCCTTTCTATGCCTCTCTATCTCTATTTCTCTTTTGTTCTTTCTCTTTCTTTCCCTTCCTCTGCCTTCCTTTCTCTCTATATCTTTCTACCTACTCTGTCTGCCTCCCCCCCCTCTCTCTCTTTCTCTACTCCCCTTTCTCTGCCTCTTCTTCTTTTTTTTTATTTCCCTAACTTTTACTCTTACTTTACATCCTTTCTATGACTCTCTCTATTTATCCTTTGTTCTCTCTCTCTCTCTCTCTCTCCGTTCTTTATTCTTTTCCCATCTCTTTCTCTCACCCTCCCTTTTTAAACTTTCCCTATCCCTGCCTCCTTTCTCTGCTTACCTTCACTCTCTCTCTCTCTATCTATCTATCTCTATCTCTATATCTATCTCTATCTCTCTATCTATATCTCTCCCTCCCCTCTCTCCCTCTCTCTTCTTTTTTATTCTTTTCCTATCTTTTCCTCCTTGCTCTGCCTGCCTTTCCTCTGTGTCGCTCTCTTCTTCTCTCTTTCTTCCTTTATCTCTCCCTTTCCGTTTCTCTTTTTTCACTGTGCACAATATGTAAAACCCTTCCCAAACAAAAGCTCACAAATATGTTTTTATTAAATATGCACTCTCAGCTTCTATAGCAGAAACACTATCTTAAATATCTTCGATTCTTATTCGACTCCCTAAAATGTGCCAAACCATTCGCCATTTAAATTTTCAACTACTCCAATATTTTTCTCTAACTAGTGAGTGCCTGTGAAAAATAACAGGAAAATTTTTATTTACTGAATGTTAATAATCTTCAAGTTTGATATTTTATGTCAAAGATATCTTCCAGAAGAATATTTTTAGTATATATTTTATAAAATATATTTTACCTTTTCGAAACTACTCAAAATTATTCTATTTAATCGGTGTTGATATTTTCTTCTTTTCTTTAAATGACCGAAGAATAATAACGGTATTGCTAAGAGTCAGTGAAACCTAATTCTACGCTTACAAAGAATCTTCGGTGAACATTTGGAAATTTTACTCAAGTTCAAGATTTAATTAAATCATATAAAAGTTATAAAACAAGAAAGATCAATCATGCAAAAAGCATTGATTATGAAACACTTTCCAACTTCAATGCAATTTTATACAAACATCTCTAAAATGCGATACATTCCTCGGTAATATTTTTAAAATTATCACAATACTACATTAATTTATTATATTTGAAAACTTCATCGAAGAAAATGAACTTCATTCAAATGACGGCATTGAAATATAAATTACCTGGTTTAAACATCTCTAAAATGCGATACATTCCTCGGTAATATTTTAAAATTGTCAAAATACTGCAATAATTTTTTATATTTGAAAACTTCATCGTAAACAAATGAACTTTATTTAAATGACGTCATCTAAATATAAATCGCCTCTATACAAAAAGCAGCATTTCATTCATTAACATTTTTCCAATCGTTTCATTCATCACAATACTATAATAATTTACTTTATTCAAAAATTTGTTATCTATCATGTTTATTTTAAAATGTAAAACCTTTCACATATATAAAATAATTAAACTCTTGGAAAGATATTTGTTATATAATATATCTCTTTTTCTTTCTGGAGGATATAACGAGAATCAGAATTTAATTGAATTTGTTTTTCTCTATTTATTAAAAAAATTTTATTTAAAAAACTACTTAACATATTTTACTGAATTTTTTTTTATGTATTTTATGGGATAATTTGAATATTTACTAAAATTTTCGAAGCAATTTGTGAATTTTAAATTCGCTTAAAAAATGTTTGAAACATTAGGTCCCATAGGGTTCAATGTATTTCATTTTTTCAACCCGGGTTCAATAAGAAAATAATTGGGTGATATTATTCATTTATTACGAGGGCGTCTGATATCGAATCCCATTTAAAGAGCTGCCTTATTGATAGTTTTACATGTACCAGACTTGTTACTAGGTTTAACTCATACTCCTCTTTTCATATTGAGGTCCTTGAACATGACATGGTGAAGTTATTAAAGGGTGATATTTGGCCAGAAGGTTGTTTTATAACTAAATTTTTTGGCAAATTAAATGATAAACAAGTTTTCCGGGAGGGTGTGACCGATGGCCTCGAGGATAATGATGTGAATTGACTACATGTTGGGCCAGTGGTCAAGGATGGATGTTCTTCAATCCGGGACATTAAGATGTATTACCAGAATGTTAGGGGTCTTCGGACAAAAACTAACAAAGTGTTCTTATCTAGGTTGGCCCAAGACTATGATATAATCTGTTTTACTGAGACTTGGCTATGTGAAAGTATAAAAAGCTCTGAACTTTTTGATGGCCGGTACACTGTTATACGTAGAGATAGGTCAAATATAGATAATCGGGATTTACGTGGAGGTGGGGTGCTAATTGCACTCAAGTCTAATATTTATTTCAAAGAGTTATCCATGGGTGATGATCAGGGGGAATCGGTGTGGATTAAAATTGATCTAGCTGTTGGCAAATATTTGTTTTTATGTGTAGTATATATTAAACCTGCTTCTGATTTTATTGCCTATGACAAATTTTTCAATCTGTTTGAAGCTGATTTTGGTTGTTTTAATCATGACTTTATTATAGTTGGTGATTTTAACCTACCTGGTATTGTCTGGCCCTGTGTCATGTCTAATGAAGTTAATCACACGAATACTGAAATGTTACTTATGAATTTTTTAAACCTGTATGAGATGAATCAATTGAACAAGGTGTTGAATATCAATGACAGAGCTTTGGATCTGGTTATCTCTAGATATGATGAACGTATTTTAAGTATTAAACGGGCTAGTGTTGAGGATATTTTGCTTCCTGAGGATGTACATCATCCCTCTATCATTATAACTCTTAATTATACTAAGACTCCAAGAGTCAAGGTGACTGGGAGGCCTCTTTCTGATTGTGTGCGATATGATTTTAAAAAGGCTGATTTTGAACTCTTGTATAAAAAATTGAGTAATGTTGATTGGAATTTCTTGAATTGGTCTAATAATATTGACTATGTGGTTGGTGCTTTTTATCTTCATCTTTTTCAAATTTTTGATACATGTATTCCTAAGACGGTTGCTAGAGTCAGTGACTACCCTCCCTGGTTTGGTCGTGGTACTATACGGAATATCAGGCTGAAGAACAGGTTTCGTGAAAAATATAGACAGCGAGGTTTGACTTATTCAGTATAAAGTGCTTAGAGCTAAGATTAAGTCTGATATTTATAGTGATTATAAATCTTATGTTAGGTTGGTTGAATTGTCTATTAAAAGCAATCCTAAGCGTTTTTGGTCCTATAGTAAGTCTAAAGATAAGACTCTGTGCAAAACTATGAATTTGAATAATACTTTGTATTCCACTGATAAATCCATTGCTAATGCTTTCGCTGATTTTTTTTGTGCTAATTATATTGTCAGTACACCGTTCGTTGCTGATTCGTTTCCGGCTGGGCATTACAATTCGGATATCTCTGGTGTTGTGAGTGTTGGTCTTGTTACTTTGAATGATGTTTCTGATGGCATTAATGGTCTTAAGGGTTCTGGCTCGTTGGGTTTAGACAATATTCCTGCTTATATTATTAAGGCGCGTTCTGAATATCTTGTATATCCTTTACTCATTATGTTTAACCTGTCCATCAGGTGTAATGTTTTTCCAGAGGAATGGAAGAGATCGAGAATTGTTCCTATTTTTAAAAAAGGTGACAAATGTCGTATTGATAACTATAGGCCCATCTCCATTATTTCACCTTTTGCCAAGGTTTTTGAGTTTGTGTTGCATAGATATATATACAGACAAGTTAGGGCTTTTATTTCTGTCAATCAGCATGGTTTCATGAGAGGCAGGTCAACTGTTACAAATCTTCTTTGTTTTAATTCGTATGTAATTGATGCCATTGATGCTGGGGGTCACTTAGATGTTGTTTACATGGATTTTGCGAAGGCTTTTGATTCGGTTGATCACGGTATTCTGATTACATAAATTGAATAGTATTGGGTTCTGTCCTAATTTGGTTATGTTGTTGAAGTCATATTTGGGTTCTAGGTTTTCATGTGTAAATTTTGGTTCGTCATCGAGTAGGAGCTTTTCGGCTACATCTGGTGTGCCCCAGGGTTCTATTCTTGGTCCCCTTTTATTTATTATCTTTATTAATGATCTTGCTGATTGTTTTGGAAATTGACTTTTTTATGCGGACGATCTGAAGATTTTGTGTCCTATTTTTGATGCTGTTTCGTGTAATAATATTCAGTCGGAGCTGCTTGTCCTTTCTGATTGGTGTGGCAAAAATCGTTTGCATCTCAATATCAGTAAATGTAGTGTGGTGTCTTTTACTCGTAAAAAAGTGCCTATTACTTTCCTTATATACATAATGTATAAGGAAAGTATTGTGACGGGGTCGAAAATTCGAAATCGAGTTTTCGACGGGAGAGCACGTTTCAAGCATCCCTGATCTCGAATCAAACATTTTTGAAGTGATGTCTGTGTGTGTGTATGTGTGTGTGTGTGTGTGTGTGTATGTGTGTGTGTGTGTGTGTGTGAAAGTATGTGTGTGTGTGTGTCAGTGAGTCTGTGGAGACGATAACTGACGAACGAATGGACCGATTCGAACCAAATTTTGTACAAAAATCACAATCTGTAAACACTGGAAGCCTATTGTTTTTATGCGTAATCGAAAGTTCAGAACCCCCCTAAATTTTCGAATAAAATTTTTAAAAAATCGTCAAAAAATCAAAACCACTAATAAAGTTATGCAAATAGACATTTCTTATGTAATTTTTCATTAGAAAACGATTGACATAAATTTTAGAACGCTAACATGAACCGTTCTCTAGATATTGCACATTTTTCAAAAAAATTATTAAAAAGTCATATAAAATGAAAAAAAAAATATTTCCTATTGAGAAACATGTTCATTTTTCATATGTAATAATACCATGCGATAAATTGGGTGACATCATTCTCGTGTATCTAGCTCGTTCCATTCATGAAAAAAGATACTTTGAGTAATAATTTTGTATTTGAATGCCAATAGTCATTTATCTGCTGTAAGAATAACTTATTTCTTAGTGCATAACGCTTGGCGAGATTTTGGCGACGAATTTGGCGGAATGTCGCCAACTTGGCGACTTTTTTGAAATGTTGCCATATTAACGAAAATCTCGCCAAATGGATAAATATGACGCTAAATCAATGAAAATGACGACTAATTGTCGAAAATTCAATATCTTGGAAAGAATATTAGTATCTACTATAAGAAAAATATATTTTTTTACTGTAAAAGTACTAAATTCTTTACATTATATAAGGAAAGTCATGTGTTGCCCACATCAGATTTTTTTATTTTCGTATGCTATTAGCAACTCTGTTTTGACTAGAAGGTTTTCTATTGCTGATCTTGGAGTCACGTATACATCTGATTCTTCTTTTTCCACACATGTCTCCAATATTTGTGCTAAATCATACAGAAATCTAGGCTACATCAGGAGGATTACGCATGATTTTGTTAATGAGGATTCCAGAATAGTTCTTTTCAATGCCTTGGTCAGGTCTGGACTGGAGTATGCGCCTGTGGTTTGGAGGCCTTTTCAGGCCGTTCACTCTAGAAGGATAGAGGTCATCCAGAATAGTTTCTTGAGATATCTTTATTATAGGAAAACTGGCATTAGTTGTTATGCATTGTCTTCTGCTTTTTTGCGTGGTTTGTTTGGTGTTGTAAGCTTGCAGAGAAGAAGGGATTTTATTCTGTGTTCTTTTTTCAGGGGTTTGTTTCGTGGCCGAGTTGACTGTTCCCATGTCTTGGGTGGGATTGGTTTTCATGTCCCACAGTATAGAACTAGAAGCTTGAATTTATTTGCCATTAGGAAGTTTGGGTCGAGTATTGGCAATAATTGTGCTATAAATTGCTTTTCTAAATTATACAATGGTTTCCCTGATTATCTTGATATTTTTTATTCTTCTGAGAAGGATTTTAAAGAGCATTTGTTGTGAACATCTTGTGTTTTATTACATGTATTCTTGTGAAGTGTTTTATAATTTTAATGTTTTAACTTTTTAATGTATTTTAACTTTTTTAATGTATGTCATGGTATTTTGAATGTAGTTTTGCTCCTGCATGCTGTAACTGGGACTACGTCCTGTTGCTTGCAGTCTTTGTAAATAAATAAATAAATAAATATATTCCCATAGGTCCAATAGACCGTCTGAAAAACATACTCAAATTTCATTTTGATAAAGCCATTTTTACGGCAGTTATCGTGCTAACGGACAGACAGACAGAATTAACAGAGTCATAAACACTTTCAACTATATTGTAAAGTGTTAATAAGACAAAAATATTTTGTATAAAGTGTTATTATTGTAAAAATGTATTTTAAACTAACGTAATTTCTTTCTTTATTAAAAGCGAATAATGTAAACAAACCCAAATCGTCGAACATGTGTACATGCTTGTTGCCATTCGGCAAACGATAATGACATGCGTAAATGACTCCCACTCGAAATTATGGTGTTCGGTGTTTTAAATATAAATAGATTAGAGGAAAATTAAACAAGAAATTAAAGTTTGAATAAATTTTGCAAATATTTTAGAAATATGACGTAAACAAACCCAAAATGTCGAACATGTGTATATGCTTATTGCCATTTCGCAAATGATAATAAAATCCACAAATTACTCGCAATCGAAATTATATTGTTTGATATGTTTTCAATTACTCCCCAATATTTTCCTTTAATATTATTGCGAACGTGTAATATTCCCTCACTGGCGTCCCCCGTCTTGTCTTTCGTCTCTTTCACGTACCAAACGGTGCCATTACAGTGTTTTCTCCAGAAGACAGCGATGCGAGCATTCTTTTCCTGACATCACTCTATGGTTGCTAGAATTTCGAATCAGAAGAAGGTTTGCCATATTTGGCGAATTATCGCCAATTTGGCGATATTTGGCGACTTCCTAAATATTCCAGAAACTTCACAAAATAACGATTAGTCTAGGAGATATTAGATAATTCTGAAAATTTCCATAGAGAGATTTTCAGAAGATTCTATATAGAGAGACTTAAAAAGGACTCCATCCTTTGACTAGTTGGTAATATATGAGCTACAGTGAACTGTGACTTTTGTCAATGTTTTAAGAATAGCAGCTGTTGTTTTGGGAAATTATTTTTACCAGTATTTTGAAAATATTATAGCTTATTCTGTGAAACTAGTGGCGCATTTAAGTGTTTTATTGTATATTGTTTCTGTCTACTTTGTGATTGTGAATAAATGTAAGTTACCCAGAAACTTGGACTCGTTCTTGCATCCTGTATATACACCCACGGTTCTAGAGGATACGTTTCGTAACAATATGTACTAATATGCTGTAGAAAATATTTCAAGCGATATAAATTTCTACTAAAGAGTATTATAAATAAAAACAACATATATGTAACTCCACAGATCTAATATGAAAATAATAAATACATTCCTCATCTTTCAGCAGCATTGAAAAGTTATAGCCTAGACTCGGAAACTGAGCACCGGAGCGTGACTGTGAGGGCTCCAGTCTCAAACCTTGGCACTTGTTTACCTGAACTGACTGCAAAACTCTGTGTAAAGCTCACTGTAACGTAAAAGCCCCCAGGTCCCAAAATATACGTGTTCAAAAGGTAGGTTTAGTTTTTATAGGAGGGGTAATTCCCCTTTACCTATTGAAGCGAAATTCTGTGAGAGAAGAAAAAAAAATCAGAAATGGGATTAACACGTCGGTTGAGTTTTTTTTTTGGGAATAAATTTTTGATTTTTAAGGTATAGTACTATAACGACAGTTTTTGTAATATAAGGGATAGGATCCCGGAGTGGCGTGGTACAATACCAAGTGAGCCTTATAGGTATCAGTAAGTTGAGTTATAAAGCAAATTCGCCAAATCTCGATTAAATGAATTGGAACAGACCATCGCATTTTTCGTCATACTTTACCGGGTCGGAAATGAAACGTAAAGGGCGTTACCGGGTGCTTACTCGTCGGGAAGCGGCCGCTCCGCAAACTTAAAACCGTCATTCTGGTTGTTATTTTCTGGTTAAAAAAGAAAACCACATATGCAAATTTCATCTGAGGAAGAAGAAAAACTCTTATGCAAATTTCCATTAACACCGAATGTACGGCCTTATCAATTTGCCGCAGTTATTCGAAGCTCCAACTTTTGAGAGAACGATCGCCCAATTTGTCGTGTCTTGACTTGTTTTTGTGGGGATATCTCAAGAGTATCGTCTATGACACTCCTCTTGAATCTGAAGAGAAACTCGTCGCCAGAATCTCGGCCGCTACTGCCGAAGTGCGCGACATGCCTAGTCTGTTCGAGAGCTCGTCAATCCCTCATGGTCGCTGTGAGACATGCATTCAGGTTGGCGGTCTCTCCTTTGAGCCGTTAATGTAATTATTGTTTATTAAATGTTATTTTATAACTTCTAAGTCATTCTTGCGTTTTCGCCTCACCTCATCAGTTTCGCCTCACCTCATCAGTTGAAATATAAAAGCACCATTAATCGCCTACTGGTGCTTTTATATTTCATTTCCGACCCGATAAACTATGACGAAAAATGCTTGATTTGGTGTGTACTGCCGCCTCGTAAAATTCGGCCCATCTTTTTTGAATCATCATATATATTCATTACCATGTATTGCAGGAAACACAAAATGTATTTTTTTAATAAACTTTCACATACAAGGCCTTTCAAAAGTCCGTATAAAATTTAAAAATTCATTAAAAATCGAAAAATCATCGCATTGAGGTACTGTTTGTACCATAAGTATTGCTAGGACGAGGGGTTTTTTTTGGCGTGAAAAAATTTTGTAGTTTAAAAAATCACCTATAGGTGGCGATGAACGCATCGGAAAGACAATTAAAATAACTTACTGTACGTGTCAAATCGTGTAACAAGCCTAAGTAACCCTGAACAGGTAATAGGATCTTTTCCTTTCTTTAGATTTTTCCTAAATCAGAATTTTCGCAAAGCATCTGATGCTGATTCGCCTCTCACGTAACAACTTCATTAACAAGGCTTTCTCGATCAAAGTTAACATTCTCGCAAAAGCTTCTTCTTTGCACCGTTTACTAATGAATGAAATGAAGAATCTACAGAGCAGTAAAGCTCTTTTATAACAGCCTCATTTGCATACTTCTGGAGGATGTATTCGGATAAGTGCCACCTATAGGTGATTTTTTAAACTACAAAATTTTTTCACGTCAAAAAAAAACCCATCCTGGCAATACTTATGGTACAAACCGTACCTCAATGCGATGATTTTTCGATTTTTAATGAATTTTTAAAATTTATACTGACTTTTGAAAGACCCTGTATTTACTTTCTCATACTATAGAATATTGTTTTCACGAAAAATTTTCTATTTCGAGATTTTGTTGCCAATATATGTTTTAGGACCTTCTAAACGCGTTTTGACTATTTTCAGAGTGATGATCGTTTGTCTGTCAGGTGTCGATTTCTTGTGTACACTATAGCTACCACCATTATTAATAGATTTTCGTAGAACTTTATATCCGGTTTTGTTGTCGAAAAATCTAGATCTAGATAGAATTTTTTGAAATCCGAGCGAAACCTTCGAAATTTTATATTTTCGGAACATGACTACACAGGATAAAACTTGCCATAATTATGTATAAAAGGAGTTATTTATGGCTCAATGATTACTAAACTTAACAATTTAAATCATTATAGTGAAAAATACCCGCAATACAATTTTTGAGTTCGTGACATCATTACCCCCCCCCCCCCCCTGAGAGAGTATGCTATCAAACGTTGTATTAATCGAAAGATGTTTTCAAGTCCTTTAAAATGAAAAGTAGCATACTATAATTGAGATCATTTAGACCTATAATACAAATTTTTTTAAATAATTTCTTGCAAAATTTTCAATAAGTAAATAAATAAATAAATAAAAATGACCAGCTACTTAAAACTAAATTCTGGTATGAGAAAACATATGTTCAACAAAACACAATTCTGGTATGAGAAAACAATTCTGGTATGAGAAGTTGAGCATTTTCGTTAAAACCAGGTCAACTATTATCCTTTATCCACCAATAATGGATTCGGTTAAATTTTGTATTATATTTTAAAGCGGTAGTTTTACTATTAATTATTACTATTAAATGGATTCGGTTAAATTTTGTATTATATTTTAAAGCGGTAGTTTTACTATTAATTATTACTATTAAATGGATTCGGTTAAATTTTGTATTATATTTTAAAGCGGTAGTTTTACTATTAATTATTACTATTATATGGATTCGGTTAAATTTTGTATTATATTTTAAAGCGGTAGTTTTACTATTAATTATTACTATTAAATGGATTCGGTTAAATTTTGTATTATATTTTAAAGCGGTAGTTTTACTATTAATTATTACTATTATATGGATTCGGTTAAATTTTGTATTATATTTTAAAGCGGTAGTTTAGCGGTTAAAATCTAAAATCCTGGAATTTTGTTCGAAAAAATTATATATCTTAAATTTTTGTTCCAATATTTGACCTCCTATAGCTCGAGATCAACTAGACGCATAAAATTTGCTTTCATACCGTCATGCGCAATCAAAAAGAAAAATCTTTAAATTTTCTTAATTAACTCTATTGGTATACAACTAGCAGTTCCTGAAATATTCTAATTCATAATTGCAGACGATTTTTTTTTATTTTATATTTCAATCCCCGATGGGACATGAATTCTTTACGACTTTGCTCCAACATTTTACCCCCTAAACTGCCAGTTCTATTTTCCAATCTATATAATATAGATGAATAATGCTGAATGTCTAAGTGATAAATGTGGAGTTCAAACTGCTGAAGGTAGAAACTTTGCATATATATGTGGGACTTGACCCATAAGTAATGAGAAAAATCTAAAATATTGGAATTTTTGTTCGAAAAAATTATATATCTTAAATTTTTGTTCCAATATTTGATCTCCTATAGCTCGAGATCAACTAGACGCATAAAATTTGCTTTCATACCGTCATGCGCAATCAAAAAGAAAAATCTTTAAATTTTCTTAATTAACTCTATTGGTATACAACTAGCAGTTCCTGAAATATTCTAATTCATAATTGCAGACGATTTTTTTTTATTTTATATTTCAATCCCCGATGGGACATGAATTCTTTACGACTTTGCTCCAACATTTTACCCCCTAAACTGCCAGTTCTATTTTCCAATCTATATAATATAGATGAATAATGCTGAATGTCTAAGTGATAAATGTGGAGTTCAAACTGCTGAAGGTAGAAACTTTGCATATATATGTGGGACTTGACCCATAAGTAATGAGAAAAATCTAAAATATTGGAATTTTTGTTCGAAAAAATTATATATCTTAAATTTTTGTTCCAATATTTGATCTCCTATAGCTCGAGATCAACTAGACGCATAAAATTTGCTTTCATACCGTCATGCGCAATCAAAAAGAAAAATCTTTAAATTTTCTTAATTAACTCTATTGGTATACAACTAGCAGTTCCTGAAATATTCTAATTCATAATTGCAGACGATTTTTTTTTATTTTATATTTCAATCCCCGATGGGACATGAATTCTTTACGACTTTGCTCCAACATTTTACCCCCTAAACTGCCAGTTCTATTTTCCAATCTATATAATATAGATGAATAATGCTGAATGTCTAAGTGATAAATGTGGAGTTCAAACTGCTGAAGGTAGAAACTTTGCATATATATGTGGGACTTGACCCATAAGTAATGAGAAAAATCTAAAATATTGGAATTTTTGTTCGAAAAAATTATATATCTTAAATTTTTGTTCCAATATTTGATCTCCTATAGCTCGAGATCAACTAGACGCATAAAATTTGCTTTCATACCGTCATGCGCAATCAAAAAGAAAAATCTTTAAATTTTCTTAATTAACTCTATTAGTATACAACTAGAAGTTCCTGAAATATTCTAATTTATAATTGCAGACGATTTTTTTTTTATTTTACAAGTCAAATTTTTTCTATAGTTTTTGATTCAATTTATAACTATAGTAACAGAGCATGAACAGAAAGGGATAAAACTCCTATAGCTGAAACGCTTGAAAATGCTATAATGTTTTGAGGTTTATTTTTACAAAATAAACAGCTTAAATAAATATTTTAGGCCGTTCGCTATAGAAATGCATGCAATGCAGGGCTACTTATCTTACCCCAGCGCCACCTGAATTATTCATCTTCTTCTACCCAGACGGTCCGACCTACCTGAAGGTGTAAGGTATCTGTTTGGATGGCCGGGACAGCGCCACCGTATTTAGAGCGGAACCCAGTAGGGGCGGCATCCGCAGGGACCGTACCCTCCTTCCCCTACCACCAACCTCTCGGAAGGACTTACGGAACCATATGTTTAACGTGATCGTACTCTGCGTAAACACGGCGACAATTTGGAAAGATGCGGGAATCGAACTCGGTCGTCCGAGGAAATCCCCGCCAGCTAACCACTGGGCTGTCGCGCCCCCACCTGAATTATTGTCTCAAGCGATATTGACGATTTCTTAATAGTTTTAACTCTTTACCTTTACTTCCAAGGATGAAACGCTTGAAAATTCCATAATGCTTTCAGAATTATATCTAGGTATCACTAGTGTTAGTAAAGAGCCTTCTGTTTCCATTTGGCACAACAGAGAGGCGTAGTATTCAGTATATGTATTTTTGATTATTTTTAAATTAAGATTCCCTGATTATCAGTAAAATTGATCAGTATTTTTTCACAGTTGTGGAACAGAGTTCTGAATATAGGGTGATAAAAATACATTGTAAGGTAAAATAATTTTGAATACATAGGAGTATTCCTTATTGTTTCAGTTCTAATTTATATTGCGCCAATAATTTATTTCTACAAAATGGACAGTTTAAATTTTTAAGCCTTCACTATAAAAATACACACAATGTAGGGATGCTTACTTATCCCAGCGCCACCTGAGAAATTGCCTCAAATAATATTGGCATTTTTTCAGTATAGAGTTTTAACTCCTTACTTTTTCCTTCATGTAAGTTACGCTTTACATATCGAAATCGTCTGCCAGCTGTTCTGATCAAACTATTGAAAATATTTTTACTTTCCTTATATACAATAATGTATAAGGAAAGTATTATGACGGGATCAAAAATTCGAATTCGAGTTTTCGACGAGAGAGCACGTTTCAAGCATACTTGATCACGAATCAAACATTTATGAAGTGATGTCTGTGTGTGTGTGTGTGTGTATGTGTAAGTATGTATGTGTGTGTAAAAGTATGTGTGTGTGTGTGTGTGTAAAAGTATGTGTGTGTGTGAAAGTATGTGTGTATGTGTGAAAGTATGTGTGTATGTGTGTGTGTCAGTGAGTCTGTGGAGACGATAACTGACGTACGAAAGGACCGATTCGAACGAAATTTGGTACAAAAATCTCAATCCGTAAACACTGGAAGCCTATTGTTTTTATACGCAAACGAATGTTCAGAACCCCCTAAATTTTCGAGTGAAATTTTGAAAAGATCGTCAAAAAATCAAAACCTCTAATAAAGTTACGCAAATAGACATTTCTTAAGTAATGTTTCATTAGAAAACGATTGACATAAATTTTAGAACGCTAACATGAACCGTTCTCGAGATATTGCACATTTTTCAAACAAATTTATCAAACAATCCCATAAATTAAAAGAAAATATTAACTGTTGAGAAACATGTTCACTTCTCATATGTAATACCAAGCGATAAATTTGATGACATCATTCTCGTGGATGTAGCTCGTTCCATTCATGAGAAAAGATATTTTGAGTAATACTTTTGTATTTGAACTCCAATAGTCATTTATCTGCTATAAGAATAATTTATTTCTCCGTCCATAAAGCTTGGCGAGATTTTGGCGACGAATTTGGCGGAATGTCGCCAAATTGGTGACTTTTTGAAATGTTGCCAAATTAACGAAAATCTCGCCAAATTGTTAAAAATAACCACTAATTGTCGAAAATTCAATATCTTGGAAAGAATATAGGTATCTACTATAAGAAAAATCTATTTTTTTTACGGTAAAAGTAGTAAATTCATTGCATTATATAAGGAAAGTCATGTGTTGTGCACATCAGATTTTTTATTGATGATTTCTTTTCGGGTTGAAATGTTTGAGAACGTTGGATGCAAAGCAACATACGAGTAATTGGAAATGAAATATTGTTTTACAAATCGCAATTTCCATGTTAACATAACTCTAAAATGCGCGGCATTTTTATGCACTAATTTAAAACGTATTTTGACATTCAGAAGTTTTATTAAATATATAGGTGCCATATTAGTGACCAGTAGCCATTTCAGAAATGACTATAAATCGCACTATACTATATATTATTGGTGAGTTATACACTAAATTGTAAAGAGAAATGAGAATAAAACCAATGTATACGTCATACATCTGAAACGAAAAACAATAAATTTATTTTGTTTCAATTTCTTCAGCATGGAAAACTTTCTTCCAGCTCATACTTGGAAAATGCGCGCATCAGGGCGAGAGATACGGGCTCAAGTTCTGCTACTTGTTCACCTGAAGTGATTGAACCTTGGACCACTCATTTTAAAGCTTACTGTAACGTAAGACACCCCTCCCAGTGCCGAACATGTTTCACGTGTTCAAAAGGTGAGTTGCTCTTTATGGGGGTAGTGTAGAATTTTCTTTTTCATTCGAGCGAATTTTTTGAAGGAAACATTGCAGAATGGGATCAGCGCTTCAGTTGGAATGGGTTTTTTTTTCAACAGTATATTTTTACTCGAATACATTGTATAAAAGTTTGCTAATAAGACTATGGCTCTGCCCCTGTTCATTTTGTTAGCCAACCTCGTCCTGGGTGATCATCACGATTTTTATGAAATTTATAAATTGACGATTGGGTTTAAAAATTAACGACAAGAGCAATTACTTTTGTAATTACTATTTAATTTAATTGTTTGTAGAGAAGATGTATTGTAAAAGAAGATGTATTAAGAATGCTAAATGAACTTAATTTAAAAAAATCTAATGTGGGCAGCGCATGACTTCCTTATATAATGCAATGAATTTACTTCTTTCACAGAGAAAAAATGATGTATAAGTTCCACGGCACAGTGTTTTAACGTTGAATTGTACATTTGGCGCTTTTCCGGATGACAACACGTAAAACCATTTCGAACTACATAATTAACTTATATTTCACATTCACAAAATTCTAAATTAAAAATTATCAATATTGATAACATCCTCATTAAGCAATAGAATCGACATATTAAAATATTTTAATCATTAATTCATCAATTAGGCGTCATTTTCATTAACTTGGCGTCATTTTTGCAATTTTGACAATATTTTCGTCATTCTGGGGCGAAATATCGCCAAGTTGGCGATATTTCACTAGGTTATTCACAAAGTTTTCTAACTTTCTGGTTGGTCGGACGGTCTGGGTCTCAGCAACAACAACAAAGTTTTCTAAATGTATTGCCAAGTGTTACAGATATACGGAGAGACGACCATTTGTTATAGATACGCTAGTCCTATGGCGGAATTGAAAATTTACAAAACATTACCACCCATTTAATGTCATTTTTATCAATTTGACCACGATTTCATTAATTTAGTGACATTTTTATCAATTTGGAAACATTTAAAAAGTCGCCAAATTGGCGACATGCCGTTACATTTTCGCAAAGCGTTATGGGCTAACGGAAAAATGGGTTATTTTCATAGTTGATTCTTGTATTCTTTTCAAGATTTTGAATTTTCATCAATTAATCATCGTTTTCGTTGATTTAGCGTCATTTACGCCAGTTTGACAACATTTAAAATGTCGCCAATTTGGCGATATTCTGATAAATTTGTCGGCAAAATTTAGCCAAGCGTTATGGACGATTATGCCTATAATAAATGACTATTGGTGTCCAAATACGAAACTACCAAAGTATGTTCTCTCATGAATGGGACGAGCTAGATCCACGAAAATGATGTTAAATTTATCACATAATATAAAATGTCAAAAATGAAAATATTTCAGAATAGCTAATATATTTTTTCAATTTTATGTGATGTTTTGATACATTTGTTTGAAAAATGTGCAATATCTCGACTAACAGTTCGTACTAGAGCTCTTAAAATTTGTGTCAATCGTCTTCTAATGAAAAATTATATAAGAAATAATTATTTACGTAACTGTATTGAAGGTTTTGATTTTTTAATGATTTTTTCAAAATTTTATTCGAAAATTTGGGAGGGAGGGGGGGTCTTCGAAACATTCGATTGAGTTTAAAAACAATAGGCTCCCTACTAGAAACATATATAGCTTAATTAGATACAATCAGTATGCACTGAATTTTTATTTTTGTACCAAATTTCGTTCAAATCGCTCCATTCGTTCGGGAGATATCGTCCACACACACATATATACTTATTCAAACACACACACAGAGAGAAAGGTGAACATCACATCAAAAACATTCGATTTATGTTCGGAGATGCTTGAAACGTACGACTCCGCCACAATACTTTTCTTTACCATTATACTATACAGTGTGTCCCAAAAACATTGACCTCGGCTTTTATTCCTTAAATATTGATCTTAGACATATATAATAAATTACAAAGTTGAGTAAAAACAGTACAGAATTTGATGAAATCGATAAATATTTTTAGGGGATTAAATATGAAGAAATACAAAATTTAAATTTTTATACGGCCCCCGTATAAAAACATTTCCAATCAGTAAAATGTGCCCCATATACTAATAAGGTGTACAAAAATTCAGCATTTTATCAAAAAAAGTCCCAGAGATATATTTAAACAAAGTTGGTGAGGGATTAATCACAAATTAAAATGTAAATGTTTACAGAAAGAGTGCAAATGATGCAACGCATAAATGCATCATAAGCAAATAATATCTGCCTCTTACCTTTAGATTTATTTACAATTTTTCAAAAATATGCTTCCTGAAAAATACCTTAAAATTTTACATGATTAATTACTGAATAATACTCGGAAATGGCACAATCAAAATTAACATTAAAACAGCTTAGAAATGTATGCATATGCAAATATCTGCCTCTGGTCGGTGCGTCACACAATAGCAACAGACGCATCATCACATGAGAAAGCTGTTTCTGCTCTGCCATTGATCAATCGCTTACGCAAGTGTAGCGCGCGCAGCCTGGCAGTCTGAGCGACCCTTAAGTATTTCCCATTTCTTCTACATTTTGAGAGTGTAGTTAGCCTGTACCGACAGTATGTCGCAATACAGCAACGAAGAACTTTTTGAAAGCTTATGCCGTACAGTTTATGCAATCGCAATGCAAACGAAACTGCACGGGAATATCAACGTAGTTTTCCCAATTCTCGACATCCTTCTGGGAGATATATTTCCCGACTTGTGCAACGAGTGCGTGAAAGAGGAAACGTACATCGTGAAGGTGGACTAGGTAGGCCCAGACTTTACTCAACTGACGTAGAAATGGATATTTTGGCTTACTTTTGCAGTCATCCACATAGTAGTATTCGTACCGCTGCTTCAGAAATGAACGTACCACGTGCATCAGTGTGGAAAATACTGAGACTGAATGCATAGCATCCGTTTAACATTCATGGTGTGCAAGGACGGGAACCAACAGATTATCAACGTCATCTAGATTTTTGTAATTGGGCTCTAAATCAAGAAGATGCAAATCCCTCTTTCCTGAAAAACGTAATTTGGACTGACGAATGCTGTTTTAAACAAGATGGATGCATAAAACTTCAAAATGAGCACTTCTGGTCTGACACAAATCCATTCATGGTACGTGATATTCATCATCAGAAGCAATTTTCTGTGAATGTATGGTGTAGTGTTTTCAGAAACTATTTGCTTGGACCCATACTGTATGATGGTACGTTGGCGGGTGACAGATATGTTAATGAAATTCTGAATGCGGTTATTCCTGATTTTATGGATGAACTGCCCCTAACAGAACTTCCACATGTATGGTTTCAACAGGAAGGATCTCCAGCTCACCATACTACCGTTGTGAAACCTGATTAAATAACGAGTTTCCAGACAAGTGGATTGTTGACTTGCATGGGCCAGTCGAATTTCCTCCTAGATCGCCTGATTTAACGTCCATGGATTTTTATTTGTAGGGTTGTTTGCGCACAACTGTTTATCTGTCACCTCCCTTAAATAATGCAGAGTTACAAGAACGCATTCAAGATGGTTGTCGTGATATCACCGAACAAGAACTTGATCGAATGCACAGAAGTGTTATCAGGCGAATGCAGCTCTGTATTGGCATGGATTGAAAACAATTTGAACAAGCTTTGTAATCTTTTTGTAATGTTACTATTTCTACACAGTGTAGATACTTTTGTACCAATAAATAGCAAAATTATTATTTATCTATGTAATCATTGTTTTGTTTTTTTTTTCGTAATTTGTGTACGACCCCTGAAACGCGATCTGCCGACATGATTTTTCACCTCTGAGAACCCATGTCGATGCATCGAAAAGTGGTTTAAGTCAGCATTTTTGTCTTTTCATATGTCTGAGACTTTTTATGATAAAATGCTGAAATTCTGTGCATCACCTTATTAATGTATGGGGCACATTTTACTCATTGGAAATGTTTTTGTGTGGCCGTATAAAAATTTAAATTTTGTATTCCTTCAAATTTAATTCTCTAGAAAATTTTAATCGATTTTATAAAATTATGTACCTTATTTACGCAACTTTGTAATTTATTATATATGTCTAAGATCAATATTTAAGGAATAAAAGCCGAGGTCAATGTTTTTGGAACACCCTATATATATATATATAAGGAAATTAATGACGTATCCCTGCCAGTTTCTGCAATTACTCAATTTAATGGATTATGAAAGGAAAAATTAATTTCAGTCTGTCTTGAAAATCGTGTACTATCCATGTCAGATTTTTAGTTTTATTTCACCGTTTCTATACGGCACAAGATATATTAAAAGCTTTACATATGTATATATATTTTTTTATCTTTATTGTTTTTTGAAAAGTAAAATTTTGAAGAGTTTTATACTGCATTAGAAAAAGGCGATAATTAATAGCTGCTTAAGTATAAAAAAAATATTTTATGTGCTTGTATTTATCGTAGAAAAAAAAATGTTACTGTGCGGGTATTTGTTATCAGAAAAAACGGCTAACAGAGGAAGGTGATCTATAATTCATTCGATATTGATAAACTACTTTTTTTCCTCAAATTTCGTAGTTTTTTAAAAGCTTCTTAAGGTAATAAACGGCTCGAGCGTGCAAAAACAATTAGCTGTTTAAGTAGATACTTGTTAATTAAAAGTTCATAAAATATGTAAGGTGTTTAAAACGCTCTTGGGTGTTTTTAAATGCAACTTAAAGGGAATCATAAATGTTAATGCTCGTAAATTATAATTTCGAAGTCTATACTTAACGCAATCATGTTTATAATAATTTTTGAGTTTTCAGGACTGTGAGTTTTCTGACTTGGATTTGCAAGAAAGAAAACTTACAGTGTTTTAAAAGTTATAAGCAATCTTTTTGATGCAGTGTTTCAAAAAGATTGCTTATAACTTTTGAACCGTTATTGCTAGACACATACTTCCAATTGGAAAATTTTGGAGGGGGATAGCCCAGTGGTTAGCGCTTGGAAATTGCACTTGGACGACTCTGTTCAAATCGGCTCTGTTCAAAGTGTCTCCGTGTTCACTCGGATTACGAGCACGTTAAATATGTGGGCCCGTAAGCCGAGAGGTTGGTGGTAGGGGAAGGAGGGTGCGGTCCCTGTGGATGCCGCCTCCACTGAATTCCGGTTTAAATTGGGTGGTACTTCCAGGCCGTCAAAAACAAATACCTTACA
Source organism: Amaurobius ferox (assembly GCA_951213105.1). NCBI lineage: Eukaryota > Metazoa > Arthropoda > Arachnida > Araneae > Amaurobiidae > Amaurobius > Amaurobius ferox. Next base: position 89,742,666 of record OX578153.1, read on the forward strand.
CCTTCGAGTACGCCGAACAGTCTGGGAGAATTGTAAAATTGTTTTGAATCATAAGAAAAATTTAAAATATTTTCAAAACTGGGAGGGGGGATTTACATAAAAATAAGAAATCTAACTTTTAGTACTGCCCACAACAGAGCAAAATATCCAATCACTCAAAAAACACCAAAACTTTAATTCAATAACTAGCTATTTTGACATCCTATAAAATTAAAACGGGCCAAATAAAGTAAAATTCCTGACTTACACAAAGGAACAACGGTCTTACCAAACAATTTTCGGTTTTCAAATGAATTTCGGGAATCTCTACAAAATGTACTTGTTCTCGTTTCAAAAAAATTTTTAATTGATATAGGGTCGCCAAGAATTTGTCTTATAAATAACAACACAAATTTTTCACTTCTCCTTCCGACAGGTTTGTGGTAGGGGAAGGAGGGTACGGTCCCTGTGGATGCCTCCCCCACTGGGTTCCGGTCTAAATTGGGTGGCACTTCCCTGCCGTCCAAACTGTTACCTTACACCTTTCTAGTAGGTCCGACGGTCTAGGTCTCAACAAGTTCTTCACTTAAAACCGTCTTTTTTTTTCTTAATGACCTTCCAGACAACAAGTAAACTTATTGAACTTTATTAGGGTTTTATTTTGCAAGACATTATTTGTGCAAAACCATTTCGGCTCCATCGAACTGGAGTCATAACCAATGTTTTTAAATCGGAAACATTTTCACTTTTTAAAGATGAATGAATAAGTTGATAGATGAAGATTTTGATTAGACTTTTTAACACTTTACAAAAAAGTTGAAAAGTGTTTATGACTTTGTTCATTCTGTCTGTCTGTCTGTCCGTTAGCACGATAACTGCCGTAAAAATGACTTAATCAAAATGAAATTTTAGTATGTTGTTCAGACGGTCTGTAGAACCTATGGGAATATAAATGAATAATATCACCCAATTAGTTTTGGATATAACCCGGGTCGAAAAAATGAAATACATTGAGCCCTATGGGACCTAATTTTTCAAACATTTTTTAAGCGGACTTAAAATTCACAAATTGCTTCGAAAATTTTAGGTAATATTCAAATTGTTCCATAAAATATATAAAAAAAAATTCAGCGAAATATATTCAGTAGTTTTTTAAATAAAAATTAAAATAATAATTACACCTCTTATATGAAACGATCACGTGACCATGATATGAAACGATCATATGACCCACTTCAAAATGATATATGGCATCCATCTTGTTTCAAAATCGTGATTTTTTTAAGTTCTTTTTAATTCATATTGAGTGTTGTATCCATCCTAAAACTACTTTATTTTTGCTTAAATTCTGTGCATCTACATACTGAAACAACGCAATGACAATATATTTGAGTTTAAATGCACATCTAAATTTGATTATTTCTACAACGAAGCCTATTTTTCACCTATGTAAAATGTAAACAGCAAAATATATAGAATGAGTTGTATTAGAATTCCTGTATTTTTTCAACACAAAATAATTTAGTCCATGAAGTCTGCATGGCTGATATGAATGAAATATTAATTGATTTCATAAAGAGAAGGACGATTTTTTTCGATGAAGTTTCAAGCATAGAGTTTAATTTTTTGTAGCTCCATGGTCTTAAACAAAATGTTTAAATAAAATAAATTATTATAGTATTGTGATGAATGAAATGAATTGGAGAAAGTTATGAATGAAATCCTGTTTTTATAGAGATTTCCAGGCGTGTTATTTTTTCTATGACGTCATTTGAATTAATTTCAGTTGTTTTCGATGAAGTTTTCAAATATAATAAATTATCGTAGTATTATGATAATTCTAAAACTATTACCGAGGAATGTATAACATTTTAGAGATGTTTAAACCAGGCAATTTATATTTCAATGCCGTCATTTGAATGAAGTTCATTTTTTTCGATGAAGTTTTAAGTTTTCAAATATAATAAATTAATGCAGTGTTGTGATAAGTTTCAAAATATTACCGAGGAATGTATTGCATTTTAGACTTGTTTAAATAAAATTGCATTGAAGTTGGAAAGTGTTTCATAATCAATGCTTTAAGCATGATTGATCTTTCTTCTTTAAATTATATGAAAATCGAAGTACTTCATGAATAGCAGCATTAAATATTAAGTGACATCAACCAGTTTCAGAAACAAAAATCTGATGTGTGCAGCAGGTGACTTTCCCTGCAAACTCAAATTCATTTTTCCTTTATTTCTTTAATAATTCATTGAATTGAATTTAATTACACAAAATAGCACTAAATTTGCATTTTGAATTCAATTTCTGTTCTTATTTGGTAATTGGACATTTTACCAAAGGCGGCGTAACAAAAATGCGAAAAATCTCAAATATCTCGAGAACGGTTAGTCCTAGAGTAATAAGGTTGTTCTTATTCTTTTCCTCGTCAAATGTTACGTGTAAAACAAGCATTTAATTGATACATTTAAACACACGTAGTCTTTTTAGATTTTGGCAATTTTTGCAGGCCATTTCGTAGAAAAAGAAGGGTTATTCTTTTCCGAATCGTACCAAAACCTAATCAGTGCCAGAGTATGCCACAAGTAACTTATCTACCAAATTTTGTGAAATTTGGTCAATCAGTATTTCAGCTAGAATGGATACATGGGATTTTTGCGGGCCATTGCGCAAAAAAAGGCGGGTTCTTTTGTTCCGAATCATACCAAAAACTAATCAGTACCAGGCTTACACTCAAGTGACTTACCTACCAAATTTTATGAAATGTGATCCATTTGTTGAGTTAGACTGAATATATGCATTGCACAGACAAACACACACACAGACGTCAAGCTAAAATAGTATTTTCGTATTCTAGCGGTCCCAAAACGTGTAGATCCTTCGAAAACTCGAGTTGCGATTTTCAGCATGATTCCAATACTTTCCCTATACATTACCATGTATTTCAGGGAAAGTGAAAATGAGCTTCCATCCTCAGAATGAGATAGAAGCAATCAATCATACAAAGGCAGGGAAATGTATGAAAAAAAAAAATGCTGAAGACGATAGGCGTTGTCAATTTGAAAGCGATAAAAGATTTTGAACATTTCCAATACATGGCTTTCCCTACAAATTTACAATTTTCAATATTGTGGTAAAGCATTAACACAAACTAGAGCTTTCTTATTATTAAATGCAGCTAAATGTCAATATATTTACTGCTGTTGCAGATTAAAATGAACATAGATCTGACAAAAATCAATGGATTTATTACTACTGCCAATTAAAATAAACATAGATCTCGTTAAAAATCAATGAACTTACTGATGTTGCCGATTAACATATATATAGATCTCTCTAAAAATAAACGGACTTACTGCTGTTGCTGATTTGCATAAACATAGATTTAGCTAAACATCAATATTTTTTCTGCTGTTGCCGGTTAACATAAACATAGATCTCGAGAAAACTAAAGACTTACTGCTGTTGCCGATTAACATAAACATAAATCTCGCTGAAATTCAATGGACTTACTGCCGTTAAAATAAACCTAAAAATCATTTAACTCTCTTGACTGTTTCAAGAGATATCGTGTTCCCAGTGGGAATTAAATTTCTAATATCCCGAGAACGGCTCAATATAATTTCAAAACATTGGAGTTATTTTACTTTTGTTAAATGTACTTACAGAGGATTCAGTCATTTGATAACATTGAGCATATTTATTTTTTTTAATGTTTTAAAATTTTGATTTTAAAAAACGCGTAATATTTCAAGAAAAGCGCACTGAAGATTTTAAATTTATTGATTGGAAAAATTCTACCAAACTTTATTCGATGTGCACATTTAATTTGAGAGATAAAACATAATTTTTTTTTTCGATATTGCGATGACAGCTCCTGATAACTGTTAAGCAGTGATGTTCATTTATTTATGTTTAAAATTCCTTTCAAAGCAGTCACATAATTGTTAATACTGAGATTATTTTATTTTTATGAATTGTTTCATTTTAGGTCAGAAATGCGCAATATCTCGAGCACGACTCATGTTACCGTACTGTAAATTACTTCATATACGGTTAAATGAAATATCACATACAATAAAGTGCCATATACAATGTTGCAAAATTAGCCATACAAAATGACTAATTTTGCAGCAAATTTTTTAGCATAGTTACATAAAGAAATTTAACATATATATTAAATTGCTATTTTCGAAACCTTTTGATGCGCAATTATGTTTCTATAACATTTTATTCAGTTTTCCAAAATTGAAATCCATTTACTCAGAAAATCAATAAGTTGACGTTTACCGATAGATATAACAATACTAAATTTCATTCGAACTTCCTAATTTCTTCAATACTCACCATTCCCACAGACAGAGAAAACGCCACTGGAAAACTGCCCATTCCATAAAATATTCCATAATAATTATTCCATAAAATATATAAAAAAAATTTCAGCGAAATATATTCAGTAGTTTTTTAAATAAAAATTAAAATAATAATTACACCTCTTATATGAAGCGATCAGGTGACCATGATATGAAAAGATCACGTGACCCACTTCAAAATGAAATATGACATCCATCTTGTCTCAAAATCGTGGTTTTTAAAGTTCTTTTTAATTCATATTGAGTGTTGTATCCGTTCTAAAACCGCTTTATTTTTGCTTAAATGCTGTGCATCTACATACTGAAACAACGCAATTACAATTTATTTGAGTTTAAATGATCATCCAAATTTGATTATTTCCACAACGAATCCTATTTTTCACTTATGTAAAATATAAACAGCAAAATATGTAGAATGAGTTGTATAAAAATTGCTGTATTTCTTTACCGCAAAATTATTTAGCTCATGGAGTCTGCATAGCTGATATGAATGAAATATTCATTGATTTTACCGAGAGAAGGAAGATTTTTTTCGATGAAGTTTTAAGCAAGAGTTTAATTACTGGTAGCTCCATCGTCTTAATTTTTAAATAAAATAAATTATTATAGTATTGTGATGAATGAAATGAATGAGAAATGTTTATGAATGAAATGCTGCTTTTATAGAGAGAGCCAGGCGTGATATTTTTTCTATGACGTCATTTGAATAAATTTCAGTTGTTTCCGATGAAGTTTTCAAATATAATAAATTATTGTAGTATTATGATAATTTTTAAAATATTACCGAGGAATGTATCGCATTTTAGAGATGTTTAAACCAGGCAATTTATATTTCAATGCCGTCATTTGAATGAAGTTCATTTCTTTCGATGAAGGTTTAAGTTTTCAAATATAATAAATTAATGTAGTATTGTGATAAATTTTAAAATATTACCGAGGAATGTATTGCATTTTAGAGATGTTTAAATAAAATTGCATTGAAGTTGGAAAGTGCTTCATAATCAATGCTTTAAGCATGATTGATCTTTCTTGTTACCTTATCACAATATATTCCCTTTACATGTACTATACATTGCAGAGACAGAAATGAACGAAACACCAAACAAATATAATCTGTTATTAATTGTTCCTAAATTATTATTATTACCGTATTTTATTACCCTCATATTGACAGCATCTATCTTCCTTTGACTACTTTTTGTTGACAGACGTACCATACATACTATCACAGTGTACTGGATTAAATGTGATAAATCTGACGACATTCATGTATACTGCGACAACTCTACAACCAAAACTTCGAAAGCGATATCCAAGATTATTAATGGATGTTGTCTTCCCCCTCAGAGATGAACATCGTTTCCAGGGCAGACCACTGTCCATTCGCGGTCATTACATTTGGACCGAACTCACCAATCCGAATGGTCAACAATGTTGGCGTCGAATGTCTCCTGGAATAGTGAGATAGGCTAAAATAAATAGTGGATTACTGCGTAATCATAGGGGAACATTATAGATTTTCACACCTATTAGAGTAAATAGGCCAGCTCAGCCTTAAAGTATTTAGAGAGAATGCGGATGCTCGTGAAATTTCTGAAATGTGTGGCTACACTGGATTTTCTCATACATCCAAACTCAATATTATTCTTGTTCACCTGCATCAAATAAGAATAAAATTTAAGGAACGCCCCTTTCTGACGGCTTCTTAACAAGCGATGTCTGTGTGTTGTTGTTGTTGTTGAGACCCAGACCGTCCGACCTACCAGAAAGGTGTAAGGTAACTGCTTGAACCGCCGGGAAGTGCCATCCAATTTAGATCGGAACCTAGTGGGGGAGGCATCCACAGGGACCGTACCCTCCTTCCCCTACCACCAACCTCTCTGAAGGACTACTTACGGACCCACATGTTTAACGTGATCGTACTCCGCATGAACACGGCGGCAGTTGTGGCAGCGTGCAAATCCAGCGCGCAAACCACCGGGCTACAGCGCCCGAAATGTGCCAACAGCACCCGGTGTTCCCAGGTGGTCACCCATCCAAGTACTATCCGCTCCCGATGCTGCTTAACTTCAGTGATCTAACGAGAACCAGTGTTTTCAGCACGGTAGGGCCGTTGGCTCTCGATGTCTGTGTGTGTATGTGTGTATATGTGTGTGTTCTGAAACAGTTCTTTCTGAAGCTGGTAACATTGATCATAATGTTCAAACATTTACGGAAAATCAAATGGTACCTTACACCTTTCTGGTAGGTCGGACGGTCTGGCTCGAAGAAGAAGAAAATCAAATGGGAAGAGCAGTTTCTGTTGCTCCAAACATTTACATTCGACAAACTACCTATGGTGACATTACTGAAATTGCCAAAATCAAGATACATAAGTTATATAAACGTTAAGAAGTTATTGACATAAATGAAGTTCATACAACTACCTTAACTTGAAGTAGATCAGGAAAAGCCTGGCCTCTTGTGACAGATGGCGTGGCAGTTCAAGGCTGATACGCCAAACTAATTTAGGCCAATAAAAGGCATCCACACTTCTGGCAATGTTGAAAGAGCATCAGCGATCCCACTCTCGATATTGGATCTACAGCCAAGTGGCATGACAAGTATTCTGTCACTGTTGAAGTATATTTCTGTAATGTGCAAAGAGCAAAAAGTCACATCAAATTATTGAAAATAACTTTTATCAATAATTGAATTTTATATTAAAAGAACTGAACATTTTGAAAATAATTTCATTTTCAGAGAAGTTTTTTTTATCAAATCGTCTGCAAAATTATTCCATGTTATCAGAATTATAATAACATGTTCATCATTTTTACTTTCCTTATATACATAATGTATAAGGAAAGTACTGTGACGGGGTCGAAATTTCGAATTCGAGATTTCGACGGGAGAGCACATTTCAAGCAACCCTGATCACGAATCGAACATTTTTGAGCTGATGTCTGTGCGTGTGTGTGTGAAAGTGTGTGTGAAAGTGTGTGTGTGTGTGTGTGTGTGTGTGTGTGTGTGAAAGTGTGTGTGTGGGTGTGTGTGTGTGTGTGAAAGTGTGTGTGTGTGTGTGTGTGTGTGTGTGTGTGTGTCAGTGAGGCTGTGGAGACGATATCTCACCAACGAATGGAACGATTCGAAGGAAATTTGGTACACAAATCACAATCCATGAATACTGGAAGCCTATTATTTTTGAAACAGAATCTAATGTTCAGAACCCTCCTAAATTTTCGAGTAAAATTTTGAAAAAATCATCAAAAAATCAAAACCTTTAATAAAGTTACGCAAATAGACATTTTTTATGTGTATTTTCCTTAGAAAACGATTGACATAAACTTTTGAACGCTAGCATAAACCGTTCTCGAAATACTGCATATTTTTCAAATAAATTTATCAAAAAATCCCATAAATTAAAAAAAATATTAACTGTTGAGAAACATGTTTACTTTTCATATGTAATATCATGCGATAAATTTGGTGACATCATTCTCATGGCTCTAACTCGTTCCATTCACGAGAAAAGATACTTTGACTAATACTTTTGTTTTTGAACGCCAATAACCAATAATCATGTATCTGCTGTAAGAATAACATATTTCTCCGTCCATAACGTTTCGTGAGATTTTGGCGACGAATTTAGCGGAATGTGACCAACTTGGCAACATTTTTAAATGTTGCCAAATTAACGACAATCTCGCCAAATGGATAAAAATGACGCTAAATCAATGAAAATAACGACTAATTGAAGATAATTCAATATTTTGGAAAGAATATAACTATCTATAAGAATAACATTTTTTTTAACTATAAAAGTAATAAATTCATTGCATTATATATGGAAAGTCATGTGTTGCTCACATCAGATTTTTATGTTTGAATTTGAAACGGTTTTTACTTTCCCTGCAATAGATGGTAATGTATAGGGAAAGTATTGGAATCATGCCGAAAATTACAACTCGAGTTTTCGACGGATCTACACGTTTCGAGACCTCTGGAATATGAAAAAACTATTTTTGGTGTGACGTCTGTGTGTGTGTGTGTCTGTCTGTCTGTGCAATGTATGTATCCACTCTAACTCAAAAACTAATGGACCGAATTTCATAAAATTTGGTAGGTAAGTCACTTGGGTAAGACCCTGGTGCTGATTAGTTTTGGGTACGATTCGTAAAAACAGAACCCGCTTTTCTTTGCGAAATGGCCCGTAAAAATTTCATGTATCCACTCTAGCTAAAATAATAATAGACCAAATTTTACAAAATTTGGTAGATAAGTTATTTGTACGATACTCTGGTGTTGACTAGATTTTGGTATTAATTGAAAAAGAACAACATGCCTTTTTTTACGAAATGGCCCGCAAAAATGCCATGTATCCACTCTAACTAAACTATTAATTGGCCAAATTTCACAAAATTTGATAGATAAGTTACTTGAGGGATACTCTGGTGCTGATTAGATTTTGGTATTATTCGGAAAAGAACAACCTGCCTTTTTTTACGAAATGGCCCTCAAAAATTATCGCAAAATCTAAAAAAAGCTATGGATGTTCAAATATATCAATTAAATGCTTGTTTTATACGTAATTTTTGATGAGGAAAATAATAAGAGCAACTCTATTACTCTAGGACTAACCATTCTCGAGATATTTGAGATTTTTCACATTTAGTTATGCCACTTTTAGAAAAATGTCTAATTACCAAATACAAACAGAAATTGAATTAAAAATGAAAATTTAGTGTTATTTTGTGCAATTAAACTCAATTTAATGAATTATTAAAGAAAAAACATATGAATTTGGATCTGCAGGGAAAGTTATGTGCTGCCCACATCAGATTTTTAATATTCAGAACATTTTTTAAGTGTCTAGGTTTCTTATTTAGAAACCCCTAAAATGGTTAGTATAAAATAACTACAGACAGGATAATGCGATGGAAATTTACAATGTTAGAACTTTTAAAGAGTGGTTGATTCTAAACATCCAATATGGAATAATTTTATATCAAAGGTAAATGCAATCTATAGAAGTCAATAATCACAAAATGGATTGTTTACAACTATAGGACTAATCATTTATCATGTTGCCCACTGATCACATTATAATCCACTACTTATTTTAGCCTATCTCATTATCACAGGAATTATTTGTCGCCAACATTGTTGACCATCCGGATTGGTGAGTACGGTCCAAATGTAATGAGAATGGACAATGGTCTGCCTTGGAAACAATGCTCATCTTCACGGGGAAGACACATCCATTAATAAACTTAGATATCGCTTCAGAAGCTATGGACGTAGATAGATTATTGCAGTATGCAAATGGGATGATATTTATTTATGCATTTTCCCTGATCATACAGAGATGGGTAAAATTCCAACACTCGGATTTTGACAGAAATACACGTTTTGAACATCCTTGAATACAAATCAAACATTTTCTTTTAATTATAGCTGTCTGCGTAGGAGGGGACACGATAGTTTTCGAATAAGTAGATAACATTGAATGAAATTTGTATAATACTATCATCCAATGTACGCCGACGTGGTGGTCAAGGCGAGCGTTTCCACAGCAATCGCTCGACCGCCGCGTTGTGGGTTCGAGTCCCACGTAAAGCATGGATGCTTGTGTTGTGGGCGCAGTATGTTCCGCCCCCTCTGGTGCAACGTCCTAGGACGGCTAAATGGTTCACGTTCTGGCCGCTGACAAAGACGAATGATGAAAGTCAAGTGCCTGGCCATTTGATTAAAAAAAAAAAAATCATCCAATGCAAGTCAGGGGCAGTTTACCGGGTGAATGGGCCAAGGGAAGGCTCCGAATTTTTTCGAACATTTTCTTCGAAAATCGAAAAAAAAATTATTATTAAAACATAATTATGTTACTAAAATATATACTTAAAATGGACTTTTTAACACGAATGACAGAGCAAGTATAAATTGTTTACATTTTTATGAATTAGATTCAGTGATTAGATTCTGTAACGCTTCTATTTCAGCTAGATGTTCTAACCATAAATGTTATTTACATCAAAATAAAAATGCATTTTTTAAGCATTTTTTCTGTATTTCAAATTCAGAGCTGACACTACCAATTAAAATCCTTGCATAAAAGTACTTCATTATCTCAATTAAAAAGACGTAATTATAAAAGTAAAGCGGTATATCAGGTACTAAATGTAACAAACTCCTATTACTTACCACTTTTTTATATTTTATTTTATTTTATTATATTTTTTATCTTCAGAAAATTCCGAAGCATCTGTAACGTTAAAAATATTTTTGTATTTTAAAAGCAAAAGAAGTTTGCTTAAAGTTGTACAGTGGAAAAAACATTAAGTGCGATAAGAACGAAAATTAATAGGCAATATAGCTTGTAAGGTAAAAGAAAAAAGTATTTTGCTTTTTATACAAAAACAGTTATATATACGTGAAAAATTGAAAAGAAGTTTAGAACTCACAAAATGATATATTTTTCCATGTTTACAAAGTGCTGATGTTTTTTGTTTGCTTTGAATGTATGCATTTTGAATGAGTTTGCTACAGAAAATGTAATATAATCATGCTTTTAGAGTTTTTTTTTTTCGTGTGTGTTTGTGTGTGCTACTGGGCTCTACACCTGTTTATTAAACTCACTTACCCCGATGTGACGTATCCACACCTCACATACACACACGCGTAGAGAGTTTCTAAAAAATTCCTTCAGCACTCCGATGACTTTGTAAGAAAATCTGATGTGGGCAACACATGACTTTCCTTATATAACGTAATGAATTTACCACTTTTACAGTAAAATAAATAGGTTTTTCTTATAGTAGATACTAATATTCTTTCCAAGATATTGAATTTTCGACAATTAGTCGTCATTTCATTGATTTAGCGTCATTTTTATCCATTTGGCGAGATCTTCGTTAATTTGTCAACATTTCAAAAAGTCGCCAAGTTGGCGACATTCCGCCAAAATTCGTCGCCAAAATCTTGCCAAGCATAATGGACAAAGAAATAAGTTATTCTTATAGCAGATAAATGAATATTGGCGTTCAAATACAAAAGTATTACTCAAAGTATCTTTCATGAATGGAACGTATTTTCATGAATGGAACGAGCTAGATCCACGAGAATGATGTCATCTAATATATCGCATGGTATTACTGAAAAGTGAACATGTCTCTCAAGAGGAAATATATTTTTTTTATTTTATATGACTTTCTGATAATTTTTTTTAAAAATGTGCAATATCTCGAGAACGGTTCATGTTAGCGTTCTAAAATTTATGACAATCGTTTTCTAATGAAAAATTACATAAGAAATGTCTATATGCGTAACTTTATTAGTGGTTTTGATTTTTTGGCTATTTTTTCCAAATTTCATGGGGTCTTAACATTCGATTGTGTATAAAAACAATAGGCTTCCAGTGTTTACGGATTGTGATTTTTGTACCAAATTTGGAACGAATCGGTCCATTCGTTTGTCAGTTATCGTCTGCACCGACTCTCACACACGCACACACATACTTTCACACACACACATACTTTCACACACACACACACACACACAGACATCACTTCAAAAATGTTTGATTCGTGATCAGGGATGCTTGAAACGTGCTCTCCCGTCGAAAACTCGATTTCGAATTTCCGACCCCGTCACAATACTTTCCTTATACATTATGTATATAAGGAAAGTAATAGGATTTTCTTATAGTAGATACTAATATCCTTTCCAAGATATTGAATTTTCGACAATTAGTCGTCATTTTCATTGATTTAACATCATTTTTATCCATTTGGCGAGATTTTCATTAATTTGGCAACATTTCAAAAAAGTCGCCAAGTTGGCGACATTCCGTCAAATTCGTCGCCAAAATCTCGCCTAGAGTTTTGCACTAAGAAAAAAGTTATTCTTACAGCAGATAAATGACTATTGGCGTTCTAATACAAAAGTATTATTCAAAGTATATTTTTTCATGAATGGAACGAGCTAGATCCACGAGAATGATGTCACTCAATTTATCGCACGGTATTACATATGAAAAGTGAACACGTTTCTCAATAGGATTTTTTTTTTTTAAGTGACTTTTTCATAATTTTTTTGAAAAATGTACAATATCTCGAGAACGGTTCATGTTAGCGTTCTCAAATTTATGCCAATCGTTTTCTAATGAAAAATTACATAAGAAATGTCTATTTGCGTAACTTTATTAGCGGTTTTGATATTTTAACAATTTTTTCAAAATTTCATTCGAAAATTTAGGGGGGTTCTGAACATTTGATTACGTATAAAAACAATAGGCTTCCAGTGTTTACGGATTGTGATTTTTGTACCAAATTTGGTTCGAATCGGTCCATTCGTTCGTCAGTTATCGTCTCCACAGACTCACTGACACACACACACACATACTTTCACACACACACACGCACACACACACACACACACACACACACACACACACACACACACACACACACACACACACACACACACACACAGACATCACTTCAAAAATGTTTGATTCGTGATCAGGGATGCTTGAAACGTGCTCTCCCGTCGAAAACTCGAATTCGAATTTTCGACCCCGTCACAATACTTTCCTTATACATTATGTATATAAGGAAAGTAAAAAGGTTCATGAGTGTAAAACATTAGGTACATCTATTTAATAAAAGGCAATGTCTGTGTGTCTGTGCGTCTGTCTGTCTTATACACTATACGTTTCGCGACCGCGCGTCGGAGAGCTACGAAATTTGGTAATCGGAGACCCTGGGGGGTGGGAAGGGGACACGTGAAAACCGATTTTTAAAATTTTAATTATTTTTTTTTTATTTAATATTTTATGCGATTTCGACCGTTTTTTGACATTTTTGCCCTTTTTTCTCCACGATCCAGACATCGTAGAAAAAAACAAATCAAACCATCGGAAAGAGCAGAGAATTTCGAGTAAAAATATATAAATTTCAAATCTCAGGGACAAATTCTAATATTTTTTTCTGATTTTAAAACAAAAGTCACTTTTGACTCAAAAAAACGATTTTTGGTTTTTAAATTCTCGCATAGTAAAAAGTACTCAGAATTTCGACTAATAATTTACATTTTAGAAAGGTCACACATCTGGCATTCTTACAAGTCCAATCTGGTCAGGAAATATTCCGTATTGCCCACAGGATCGGGATTTTAAAAGTTTCCGAATTTCAATTTCTCGGCGTTCCGCTCGGCGTGCCGCTTCGTTTCTCCCCCGCTGAAAGAGGGAAGGTGGTGGGTGGGGACGTCAAGGTGGAGGTGACGTCACGGTTCTGAATAGAGCTCCTTTGCTCTATATAAATTATTATATTTATATTTTAAATGATGGGACGATATGGATTTTTTAAATGTATATTTTAACTTTTGGATATTTTAAATGATGGAACAATGAAACAATGGAATGAGGATGATGGAATTAAGCATATGGTCATTTTAAATTGCAAATTAGCGCGCGGGAAGTTAGCGGTAGGCCCGGGTTCGATACCCGCCACTGCCAAAACTGCCGCCGTGTTTACGTGGAATACGATCACGTTAAATATGTGGGTCCGTAAGTTCTTCCGAGAGGTTGGTGGTAAGGGAAGGAGGATACGGCCCCTGTGGATGCCTCCCCCACTGGGTTCCCGTCTAAATTGGATGAATATATAGAAAGTTATGGAGATTGTCGCGGAGGGCGCGGCAGCCCAGTGGTTAGCGCGCGGGAATTGCACTCAGTAGGTCCGGGTTCGATTCCCGCCACTGCCAAAACTTACGCCACGTTCACGCAGAGTACGATCACGTTAAACATGTGGGTTCGTGAGTCCTTCTGAGAGGTTGGTGGTAGGGGAAGGAGGGTACGGCCTAAATTGGGTGAATAAAAAGAAAGTTATGGAGATTGTCGCGGAGGGCGAAGTAGTCCAGTGGTTAGCGCGCGGGAATTGCACGCGGTAGGCCCGGGTTCGATTTACAAAATTGCCGCCGTGTTCACGCGGAGTAAACATGCGGGTCTGTAAGTCCTTCCGAGAGGTTGGTGGTTGGGGAAGGAGGGCACGGTCCCCGTGGCTGCCTCTCCCACTGGGTTCCGGTCTAAATTCGGTGAATAAAAAGAAAGTTATGGAAAATGTCGCGGAGGGCGAAGTACCCCAGTGGTTAGCGCGCGGGAATTTCACTCGGTAGGCCCGGGTTCGATTCCCGCCACTGCCAAAACTGCAGCCATGTTCACGCGGAGTACGATCACGTTAAACATATGGGTCCGTATGTTTTTCCGAGAGGTTGGTGGTAGGGGAAGGAGGGTACGTTCCCTGTGGATGCCTCCCCCACTGGGTTCCGGTCTAAATTGGGTGGCACATCCTGGCCGTCCAACCAGTTACCTTACACCTTTATGGTAGGTCGCGCCAACGAGTTTGCCACGGTTGGAATTTGCCACGATCAGCATTTTCAAGGGTTGCGAACAGGCTGGTCGCCAAAGGCGGCTAGTTTATAATAAAGTGGCCATGTCTGATCGAACAAAAGTGATTGCAGCAACCTTAGCGGACAGTTTCAAAAGCTAGGATAACGATCTCGACAACAAAGTGATATAGCTAATAGAAGCCAATTGCAAAATTGAAAAGCATTGTCTAATAAAGCCCCTATTACATGACAGTAATTTGGGACAACAAACCGTTCGCAACACAGCTTTGGGACATTTGTGACGTCACTCCACGCAGCACAGAATGAAAGTGGCGTCACTCCAAGCAGCAAATGGGGAAGCTTTAGGAAGCTTGCTACGTGGAGTGACGTCCCAAACGTCCCAAAGCTGCTTTGTGAACGGTTTGTTGTCCCAAATTACTGTCGTGTAACAGTGACTCTTACTGTAAAGAGTACTCTTAACATCCCAAAGGTTCAGATTGGATTAAATAAGTTCAATAAGATCAGCTTCCATTTCCGCATTCCAAAACAGTCTATCGACCATCTTGGTCGCCATTAAAGTAAGAAATAAAATAACTCGAAAGCACGTGACCTGTGAGATTTCGGATTTACGCACCTCTGATGGGTCGATTTTCGCACAGCCATTCCCTCAACAACAACATTTTCGGGTTAAACTTAAAATGTTGTAGATAAATTTGCTGTCTGAACTGTTTTGCGAAAGGTTTGTTGTCCCAAATTACTGCCGTGTAATAGGAGCTTAAGTAAGAATCGACACCATGAATAAACGAAACGCGTATAGGGATGGCGATTAATACGTGTCAAAAAGTCGTATCATCAAGGAATGTAACTTGCTGATACCTTCAATACTTGTCAAATTATGCGGAAATATTCTGTCTCGAATTGAAATTTGCATAATAAATGTCTTCAATTTTACTGTCGATTCCTACTCACAAACAATGCTCGGCAACTTTGCAACTTTTTCCGCCTATCTTGCTCTGTTGCCGAGTTCATCATCCTAACTTTTACATGCTCCGCTGAGGACGCTGCAATTATTTTTATTCGATCGAACATGGACATTTTACTGTAGACAGACTTGGGCATATTTAAGGGGAGGGGTCAGAGAGATGCCAAAGCACCCCCCTGGAAAATTGTAAATTTAATTAAAAGTCATTCCTTACAGAACATTTTAATACCATTGCAAGTGATTAGGGTTTGAACACAATTTCGACAAAATCTATAAATTTCCGCAATGTTAAAAAAATATGATCATAAAAAAATTTATATAAATATCATGCAATATGAGAGAGAAAAAATTGGAATAGAACATTCAGCCACAATTGTGTGTTTTCTCCCATATGTATATTAATAGAGACAATTTAAACTTATACCTAACTGGAAAACATAAGCAATGAACTAAATGCAATAAACTGGAAGTATTATTGCATTTGGTATGTTTATGAATGTTTAATTTCTTAGTCTGGTTGTTTTGTCACCGGGAGCGCAGGATGTTATCAAAAAAGGGATATTTTTAAAGATGGTGCACACTAATTTTTAAAACGTGATGCAAACTAATTTTTAAAAGTGCTAAACATAATAATGTTTAAAATTGTGCCATCTATTCATGTGTACTTTGTAACAATACATATAGTAATCACCCAAGTATGCTCGATCGTTCACTCAGATGATATGGTTTGCTGTTCATCGTAGTTTCCATAAATTTCTGGTTATGTAAATTTAAAACGTCTCAAATTTTAATTAGCTTTTGTTTTCCTTTTAATTTAACCAATTGTTTTATTATTATTTTTTTAATAATTTGTTTTACTGTCAAATTTTTAATCAATTTAGTAGTCAAATCACTATAACTTTTTCATAATTATTTTCAAATTTTCCAGATAAAATATTATGGAAGTGCACCAGGTCATACCTCGCTGCCAAACCTGTCTGTCTTTTTTGTCCCCTAGAAGGTTCGTTTTGCCTCCAAGATTAAAAGAAATAAATCAGTTGATGCCCTTACATTTTTGCTGATGAAGGTTTAATCCACAGTAAAAATTTATCTGCAATTTTAGCAAAGAATTTGAATAAATGACTTGTGATTTTGCAATTGTTCATAAAACATTGTCCAAGAAAATTGGGCAAATGTTGGAGCCCTGCGATTTTTAACAAGCCCATTTCTCTAACACCACCAATATTTCAGATAACTTTTGAAATAGTTGTTTTTCCTCGTCTAATATATCTTTTGCTCCTGCGACAGGCGTTATATGTCTCTATGTCCACAAAAACATTAAGCAAGTACAATTATGAATAACTTTCAGTAGGATTCTATTGATGCACCATCTTCTTTTTATTCAGAAAAATAAAAATAAAAACATAAAGATAGGGGAATAAAATATAATTTTTGAAAAGGCAAAATAAGAAAACCAGTGAAATTTTATGTAATGGTTGCAATCAATTGAGATAGATTGAGATAGACATATTAATAAATTAGCTATAAAACCAGGTTACAATTAATTTATTTAAAATAAAAAGATCTTATGTAAAAAGTATGAGTATTGAGAAGGTCTATGAAATAGATGGGGAGGATGGGTAAACTGATTTCTTATAGAAAAACTTCAAATTTTCAGAGGGACACTTTAGTTAGGGAATATTCTATGAGTCATACGGTATTTCTTTATATTTTGTGAGTGTGTGTGTGTGTGTGTGTGTGTGCGTGCGAGCGTGTGTGTGTATGTGCGTGTGTGTGTCTATGTGTCTGTCTGTATGTGTGTGTGTGTGTGTGTGTGTGTGTGTGTGTGTGTGTGTGATATATAAAATTCTCCACAATGCCCAATTTCTCTTTCTAGGACAACAAAAATCTATATCTGAGCTCCGTGAAGTCCTAAGGACTCTACAGAAACATAGAAAATTAAAGGGCCGTACATAAATCACGCATATTAAAAGTGGCAGAAGCTCTGTGGCCTAATTATTTCTTAAAAAGAGCTCCGCGGGACAAAAAGTGTGGAAAAGGGGTAGGACAGTCCAGTGGTTAGAGCACGGAGATTGCACTCGGACGAATTCAATTCCCTTCGCTGCACAAACTATCCCGTGTTCACGCGCAGTAAGGCCGCGATAAACATCTGAATCCGTAAGTCCTTCCGAGATGTTGGTGGCGGTAAAAGGATGGCAAGGTCCTGTGGATCCCGTCTAAATTGTGTGGCACCGTCTCGACAGTCCAAACAGAAACCCTATACTTTCTGGTAGGTCGGGAAGTCTGGGTAGAAGAAGGAAAAGTGTGGTAAGCACTTATCTAGATAAAATTTTAAAAAATAACTATTTCAATCAAATTATGGAATTTTATATTTTAATCTCGTAACGTAACATCCTCGAAATTGTTATTCTTTGGGATACCTGAATGAAAATAATAAAATGAAAGTTAATAGGGAAAAATAGTATCTTTCAACACAAATTAGGTTGTACGATATATTCAAAATTATCAAGTTTATTAATGAGACATATATTTTCTATGTGGCTAAAAAAGTTTCCACGTATGACAACTCAGTTTTATTCAATCGCCAAAAATTTTTTGCTATCATTTATAATCCCCCCAACTGGTATATGTCTCAAACAAAAGTCGTTAATTCTGTTCACCATGTTCGTAACCGTTTAGCTCATAAAATGTATGTCATTACTTAGAGAATAATTAAGCTAAGTATTTTCCCCAAGATTTATTTGTCGAAACGATAATGATTAGAAACAGTTTTTAAAAACATATTTTTGATGGAAATAGCATCTATGACTAGGGTATCTCCAGCTGAAATCTGAACATTACGAAAAATGTAAAAACTTTGGACGCAAAGAGCAACAGTAAAAGATGTATACCAAATAAGTAAAGTAGATATAGGTTTTGCGGAATAGAAACAGTTTAAAAAACCGATTTTTTTTCATCTGCGTAACAAAAAGCTTTAAAAAACTGCAAGTATACATGTTTACCACGCATAACGTTCTTATTTCCAGAATTAAGATTAGCTCAGTATACAACTAAACGTCGCAAATTGCGCAAGTATAATGCTAAAATGCAAATAAAATACTAAAACATGTCCCACTTAAGACGTTAATGATTGATTTACTTCTAAGAGAAATAGTTCTCAAGATGTGCGATAGATGGCGCTGTTCATAAGTTTACAGAAAGGCTGCGCCATCTATTGCTCATCTGACGAACTATATCTCTTTGTAATAAATCAATCATTTACGTCTTTTTCGAATAGGAGAAGCTTTATTTTTTTGGTTGCAGATAAAAAAATATATTTCAACACAAATTAGATTCAGATTGTATCTCAAATTCAACATTCTCAAATTTATTAAAGAATAATATATTGATCAATGTGACTAAAAAAGTAAAGTTTCCATATATAAGAACTCGTGTTTTATTTAGTCGTCAAAAATTTTTTGCTGTCATTTATAATTCACCCAGCATATATTTATCTGAAACAAAAATCGTTAGTCCCGTTCACCATGTTCGTAATCGGTTAGTTCATAAAATGTATGTCAGCACGTAGGAAACGATTAGGAAATTAATTTCACCAGGTTTTATTTGTCGAAACAACAATGTTTAGAAACAGTTTTAATGTTGTTTAAAATGCGTTTGTTCAATTTCAATGACTGAACAAATGAAAAAGCAAAATGTTTTTTTCTCTTTGTCTAAAATGATCCATTTTCTGAAATATATTTTAATTCTTATATTCCCATTTTATATTTAATTTTAAAATAAACTCACATTTTATATTTAATTTTAGAATAAAATTAAATATAAAATGTGAGTTTTCTACTTAGGTCTCTCTTTTTATTTCCACACATTTCAATCAAGAACTTTACTTCGAATACGGGCTCAGCTAGTTAAAATTAACAGAATGGGTGGGCCAAACTATGTTACCTCGGGAACATTTTGCTACTCGAGACAAGATTGTCGTATAAACGCTGGTCAATTTTATTGCATCGGGGTTACCGAATTAGCCATTTATGGGCTAGATCCACCAATTTTTTAGGAAAATCAAGGGGACGGTGGACGTTGAAATTATTTTTATTTATTTATTGACTTAGAAAAAACGTGAAAATTTGTATAAATGTTCCTTTTAACATTACTATATACAATACCATTAATTTTTTTTTCAATTTTGTTATAATTTGGTTTTTTTTTTAATTTAATTTTTTTAATTACAATTTGAAAATGCTCCTTGTATGCCATTTGTTCACATTTTTGATTAATTTTACATTGTGATTACTCAAAAACACATTATGAACACATTTGGGTATTCATTTTTAAATCCCTTAGAAAGTTAATTTTTTAAAAATATCTTTCAACGTTAAAACTTAATTTTCATCATTTAATTAGGTTCTTATTCACTTTAAATTACCTTAATAAAGTTCAATTATAAAGTGCATACCCAGTTTCATTAAAAAGTATGAGATGTGTTTTCTTGCCAAATTTCATGCATCTCAGACAAAAATTAAGACTCATGGAGCATTTCAGAAATGTAAAACCTTTGAAAATTCCGTTTCGAAATAAATGCATTCAACCTTTTGCTTACCGGTGGACAGCGTCTATCCCAAATGAAGAACCTCCCAAAAAAACATTGTGATTACTCAAAAACACATTATGAACACATTTGGGTATTCATTTTTAAATCCCTTAGAAAGTTAATTTTTTTAAAATATCTTTCAACGTTAAAACTTAATTTTCATCATTTAATTAGGTTCTTATTCACTTTTAATTACCTTAATAAAGTTCAATTATAAAGTGCATACCCAGTTTCATTAAAAAGTATGAGAGGTGTTTTCTTGCCAAATTTCATGCATCTCAGACAAAAATTAAGACTCATGGAGCATTTTAGAAATGTAAAACCTTTGAAAATTCCGTTTCGAAATAAATGCATTCAACCTTTTGCTTACGGGTGGGACAGCGTCTATCCCAAATGAAGAACCTCCCAAAAAAACAGGTATTTGACATATCCTATCCCAAACAGTTCGACCCACTTTGCAGGCATTGGCGTCCATGGAAATCGCCGACAAAAACATTGCACCTGCTACAGCAGGTGCAATGTCCCACCCGTAAGCCACCCGTAATTAGACGCTGTCCCACCGTAAGCAAATTTTAAATGTGTAAAATAATGTTATATATTAAAATTCTTTTAGTCGATTTTTGCTCATTTCAACGTTCACCGTCACCTTAACCATAGAAATTCGTGTATATCCATTTAGATATAAACCCTGCCTAGGCTTGGGTAGGAAGTCTCTCACGGTCTACCGGGGTTCAGCCAAGAAATTTTGGGTTAATCGCCTGAATTACGAGAAAGTATTTTGTCTTCCCCCATTTTTCTCCAGTGACTGAAAAAAAAAGTTTATTTTTCTCTTAGTGTCGATGTACGATTTTTTTTTATACTTCACTCGATTCAACATATTTTATTATTTCTTTTATTTTTTAACCCTCATATTCTCGCACTCTCTTCTTTTTATGATCGACTTTTTGTGGAACTGAAGAGCACCTGTTACTTTTCATATTTAAGTTGGGATGCCCAAAAACTTTCTTAGAACTTTTAGTTCATTACTTCTACCAAAACTAAAAAAAACCCGAAATTTTTATGTTTTTGCAGTTCTTCCCCTCCCCTCCCCTCCCACACAGTGCAGTCACAAAAGAAAAATTTGGCATTTTTCTCCATGTTTCCATATGCCCTGTTCTTTAATATCCTACAATATATTTGATTATATATGTTTAATGTTTTGACCGATTTTACCCCACCCCCTCCTCCCGCAGTTTAAATGTTTCTAATTTTTATCAGTTTGTTGTTATTGAACTTATAAATATGCATTTACATGTCAATTTTCAAGGTTGTTAAATGAACAGGTTAGATTTAAAAAGGGGGGGGGGGGGTACAGACTAATACAGACATCTGTAAACAGGATACCCGTTTTTTTAATTTCGAATCTATATTTATTTAAGGAATCATTATTTAAGGAAAGTATTATGACAGGGTCGAAAATTCGAATTCGAGTTTTCGACGGGAGAGCACATTTCAAGCATCCCTGAACACGAATCAGACGTTTTTGAGATTATATATGTCTGTGTGTGTGTGTGTGTATCAGTGAGTCTGTGGGGACGATAACTGACGAACGAATGGACCGATTCGAACGAAATTTGATACAAAAATTACAATCCATGAATACTAGAAGCCTATTGTTTTTATACGCAATCGAATATTCAGAACCCCCCTAAATTTTCGAGTGAAATTTTGAAAAAGTCACCAAAAAATTAAAACCTTTAATAAAATTACGTAAATAATCATTTCGTATGTACGATTAGAAAACGATTATCATTAGAAAACAATTAAAACAAATTTTTGAACGTTAGCATGAACCGCTCTTGAGATATTGTACACTTTTCAAAAAATTATCAAAAAATCATATAAAATTATAACAAAATATTACCTATTGTGAAATATGTTCACTTTTCATAAGTAATATCATGCGATAAATTGGATGACATCCTTCTCGTGGATCTAGCTAGTTCCATTCATGGGAAAAGATACTTTAAGTAATACTTTTGTATTTGGACGCCAATAGTTAGTTATCTGATACAAGAATAACTTATTTCTCCTCCCATAACGCTTGGCGAGATTTTGGCGGAATGTCGCCAACTTGGCGACTTTTTCAAATGCTGTCAAATTAACGAAAATGTTGTCAAATTGATAAAAATGATGCTCAATCAATGAATATGACGACTAGATAATGAAATAATTATTAAAGTAGTTAAATATATGGACTATATCGCTTATTGAGGATGCCATCAATATTGATGATTGTTTAGAGTTGCGCGAAGTATAAGTTAATTGAGGATTTTAAAATAGTTTTACATGTTGTTATCCTGAAAATCGCCCAATGTACAATTCAACGATAAAAACACAGGGCTGTGGATCTTATACATTATTTTTTATTGTAAAACTAGTAAATCCATTGCATTATATAAGGAAAGTCATGTGCTACCCACATCATAATTCTTCTTCTTTCTTTTATAATACACTAAATTCATTTTTATATAAAATACCACAAACTCTTATTTGAAATGGCACTAAATTTTCGATTTCAAATTTAGTTTCCGTTTCCATTTGGTGATTACACACATTTTCAAACAATAAAGCCAAATATCTCGAGAACGATTCTTGCTAGAGTGATGGAGTTAGATTTCTTCTTTCTGTTGTCAAAAATTACATATCAAACAAGTATTTAACCTATACATTTAAGAATGTTTAGTCTTTTATGTTATAGAAATTAACGAATTTTGCCGGCCATTTTGTAAAATTAGACAGATTATGTTTTTTTCGAATCTTACAAAAATCTAATCAGCACCAGCCATTTTATGAAATCTCGTTGGATAGTTCTTGAACTAGAATGTATACATGCATGGCACAGATATAAAACGTCTTATTATTTTCATCGTCAAAAATTACGTATAAAACAACCATTTAATCGATACATTTTAGCATACGCAGTCTTTCAGTTTTGTCTTTGACAATTTTTTCGGACCATTTCGAAAAAAAAAAAGCAAATTCCATTTTTATAAATCGTACCAAAATCTAATCAACACCAAAGTATCTCACAGGTGACTTATCTACCAACTTTTGTAAAATTTGGTCAATTAGTTTTTCAGCTAGAGTGGATACATATTTTTTGTGGGCCATTTCGCAAAAAATACAGGTTCTTTTTTGCGAAATATACCAAAATATTATCAGCACCAGGGCAACCTATAAGTGACTTAACTACCAAAATTTGTGAAATTTCATCTAATAGTTTTCGAAATAAACTGAATAAAAACATTGCACAGGCATACAAACACACATATACATACGCACAGACGCCAAGCTGAAAATAGCGAATTCGTACTCTAGAGTGCCTAAAATGTGTAGATCCGTTGAAAACTCAAATCCCACATTCAATCCTATTTAGATACTTTCTCTATGCATTACCATTTATTGTAGGGAAAGTTATACATCTAAAAATTGTAAAAAAACCTTGCTGTCTCAGACGGGGCTCGAACCACGCAACTTTGTACTGGTCAGCCAACTTCCTCCCAATTGGACCGAATTGCAATATCTTAACGTGGACTCTTCAAAACCAACAAAATTATTTAAAACTCTATATTTATTTGGTTGTTATTTCAGTATTAAATTATTTAATTCAACACAAAAAAAATTCCCCAAACGTACTTCTGCAACGTTTCATTAAGAAAACCCGTTAAAAATACACACACTCAAACAAAAACATAAAAAAAATTATTTTTCATAGCGTGTAAAACCCACCATTTATCAGTAATTAACCTTCTTTTAAAATTTTCACAGATATAACTTTTTCAAATGAATGCAAAACACCCCTTTTTTCCACCTCCACGCTTTAACGTCTATTAATTATAGTTCTTATCTCACGGAATGTTTTTTTTCCCACCGTAAAGCTTTTAAGTAAACCTGTTTAGGCTTCAAAACGTAAAAAAACAGTTTTTTACACCCGATACATAGTACTTCGAAATTTGCCAAAAGATTAAAGGACAAAAAAATAGTTTTAAAAAATTGTTTCAAGTGAGGAGCTATAGCCGCTGGTTTCATTTAGTACTTAACATTTCCGTCTTTACTCTTGCTAAATGTACGCTTTTTATTACGATAACGAACAACCAGAAAGAAATCGTTGTAATTTGGTGTTTTCAAGACATGGAAGAGTACTATCGGCGACTACTCGAATACAGGGAAAATTTTAGGAAAGTTCGTATCAGGGAAAATTTCTCGAGAACAAAGAAAGTTATCCATATTTTTACTTTCTCATTCTGTGTAATATAATATAGAGGACGTATTGTTTTCCCGATAATTTTCGAATTCGAGATTTTGATGCAAATATATGTTTTTAGACCTCCTGAACACGTTTTGACTATTTTGGAGTATTTGTCCGTCTGTCTGTTTGTTGTCAATTTCGTGAGTGTACAATAGCGGCCATAAATATTAATGAATTTTCATGACTCTTTATATCCGTCTTTGTTGCCGAAAAATCTAGAACTAGATAGAATTTTTTTTTTAATTCGAGCGAAAACTTCGAAATTGATCCGAAATTTTTAATTTTTTTTAACATGGCAGCATAGGACAAAATTTGACATAATCATACATAAAAGGGTTTATTTATGTCTCAATGATCACGAAATTTAATAGTTTCAATTACTGTTGTGAAAAATAGCCGCGTTAAAAAAATTTTGTTTGTGACGTCATTATCTCTCCCCTCGGGGGGAAAGTTACCCCAAGGGGGTAACATTATGAAGTATGGTATCAATGAAAATATTTTTTCAAGCCCTTTAAAGTGAATAATAACACGCTATAATTGTAGTCATATGGATCCATAACACAGATTTTTCAAAAATTTTCTTGTAAAATTTGAAAAAAATAAAAAAATTAAACCTGGATTTTGGTATAAGAAAATAGAAGTTTCCCACTCTCCAGTTAATTTTAATATGGGAGTATAGGACAAAATTTGACATAATCGTACATCTTTTATGGCTCAATGATTACGTGACTTTATAGTTTCAATTATCGTTGTGAAAAATAGCAGCGATACAAATTATTTTTTGTTCGTGTCGTCATTACTCCCCCCTCAGTGTGTGGTGGTGTGGGGGGGGAGGGGAATTAAATTGTCAAGTATAGTATCAATCAAAATATTTTTTCAAACCATTTAAAATGAAGGGTAACTGGATAACATATTGTATTTACGATCATTTGGATCCACAATGCCGATTTTTCAAATTTTTTCATGGAAAATAAAAAAGAAATGGATTTTGGTATGAGAATTCAAGTTGATCCACACTACAATTAATTTTAATGCAGCTGCATATGAAACCCCCTATGACGCTACACGACAAGGCAATTTTAGGGGTTTGACATCCCCCCTTCTTATGGCGGGAGAGACGGTCTCTCGTTTATCTCGTTCCCTTTTAGCGATAGAGAAAAAAGTCAATTACAAAGTTGTAGAATGTTGCCAAATTGGTATAAAAATGTGTTTGTCCAACAGAAAAAGCTGCAAAAAATTGCGTAAAATATATTTTTATACGCTTGCGATTCTTTAAACTGCAAATTCGTCTGGAAACAGCTCTGTAACAAATAATTCAATACATTTAGTTTGAATGCTAACTGTTTTATTTGACAGGCGATTTATCGGCAAACATCATAGTAATCGAAACCAGAAAAATAAGTAAACTTATTTGAGGTTGAAAGAAAAGTTCATCTGCAGTAATCCTTATGTGTTTATCATTTTGTCCCTTTTTTTATTTAGATTTTATGAGCCATGTTTGCTATCTTTACTAATGAAGAATATTGCGAAGTGGTGCTTATTTTTAGGAAATGTAGCCGGAATGCCAGTGCAGTCGAACGCAAAGCTGCAAGGTATCCCGATCGTCTGATTATATTAATGTTGTTTGATATAGGAAGGATTTAGAATCTAACCCCCAATTTTCAGAGTTCTTTTCAGTTTTTCTGTCGGTCAAACACGTTGTTATACTAATTTGGCAACGCTCTACAACTTCGTAATTGACTTTTTCCTCTGTCTCTAAAAAGGGAGCGAGATAGCTCCCAACCCTCCATAAGAATGTGGTCAGCCCCTAAAGTTATCCTGTCGTATAGCGTCATATGGGTGTTTCTTAACCTTTTACTTACGGGTGGGACAGCGTCCATCCCAAACGAAGAACCTCTCAAAAATACAAGTATGTAACATACCCTATCCCAAAAAGTTCTATACCCCCTTTGCAGGCGTTGGCGCTCATCTCCAGTTAATTCTTTAAAGCAGCTGCTTAACCTTTTGCTTACGGATGGGACAGCGTCCATCCTAAACGAAGAACCTCTCAAAAAGACAGGTATTTGACATACCGCAGATATTGGTCCATGGACGCCAATGTCTGCAAAGAGGGGGATCGAACTGTTTGGGATAGGGTATGTCAAATTCCTGCCTTTTTGAGAGGTTCTTCGTTTAGAATGGACGCTGCCCCACCCGTAAGCTAAAGATTAAGCAGCTACTTTAAAGAATTAACTGGAATGTAGAAAACCCAGGTCGCACGACTCACCTAGGGTTTGAGCAGCAGTTTGAGTGGCCGTACAAACTGAACTGTGGCTTAACTTTTTCATACCAGAATCCCTTTTTAGTAACTTTTTTTTCTCAAACTTTATATGAAGAATTTTTAAAAACTGATATCATTGGGTGCAAATGATTACAATTACAGAGTTGTGCCCTTCACTTTAAAGGGCTTAAAATATTTCGATAGATACCATGTTTGACAATGAGCACCCCGGAGTGTGGGCAACTTGCCCCTGAGAGGAGCTAATGACGTCAAGAACAAAAAAAAAATGGTACCTCGGGTATTTATCACAACAATGATTGAAACTATAAAGTCTCGTGATCATATAAATAAACCCTTTCATGCAAGATGATGTCACATTGTGTCCTATGCTGCCATGTTAAAAAAAATATACAATTTCGAAGTTTTCGCTCGAATTTAAAAAATATTCTATCTAATCCTAGATTTTTCGATAACAAAACCAGGTATAAAGTTTCGTGTAAATCCATTAATATTTATAGCTGCTATTGTGCACACAGGGAATCGACCACAGACATACAGACAGACAGACGGATATCACTTCAAAAACAGGCAAAACGTGTTCAGGAGGTCCTAAAACATATTTTGTCATCACATTCTCGAATTCGAAAAATTTCCTGTAAACATTATTTTTCTATACTATTACATAATATGAGAAAGTAATATGATTAATCCACTTCTTTCTCGAGAAATTTCCCTTGATACGGATTTCCCCGGACACCATGTATAACGGCACTAGAAGAGGGTTTATTCAAGCAATTACAGTTTTATGCAACGGAAAAAGGTCTTCCCTGTTTCACTAAAATCTCCCCAGTAACTGTCATAAATCACTTTCCGTCAGTTATTCTATGTAGATATTAGGAAAGCAGTGAATATATCTCTCAAAGCCAGTAACTATTATTCTATTGGCCCTCCCTGTTGTCAGTTGAAAAGATTTAGGACCATAACAACTGTTGAAACAGACAATTATTTGTCTGGTTCATCAAGGCCTAAAAAACTGTGATTGTAAAACAAACTGCCTTCGGCAACCAGCCCGGTCGCTAATTACTTACATATATTTCATAATGTATAGGCAAAGTATTATAACGGGATCTAAAATTCGAAATAGAGTTTTCGATGGAAAAGCATGTTTCAAGCATCCCCGAACTCGAATCGAAGGCTTTTGAAGGGATGTCTGTGTGTATGTAAGTGTGTATGCATTTTAGTATGTGTGCATGTTAGTGTGTGTATATATTAGTAAGTGTGTCTGTGAGTCTGTATACATAAAAAAAATTAGTCTCCATATACATGCATAACAGCCAACTTCATCGTCTGTCTGTTACGCTTGACGACAAATTCAGCGAAGAGGACCACAAATATGACGATATTTCGATAAAACAGCACGTTTGAAGCACATGGACTTGAATCGAACGTTTTACGGTTATATAACTGTGTATGTGTGTCCATCCGTGAATCTGTGTGCACGATATCTCACGAACGAATGAAGCGTTTCGAATAAAATGTGGCAAGATTATTAAAATCAGTGAATACTGAAATCCTATTGATTTAATCCTATCGAATATTTTTTTTAAATCAGCACATTCAATAATGTTAAATAAATAATAACTCATTACGTAATTTTTTATTGCGTATTAAATGTATTATTAGTACTTATGAAATACATTATCAGTATTACGTATGTTGTAATTTTTATTACAAAACGGATGACATGATTTTCAGAACGCTAGCTTAAACCGTTCTCAAGATATTGCACTTTTTCAAATACATTAATCAGAAAAGTTACATAACTTTTCAAGAGAAGTAAGTTTTGTTAAATAAGTTGATATTCCATATACAATATTATGGGACAAATTTACTAACATCATTTTTGTGGATCTAGCTCGTTCCATTCATGACAAAAGACATCTATTGATTAGAATTTTCCTTCTCTGCTTGTATATATATATATAACGCTTGATAACAAATTTAGTGACTATTTTTCGACCTTGGCGACTTAATTAGTAAAATATCGCCAAATTGGCATGCTTTAAAATGTCGGTAAAAGAGACACTTAATTAACGAATATGACGCCAAATTAAGGAAAATTGAATGCCTTGAAGAATTAATTTCAATTTTCCTATTGTCACTTTGGGAGAATTAGTATTCTTAATGCAGGGAAAGTCATGTGCTACCCATGTGAGATTTTTAAAACATGCTTTAACATGCAATAACTTTCTTGCAGTATAACTATACGCTCGGTGTGTGCATGCTTAAATGTATTAATACATTTACGCATATTTAGTTTTTAACCTTAGACTTTAACGAACTTTATGGCCATTTTACAAATAAAAGCGGGTTCTATTTTCCGAATGGTACAAAAATTTAATCAGCATCAAAGTAACCTACAAGTAATTTACCCACAAAATTTTGTGAAATTTTGTCAAATAGTTTTTGAGCTAGAATGGATACGTACACAAACAGACACACAGACGTCACGATAGAAACGATGGATTCGGGTCTAGAATGCACAAAATGCATAGATCAATCAAAAACTATGTCGATATACATTACCATGTATAATTGAAAGGAAAGTAAAATCTATATCCAATACTTTACATTACCATGTATTACTCTAGTGAAAGTAACATCTATGTCCCACGCTTTATACATTACTATATATTACAGTAGGGAAAGTAAAATCTATGTCCCATACTTTATACATTACCATGTATTACTCTAGTAAAAGTAACATCTATGTCCCACGCTTTATACATTACTATATATTACAGTAGAGAAAGTAAGATCTATGTCCCATACTTTATACATTACCATGTATTACTCTAGTGAAAATAACATCTATATCCCACGCTTTATATATTACTATATATTACAGTAGAGAAAGTAAGATATATGTCCCATACTTTATACATTACCATGTATTACTCTAATGAAAGTAACTTCTATATCCCACGCTTTATACATCACTATATATTACAGTAGAGAAAGTAAGATCTCTGTCCCATACTTTATACATTACCATGTATTACTCTAGTGAAAGTAACATCTATGTCCCACGCTTTATACATTACTATATATTACAATAGAGAAAGTAAGATCTCTGTCCCATACTTTATACATTACCATGTATTACTCTAGTGAAAGTAACATCTATGTCCCACGCTTTATACATTACTATATATTACAGTAGAGAAAGTAACATCTATGTCCCACGCTTTATACATCATTATATATTACAGTAGGGAAAGTAAGATCTATGTCCCATACTTTATACATTACCATGTATTACTCTAGTGAAAGTAACATCTATGCCCCACACTTTATACATTACTATATATTACAGTAGGGAAAGTAAGATCGATGTCCCATACTTTATACTTTACTATGTATTACTGTAGGGAAAGTAAAATCTACGTCACAAGCATTATACGAATTTCTCCACAATAATTCACCATGCTTATAAATCGCATTGCCGTCGATTTCTCAGCATTGAGATTATGAAATTCAGTGTGTATATCTCGTTCTGCCAGTGGCTAACATTCTGTTGACCCTCACTGTTGACCGTAGAATAGATTTAGCATGTAACGCCGCTGAAATGCTATTTGGCGACCAGCGGTCAAACAGTGATTTATGAAATATTTGTGAAACGCATTATGAAAGCCTTTTGAAGTTAGTCTAATTGCAAACACATCTTTACGGTATTTATGTTAATAAATCAATGTAATCATTATGTTTAATTCACGTTTATTCTTCGTTTACTAGTTAGCTAAAACCGCCTGCTTGCTACACTC
The DNA here is from genome assembly GCA_951213105.1 of Amaurobius ferox. Lineage (NCBI taxonomy): Eukaryota > Metazoa > Arthropoda > Arachnida > Araneae > Amaurobiidae > Amaurobius > Amaurobius ferox. Next base: position 89,773,328 of record OX578153.1, read on the forward strand.
ACCAACCTCCATTTTCGACATCGCATTAACAAAAGAGTAAGAGCCAACATTTTTACTTTCCCTGCAATACATGGTAATGTATAGGGAAAGTATTGGAATCATGCCGAAAATCACAACTCGAGTTTTCGACGGATCTACACGTTTCGAGACCTCTAGAATACGAAAAAACCATTTTTAGCCTGACGTCTGTGTGTGTGTCTGTCTGTCTGTCTGTCTGTGTGCCTGTCTGTGTGTCTGTCTGTCTGTCTGTGCAGATTTTGTATCCACTCTAACTAAAAAACTAATGGTCCAAATTTCACAAAATTTGATAGGTAAGTCACCTGTGAGAGAGTCTGGTGCTGATTAGTTTTGAGTACGATTGGGAATAAAAGAACCCGCCTTTTTTTGCGAAATGGCCCGCAAAAGCTTGTATCCACTCTACCTGAAAAACTACTGGACCGAATTTCACAAAATCTGGTAAATAAGTCAGTTGTGGGTTACCCTGGTGCTGATTAGATTTTGGTATGACTCGGAAAAAAATAACCTGCCTTTTTTTGCAAAATGGCCCGCAAAAATCGTCAAAATCTAAACTAAAGAACTAGGTATACTCAAATATATCCATTAAATGCTCGTTTAATACGTAATTTTTAACGACGAAAATAATAAGACCAACCCCATTACACTAGCACTAGCCGTTTTCGAGATATTTTAGTTTTCCGTATTTTCTCTACGCCACCTTTGAAAATAAGTCCGGTTACCGAATGAGAACGAAAATTGAATTAAAAGTGAAATACATTTAATTAAAATAAAGAGAACGTTAATATAAGTCTGCAGGGAAAGTCATGTGCTGCCCACATCAGATTTTTATATATTGGTCTTGATCTTAATATCTATGTAATAATGAATGTGCCGTAAGGAATCAAGTTCGTCTTGAGGGGACGGTGGACGTTGAAATGAGCAAAAATCGACTAAAAAAAGTTTTAATATATAACATTATTTTACACATTTAACATTTGCTTACCGGCGGGACAGCGTCCATCCCAAACGAAGAACCTCCCAAAAAGACAGGTATTTGTTATACAGTTCGACTCCCTTTGCATGCATTGGCGTCCATGGAAATCACTGACAGAAACATTGCACCTGCTGCAGCAGGAGCAATGTTAAATGTGTAAAATATTCACTATAAATATCACCTTCTGCAGCAGGTGCAATGTTTCTGTCAGCGATTTCCATGGACACCAATGCCTGCAAAGGGGGTCGAACTGTTTGGGATAGGGTATGTCAAATACCTATCTTTTTGGGAGATTCTTCGTTTGGGATGGACGATGTCCCACCCGTAAGCAAAAGGTTAAATGCATTTTTTTCGAAACGGAATTTTCAAAGGTTTTACATTTTTAAAATACTCCATGCGTCTTAATTTTTGTCTGAGATGCATGAAATTTGGCAAGAAGACACCACTCATACTTTTTAATGAAACTGGGTATGCATTTTATAACTGGACTTTATTAAGGTAATTAAAAGTGAATAAGAACCTAATTAAATGATGAAAATTAAGTTTTAATGAAGGAAAATATTTTTAAAAAATTAACTTTACAAAGGATTTAAAAATGAATACCCAAATTTGTTCATAATGTGTTTTTGAGTGATCATAATGTAAAATGAATCAAAAATGTGAACAAATGGCACGCAAGGAGCATTTTCAAATTTTCGTTAAAAAAATTTAAATTAAAAATAAAATACAAAATTATAACAAAATTGAAAAAAAATTTAATGGTATTGTATATAGTAATGTTGGTTTCCAGTGAATATTTATACAAATTTTCACGTTTCTAAGTCAATAAATAAATAAAAAAATTTCAACGTCCACCGTCCCCTTAAAACCCTGGGCTAAAACCAACCTCCTCCCAGCATTTGTCGACTTTGCATGTGTTTTATAATTATTATTATTATTATTATTATTATTATTATTATTATTATTATTACCTAAGCCGTCTAGCTCATCCAATGCGTGTAGAACAGTGGCAAGGGACGGTGAGGAAAAACACAGAAATAACAATACACATAAACATAGACAATATACATAAACATTCAACGATATTATGCATAGACATACACAGACATGCAAAGACAAAAATTACAGGTTGCAGGATGAAGTGGGCGTATCTTAAAATGACAGAATATAAAAAATAATTGAGGTAAAAGAGATTTAAAAAAAATAGGAGGATTTAAAATGAATTAAAAAAAAGAAAAAGAACAGCGCAAATAGTAAAACAAAACAACATTGAACAGTATAACATTCAAAGCATAAGCAACTCATAAACAGATCGAGGCACTTAATCATTGTGTCTATTGCCGAGAACTTGCTCATCCAATCATCATTTGCATAAGTGTTGGCACGTGACTTCAGAAATAGGGGAAGTAGATTCAATGGCGTGATTCCCCTTCCTCCTCGACAGCGAACATCATCAAAACACATCGCGCTACTAGCACAAGTGTTGTCAAATTTTAACTAAAAATCTGAAATTGGGTAGTACATGACTTTCCTTTATATAATGCAATGAATTTACTTCTTTAACGGTGAAAAAGTAATGAAAAGTGTTTGTAACGTTAAATTGAACATTTGGCGCGGTAAATTGTACATCCGGATGACACCATCTAAAACTATTTCGTACCCAATTAACTTATATTTCACGCATCTAATTAACAATTATCAATATTAGCAATTATCATTAAATTAACAATTATCAATATTGATAGCATCCTCAGTAAGCAATATAGTACATATATTTAACTATTTTAATAATAAATTCATCAATTAGGCATCATTTTCATTAACTTGGAGTCACTTTCGTAATTTTGACGATATTTTCGCCAATGTGAGGGCCAAATATCACCAAGTTGGCTTTATTTAGTAGAGCATGTCTTATATAATAAAAGGTATGCCCATCTTATGACGGAATTAAAAAATTGCAAAATATTGCATCCTGTTTGAGTCATTTTTATCAATTTGGCGACATTTTTATCAATTTGATAACATTATTATCAATTTGGCAACATTTAAAAAAGTCACCAAGTTGGCAATATGGCGCCAAAATTCGTCGCCAGAATTTTGCCAAGAATTACAGAGTCTTATGCTATTTCCAAAATAGTGAATTTTAATCAATTAGTTGTTCTTCTCATTGATTTTGCGACATTTTTATCAATTTGGCGACATTTTTATCAATTTGGCGACATTTTCATCAATTTGGCGATATTTCAAAAACTCGCCAAGTGGGCGTTATTCCGCCGAATTAGTCGTTAAAATTTCGTCAAGTATTATGGTCGGAGAAATAGGTTATTCTTATAGCAGATAAACGACTAATAACGCCCAAATACAAAACTATTACCCAAAGTATCTTCTCTTATAGTAAATTATTATTCTTTCCAAGATATTGGATTTTCATCAATTAGTCTTCATTTTCATTGATTTAGCGTCATTTTTATGAATTTGGTGACATTTTTATGAATTTGGTGACATTTTTATCAATTTGGTGACATTTTTATCAATTTGACGATATTTTTGTCAATTTGGCAACATTTAAAAAACTCCACAAGTGGGCGATATTCCGCCAAATTCGCAGCCAAAATTTCGCCAAGTATTGTTTATGGAGAAATGGGTTAGTCATATGGTAGATAAAAGACTAAGGGCGTCAAATTACAAAGCTATTATCCAAAGTGTCTTCTCTAGTGAATGGAACGAGCTGGATCTGTGAAAATGATGATAATAAATTTATCGCATAATATTATATATGAAAAATGCACAGATCACAATAGTTAATATATTTTTTTTTATTTTAAGTGATTTTTTGATAAATTTATTTGAAAAATGTGCAATATCTCAAGAACAGTTTATGCTAGCATTCTAAAGTTTATGTCAATCGTTTTCTATTGAAATATTACATAAGAAATGATCATTTGCGTAACTTTATTGAATGTTTTAATTTTTTGATGACTTTTTAAAATTTCATTTCTAAATTTAGGAAGGTTCTGAACATTCGATTGCGTGTAAAAACAATAAGCTTCCAGTATTCACTGATTGTAAGTTTGGACCAAATTTTATTCGGATCACTTTATTCGTTCGTGAGATATCGTCTCCATAGACTCACAGACACACACACACACACACAGACATCACCTCAAAAACGTCTGATTCGTGTTTAGAACATGCTTGGAACATGCTCTCCCGTCGAAAACATGAATTCGAATTTTCGACCCCGTCACAATACTTTCCTTATACATTATACTATGTATATAAGGAAAGTAAAAATAGCCAAAAGAATCAAATAATAATAACAAGCCATTCAACCGATAACTTTGAGTGAGCAGAGCTTCACCTGCATTCCCCTGACTAGCCGCCACTAATTTGCTTATGGCTGAAAACGGTCATGTTGATCTTGATTAAAATTTAGATTAGTTATCATAATTTAAAGGCCCGTTCGTTTTCTAAATTTCATGCGGCGCCAGATCTATTATAAAGCCAATAAAACAATCCCTTCAGATCCCAATTCTAAGCATTTTTACCGTGATTAACGTCTATAGTAAAGTCTATGTAACTCTTATACGTGCGTATTCGTGTCTCTGGCTGCACGTGCGTATTTATTACGATAAATGCAGTTACACTTTGGGCACTTATACCTGAGAACTAATTAGAAAACAATATATAAACACTTTATATAGTTGTTATTGCCAAAAATAGAGTTTACGCATTTATGAATATACTACAGAAGTAAAAAGTAATTTCACTACATATTACTTTCCCTGCAATACATGGTAATGTATAGGGAAAGTACTGGAATAGTATCGAAAATCGTGCCTCGAATTTTCGACGGATCTACACGTTTTGGGACCTCTAAAACATGAAAAAACTATTTTGAGAGTGACGTCTCTCTCTCTCTCTCTCTCTCTCTATATATATATATATATATATATATATATATATATATATATATATATATATATATATATATATGTGCGTGTGTGTGTGTGTGTGTGTATATAAGAAAAAAAGGTTTGAAGATCCAATGAAAGAAAAGTGAGAATCTGTAACACGAAAATTCAAATATGTAACAGGCTTACGAAATAAAAGTATAAATCAACAAATCCTCAAGCAAATGGAAATGGAAAAAAACAAATAAATAAAATAAATATCGAATCAACAATCAACAATCAACAACAAGTCAATGAAAAAGTCTTGTTTCCTATTATTTTTCAATCTTTATGCATGTTGTCCAAGTTATTGGCGTTTATAGATATAATCTATCACTGATATCAGAAACATTTTCATTTTTATAAAATACTTGGACTTGATAAAGGGTTTTATCGAATTAAACAATTTATTATTAGGCCTAGGGCTTGTCCACGTGTAAAGCTTTCATGCTTGGATTTTATTTGATTTTATATTATCCATTCCTATCCATTGATGTTTTTTGTTTGTCTTCAGCTTGATGAGTAGAGGTTTGCATTTTATTTTCCACTTGATTGATGTTTCTCTGTTTGCTGCTTTTATTTGTAAGGCATTTTTTAATGTTGGGGTTTTTTGAGTTGAAATATCTCTATCCTTTCATTGGATTTTCAAACTATTATTACTATTGTGTGTGTGTGTGTGTGTGTGTGTGTGTGTGTGTGTGTGTGTGTGTGTGTGTGTGTGTGTGTGTGTGTGTGTGTGTTTGCGTGTGTGTGTGTGTGTTTGCGTGTGTGTGTGTGTGTGTGAATGTATGCATCCACTCTAACTCAAAAACGAACTTATTTCACAATGTCTTATAGCTATGTCTCTTGTGGTTTATCCAGTGCTGATTAGATTTTGGCTTGATTCGGGAAAAAAGAACCTGCCTTTCTATGCTAAATGGCCCGCAAAAATCGCCAAAATCTAAAATGAAAGACTACGTATTCTCAAATACATATATCAATTTCATGCTTGTTTTATACGCAATTTTTGACGATGAAAAAATACGATCAACCTCATTATTCTAGGATTAGCCGGTTTCGAGATATTTTAGTTTTTTCGCATTTTTGCTACGCAACCTTTGAAAATACGTCCACCTACCAAACGAAAACGAAAATTGCATTAAAAGTGCAAATTCAGTGTAATTTCAAATAACCATGCGCGTTATTTGTGGCAATTAAACTTATTTCATGAATTATTGAAGAAAGAAAGAGAAAATTAGTCTGTAGGAAAAGTCATTTGCTGCCCACATCAAATTTTTTTTTATACTAGCAGTATACGCATTCTTTGTACGGAATATATAATGTAAAGAAAATTAATATTCACAATTATGTGCAAATTCTTATAGTATTCTAAATGATATTGTTATTCAAAACATTTTATTAAATATTTAATTTAATTCTCCTAAAAAAAGTTTAAGAATATATGTTCTCGAAATACAAAATTATTTTCACGTGCAGATCTAAAGAATAAAACAACCTAATCCCGTGGATAAACAAATTTATAAAAAATGTTAAATTAGATCAATATATGCCAAAATGTAAGTGCTAAAATTGTATTAGATGATATACCAGTACTTCTTTTACTGTGTTTCAAGAATCTGCTAAACACAATATATGAGTTAAACCCAATGCATGAGTTTGAAAAGTCTTTACCAAAATATAACTCAGGACGTAAGAAATTGAAAATATTAATCATTGTCCTGTAATCTTTAAACCCCGGAAGTAGATGATATAATTCAGTTAAAAACGCCGATAAAATTTATATTTATATAGTACATTTTATTTTTAATTTAAATCGGAAAAGATTTAATAAAATCGTGTGCTGTATGAATACATTGGATTTAATTCCTTTACGAAGTAACATATTTTTTTCAAATATGTTGGCGGTAAAAATATCGTCTGCATAATGCTATCTCTATGTGAGGTTCATTTTTACTGTCCCTGCAATACATGGTAATGTATAGGGAAAGTACTGGAATCATGCCAAAAAGTGCAACTAGAGTTTTAGACGGATCTACACGTTTTGAGATAACTAGAATACGAAAAAACTATTTTTAGAGTGGCGTCTGTGTGTCTGTCTGTCTGTGCAATGTATGTGTCCACTCTAACTCAAAAACTAATGGACCAAATTTCATAAAATTTGGCAAGTAAGCCACTTGTATGTGACCCTGGTGCTGATTAGTTTTTGGTACAATTCGGGTAAAACAACCCGTCTTTTTTTTTTTTTGCGAAATGGCTCGCAAAAATTGCCTCTGCAGGGAAAGCTATGTACTGGTCACATCAGATTTTTTATTAATAGCTCGACAATCCCTGGTCCTAGAAAATCAAAACATGGGTAGGACAGCCCATAGCACGCAAAGATTGCACTCGAATGACCCGAGTTCGATTCCAAACTTTCCCCGTGTTCACGCGAAGCACAGGCAAGTTAAATATGTGGGTCCGTAAGTTCTTCCGAGAGGTTGATGGTAGGGGAAGGAGGGTACGGCCCCTGTAGACCCCTCCCCCACTGAATTCTATTGGGTGGCACTTCCCAGCCGGCCAAGCAGATACCCTACACTTTCGGGTAGATCGGACGGCGTGAATCGAAGAAGAAGAAACATCGACTCAATTTTAAGTGAGACTATTTCACGGCTATCTATAACATTTCATGAACTTCGGTGCAGCCATTCTCCCGTGACAAACACACATGCAGACAGATTTTCAATTTTATTTATATAGATTTTGAGAAGAAAAATTTTTTTTTTCATTTATTATATTCTATTTGTTTGTTAATTTCATCGTTCCATTTGTATATTGGTAGATATTTTATCTATAAGTAAAAGCATTTCAACTACTAATGTCATAATACTTTATGTTTTAAAATTTCCACCTCACACATTATATACTTCCCGATCATCCAAATAGCTGCTCTAGCCCTTGGGTGAATCGGACGGTCTGGATCTTCAACACACATTATACATATAATACTTCAATTCATGTTACCAATTTAACGCGTTTTCAGTATTATCTTTGTTTTAAAGCTCGATTTTCTAAAAGTAATGTTTGGCACACCTCCCCCTCCTCCTCCTCAATTTTGTATATCTTATCTAATGCGATAAAGCGAATGTAATTCCAATCAAAATACGTAATAAAATAAAAGCTTTCTGACAGTAGTGTTGATCAAATTTTTGTTGGTCACATCATTTATTTTATTATCCAACAGTTTTCGGGAAGGGGTTGTGTAATTTTCAGTTCTCACTTTCAGACGTAAGATTTCATAATTTCCTCGTTCCGACAATATTTGTTATATTTTCTCATTCTCAGAGTGAGAAGTGAGAAAAATTCGAATCGGACAAAAAGTCGAAAGACGGGAATGTAGCGCCATCTATAGGCCGTCAGAGACGATTGCGATTGTTCGAAGGGGAAAACAACATTACTGCGATAGAAGAACCATTTTCTATATATATGAATCTAGGATCTGTCTTATTTACGCAAGGAACACTGAGCCAACGCGATCTCGGAGGAGGGGGGGGGGGGGGGCAATTATAAAAATCTAAACGGCAACACATACAAAATTTGTTTTAATACCATCATGTCTATAGAAAAAATTATCCTCAGTTTTCTTAATTAACTCTATTGGTATGCGACATTTTAATTTATAACAGCAGACGATATTTTTATATTGTATAATTCAAATTTTAAGCCGATTTGATTCTATTACTAACCATAGTACCGACATTTTCGATAATATTATTAAAAGAGCCTACCAAAGACTTGGTTTCAACTTAAGACGATCTCGTGTTTTTGCCAGTTCTGATACGATTATTTGTATTTATAATACCCTTGTTAAACCAATTTTGGAATATTGTGCAATGATTTGGGACCCTGTTTACAATCTGCATTCTCAACGGATAGAAATCGTGCAAAATAAACTATTACGTACTATGGATTACAGATTGACTGGCTATTATCCTTATGATATGCATACAAGGGAACTCAGACAGAAATATAGTTTAATGTCTCTTAAAAAAAGAAGCTGGTCCTGTCTCTTGTTTTATTATAAGGTTTTAAATAATACTATTGATTGCCCTACTTTACTTTCTTGCCAGGAATTCCACATACCTGTCAATAATACCAGGAAAAAAACTCTTTTTCACAATACTACTGCTAAACACAACTACATTAAATGCTATTCTATCTATAAATTTGTTGATCTATATAATACCTATTGTGCTGATATTGATATATTTAACTTGACTCCTGCCTGTTTTAAAAAAGCCTGTTTCAATGCGCTTGACATGTTTACTACTTAGTATTCTTGTATCCTATGTTCTGTACTTTTTAATTTCTTGTGTGGCTCCTGTAACTGGATTTCATCTGTAGTTGCCACGTAAATTGAATAAAATAAAATAAAATAAAATAAAGTAAAATTTTCTGCTGACACTTCTTCTGATCAAATTATTGAAAATATTTACTTACTCATACTGCAACTCATACTGTCTGTCGATCAAATTATAAAAATCTAAACGGCAACATATACAAAATTTGTTTTAATGCCATCATGCCTATAGAAAAAATTATCCAAAGTTTTCTTAATTAACTCTATTATCAACAGATCTGTTGAGAAGTGGGGGGGGGGGGGAATACCCCAGGGCATTCAGTTTTCATGGGGGTCCGGAGTTTTTTACCTTTTTTCAATTTAGAAATTAAAATATTCATAGAATGAAACGAATAGCGGTTTTTTCACTTTGAATCTATTTTTCAACTGAAATTCGACATCATATATAATCTCTCTTTTCTATCTCCAGGTAAAACAAGAAAGATCAATCATGTATAAAGCATTGATTATGAAACACTTTCCAACTGCAATGTAATTTTCTGAACAACCCTAAAATGCGATACATTCAACGGTAATATTTTAAAATTATTACAATACTACAACAATTTATTATATTTGAAAACATAAAACTTCATCGAAAATAATGAACTTTATTCAAATGACGTAATCGAAATACAAATCGTCTGGCTCTCTATGTAAAAGCAGTAAAAATTTGATTCATACAAATTTATTTCATTCCTTTCATTCATCATAATACTACAACAATTTATTTTACTTAAAAACTTAAAGCTAAAACCATGGAGGTATTCACATTATCCCATAAAATATATAAAAGAAATCTGATGTGGGCAACACATGACTTTTCTTATATAATGCAATGAATTTACTACTTTTACAGTAAAAAATAGGTTTTTCTTAGAGTAGATACTTACGAGGCATGTTTTTTAAGTACCGTTTTGGAATTAAAAAAAGACGTGCAAAGATATCGCAATAATTTTATTTCTACATGAAAGCCTGTACCTTAATCTACTTTTCTACATAATTTCCGTGAATATTGAGGCACTTGTCATAACGTGGCACTAGTTTTTGAATACCCTCCTCATAAAATTCTGCCGCCTGACTTGTTAACCACTGTATCACAACTGTTTTGACTTCGTTATCGTCTTGAAGACGCTGACCACCCAGGTGTTTCTTCAAGTGCAGGAACAAATGGTAGTCGCTGGGCGCCAGATCAGGGCTGTGTGGAGGATGATCTAGAGTTTCCCATTTAAAAGATTTGATGATATATTCTTTCCATGATATTAAATGTTCGTCAATTAGTCGTCATTTTCATTGATTTAGTGTCATTTTTATCCATTTGGCAAGATTTTCGTTAATTTGGCAGCATTTAAAAAAGGCGCCAAGTTGGCGACATTCCGCCAAATTCTTCGCCAAAATCTCGCCAAGCGTTATAAACGGAGAAATATGTTATTCTTATAGCAGATAAATGACTAGTGTTCAAATACAAAAGTATTACTCAAAGTATCTTTTCTCATGAACGGAACGAGCTTAATCCACGACAATGATGTCATCCAATTTATCGCATGATATTACATATGAAAAGTAAAAAGGTTTCTCAACAGTTAATATATTTTTCTTAATTTATGGGATTTTTTAATAAATTTACTTAAAAAAATTGCAATATCTCGAAAACAGTTCATGCTAGCGTTCTAAAGTTTATGTCAATCGTTTTCAAAGGAAAAATTACATAAGAAATATCTATTTGCGCAACTTTATTAAAGCTTTTGATTTTTTGGCGATTTTTTCAAAATTTCACTCGAAAATTTAAGAGGGTTCTGAACATTCGATAACGTTTAAAAACAATAGACTTCCAGTATTCACGGATTGTGATTTTTGTACCCAATTGCATTCGAATCGCTCCATTCAATCGTGAGATATCGTCTCCACAGACTCACTGACACGCACACACACACACACACAGACATCATCTCAAAAATGTTCGATTCGTGATCAGCGATGCTTGAAACGTGCTCTCCCGTCGAAAACTCGAATTCGAATCTTCGACCCTGTCACAATACTTTCCTTATGCATTATGTATATAAGGAGAGTAAAAATTTCAGCAAAATATATTCAGTAGTTTTTTAAATAAAAATTAAAATAATAATTACACCCTTTCTATGAAGAGATCACGTGACCATTATATGAAGAGATCACGTGACCCACTTCAAGATAAAGTATGGCATACATCTTGTGTCAAAATCGTGATTTTTAAAGTTCTTTTTAATTCATATTTAGTGTTGTATCCCTCCTAAAATCGCTTTATTTTTACTTAAATTCTGTGCATCTACATTCTGAGACAACGTAATTACAATATATTTGAGTTTAAATGATCATCCATCTTTGATTATTTCTACAACGAAGCCAAATTTTTACTTATGGAGAATGTAAACACCAAAAGATGTAGAATGAAATGTATAAGAATTGCTGCATTTCTTTAACGCAAAATTATTTAGCTCATGGAGTCTGCAATATAGCTGATATGAATAAAGCATTCATCGATTTTACACAGAGAAGACGATTTTTTCGATGAAGTTTTAAGCATAGAGTTAAATTATTTGTACCTCCATGGTTTTAAATTTTTAAATAAAATAAATTATTGTAGTATTGTGATGAATGAAAGTAATAGAAAAATGTTTATGAATGATATGCTGCTTTTATAGAGAGAGCCAGGCGATTTATATTTCGATGACGTCATTTGAATAAAGTTCATTTGTTTTCGATGAAGTTTTCAAATATAATAAATTAATGTAGTATTGTGATAATTTTAAAAATATTACCGAGGAATGTATGGCATTTTAGAAATGTTTAAATAAAAATTGCATTGAAGTTGGAAAGTGTTTCATAATCAATGCTTTGTGCATGATTGATCTTTCTTGTATACCTTCAATTTTCTTTACGATATGCAAACTACTTTAAAGCTAAGCTGTCTGTGAACAAAAGTTGAAAATAAGGCCTAAGCAAATTAGTAGCCCGCGAATTGCCCCCTCACCCAGGACCCGGATTATCTTTCCATTGCCCTGATCATCAATAGCCCCTTCGGGGAAGGGGATTACATCGTCAAACTTCAAACTTTGTATCAATCAAAAAAAAAAATTTAAGTCCTTTAAAATGAAGGGTAACATTCTGTAATTGTGATCATTTGGGACAAAGGTACAGATTTTTCAAAAATTTCCTTACAAAATTCGCATGAAAAAAATAAGAAAAAGAAAATTACAAGCTACTTAAAAATGGATTTTGGTATGAGACAATCGAGTTAATTGCACTCCAATTAATTTTTTTTTTCTATTAATGATTAATTTTTAGATTCAAATGTCTGAAAACGTTGAAAATATAAAGCATAGAGCACCTTCTTTATGCCTTAATTTGAAATTTTTTCGATATTCAGAACTTTTATTAAGCGTGTAGGTAGCACATTTAGAAACCAGTATCGCAAAGCGTGAGTGGAAATGGTTATTTTTTATAACTTTATGCAACCTGTAATGCGGCGGACTAAATAACTATCTTACTAACAGCATTTTCCCAAAAGCATAGCAGCCACGCAACTATAATTTTTAGACTCACAAGCAGCATTGTTTTGATTCCCCTCCACACACACACACACACACACCTCATTTCTAGTTAAAAAATTGTGAATATATTGTGAAACAATTCACTACTAATGCCTTTATTTATGATATGGAAGAAATAATGTACAATTGTATCACGGAAATGTGTTAACAAAATATTTTCAAAACAAAATTGAAATTTTTGAATAAATGAACCTTTTGAATGAACATTTTGAATAAACTTTTTGAATGAACCTTTAAATGAACCATTTGAATGAACCTTTTGAATAAACCTTTTGAATGAACCTTTTAAATGTACCTTTTGAATGAACCTTTTGAATGAACCTTCGGAATAAATCTTTTGAATGAACCTTTTGAATGAACCTTTTGAATAAATCTTTTGAATGAACCTTTTCTTTTAATGTACCTTTTCTGCAGCAAACTAAAGTCTGTCATATACATTTTTCTGGCCTCACTATTTTCAATTGCGAGAAAAGTTATATCACCTAATTAATTGTCCGATAGAATTTATTTTGTAGTCTCAATATATTTTATATGTTTTAGTTTTAGAAGTTTTATATGTATAATGATCTTTAACAAAAGATATGATGAAAAACAGTGATAATGCAGAATACACATCTGAAAAATTGCTGTTCATTGATTTGGGATATTTTTTATTAACGTTTATGCGAAATTTTTAATCATCATTAGATAATTTTACCCGATAGCTTTTAATATATTCAAACTGAATCAGAAACTGTGTGGAAAGAAGGTCGTAATCTTTTCTTTCCGAAGAATTTTGCATTTTTGCAATTAGTCCAAAATCTATTGATTTCAAAATTTCTCTTGTCGATTAACTGATATTGTTCTACCGTTCTGTCTAGGGGCCCCCTAAGTGCTTCTTGTCTTTGCTATCCGATGGTTACGCCCCCTGGCCACAAGGCAAGGTTCCGACATATACCCCAAATCAATTCTGCAACAATTTGAAACGTACTCACCGGTAAAATAAAATAATAAATTTATTTAACATATTTAACCGAAACTCGAAACATCTCAATCTACCAACACCCTCATTTATTTCGATAATAATAATAATAATGAAAAAGAAGAAAAAATAATCCTTCCTCCCCCCCCCCCCCCCCGTCTGACCCTTGATCTGATCTTTTAAAGCTCACAAACGAAAACCAGCGTTATTCAAATGGCGACGATAAAAGTTCTCGGCATAATGTAACAGTAGATAAGCCGCACCCGGAGTGGGTTGAGTTTGTTTTATCGCTAAAAATGTCTGTGGGAACATTAATAACGAAAATCAGAAGAGCTGCAAGACTTTTATCAAGATGCCATTGGGAAAATAGTTGTGATATTTGAGATCGCACCGTGTAATTGAGTTTTCAAAAAACTTAATAGCGTTTGTAGAGAATGGTGATAATGCACGGGGGAGGATCATTTGCGGAGAAACTCTTTGTTCTAAAAATCTGATGTGGACAGCAAATGACTTTTCCTGCAGACTAAAATTCATTTTCTCTTTATTTCTTTAATAATTCGTTAAATTGAGTTTAATTGCACAAAATAACATGCATGACTATTTAAAATGACACTGAATTTGCATTTTTAATTCAATTTTCGTTTTCATTTGGTAAGTGGGCGTATTTTCAAAACCAGCGTAGCAAAAATACGAAACAAAAACAAATATCTCGAGAACAACTGGTCCAAGAGTAATGGGGTTGCTCTTATTCTTTTTATCGTCAAAAATTACGTATAAAATAAGCATCTAATTAATACATCTGAGCATACTTAGTATTTTATTTTAAATTTTAATAATTTTTCCGGGCCATTTCGCAAAAAGAAGACAGGTTCTTTCTTTTTTCGAATCGTACCAAAATCTAATCAGCACCAGGATAACCCACATGTCACTTACCTATAAAATTTTATGCAATTCGGTCCATTAGTTTTTAAACTAGAGTGGATGCATACATTGCACAAACAAGCACACACACAGACGTCACGCTAAAAATAATTTTTTCGTGCTCTAGGGGTCCCAAAACGTGCAAATCCGTCCAAAACTCTAGTTGAGATTTTCGGCATGATTCCAATACTTTCCCTATACATTACTATGTATTCAATGTAACGCAAAAATGTATCTTTTGCATCCATGTAAAAATGTCTCAATAGCATCCATGGAACGGTTTCAGGCATATGAGCTCGTCAGAATGGAATAACCGATACCTGAAATGACAGCCAAAAAACTTGCTAGGTGGCCCAATTTCGCAAACTTTTTTGTGAAACCGAAGTCATATAACGTTGCTGATGGCAAATTTCTAAAAAAAGTACTCTAATATGAGTACTGACTTTCCCTACATACAACAATGACTTCATCTATTTCACAGCAAATTAATTATGTATATATTGGCACAATGTTTGTTTAACGTTAGATTGTTTATTAACATTTGACGTTTCATTTATTTTTTTTTCTGAGGATAAAGTAAAAACTATTACGAAGTGCCAAATTAATTTGTATTTAGTGCAAATCTAACATCATAATTAGAAATATAACTAGAATTCGTTCGACAATCTTCACATATTAAACGATTTTAACCATCAGAAAATATTCATCACTGAATTTTCATCACTTGTGTGGTCATTTTCGGTAATTAAGCGCACTTTTCACTAATTTGGCTAGATTTCTGTCAAAGTTATTGTCAAGGTTAACCTATTTAAAGTGCTTTCTACTTATTTTGATTTTATGTAACTTTTACGATAAATTTATCTAAAAACGTGCTATATCCCGAGAACGATCCGTGCTAGCATTCTAAAGTTGGTATCATTCGTTTTCTAATGATAAGAAATTAATATTTATTTAATATTATTATAGTTCCTGATTTTCTAATGGTTTTTTGAAATTTTCATTCAAAAATTGAAGGGGGAGGGGCGGTCTTTTGAACATTTGATCGAGTTTTAAATCAGTAGAGTTCCAATATTCACGTATTGTAATAATCGTATTATTATTCCCTCCCCCCAAAAAAATCGCTCTATTCGTCTGCGAGATATAGTTTCCATAGCTAAATTTTTTATAACGTATATATAGTGATTAAATGTTTGAATAATTAAATACTAAGGCTACAAGTACTGTTATAGCTGAGTAGAGGGAGAGTCAATCAATCAATCAATCAATCACAGTGAGCGAGGGGCCGGCCCATTGGATTTACAACCCGACTATGCCTGGCCACGGAATTTGAAATTCGACGATACTACATAAAACCTAACTTTTAAAAATTTAAGATACTGTAAGTAAGTGGTAAGTTATAGCAGTTAACTGTCTTTTACCTGCCCACACCACAATATACAATAACATACAGAGCACACATCTACTCATAAGTTTGGATCTTTAAAAAAAAAAAAAATATATATATATATATATATGTGTGTGTGTGTGTTAAACATTTTTAAATTGCATATGTCTATACAAACTAATTTCCAAAGGTAAATATAGTTATATACATACATATTTGCATAAACATGATTAAACTTAAACATCACTTATTCTCAGAACAACCTATATACATAATACACACAAGAACTTAACTTAACATGACTCATATAAAATAACTCTGAAGTGAGTAATACTCCCTAGTGATAACATATTAAACATATACAAAAATAAAATTATATAACACACATTAAAATTAAATCATATGATGCGTAATGCAATTAATACCTGTTATCCTAATGAAGAGTGTCGAAAGCCAATGAAGAGTGTTGTTGTTGTTGAGCCCCAGACCGTCCGACCTACCAGCAAGGTGTAAGGTAACCGTTTGGACGGCCGGGAAGTACCACCCAATTTAGACCGGAACCCAGTGGGGGAGGCATTCACAGGGACCGTAATCTCCTTCC
The DNA here is from genome assembly GCA_951213105.1 of Amaurobius ferox. NCBI lineage: Eukaryota > Metazoa > Arthropoda > Arachnida > Araneae > Amaurobiidae > Amaurobius > Amaurobius ferox. The sequence continues at coordinate 89,790,104 of OX578153.1, forward strand.
CCTACCACCAACCTCTCGGAAGGATTTACGGACCCACATGTTTAACGTGATCGTACCCCGCATGAACACGGCGGCAGTTGTGATAGCGTGCAAATCCAGCGCGCAAACCACCGGGGTACCGCGCCGAAATGTGCCAACAGCACGCGGTGTTCCCAGGTGGTCACCCACCCAAGTACTAACCGCGCCCGATGCTGCTTGACTTCGGTGGTCTAACGCGAACCGGTGCTTTCGGCACGGTAGGGCGAAATAAAGAGACGAATTTCGACCCAATAAAGAGTGTCGAAAGCCCAGACCAACCGACTCGTCCTAAGACTAAGAGCAGCAAAATGGAAGGCCTATGAAGAGTGTGTCGGAGATTCATGGTTTGGATTTCTTGGGGGGAGGTTTCCATTATTTATTTTTTTCTAAGTTATTTAGACAATATAGATATGTGTACTGCAATAACGGAGGTTTCCGTTATTTTTTTTTCCGAGTTATTTAGAAAATATAGATATGCGTTATTTCAATAACGGAGATTTCCGTTATTTTTTTTTTCCAAATTATTTTCCTCGAGCTGAGCTAGAGGAAAGTATATAATGATAGTAAATGCGGCTTGTACAACTTTTCTTGATAGATATGTGTATTGCAATACGTTAAGTAGACTTTTTACTTTAACCGATGTATTCTAAGAAAATATCAAGAACCGGGCTTTCGCGCAGAAGTTATAGTGTGTAATATCACCTTCCCGTTGTTGTTGTTGCTGAGACCCAGACCGTCCGACCTACCAGAAAGTTGTTGAAGACCCAGACCGTCCAACTCGTCCGAGGACATGAGCTGCTATTTGGACGAGCGGCTACCAGAAAGATGTAAGGTAACTGTTTGGACGACCGGGAAGAGCTACCCAATTTAGACCGGAATCCAGTGGGGCAGATATCCACAGGGACCGTAGCCTCCTTCCCCTACCACCAACCTCTCAGAAGGACTTACGGACCCACATGTTTAACGTGATCGTACTCCGCGCGAACACGGCGGCAGTTTGGGCAACGGCGGGAATCGAACCCGGGTCTACCGAGTGCAATTCCTGCACGTTAACCACTGGGCTAATACTTTGTATTTTGTGTTTAAAACGTGCTAAGTAGCCACTCTTCTGTCAGATAGATACTATCGCTTAGAGAACTGATTATATTTCAGAAACACCGGTTTGAGTATTTTTGTGATAGGACATATCAGCAAGGTTGGGGAGGAAATACATTTTTAACACAAATACTAAAATATTAAATACTTTTAGCATCCACATTCACAAAAAAGAAATACAAAATATAGAATACTGCAATCAGCAAAAAGGCAGAACGTACTCAAATCCGCAAACAAACATGCGGAAGACGACATAAGAAACAAACATTTCTTATTTAATAAAGAAAATATCAAGTAAGGATTTATACCAGAGAGTTAAAACTATTTCACATAATGGCTGTATTTTCTTTCTATATGTTCTTCGTTTTAATTAAAAATACATTTGGAAATTTAAAAAAAAGTACAAAATTATTTTGGAAACGTGACAAGTAGTAAAATACAAAATAAATATTTTGTATCCACTCTAGTTAAAAAAACTAATTGATCTAATTTCACAAACATTTGGTATATAAGTCACTTGTGGGTTATGTTTGTGCTAATTAGATTTTGGTACTATTCAGGGGAAAAGACCCTGTCTCTTTTGCGAAATGGCCTGCCAAGAATATATAATTACAATAATTATACAATAATTATACGTGTTATTTTGTGCATTCAAAGTCAATTTAATGATTTATTAAAGAAAAAAAAAATAATAAATTTGAGTCTGTAGGGGAAGTTATATGCTGCCCACATCAGAATTTTTTTATGCACCGAGACAGCTTTCTCTAAAGTTTTCTATTTGTTTTAAGAAACCCTTTCAAAAATCTTGACATCCAAATGAACAAGAATTCTCCAGACAATCATTTACTTAAAGTATGTGTTAAAAAAAAAATCGCCTCACTCTCTTATCCCCTCCCCCCTCACAGCAGTATTTGGAAACCTTAATTAAAGCTTTTAAAGCTGGTGAAAGCGGCCAGTGCGCTAAAATTATTCAAAGCATAGAGATAAGGCCCCTGAGTAATGTGGGTGGAGATAAGCGCCGGATTTTGCATCCCTTGATTCCAGCCCTGTTTGCGGAATCATTAATAAAGACGGTTGAGATTTAAAACGGAATTTCAATACGGTATTTCAGTTGGGAAAGAAATCTCGAGTGCTGATGTGGCTGACATATTACTCTCCCTACAGTCTAACGGCATTTTCCACTTTACCTATATGTAGTACATATTTTGTAGGAAAGAATAATTTCATAAAGTTATTATTTTCTAAAAAATTCTATGTGAAATTCTGTTACGGTATTCCAGCTTTGAAATAAATTTTAAAATTTAATGCGGCTAATATATTATTTTCCCTATGGTCTCACAATCCTAACTTTACCTTCTATATATAGTGCATATTTTGTAGAAAAGAATACTTTTAAAAAGTTATTTGTTTCTACAGAATTCAATGCAGAATTTCAATGTGGTATTCCAGCTGAAAAATAAATTTTAAATTTGATATGGTCAACAGATTACTTGCCCTACGCTGTAACAGTAATTTTCACTTTACCTTCTATATATAATACATATTTTGCGGAAAATAATAATTTCACAAAATTATTCATTTCTACAAAATTCAATACGAAATTTCAAGGCAGTATTCCAACGAAAAAATAAATTTTAAATTCTGATGTGACCAATAATTTTTTTTCCTGCGGTCTAACAGCCTTTTTCACTTTACTTTCTATATGTAGTACATGTTTTATAGAAAAAAATAATTTCATAAAGTTATTCTGTTCTAAAAAATTATATACGGAATTGAAATATGGTTTTCCATCTGGGAAATAAATTTTAAATTTTAATGTGGCTAGCATATTATTTTCCCTACGGTCTAACAGTCCTAACTTTACCTTCTATATATAATGCATATTTCGTAGAACAGAATAATTTCACAAAATTATTATTTTCCGCTAAATTTAATACTGAATTTCAATATGATATTCCGACTGGAAAATAAATTTTAAATTTTGATATAGCCAACATATTATTTGCTCCACGCTTTAACAATATTTTTCACTTTACTTTCTATATATAATACATATTTAACAGAAAAGAATAATTTCACAAAATTATTCTTCTCTATAAAATTCAATACGGAATTTCAATACAGTATTCCAACTGGTAAAAAAAAATTAATTTTTATGTTGCTAACATATTACTTTCCTTTTGGTCTACAAGTCTTTTCCACTTTAACTTTTATATATAGTACATATTTTGGAATGAAAGATTAATTTCACGAATTTTTTTTTTTTCTTTTTTTTTTTTTTTTTTTTTTTTGCAAAATTCAATACGACATTCCAGTTGGAATATGGTAAGTAAATTTTAAATCTTAGACAATATATTACTTTCCCTACTGTCTAACGGCGCTCTCCACTTTACCTCCTATATATAGCCCGTATTGTGTAGAAACTAATAATTTCACATAAAAACATTCTTTTATACAAAATCCAATTTGAAATTTCAATGCTTTCAGTTGGGAAATTGATTTTAAATTTTGATGTGAACATATCACTTTTTTCCTCCAGTCTAACGATATTTTTCTCTTTAATTTCTATACATAACAAATTTTGTATTTCTTATTATTTTCTAAGTTGTAGAAAAGAATATTTTCACAAAAATTATTCTTTTCTACAAAATTCAATACGGTATTCCAGGTAGAGACATTTTAAATGTTTATGGGGGCAACATATTACTTTCCCTACAGTCTAAAGATGTTTTCACTTTAGTACAGATTTTGTAGTATAATTTTACAAAAATATTCTTCTGCATAGAATTTAATGCGTAATTTCAATGTGGTATTCCAGATGGAAAAGAAATGTAAAATTTGATGCGTCTAACATATTACTTTATGTTATTCTTCTCTTTACATTCTATATATACTATATATTTTGTACAAAAAAATAATTTCACACAAATTATTTCTTTCTATAAAATTCGATACGATATTCCAGATGGGATATGAAAAATAAATTTTAAATTTGATGTGGCCATCGTATTACTTTCTCTACAATCTAACACTCTTTTATATCTTTCATACATAGTACGTATCAAATATATTATTAGTACATATTAAAAATATTATTACAAGACATAGTACATAGGAAAAGTATTGGAAAGTAGACGAAGATTCAAATTTGAATGAATTTACATGTTTTGGAAGTCCTAAATCACAAATCAATGATTTTAGCGACATCTGTATTTGCATCAGTCTGTCCAATGTATATATGGTACTCTCAAAATATGAAGCAGAATTTTATGTTTCAACTGTAAATAATATAATACTTTGTTCGTAAGAACATAAGACAAACATCTATCAACCAATTTCGGATGCATAAAAAGGCATTTTTCGTCTAGATAGAGCATTCACTCAGACACTGACGTTCCGACACTAATTTTTCTTTGCTGGAGTGATTGCTCTGTTTCATTCATCCTAAAGAAGGAAGCTCGTTTGTGCGTCAAAGACCGGTTGCTATCTTTAAATGTTTGTTTTATGCTGCTATTAAATATTAAAAAGTGTTTGAACATACAGTGTACTTAGACAGCAATTTGAGCAAATTATTTGATATTTAATGCAAAATGCATTTGCTTCTTAATCAGAACTCTAATAATTGCAAATAACATTGTTGTTATCTGCAGTGGGAGCAAGATACTTACCTTCGAAACATTTCTATAGATAAGTTCTGTGAGCAGAACATTATAATATTGAAAATTTCCGTTTCTTACATGCAGTAGAATGTGAAACATTACATGCAGTAGAATGTGAGAAAAAATAGTGTCATTCATTCTCTCTCTCTCTCTCTCTCTCTCTCTCTCTCTCTCCCTAACTCGCTAACTCTAACTCTTTCTAACTCTCTCTAACTCTAACTCCAATTCTCTCTAACTCTAATTCTAACTCTCTCTAACTCTTTCTCTAACTCTTTCTCTAACTCTTTCTCTAACTCTTTCTCTAACTTTCTCTATATATCTCCTTCTAACTCTCTCTCTATCTCTCCTTCTAACTCTGTCTCTTTAACACTCTCTTTAACACATTCTCTCTCTTTAACACTCTCTTTAACACACTCTCTCTCTTTAACACTCTCTTTAACACACTCTCTCTCTTTAACACACTCTCTCTCTTTAACACTCTCTTTAACACACTCTCTCTCTTTAACACTCTTTTTAACATACACCCTCTCTTTAACACTCTCTCTCTTTAACACCCTCACTCTCTCTTTAACATCCTTAGTCTCTCTTTAATACCCTCACTCTCTCTTTAACACTCTCTCTCTTTAACACTCTCTCTCTTTAACACCCTCACTCTCTCTTTAACACCCTCACTCTCTCTTTAACACCCTCACTCTCTCGTTAACACCCTCACTCTCTCTTTAACACCCTCACTCTCTCTTTAGCACCCTCACTCTCTCTTTAACACTCTCTCTATCTTTTTAACTCTATCTCTCTTTAACACTCTCTCTCTCTTTAACGCTCTCTCTCTCTTTAACACTCTCTCTTTAACTCTCTCTCTCTTTAACTCTCTCTCTCTTTAACTCTCTATCTCTCTTTAACACTCTCTATCTCTCTTTAACACTCTCTCTCTCTTTAACACTCTCTCTCTTTAACTTTCTCTTTAACTTTCTCTCTCTCTCTTTAACTCTTTGGCTCTCTCTATCGCTTTCTGAACGTTAAGGTTTGCTACTGTCTCTATCTTTGTCTGTCCGTCAAGGTTTGTTACTCTCCCTCGCTATCTCTGTCCATCATGGTTTGTTACTCTCCCTCTCTATTTTTCTGTCCTCTCTTCCCCCTCGCTTCTTTTATTCTTGTTTTTTCTTTCATCTCTCTCTGTCTTTATTCTTTCTGTGCATCCTCTTATCTCAATCTTTCTCTCATCTCTCTGTCTTTCTCTCTTCTCTGGCTCTCTTTCCTCATTCCAAATATCCTCTTATGTCTTCCTTTTTTCTCCCATCACTCTCTAACAACTCTCTATTTTCCTCTCATCTCTTTCTTCTTTCTCTCAATTTCTCTCCATCTCAAACCTCCTCTCCCTGTCTCTCTCGCTCTCGCTCTCTCTATTTCCCCCTCTTCCTGTCTTCCTCTTTTCGTCTGGTCTCCTCTATATCTCTTTGTCTTCCTATCTCTGTCTCCTCAATCTATCTTTGCATCCCCCTGTCTATCCCTCTCATCCCTCCTCCACTGGCTCCTTTTTCCTCTGCTTCCCTCTCGTATGTCTGACATCCTCTAATCTCTCTCTGTCTTCCTCTAACATCTCTCTACATCCCTCTCTTATCTCTCCTCTTTCAGTCACGTTCTCTCCATCTGCCATCTCCTCTTCCTGCCTCTCTTTATCTCCACCTCATTTTGTTTTTCTCTCACACTCTCTCTCTCTCTCTCCATCTGTCAGCCCCTCTCTCTGTTTCTTTTCTCTCTCAATCTCCTTGTCTCTCTTCCTCCCCCACCTCTCGCTCTCTCTCTAACTCTTTCTTTCTCCCCGCCTCTCTCTCTCTCTTTCTCCTCCACATCTCTCTTTCTCCCCCATCATATGTATCTTTTTCTCCCCCATCATATGTCTCTCTTTCTCCCCCATCACATGCCTCTCTTTATCCCCCGCCTCCCTACCTCTCTCTTTCTCTCTTATCTCTTATATCTGCACTCATCCCTACCTCTCTCTTTCTCTCTTATCTCTTATATCTGCACTCATTCTATCTACCTCTTTTCGCTACTTTCTCTACTCACTCCTCTCTCTACTTTCTCTACTCGCTCCTTTCTCTACTTTCACTACTCACTCCTCTCTCTACTTTCTGTACTCACTCTCTCTAGTCGTAATTAAAGCCTTAAATGCTGATGAAAGTGGCGCCAGAGAGACCGAATTATTCAAAGCGGCGAGATAGTTCCCTGAGTAATGTGGGCAGAGATAAGCACCGGATTTTGAATCCTTTGATTTCCCTCAGCCTTGTTTGCGGAATCATTAATAATGAAGATAGTGGGAACTACAGAGGGGATCAAGGTGGCGGTTTTAAAACGGAATATCAAATGTGGTTCTGGGAAGAAATTTTAAAAATATTAATTTTCCAAAGCATCGCTTTTTGTTGACATGCCAACAACCGCCATTCTATAGAAAAAGCGGGGCAATGGTCGAACGGTTAGCGCTGTCGCCTGCAGCCCATATCAAATCCCAATGTTGGATGATGCGAACAGAGAAATGCTGGAAACAAAGAATGAGGAAATTTTGAGTGTACATAGATATCTATGGTATAGAAAAATTATAGATGGGCGAATAGCACTTCTCTCGAATTCGAATACAAATTCAAATAATAACCACATTTCGAATATTCAGATACCCCGAAAAGTTATTTCAAATTATTAATGAATAGCATTTACATCCATTTCATTTTAGTAAATAAATTAATAAAATAAAAAATGTAATAAAACCACATTAATTTAGATATAAAATTAATTATTTTAATTATGTTACAGTAGTTTTTTACTTTCCCTACAATACATGGAAATGTATAAGGAAAGTATTGTAATCGTGACCAAAATCACAACTCTAGCTTTCGACAAATCTAAACGTTTCGAGCATAAAATTCGAAAAATATATTTTTAGCGTGGAGGCTGTGTAGGGGGGAGGGGTCCTGTGTGTGTGTGTATGAAATATATGTATATGTTATGAACTCCTTACTCCCCATTTATTAATTAATTCCTTCTAAATTCTATTTTCGGAAACGCGGTGTCAAAATTCTATTTCGTTCCATTATATTCGGCAAAGCGTAATTTCGCTTTCGATTTAAAATTCCATTTATAATTTTATTCTAAATTGATAAGCCGCCAAATGTTTGACCTGACCTTTACGAGACGTTAGGTCTGTGCCGTTAACCTTAGGAGTTAAGATACACTTTTTTCGCCTCTGGTATGGAACCCAGATGAACCACTCTAGCTAAATAACAAAGTCCAAATTTCACAAAATTTAATAGATAAGTCAATTGCGTGCATTTTAGTACGATTTGCAGAAAAGAACGTGCCTTTTTCTGTGAAATGGACAGCGAAAATTGTATGTATATACTCTAGCTGAAAAACTAATTGACCAAATTTTACAAAATTCAGTAGATTTGTGGGTGACCCTGGTACACATTAGATTTTAGTATGATTCGAAAAAAAAAAGAACCTGCCTTTTTTGCGAAATGACCCGCAAAAATCGTCAAAATCTAAAATGAAAGACTACGCCTGATCAAATGTATCAATTAAATGCCCGTTTTATACATAATATTTGACAACCACAGCAAAAATCTGATGGCCCAACATATGACTTTCCCTAATATAATGCAATGAATTTACTTCTTTCACAGTGAAAGAATGATGCTTAATATCTACTATACAATAATTTTAACGTTGAATTGTACATTTGGCGCTTTTCCGGATGACAATATATAAAACTATTTCCAAGTACCCAATTAACTTATATTTCACGCAATTCTAAATTGACAATTATCAATATTGATAGCATCCGCGAAAAGTAATATAGTCCATATATACATTAATAATTAATTCATCAATTTGGCGTCACTTTCGTTAACTTAGCGTCATTTTTTCAATTTTAACGATCTTTTCTCCAATCTGAGGCGAAATATCTCCAAGTTGGCGATATTTTGCTAAATGAGTTCGCCAAATTAATCAGCTTTGCAGACAGACTCAGAGAAGGGCATTTTCTTATAAATGACTGCTGACGAATTGTTAGTCGTCAAAATACAAAACTATGACACAAATTAACTTTTCTCGTGAATGGAATGAATTAGATCCACAAGAATGATATTAACAAATTAATCGCATAATATTACATATGAAAACTGAACATATTTCGCAATAGTTATTTTATATATATATATATATATATATATATATATATATATATAATTTAGAACTGTTACTAGTGGTCATAATTCATACTCTACTACTGCTAGTAAATTATTACTAAATTATTTAAATGTACTAAATAGCAATTTACGAGATTCTGGTGATAGCTACATTATTCTAAATAACAGTAAGGAATTAAAAAATAAATTAAAAACGCTTGGTAAAATAATAGGATTTCAAACTTTTGATTTTAAAGATCTATTTAATAATATTAAGATCACTGATCTATATGATGTCATTTTAGCTTTATATAATGCTTATATTACTAATCATTCTAATCTTACTAAATTTACCAATTTTCCTAAGCTTCTCCATTTTGTTCTTTTCAATAATTATATCTTTCAAGGTAATAAATTATACTTACAAGTCTCAGGTGTTCCACAAGGTGGCTGTAGTAGCAGTATGTTAGCTAATTTATACCTATATCAATATGAAAAATTCTTTACTTCAACTGATTATAAAATTTATAGATATGTAGATGATCTGATTTGTCTCGTATTTACTGATAACTATGTCATAGATATAGATTTCTATCCGGATAATTTGGAATTAATACCTAATGAAACTTCTATTAGTAATAATATTTATTATTTGGATTTAAATCTAATTATAGAACCTGCTCATGGGATAGTTACTAAATTATATGATAAAAAAGATTTTTTTAAATTTAATTTTAATAAATTATTACCTTTTAATTCCTGCAACTCGATTCAATTGTTTAGAAATATTATACTTAATCAACTTTTTAGAATTTATAGATTATCAGATAAAAAATTTCATGCTTTGCACATTAATAACCTCAAAATTACCAGTAAAATGTATCAATATCCTGCATATTTAGTAAATGGTATAGTTAATAAGTTTCGATTAGCCTAAAATTCTCATATTCTCCCCTTATTATCTTATTTAAGCCGTACTTCTTCATTCTCTTGAAATTATATTTTCATCTTTTTATCTTGAAGCTTTAACTGTTGAATAACTCATTTTATTTCATTTTATTGCTTTTGCGCAGTACAGTTTTTATTACTCTCTTTGGCAACAGCAAATCACATCTTTTCATTTTGGCATATGGCAACATTGGTCCAGTCATATTTTGCTCGTCATGGTTGCGCTGAAGAGGTGTGTTTTGAGGTATTTATGTTTCCTTTATTGTTCCAATCTATATGCTTGTCGTCCATATAACACAAGTTTATAGATAAAATCTATCTTGTGTTTCAGAAACAAGCATTTTTGTGTTCATTTCGAAGGGATATATGGACCCGAAGAGAATTTTTTCGAAATGAACTTATCGTAAGCCTAAATCTCCTCCATGTGCAAGCTTTTTTGCTTGATTTTTTTGTTTTCTTATTTGCATTCCTCATTTTTGAAATTTGTTGATTGTCTTTGTCTTTATGACTTGCATTATGCTTTATTATTTCCTCTTTTTGTCTTAATTTCTTTTATTTCTTTGTATTTTGTAGAAAATTTTGGAATAGTGTATTATGAGTTACTACATACATTCTAACTTTGGATTTAATAATTTATATTTATATATATATATATATATAATAATAATTATTCTATTATTTGTAAAAAATTCTATATTCAATATCTGCTAGATTATTTAAAAAATAATAGTCTATTTAAAATTGATTCACACTCTCTTAATAGTATCAAATTGAAAATTATCAATATTTATAGTGATTTAGATATTAATAATAAATTTTTGACATTTCCATATATTGTGCTTATACCTAAATTTCATAAAAATCCTATTAAATTTAGAACTGTTACTAGTGGTCATAATTCATACTCTACCACTGCTAGTAAATTATTACTAAATTATTTAAATGTACTAAATAGCAATTTACGAGATTCTGGTGATAGCTACATTATTCTAAATAACAGTAAGGAATTAAAAAATAAATTAAAAACGCATGGTAAAATAATAGGATTTCAAACTTTTGATTTTAAAGATCTATTTAATAATATTAAGATCACTGATCTATATGATGTCATTTTAGCTTTATATAATGCTTATATTACTAAACATTCTAATCTTACAAAATTTACCAATTTTCCTAAGCTTCTCCATTTTGTTCTTTTCAATAATTATATCTTTCAAGGTAATAAATTATACTTACAAGTCTCAGGTGTTCCACAAGGTGGCTGTAGTAGCAGTATGTTAGCTAATTTATACCTATATCATTATGAAAAATTCTTTACTTCAACGGATTATAAAATTTATAGATATGTAGATGATCTGATTTGTCTTGTATTTACTGATAACTATGTCATAGATATAGATTTCTATCCGGATAATTTGGAATTAATACCTAATGAAACTTCTATTAGTAATAATGTTTATTATTTGGATTTAAATCTAATTATAGAACCTGCTCATGGGATAGTTACTAAATTATATGATAAAAAAGATTTTTTTAAATTTAATATTAATAAATTATTACCTTTTAATTCCTGCAACTCGATTCAATTGTTTAGAAATATTATACTTAATCAACTTTTTAGAATTTATAGATTATCAGATAAAAAATTTCATGCTTTGCACATTAATAACCTCAAAATTACCAGTAAAATGTATCAATATCCTGCATATTTAGTCAATAGTATAGTTAATAAGTTTCGATTAGCCTAAAATTCTCATATTCTCCCCTTATTATCTTATTTTAGCCGTACTTCTTCATTCTCCTGCAATTATATTTTCATCTTTTTATCTCGAAGCTTTAACAGTTGAATAACTCATTTTATTGCTTTTGCGCAGTACTGTTTTTATTACTCTCTTTGGCAACAGCAAATCACATCTTTTCATTTTGGCATATGGCAACGATGATCCAGTCATATTTTGCTCGTCATGGTTGCGCTGAAGAGGTGCGTTTTGAGGTATTTATGTTTCCTTTATTGTTCCAATCTTTATGCTTGTCGTCCATATAACACAAGTTTATAGATAAAATCTATCTTGTGTTTCAGAAACAAGCATTTTTGTGTTCATTTCGAAAAGATATATGGACCCGATGAGAATTTTTTCGAAATGAACTTTTCGTAAGCCTAATCTCGTAAGCCTAAATCTCCTCCATGTGCAAGCTTTTTTGCTTGATTTTTTTGTTTTCTTATTTGCATTCCTCATTTTTGAAATTTGTTGATTGTCTTTGTCCTTATGACTTGCATTATGTTTTATTATTTCCTCTTTTTGTCTTAATTTCTTTGTATTTGTAGAAAATTTTGGAATAGTGTATTATGAGTTACTACATACATTCTAACTTTGGATTTAATAATTTATTTTTATATATATATTATATATATATATATATATATATATATATATATATATATAATAGTATGAAAGTCCAATGAAAGAATAGTGACAAGCTGTAACTCGAAAAACCTAACTTTCTAACAAGCCTACAAAATAAAAGTATAAATCAGCAAATCTTCAATCAAATGGGAAAAAATACAAATTTCGAATCATCAAGTTCAAGAAAATCATCAAAAATCAATGGTATGGAATCGATAAAAGAAAAACAAATGAAATCCAAGCATTAATGCTATGCACGTGGAAAAGGGCTAGGCTTAAATCATGGATTTGTTCACTTCTCCAAAACTCTTCCTCGGGTCCAAGTATTTTGTCGAAGCAAGTATTTGTCGTCAAGTATTTTGTCAAAAAATGTATGTTTCTGAAGAAATAGATAGATTATATCTATAAACAATTTTTCTTGGACAACACGCATAAAGAAGAAGAAGAAAAAAAGGAAACAAGAATACCTGGAAAATAACCCTACAAATGCACGAACCTGTCGAACCAGGGAACCCAGAATGAAGAGACCAGTGCTGCCATTCGCAAAGGAAAAAGAAATGATCTCCTGTTGCCATTCGTAAGAAATAAATAACAGTAATGCGAAAAGGCAAGAATAAGTGAAAATATACAATCAGAGCTACTAAAAGGAGGGGCTAATAATAGAAAGACTAATGTTTAAGTGGACGTAAAAATGAAAATATTATTAATACAAGAGAATGGAGATGTCAGGCTAATATAAAGAACTATGAATAGAATTCATGAAAATCCTGCTAATCTAAATTTTTTAACTATACCATTTACAAAATAAGAGGAATATTTATATAAATTTCTGGTAATTTTTAGATTATTTATATGTATAGCATGAAATTTTTTATCAGATAATCTATCAATTCTAAAAAACTGATAAAGTATAATATTTCTGAACAATAGAATCGAGTTACAGGAATTAAATGGTAAGATATCATTAATGTTAAAATTAAAAAAAGACTTTTTTATCATATAAATTAGTAACAATTCTATTAGAAGGTTCAATAATAAGATTATATATATATATATATATATATATATATATATATATATAAATTACAAATAAATTATTACAAATAAATATTACAAATAAATTTATATACAATATATATATATTTTATCGTGTTGCAGCTTCTTACTTTTCGTTCATTGGATTTTCAAATTACTATTATTATATATATATATATATATATATATATATATATATATATATATTGCATGAAAAAAATGATCATTTACAAAACTTTATTGACATTTCTGAATTTTGAACCGTTTTTTTCAAAATTTCATTCTAAAATTCGTGTTCTGAACGTTCAATTGTGTTTACAATAAATTAGCTTCTAGTATACACTGATTGTACTTTTGGAACTAAATGTCGTTCGAAATTCTCTATTCGTTCATGAGATATCGTCTCTACAATTTCACAGACCACCATACACACACACACACACGCACATCACTTCAAAAACGTTCAATTCGAGTTTATCATGGATACTTGAAACATGCGCGTCCATCAAAAACTCGAATTCAAATTTTCGACCCTATCACAATACTTCCTTTATACATTATACTATATATACAGACAAAGTAATAAAACCAAGCCCATAACTCTAGGACTAATCGTTCCGTTCTCGAGATATTTTAGGTTTTCGAATTCTTATCCCACCAATACGTCCAGTTGCCAAATAAAAACGAGAATGGAATTAGAAATGCAAATTCAGAATAATTTCAAATAATTATGCGTTTTATTTTGTACAGTTGAACTCAATTTAAGGAATTGTGAAAGAAAGAAAGGAAAAGCAAATTTGTGTCTGTAGAGAAAGTCATGTACTGCCCACATCATATTTTTCATTTTAGGTACTCTTAACTACGATAATTGAATAATTATAAATATTTCTCACCTACTGTATATTTTTATTTAAAGAAACCATTCGAATAAGTTCAGGATTATTTTTTGTAGCAAATGAAACTAGTGGTGCTAATGACCAGTCGCTCTTTTAAAAAAATGTTGATGGCGGCGTGATTAAATAATTCAAAAATATTTCTTTCAAGCGATGATACTGACTGTAATTTTCCAGTAGTCGAAAATCCTTCCATTTGGTGAAAGTAAACTTTTCCTGGTCACTCTCAAATTTCATCTTCTAGAGCAGTGTTTCTCATGACATAATCATTAAGAATATAAATGCATTTATGTATGCGATGTGGCATGTTGACCAATATTAAATTACATTTAAATAAGTTATCAATCGCTGGACTCTTGAAATCGTGCAGCATATTGTGATTTTTTCAGGTCAACATCATTCAAATAATGTGCGCTGATTTTCATTGATATTTCCCATTCCGATCACCAAAAATATATGTAATTATTCAGTATAAAATGAATTATTATATTAAATTGATTTTACTGATGTTGGTTTGAAAAATAAAACGGTATTGAGAGAGAAATATATTTATCCATTGTAATTCACCAAAGAAGTCAGCTGAGCAGTCTCTTATTCACATTAAAATTTAAATGTGGCTGACATTTACTACACAGGTGTTATTTAGGCGGTCTGGTTCTGAGATTTTCGACACATTCATGAATATTATTCTTCTTCGAATATTTCTACTATGAAATACTTTTCCATAAAAAATGCATAGTAAACTAAAATGACCCATTGCAGGAGAATCTCTCGTGGCCCGGTATGTGAGGGCTCAGCGGTTGTTTTAGAGAGTATCCTGACTTTTTTTTTTTTTTTCAGAACCTACTGCTAATCATGGTGCGATATTCAAGATCTCGAATATTTTCTAATATTCAAGTATTTGCTCTTATGTAATAAAAAAAAATCTAACTCATTCTCAAGAAGAATTGTGGAAGATAGAGGAGCGGGTAGATCCAACCCGATGGTTTTAGATTTTAATCAAACAAATTTCGATAAACCCGTGTTGCCATCCTATGTTTTGATGAGTGACATAGGCTCCAACACTTCATCAAATTTTAATAAACCCGTGTTGTCAGAACGGATTTATTAGTGTTGACATCCAATGTTTTGATGAATGAAATATACTTTGCAGTTAATTAAAAAAATATATAAATAAGTCTAAAAAAAGTTTGAAATATTGAACTTTAATAATACTTTCATAAAATTCACTGGTTTATTAGTGTTGACATCCAATGTTTTGATGAATGAAATATACTTTGCAGTTAATTAAAAAAAGTTTGAAATGTTGAACTTTAATAATACTTTCATAAAATTCACGGGTTTATTAGTGTTGACATCCAATGTTTTGATGAATGAAATATACTTTGCAGTTAATTAAAAAAAGTTTGAAATGTTGAACTTTAATAATACTTTCATAAAATTCACGGGTTTATTAGTGTTGACATCCAATGTTTTGATGAATGAAATATACTTTGCAGTTAATTAAAAAAAATTATAAATAACTCTAAAAAAAAGTTTGAAATGTTGAACTTTAATAATACTTTCATAAAAAATGCATTGACCACTAGGAAATGCAAGTACATAAATGCCACTACATGGCCGCCCATAGGGTGAACGGACACCACTCGAGTGAGGGGGGGTGATTCCAGAGAGAGCCCGGAGCTCCAATATTTATTTTTCTTTCCCAGGAAGGAGAAAACAGGAAAAAATTTAAAAAAGGGGGAAACCAAATACGGAGGTGGACCCGTGATAAATGTTTATATGGAGGTTCATAATTCATATGGTCAACCATAGCCTCTACGAACACATTTTTTTGGCGATTTTCGTGCACCCTTCAACTTGCTTATTTCTCTGTTAGCTTCTTCAAAAGAAAAAATTAAGTGTACCTAGACTTCTTTTGAGTGCTCATAAAAGCTCAACAGGTGGTAAATACAATTCAACTTAAATCCTAACATGTGCGTGGGCGTCCGACCTAACCCTTTTCATAATCAGTGACTAAGAAAACAAAGATCTCAGATAACAGTAGCTAGAAGCGTAACCATCCATCCGTAACTTGTTTTTAATTTTAATACCGCACGCCAGATGGCGCCGCATAAGAAAAGTTGATTCATTCTCTGCAATCAAATCGGACTAGTGGGCGGCGGATGGCAATAATAATACAATGTGTGCTATGAACTTGGTAAGAGAGCAACAGATTGTTTGAAGGTGTGTAATGTCTTTGTTATGTGTGCTCAACGGACCATTGCGCATTATTCATACGCTAGATACATATTCGTAAGAGATAAAATCGCAAAACATGAGTAATGATGCTACGGATAGGAAAATATTTAATATTTTTAGATATAAAGATGAGCATGATTTTTGGTAATCCCTATATAAAAAAGGGTAATTCCTAGTTGATAAGATAAGTTTCTTCGAAGGAAAATTTCATACTACACAAGCGGGCAGCATATAAATTACGGGAATGGAGGGGGGGGGGAGGCTGGTGTTTTTTATCTAAAAGTTCTGGAAATTTTAAAATTCAAAATATAGCTTTTTTGACAATTTTATAAAATATCCCACATTTTGCATCTCGGGGGAGGGGGTTGGCATACCGTCCTTCCTTTAATAACTTGGCCATGAATATCTAAACTCTAATGCAGAATTGTTCAACTGGCAGCCCTTGCAGAAGGATAATGCTTAGATAACATATTGAAAATTAACTAAATTAATTTTCAATATTTATGTAAAAGATCGCACAAATATTTTCAGCTCCTTAAGAAATAAGGAACTGTAATAAAATGTGATGGATAATCATTACTGAAATTATTTATATAGCGACAGCAACTTGACCGAAAATTTTAATTTGTATTTTACAGAAGATGAACAGCGTTGTATAAAACGTAAATTATTAGAATGTTAAATATGTGTTTATATCACTGCATTTTTTTTTCTTTTCGGTTTAGAGATGAGTAATTAATTCATACTGAAAAAAGGGGCTTAAAGTCTTTCAACCCTAACGCCTTAATTTTAAAACAAACATTTACGGCCATTCGAATAAATGATATTTAGTCATTATGAAAAATATGATATATCCGGTGAACACAAACAGCAACACTGAAATATTATATTTCTTTATAGATTTTATGAATGACCAGATGAATATGAAATTAATTTCAAGATAGCCTGAAAATAATAATATTGTGTTCGTAACAGCTCTCATAAGACTGTTGAAAAGAAAACGGATTTTTTTTTTTTTTTTTTTTCCCCCGGTATGGGAGAGGTTGGACCTTTTTTTTTTCCAAAGTTATTTTCCTTCGGAAATTTTGGATTTTTTTAAACAACACATATATAAAAAAATATTAGTTAAATTTGATGCATATTTTGTTCACACTTTTATTATGAAAAAATTAACTTCGAAACTAAATCTTTTCCTTTTTTTTTACTTTCTTCGCGCTGTGCTAGAGGAAAGTATATGGTGATAGTAAATGCGACTTGTATCACTTATCTTGATAGATATGCGTACTGTAATAGATTAAGTAAACTTTTCAATTTAACCGATGTAGGCTAAGAAAAATATGTTGATCGTGATCTAATCGCAAATGGAGTTTTCACCGTAATTACATAGTTGGGGGGGGGGGGGGATAAGAGATACCAGAAGATACCAGAAATAAATACCAATATAAAATAAAATTTGAGCGGCAATTTTCATAAAAAATTTTGAAAAATACATAGTTTAATATTTTTCAAAAAAATTCTGAAAAATATATATAGTTCTGAAAAATTAAAAGATTCATAAAAACTAAAGCAAATTAAAAGTATTAATTATACTTAGCAAGTACAGGGGCGGATCCAGAAATTTTTGTCGGGTGGGGCGCGTAGCTAGAAAGCTAATTCACACTTATTTTGTTAAATTTGTGGTCGTGATTTGGTATGCCCTTGAATGAACTCGCAAAACATTGAGAAATCAAAGAAAAACCCAAACACATTCATAAATATATATTTTAATCATCATTTTTCATATCTTAATATAATTTTATTTCTATCATTTTATATCTCATACAACTTTTAATATCTTTATTTTTTCATATCTCAGCCATGAGTATTTATAAAATAAACTTAATTTCCTTTGTGGCAAATTAATTTATTACGACCTCTACATCAACTCAAATATGGGGATGATCATTCATCAAAGCGAGTCCTGTCAACCGGTCTTCGGCCATTTCAGATCTCAACCAAGTTTTAAGTCCTCGCAAAGTAAATAAACCTCGCTCTGCTGTGACAATTGACATCCGAAGTGCGGTCTTGTACACTTTAATAAGGTGAGGGTAAATATCGCCATCTTCCCTCAATTTTTCCAATACGCCGAGCGAAAAAGACTTACTGAAGTTTGGCCTCTGACAAAAGAGTTTTACTTCTGCAACAATTCGTTGTAGGAGGTCTTGATCTGAATCGTTTAGTGCCATGAGGTGGCATGCTGCTTTGATGATCCTCCTGAAGTATGATTTAACATCCGTAGACTTTAATTTGTTAAATGATTTGAAATCCTTTGGCGAGCGAAAATTTTCTCAAAATCATAGGATATATTTGAGCAAAGAACGCAAACAGTCCACTTCCAGTGCGCTGTTGATGAGGAGTCTCCTTCAACTAAATTTTTAACTTGGTACTGTTGTCTACCAATTAGTCTTGGGATAGTTTGTTCGACTCCCAACTCCCGCTTTCCTCCTCCATCGCTAATTTAGTATAGAACTTCTTAGGGTAGGTATGCTTCTTAGCATTTTGACCGTTTGCTGGATTTTTATAGTGGCTTCGTGTGCATCCAAGCAATTCTTCTGTAGAAACTATAGTTCAATGGAGCAGAGATAAATCCCCCGATGTTCAAAACGTTTCTAGCGACATTTCCGACACGTAACTCAACCTAGATTTTGCGCCAAAATTCCAGGGAGCACCATTATAATTGTTACCTTACAATTTTCGAAGCACCGCACCTGAGATTTCTGAAAACTGAAATCAGGTAGGTAGCTATCGTTCACTGTAATCTTAGCGAAGCCCATGTTTTCAAGTCGGTATGCAAAGCCCGGCTTATAGCACTTGTGCCCACAAACATGCAGAAATATTGTTGTTTTAAAGGCAAAAACACAAGTCAATGTTATTTTTCGAAACGCACTGCTTGAACTTTCGTTTGTTCTTCCCGACCACGTTTTGGTTAATAAATGAAGGATACTTGTAAGCTGAATCATCTTTCCAATGATATTTTAGCAGTTCCTATTTTATCAGTTCACTTGCCAAACTGTTGTTCCGTATGCATATACTGGCAAATGTAAAAAATTGAAACCATTGTTGTTTAAATTACTTATTTGAGAAGAAGTACATGTGCACACAAACAGTACATACAAAAGGAAAACAAAATTAATAAATACTAAATAGTGATTTACATACCTTTCAGAGTTTCAAACGACATGATGTCAAAACAGCATTAATAGCTAAAAGCACTTTAATTACGGGGAAGATATTCAAAATTATATCTGCTGAACATATAGCTTTAAGAATACACCATTATTTGATTATTGAGCTGAGCATAACAAAGCTCTTTAGGATCCGCCCAAATGCCATTTTTGTCACCGTTTTCCTTAAGAACATCTGGCTTTAAAAAGCTTAAAGTAATTGCACAGTGGTCATAACTAAAATTTTGCACAGTTTTCACAACTAACGCCGACTAGGTTTTTAGCTATAGAAATCGAAAATAGTATAAAAAACTAGAAAATAGTGTGAAAAGTATGAAAAACGAAATAATTTTCCTCAAAACGACTTTAAAGATTGTGATGAAATTTTCTTTGAAGTTAGTTCGTATAAATACAATTGAAGCCATATTAGTCACTTTCAAGTAATAATTTTGCTTCTACTCCCTTCAACCAAATCTCACCGTCTCCGCTGCAGTCACAGAGACAAATCATTAAACTAGTTCTTAAAATTCTCTCTAATTTGATGCCGCTATTTCTGATTTTAGTTAAAAATTGTGTCTATTCCATAGTTCTCCATTATTTCCGTACGATATACATTGCATATTCTCACATTCTGTTGCATATTCTCGCATATGCAATCAACGCCCACCTATGTCAAGGCATAACTCTAAAACAGTGTATTGTATCATATGCAATCTCGCATATGCAACTCTCCAAATTCAAGATATAACCCAAGATCCGTTATCAGTGCGTTGTAGAAATTGACAAACCCCAATTTTCCCTTGGCTTTACTTATGCTGCGATGTCTCGAGTACACACGTTTGAGGAATTATTGATAGAGGTATTCCCAGAATCACAACTGCTTGGTATCAACGACCAATTAAAAAGGTCGAATTTGCACGATTACAAACACTGTAAGATAGAAATTCTTATCGAGATATTCGCATTCGAAAGACTAGAATCTGCAATGTACGCTGGTTTCAGTTATAGTCTGTGAGTTTCAGTTTCCTGTTCACGGTAATTTCCTTTTCGTTCATTAAACTCCGAAAACCTTTTATTTTCCTACTATATTTAACTTTTTCACAAAATTCGTTCCAGTTACAAAATATCGAAAAATAAGGCATAATTCAATAAAATTTTACTTTTTTATTAGCTTGCTCAACTCGATTAGCTATTACCGCTCTGAAAGCACACCTACCATACTATCTTAGAAAATTCGAGGAAAGTCTTGCCAAGTATTTCTTTCAGGACTTTTTGGCCGGGGGTGGGGGGCGAATGAAAATTTATGGGGGGGGGCAAGTTTTCTATTTGTCCAGTATACATATATCAAAGAGCTGTGTCCCATAAATAGAAACTAGGTTAACAAAAAATGTCGCAAGGGGGGCTTCGTATCCCGGAGGTATGCCTGAAAGAGACACTGGGCTCTGTATGAACACATCGTTAGACTATCATAAAATGTTTCTGAATTTATTTTCATTATTCGACCAAATGTATTTCATTTGTGAAAATAAATAACACCTACTGTGCTGTAACCAAGTCACGACCTCCTCTTTCTTTTTTAATTTCTAGATACTTCCTTGAATTCAGCTTATATTTTCTACTTTAGATTGTGTTGTCGGATTTTTTTAAGCATAATTTAAACATTCCTGTATTTATTTTTATTTATTTCCTATATTTTTATTTTCTAATAATTTATATTTTTATTTTTTTCTGCCTTGAAATCCTATTCTCGGGGAGGGCGCGCGCCCCTTGCGCCCTCCCCCTGGATCCGCCCTTGAGCAAGTATATGAACCGGTCGAAAAATATAGTAATTTAGTCTAAATATGCAAAATACATTCATTTATTGCGCAAGTGCAGCTAATAAATAAAATGATTTCCATAATAAAAATAGTTTATGTAAATCCAAAGATATATTAGAGATAATTTGTAACACATATATAAAACCATAACTTAATAAGAAAGCAGAAATTAAAACTGATTAGCAAGTGTTTCAATTTTGTTTTAATTTCGGCTTTCTTATTTTTTAAGTTATGGTTTTATATATGTGTTACAAATTATCTCTAATATATCTTTGGATTTATATAAACTATTTCTATTATAGTTCTGAAAAATATATATAGTATCTAAAAATGTATATATTTTTATAGATAAAAATATACAAGGTAGGATCAAAAAGTTCGGACACTGTGCTGATATCTCCAACCCTGATTGGAGGAGAGGGGAACTATTCTACAGTGACGTAGAGGCACATATAACGTGAGATGTGAAAAGGAAGAAGCAGGTGCTTTTCCAGACAATGCGTGTCAGTGAACTGTAGTCGTTCGCGCTCGTTGAAAATGGAAATGGTGTTTGAAGAACAACATGCGATTAGGGAAATCGACGACAGAAACATTGCACCTGCTACGCCACGGTAAAATAGTTCTCTTCTCCTCCACTCAGTGTTGGAGATATCAGCACAGTCTCCGAACTTTTTGATCCCGCCTTGTATATAGTTAGCAATAAAATACGATTTTGTTAAAATCCTTAGTCAAATATTTCGAAAACTCATGTGCGCATCGAAACTCGAAAACGCATTTTTCGAAACTTTTTGCACGTCCCCGAATTGTTACCTACATAAATATAAAAATAGATAAAAAAATAAGAATAAATGCGAACTTTTAGGCCAAGTAATAAAGGCTTTGGAATAAGAGGAGACAAACATTAATTTCAATAAAACATTAGTTTCAGAAATTTTATATCTTTTTAGCTCCTAGATTTTACAATCTTCTGCCTCAATCTTTTAAAAGCATTGTTACACATCGTTTCATTTCCAGGGCTATCAAAGACTGGTTATTTACTTATAATTCAATTGAAATTGAGAATTTTTTCCGTATTGATAGCAAATTATTTACCTGCTTTAATTGTCATCATTACCCCTTTTTACTTTCCTTATATACATAATGTATAAGGAAAGTATTTTGACGGGGGTCGAAAATTCGAATTCGAGTTTTCGACGGGAGAGCACGTTTCAAGCATCCCTGATCACGAATCAAACATTTTTTAAGGGATGTCTGTGTGTGTGAAATGTGTGTGTGTGTGTGTGTGTGTGTCAGTGAGTCTGTGGAGACGATAACTGACGAACAAAAGGACTGATTCGAACGAAATTTGGTACAAAAATCACAATCCATAAACACTGGAAGCCTATTGCTTTTATACGCAATCGAAAATTTCAGAACCCCCTTAAATTTTCAAGTGAAATTTTGAAAAAATCGTCAAAAAATCAAAACCGCTAATAAAGTTAAGCAAATAGGCATTTCTTATGTAATTTTTTATTAGAAAACGATTGACATAAATTTTAGAACGCTAACATGGACCGTTCTCGAGATATTGCACGTTTTTCAAAAATATTTTCAAAAAGACATATAAAATAAAAAAAAATATTTCCTATTGAGAAACATGTTCACTTTTCTTATGTAATACCATGCGATAAATTTGGTGACATCATTCTCGTGGATATAGCTCGTTCCATTCATGAAAAAAGATACTTTGAGCAATACTTTTGTATTTGAACGCCAATAGTCATTTATCTGCTGTAAGAATAACTTATTTCTTCGTCCATAACGCCTGGCGAGATTTTGGCAACGAATTTGATGGAATGTCGCCAACTTGGCGACTTTTAAAAATGTTGCTAAATTAGCGAAAAACTCTCCAAATGAATAAAAATGGCGCTAAATCAATGACGACTCATTGATGATGACGACATGGAAAATGACGACTCATTGACGAAAATTCAATATCTTGGAAAGAATATAAATAACTACTATAAAAGTAATCTATTTTATTTTACTGTAAAAGTAGTAAATTCATTGCATTATATTAGGAAAGTCATGTGATGCCCACATCAGATTTTTTTTTTTTTTTTCAGATGCCCGAAATAATTTAAGATAGCCCAAATAATAACTAATTGAATCAATATTCATATAGCTTATTTAGGGGAGATGAGGTTCGGAAAAAAAGTGCTAAATCAAAGACAAAAGAAACAAGTGCTAAATCAAAGACAGTGCTAAATCAAAGAAAAAAATGCATAAGAATGGCGAGTATAAGAAGCAATATTTTGAATATCAGCAAGAAGTTTTTCAGCAAAAATATTAAACATTATTAAGTATTAAACATTATTATTTATGTTATTTATTATGTTTTTTTTAATTCGAAATAGTTAAAATAATAACTAATAGATTAATAGTAAAATATTCTGGAATAAACGAAAAACAGCTGAAAATTAATAACAAAAATTGCTGAAATTATCAAGTATTTTAAAATCTAAATCAATTTAAATATAAAATAACTAATAGTTAGTATAACTTTCTAAAACTTACTTGAAAGCAAGAATATATGCCAATAAAGTGACTGCCTGTTTTGAAATACTGTTAAGAAATTAAGTTGCAATATTTTTAATAAGTTTTATTTTATTTAATAATGTATGGTGTTTAGCGTTGAAAATTGGTCCAATTATGCTATGCCTCGTAGTCAACGTTCAACCTTCTAAGTCACAAGGGGATTCGGTGGATTTCTGAAAGACTCCCCCCCCCCCCCCCGCCCATTTTGTTTCTTCTGGGATGTCTAGACAAACACAAACACGTTAGACAATTATTATATAGATTCATTGAAGCTGCTGTTAAAAATACCTCTGAAACTTCGTTAAGAAAACAGCATAAACAAATAAAGGTAACTATGTATTTATTTTACATTGTTACAGTTTTTACTTTCCCTGCAATACATGGCAATGTATAGGGAAAGTATTGGAATCATGTCGAAAATCGCAACTCGAGTTTTCGACGGATCTACATGTCTCGAGACCTCTAGAATACGAAAAAAATTTTTTTTAGTGTGACGTCTGTGTGTGTCTGTCTGTGCATTGTATGTATCCACTCTAACTCAAAAACTAATGGGCCGAATTTCATAAAATTTGCTAGGTAAGTCACTTGGGTGTGACCCTGGTGTTGATTAGTTTTTAGTACGATTCGAAGTAAAAGAACCCGCCCTTTTTTGCGAAATGGCCATCAAAAATTGCCTGTATCCACTCTAGCTGAAAAACTAATGGACCGAATTTCAAAAAATTCGGGTGATAACTCGCTTGTGGGTTACTCTGGTGCTGATTGGATTTTGGTAAGATTCGGAAAAAAATTACCTGTCTTTTTTTGTAAAATGGCCTGCAAAAATCACCAAATTCTAAAATAAAAAACTACGTATGCTCAAATATATCCTAGTTGAGCTAGTTTTATAAGTAAGTGCTAGAATGCCAGTTTTATAAGTAATTTGTAACGAAGAAAAGAATAAGACCAACCCCATTACACTAGGACTAGCCGTTCTCGAGATATTTTAGTTTCTCGTATTTTCTCTACGCCACCTTTGAAAATAAGTCCAGTTACCAAATGAAAATGAAAATTGAATTAAAAGTGAATTAAATTTAATTAAAATAAAGAGAACGTAGATATAAGTCCGCAGGGAAAGTCATGTGCTGCCCACAGATTTTTACTTTCCCTGCAATACATGGTAATGTATAGGGAAAGTTTTGGAATCATGTCGAAAATCGCAACTCGAGTTTTCGACGGATCTACACGTTTCGAGACCTCTAGAATACGAAAAAACCCTTTTTAGCGTGACGTCTGTGTGTGTGTCTGTCTGTCTGTAAAGATTTTGTATCCACTCTAACTAAAAAACTAATGGACCGAATTTCACAACATTCGGTAGGTAAGTCACTTGTGAGCGAGGCTGGTGCTGATCAGTTTTGGGTACGGTTCGGGATAAAAGAACCCGCCTTTTTTGCGAAATGGCTCGCAAAAGCTTGCATCCACTCTAACTGAAAAACTACTGGACCGAATTTCACAAAATTCGGTAGATGAGTCACTTGTGGGTTACCCTTGTGCTGATTAGATTTTGGTATGATTCGGGAAAAAATAACCTGCCTTTTTTTGCAAAATGGCCCGCAAAAATCGTCAAAATCTAAACTAAAGAACTAGGTATACTCAAATATATCCATTAAATGCTCGTTTAATACGTAATTTTTAACGACGAAAATAATAAGACCAACCCCATTACACTAGGACTAGCCGTTCTCGAGATATTTTAGTTTTCCGTATTTTCTCTACGCCACCTTTGAAAATAAGTCCGGTTACCGAATGAGAAAGAAAATTGAATTAAAAGTGAAATAAATTTAATTAAAATAAAGAGAAGGTGGATATAAGTCTACAGGGAAAGTCATGTGCTGCTCACATCAGATTTTTTATGCTGTTTTAATAATATTCATTTTATTTACTGTGAAAACAATTTGCTATTATGATTTTCTTTACATTTTGGCAAAAATAACTTAAATAGCTAGCAAAAATAGCTTTGGCAAAAATCAAAAGCTATGAAAAACAATCGCACCTTCCCAGAAATATTTAAACACTAATTTATAAAGCAAAATTCCCAGAAGGTTTTTCTTCATTGACCTATGTAATTGTTACAGGAACGAGCTCCGCACTACTATTATTGTGATGGCCGGAAAACACGAAGCATGTTTCCTAATCCCAATCAAGTCCAGAAATCGGTCATTTTTCCTACTGAAGATCTTCCCTGAAAATGAAACGTCATTCACGCTGACTCACCGCGCGGGAAAAGTTACGTCACTCTCACTTCCGGAAATTCGTCATCGACGCTACGTCACGAACGGTCCGCCTCTTCCAATGAGACGGCTCGGTCGCACATACGTCACGAAAACGTCACGACAATGAAATTCTACGCTCTTTTTATCGCTAGTTTGGGTTTCCTTGTAATTAAACGTTCTGAACGTTCGAATGAAAGATGGATTCAAGCGAATGGGGAAAAGCGTTTTTTCTTCTGAGGTATCCCGAACGTAATAAGGTCGATGAGCAAGAATAAAAGTGGGTTAATTCTGTTCCGAACGAGTCGGGGACGATTATGAGATCGGAAATTCCAAAGTTGCGGGCAGTGTCTGAAATGTTAAAGAGGGCAGGGTTTGGGTTAAAGATCTTACGAAGATATCAGATTGAGAAATATATTTCATAAACCAGATATCTCTCCGAGAGGAAAAATGAAAACAAGAATATCATTAAAATATAAATATATTGCTTATATCATTAGCTTTATCTGTTTTGAAACAAGGATACAGTATTATTTATGTATATAACGGGGGTTTTCCTAAGGAAAATTTTATACTGCACAACCGGACACAATTACCAACAAATAAATTGCGATAGGGTGGAAAGGGGGGGGGGGTATTTTTCACCCGGAAAATTATATAAATTCCAAAGTTCAACTGTTTTTTTTATTTTATAAAATATCCTAATTTTATCATTTCGGGGAGAAATGGTGGAATGTGATACGCCCTTCCTTAGATAACAAATATATCCATTGAATGGATATATTTGTTATCTAAGGAAATGGCCATGAAATTTAAGCACATTTTTCCAACTGTGGTTCATCGAGCAAGAATCATGCTTAGATAACACATTTAAAATTAACTAAATTGCTAAAATTTATTTCAAAAATGAAGAAATATCAATACTTAATGAAATATGCAATTGTAATAAAATGGGATGCATGGATATTACTCAAATTATTTTCAGAGACAGCGGAAATGTTTGGATCGAAATTTTTGCTGTGCATTTCATAAAAGCAGTTTAACAGAGTTGTATAAAACGTAAAAATGTGGAATGTAAAATAATGTTAAAAATATGTGTTTATGTCACTGCTTTATGTTCTTTTGGAAATGAATTATTAATTCGAATGTGTTAGCGCGCTGGAATTGCACTCGGTTCGATTCCCGCCACTGTCAAAACTGCCGCTGTGTTCACGCGGAGTACGATCACGTTAAACATGTGGGTCCGTAAGTCCTTCCGGGAGGTTGGTGGTAGGGGAAAGAGCGTACGGTCCCTGTGGATGCCTCCCCCATTGGGTTCCGATCTAAACTGGGTGCCATTTCCCGGCCGTCCAAACAGTTACCTTACACCTTTCTGGTAGGTCGGACGGTCTGGGTCTCAACAACAACAACAACAACTCAGAACGTGTTGTACACTTTCAATAAATCACTAACAAGAAAAGTTTGCCAAAATGCTTTAAGGTAGGAAATTATATATTAGTAATTTAGATAATGTGAAATATTTTTGAAAAAAAAATTTTAAAAATTAAATTTTTAATAAAAAAATTTAATTTGTCGCCCATCTGGCGACAAAAGTTAAATTGCAAAACTGTTACCCATGCTTTATTTAGTCAAATATTTCAATCTCAAGTTTGCAAATTCATGATGAAATAAATTGTCAAACTTCTTGACTTAACCAATCGTGACTTTTTGATACTTCTGTAGTCACCACAATTCGTGAATCTATGGGACGTTCACAAATTAAATTGATTCACAGAAATCATTTAGTGGGGTTTTAAAACGATTGTTTTTTTGTTTTTGTTTTTTTTTTCCAACATTTTATCTTTGAAACTACTAAGAACTAACTGACAGATGGTTCTGTTAAAAATTATTCTAGCCCTTACATGAAGGAAAACAAAAACTGTCATTTTGATGGTCCGTCAGATGTATTCTGCAAAATCTATGGAATTAACTTGAGTATGATTTAACTCGACTTTCTCATACTATAATCCATCTTTAAATAGCTTGAGTTTTATTTATTTATTTTTTTTTTAATTTTACAAGTAAAATTTTGAATACAAAAATCAATACGTTGATCAAAATGATTACAATTATAGCGTGTTGTCCTTCACTTATAAAAGGGCTCAACAAAATCTTCCGATTGATATCATAATGTACCCCAGGGTGGTAACTTGCCCCCTCGAGGGAGTGAGTGACGTTACGAACACAAAAATGTATCACGACAATTTTCAACAACAATGATTGAAACTATGAAATATCGTGATTGCTTTGCTGCCATATTAAAAAAATGTAAAATTTTGAACAAATTTCGAAGTTTTCGCTCGAATTTTAAAAATGTCTATCTAGTTTTACATTTTTCGATAACAAAGCCGGATATAAAGTTTCTTGAAAATCCAATAATATTTGTAACAGTCATCGTGTAAGCAAAAAAATCGACCACAGACATCAGACAGACGGACATCGCTTCAAAAAAAGTCAAAACGTGTTCGGGAGGTCTTAAAACATATATTGGCATCAAAATCTCGAAATTGAATATTTCTGAACAGAGCCATAATTTAAATTCTAGTTGTGTAGAAATTACTTGGATACTTAAACATAATAAACTATATGAATGGACGTAATGGTAACGTATTAATTGAACTAAAATAATTGTATAAAATAAATTTAAATGGTGGTAAAAGTTTTTGTAACCGAAATTTATTTAAGGATGCCCCCTTATTTCCCAACGAAAATTTTAATCAACGATAACAACTATGTCAAATCGGATTGTATTACTGGTAAATTTTTATCAGTTTTACTGAATAAGGTATGAGTAACATTTTCGTAATTTGAATTATTTCACCAGAGGAGTAGTATAAAAGCTGTCTTTTTAAAAAATTTTACAAAAATATTGCACATCGTTGAAAGTTGCTGTTTCATAGCTTCTATCTTTTTTATACCATTTTTACTTTCCCAAGAATACAGGGTAATGTACAAAAAAAGTATTAGAATTGTGTCGAAAATCACAACTCGAGTTTTCGATGGATCTACACGTTATGGGACCTCTGGAACACGGAAAAACTATTTTTAGCCTGACGTCTGTGTGTGTGTGTGTGTGGGGGGGGGTCTGTCTGCCTGTGCAATGTATGTATCCACTCTAACTCAAAAACTAATGAAGCAAATTTCATAAAATTTTATAGATAACTCAATAGATAACTAATTTTTATAGACAAATATAGTCACTTGCGGATAAATATAGGATTGCGTTGGTGCTGATTATATTTTGGTATGATTCGGGAAAAAATAACCTGCCTTTTTAACACTTTACAACAAAGTTGAAAAGTGTTTATGACTTTGTTCATTCTGTCTGTCTGTCTGTCTGTCTGTCTGTCTGTCTGTCTGTCCGTTAGCACGATAACTGCCGTAAAAATGACTTAATCAAAATGAAATTGTAGTATGTTGTTCAGACGGTCTATAGGACCTATGGGAATATAAATGAATAATATCACCCAATTAGTTTTGGATTGAACCCGGGTTGAAAAAATGGAATACATTGAGCCCTATGGGACCTAATTTTTCAAGTATTTTTTAAGCGGATTTAAAATTCACAAATTGCTTCGAAAATTTTAGGCAATATTCAAATGGTTCCGTAAAATATATAAAAAAAAATTCAGCGAAATATATTCAGTAGTTTTTTAAATAAAAATTAAAATAATAATAACACCTCTTATATGAAGCGATCACGTGTCCATGATATGAAACGATCACATGACCCACTTCAAAATGATATATGGCATCCATCTTGTGTCAAAATCGTGATTTTTAAAGTTCTTTTTAATTCATATTGAGTGTTGTATCCGTTCTAAAACTACTTTATTTTTGCCTAAATTCTGTGCATCTGCATACGGAAACAACGCAATGACAATATATTCCAGTTTAAATGCTCATCTAAATTTGATTATTTCTACTATTAAGCCTATTTTTCACCTATGTAAAATGTAAAGAACAAAATATGTAGAATGAGTTGTATTAGAATCGCTGTAATTCTTTAACACAAAATCAAATAGTCCATGGAGTCTGCTTAGCTGATATGAATGAAATATTCATTGATTTTAGAAAGAGAAGGACGATATTTTTCGATGAAGTTTAACGAATAGAGCTTACTTACTTGGAGCTCAATGGTCTTAATTTTTAAATAAAATAAATTATTATAGTATTGTGATGAAAGACATGAATGGGGGAATTATTTATGAATGAAATGTTGCTTTTATAGAGAGAGCCAGGCGTGTTATTTTTTTATGACGTCATTTCAATGAATTTCAGTTGTTTTCGATGAAGTTTTCAAATATAATAAATTATCGTAGTATTATGATAATTCTAAAATTATTACCAAGGAATGTATTACATTTTAGAGATGTTTAAACCAGGCAATTTATACTTTAATGCCGTCATTTGAATGAAGTTAATTTTTTTCGATGAAGGTTTAAGGTTTCAAATATAATAAATCGATGTAGTATTGTGATAAGTTTTAAAATATTACCGAGGAATATATTGCATTTTCGACTTTTTTAAATAAAATTGCATTGAAGTTGGAAAGTGTTTCATAATCAATGCTTTAAGCATGATTGATCTTTCTTGTTTACTAAATAATCCGCAAAAATAATCAAAATCTAAAATAAAAGACTACGTATGCTCAAAGGTATCAATTAAATGCTTGTTTTATACTGAATTTTTGACGATGAAAAGAAGAATCTATTATATATACTAATTGCCAAGTGTCCGTCTGTCTGTCTGTCCGTCTGTCTGTCTGTCTGTCTTGTCTGTTTGTCACGCTTTTTTTAGGCACTTCCCGAATAGATAGAGACTTGCTATTTGATACACGGCTCGATCGTTCGATAAAACCCCCTGAAAAAATCGAATTTTTCGAAAACGTTCTCTAGAAGGGGTGCTCCACACCAAAACGTTCGAAAAATGAAATGATAGGAAAGCATGCTTTACGATAAGATAGGGACTTCAAATTTGGTATATGGGTAAACCGTTCGAAAGGAAGAAAGTGT
This sequence comes from Amaurobius ferox, assembly GCA_951213105.1. Lineage (NCBI taxonomy): Eukaryota > Metazoa > Arthropoda > Arachnida > Araneae > Amaurobiidae > Amaurobius > Amaurobius ferox. Next base: position 89,821,473 of record OX578153.1, read on the forward strand.
GCAATTTCAGATTTCCAATATTTCCTACTTAAGGGGGTGCCGCACACCAAAATGTTCGATTTTCCGATTAAATGAGAAACGGCCCCTTTAAAATTTGATAGAGTCTTGAAATTTGATATATATAGACTAATCATTTGATGAAAACACCCAATTTCCGATTAAATGAGAAACGGCCCCTTTAAAATTTGATAGAGTCTTGAAATTTGATATATAGACTAATCATTTGATGAAAACACCCAATTTCCGATTAAATGAGAAACGGCCCCTTTAAAATTTGATAGAGTCTTGAAATTTGATATATGGACTAATCATTTGATGAAAACACCCAAAACGAATATAGTTTTTCAAAAATTTTCGTTTAAGGGGGTGCTCCAGAGGAAAACGTTCGAAAGGTGAATTGATTAAAAAAAACATGCTTCGGAATGAGATAGAGATTTTAAATTTGGTGGACGGGTAGATAGTTTGGAAGGAAGAAAGTATACAATTTCAGATTTCAAATTTGGTGTACTGGTAAGTCGTTCGAAAGGAAGACAGTGTGCAATTTCAGATTTCCAATATATTCTACTACGGGGTGCCGCACAACAAAATGTTCGATTTGTCGAATGAATGAGAAACGCTTCCTTTAAATTTTCATAGAAGCTTGAAATTTGGTTTATGGACTAATCATTTGCTGAAAACACCCAAGATGAATACAGTTTTTCAAAAATGTTCGTTTAAGGGGTGCTCCAGAGAAAAACGTTTGAAAGGTCAAACGTTCGAAAGGTCAAAAAATATGCTTCGGGATGAGATAGAGATTTCAAATTTGATGTACGGGTAGATAGCTTAGAAGAAAGAAAGTGTACAATTTCAGTTTTCCAATATTTTGTACTTTAGGGGGTGCCGTATACCAAAATGTTCGATTTTCGGAATAAAGGAGAAACGCCCCTTTTCAAGCGTGATAAAGACTTCATATTTGGTATGTGGGAGAATCATCTGATAGAAAACCCAAGAAATATGGAGTTTTTCAAAAGTGTATATTTAAGGGTGTGGGTACTCCACAGAAAAACATTCGAAAGGTGAAATGATAGAAAAAGCATGCTTCGCGATGAGATAGAGACTTCAAATTTTAGAGGGTGCCGCACACTAAAATGATTGACACTAAAATGACGATTTGACGAACAAATGAAAAAAGCCTCCTTTACAATGTGATAGAGGCTTGAAATTTAGTATATGGGGGTAATCATTTAATAAAAAAAAAACCTACGATTATTACGGTTTTTCAAAAATGATCATTTAAGGGGGGTGCAACATAGGAAAACGTTCGACATATGAAGTGACAGAAAAACATGCTTCACAATAGGACAGAGACATCAAATTTGGTGTACTGTTAGATAGTTTGAAAGGAAGAAAATGTTCAATTTCAGATTTCCAATATTTGCTACTTTAGGTGGTGCGGAACACCAATATGTTCAATTTCCGGAATAATTGAGATACGTTTCCTTTTAAATGTGATAGAGGTTTGATATTTGGTATATGGGCCAATCATCCGATACGAAACCCAAGAAGAACAGAGTTTTTCAAAAATGCTCATTTATGGGTGTGCTCCACAGAAAAACGTTCGAAATGGGAAATGATAAAATAGTATGCTTCGGGATGAGATAGAAACTTTAATTTATGGTGTAGTGGTAGATAGTTCGAAAGGAAGGCGTGCGCAAATTAAAATTTCCAATATTTTCTTCTTTAGGGGGTTCCGCACACTAAAATCTTCAATTTGCCGAATAAATGTGGAACGCGAATGATTAAAATATGAAAATATTCAGGGATTGCTTATTGCTAGACCGTTGATTTTCAACGGGTATTCGGCTAGTACCAATCCTATTACTCTGGGACTAAAGGTTCTTGAGATATATTAGTTTTCTTAACTCAAATTTTCGACTACACGTTTAGGGACCTTACTATTTGTAGCATCACGTCTGTGTGTATGCGCGCGCGCGTATGTGTGTCCAATGTATGCATCCGCTCTAATGAACAAATGTTATAAAACTTTATAAGTCACTTGCAGGTTACCCAGCGCTGATTAAATTTTGGTAGTATTCGGGATAACAGAACTGCCTTTTTTATGCAAAATGACCCTCTAAAATCGCCAATATCCAAAATAAAAGACTACGCGTGCTCAAATGCATCCATTAAATGCTTGTTTGATACGGAATTTCTGACGAAGAAAAAAATAAAGCCAAGCCCATTACAATAGTACTAGCCGTTCTCGAGATTTTTTTTTTTTCGCATTTTTGCTATGCCGCCTTTGAAATGACGTACAGGCTTTAAATGAGTGCAAATCCAGTGTAATTTAAAATATTTATTTTGTGCAATTAAAAATTTGTGAAAGTAAAAATTAAATGGCACCAGGAATTTAAATATTAGAGATATAGTATAGCAAAATCGCAAAATAAACGTCAAGATACAATAACAAACAATCAGATATAACATCAAAATGTTCAATCGATTCAAAAACCGGAAGATCGTTTCCTCAAAACACTGACGTAATCACACTTCTCTTTTACTCGTATAGCGCAACGTTGCTCTCTGAATAATAATAACCCAACATATACATACTTTCTGTGGAAGGTTTTCGGAATGCCTACGTAACTAAGAAAATTCTAATCGCATCACTTCCATTCTCAAAGTTTCCGAAATGCGCCAAAAAACGCCACGCTGAGGACATTTAGACGAATTTATCGCCAAGGTCAAGCAACCCGAACCTTCTCTTCCATTAACGACAATTGATACCATTTTTTTTTTTTTTTACTGAGGGGATATGCTTAACGTTGGAAAAGACATATCACGTACTACTTGTAACGATACTATGGTATGGTACGCATCTTACATCAGTTCTAGTAAGATATAGAGGGAATAGGACCGCCCATAGTAGGGAGTGGACATCACTCGAGTGGGGGGTGCAGACACCATAAAGGAGCTCGTCTCAATTTTTTAAGGTAGGGGGGGAAGGGATAGAAGGCATTAAAAAATATTCACAAGGTGGGAATATAAAGTAAGGGAGGGAATATAAAACAATTTGTATGGGTGGCCTTTGGAATCTATTTGATCTTCAAACTTATTAAGTATTTTGAGTACTGTTACGTCTTGAGTACTATATCCTCTGGAATCGTAGGTATACCCTCAGGATACAAGAATGAGTTTACATTTCTGGAAAACTAAAAATTTTATTTACAAGCACAGCATAAATAGGAACAATATACAGCATATTGCTGAATAACTAAACAACTGTCAGGGGCAGTAAAAGAGCACTTAAACACTCCACTAATTTCACAAAACAGCAGATACTCTTCTCAAAATCTTTAACGTATCTCACCATTCAATGCAGCTCGTATCACGTCAACTGCTGTCCAACTGAGCGACGACTCCTTTTATATACTCTCTGTAGAAACTTGCAGACGGGACTGGTATCTCCAAGAAAATTCACTATTTCAAAAAAGTTTTTATACCTTCGAAAAGTCGCCAAATTGGCGATTATTCGACAAATATAACAACCCGGATCCGATAACCAACGTATGGCAACCCTACATTGGCATAATAGTAATGGCTGCCTGAAGATGTTTTTCCTTTCTGGTTCTCAAAAGAGCCTCTAAGTGAAGGCATTTTACATGTCCGGAACAGTACGATGAAATTTTTTGCAAAATTCAAAAATTATCCTGAAATACAAGAGGGTTGTGTTTGGTTGTTTGAAGATTTTACGGTTCTCTTATGCACATATTGCAAGCGCTTATGCACAATTTGTTATTAGCATTTCTTTAAAAACGCGTATTATGATCATTACAACAAATCAAGCTACAGATAGCTAATAATAAGTTATCGTTTAATGTTAATTAATTAATATCAATTATCGCATCAACTGTCAATTGTTATAGCATTAATTATATTTAGAATATTAATCAACAGGAGTAATCAATTATATGTAATGATATAATATAGTATGTAATGAAATATTTCACTTTGGCGGCAGGATCTTTTGGACTTGGTGTAGGTTTTCCTACACCAAGGGGATTGGAAACAACAATGAAATATTTTGCATCCTTCATGCAAATTTTCTGAGTACATGACTGCATTATATATAGGTTAAAGTGTAGATACATTTTAGTTTTGCATAAAAAAAATCTGATCAGGCCTGCCATACATCCACAATGATGTTATATGGAGCGTGATTATTATTAGAATGTACATCAACATGAATAATCATTATTTAATGATATAAAATATTTAATGAAATATTTTATATCATTGGCATTTAATAATAGAAAATAGTTATTAAGTATTTTGCACACCACATATATATTTTCTAAATACGCTACTGCATTAAATTGAGATTAGGGTGTAAATAAATTTTGGTAATGCATGAAGAATAAAACCTGATTCATGGTAGATTCACAGTTATGTCAATTGGTCCTAATTATGTCATCTTGCCCGCCATTGCTAGTAGAATATAAATCAATATGAATAGTCAAGGATATTTAATGAAATATTCTGCATCCTAAAATACTATGATGTACGTTTTCTAAATACGCTACTGCAGTAAATAGAGTGTAGATAACTGTTGGTTTTGCAAGGGGGAAAAAATCAGATTTGGCTCTTCATAGGTCTGCAATTGTATCATTGGCCTGTTATAGGTTCAAAATTATGCCATCTAGAACAAACACTTGCTCTAAAATGTTGTGTAGGGTTCACTCCTATTATTAGAAAAACCAATTTCATTTCATTAGCTCAGTGGTTAGAGGTCTGGCCAATTCGAAGATCTAAGTTTTAAATCCCGGTTGAGACTTCGGCTGTTTACAATGGCATCCGAACTGTCTAACCCTGCAGGTGAAATACAATGTCACAGTTTTTGTTTTCCAAGTAGTCTACGATTTATCGCAGGAATTTTCAGTTTGAAGCACAGGATGCTATCCTGTATAAAAAAAAATGTGAGAAATGAAAGGAACAGAATGCTAGCCTGTATATGAAAAAGGTAGAGAATGAAAGGGGTAGGATGCTAGCTTATATATGAAAAAGTAGATAATGCGGCGGACGGGATGCTAGCCCATATAACAAAGTAAAGCATGAGGTTGTCGGCATGCTAGCCCATAAAATGGTGAGCATGAGGCGGTCAGGATGCTATCTTATATAAAAAAAAAAAGTGAAACATGAGGCAGACGGGATGCTAGCCTATATAAAACTTGAGCATGAAGCGGTTAGTATCTTAGCCCATATAAAAGTAGAGCATGAGGTGGGCAAGATACTAGCCTATGAAAAGGTGAAGAATGAGGCGGACGGGATGTTAGTCTAAAGTAGAGCATGAGGAGGACGGAATGCTAGCCTGTATAGAAAAGCATAGAATGAGGCGGACGGTACTAACCTATATCCAAAAATTTGATGTGGGCAACACATGACTTTCCTTATATAATGTAATGAATTTACTACTTTTAGAGTAAAAAAATAGGTTTTTCTTATAGTAGATACTAATATTCTTTCCAAAACATTGAATTTTCGACAATGAGCCGTCATTTTCATTGATTTAGCGTCATTTTTATCCATTTGGCGAGATTTTCGTTAATTTGGCAATATTTCAAAAAGTCGCCACGTTGACGACATTCCGCCAAATTCGTCGCCAAAATCTCGCCAAGCGTTATGCACTAAGAAATAAGTTATTCTTACAGCAGAAAAATGACTATTGGCGTTCAAATACAAAAGTATTACTCAGAGTATCTTTTTTCATGAATGGAACGAACTAGATCCACGAGAATGATGTCACCCAGTTTATCGCATGGTATTACATATGAAAAGCGAACATGTTTGTCAATAGGAAATATTTTTTTTTTATTTTATATGACTTTTTGATATTTTTTTTGAAAAATGTACAATATCTCGTGTTAACGTTCTAAAATTTATGTCAATCGTTTTCTAATGAAAAATTACATAAGAAATGTCTAATTTGCGTAACTTTATTAGTGGTTTTGATTTTTTGACGATTTTTTCAAAATTTCATTCGAAAATTTAGGGGGGTTCTGAACATTCGATTGCGTATAAAAGCAATAGGCTTCCAGTGTTTATGGATTGTGATTTTTGTACCAAATTTGGTTCGAATCGGTCCATTCGTTCGTCAGTTATCGTCTTCACAGACCCACTGACACACACACACACAGACATCACTTCAAAAATGTTTGATTCGTGATCAGGGATGTTTGAAACGTGCTCTCCCGTCGAAAACTCGAATTCGAATTTTCGACCCCGTCACAATGCTTTCCTTATACATTATGTATATAAGGAAAGTAAAAAGCATAAAATCAAACAGACGTGATGCTAGCCAGTATATAACAAGAAAGATCAATCATGCTTAAAGCATTGATTATGAAACACTTTCCAACTTCAATGCAATTTTATTTAAACATGTCTAAAATGCAATACATTCCTCGGTAATATTTTAAAACTTATCACAATACCACATTAATTTATTATATTTGAAACCTTAAACCTTCATCGAAAAAAATTAACTTCATTCAAATGACGGCATTAAAATATAAATTGCCTGGTTTAAACATCTCTAAAATGTGAAACATTCCTCGGTAATAATTTTAGAATTATCATAATACTGCGATAATTTATTATATTTGAAAACTTCATCGAAAACAACTGAAATGAATTCAAATGACGTCATAGAAAAATAACACGCCTGGCTCTCTCTATAAAAGCAACATTTCATTCATAAATAATTCCCCCATTCATGTCATTCATCACAATACTATATTAATTTATATTATTTAAAAATTAAGACCATGGAGCTACAAGAAAGTAAAACTCTATGCGTAAAACTTCATCGAAAATTATCGTCCTTCTCTTTCTAAAATCAATGAATATTTCATTCATATCAGCCATGCAGACACCATTTACTAAATGATTTTATGTTAAAGAATTACAACGATTCTAATACAACTCATTCTACATATTTTGTTGTTTACATTTTACATAGGTGAAAAATAGGCTTAATAGTAGAAATAATCAAATTTGTATGAGCATTTAAACTGAAATATATTGTCATTGCGTTGTTAAAGTATGTAGATGCACAGAATTTAGGCAAAAATTAAGTAGTTTTAGGATGGATACAACACTCAATATGAATTAAAAAGAACTTTAAAAATCACGATTTTGAGACAAGATGGATGCCATATATCATTTTGAAGTGGGTCATGTGATCGTTTCATATCATGGACACGTGATCGCTTCATATAAGACATGTTATTATTATTTTAATTTTTATTTAAAAAACTACTGAATATATTTCGCTGAATTTTTTTTTATATATTTTATGGAACAATTTGAATATTGCCTAAAATTTTCGAAGCAATTTGTGAATTTTAAATCCGCTTAAAAAATGCTTGAAAAATTAGGTCCCACAGGGCTCAATGTATTCCATTTTTTCAACCCGGATTCAATCCAAAACTAATTGGGTGATATTATTCATTTATATTCCCATAGGTCCTATAGACCGTCTGAACAACATACTAAAATTTCATTTTGATTAAGTCATTTTTACGGCAGTTATCGTGCTAACGGACAGACAGACAGACAGACAGAATGAACAAAGTCATAAACACTTTTCAACTTTGTTGTAAAGTGTTAAAAAAGTAGAGAATGAAGCGGATAGGTTGCTAACCTATGTAAAAAGTAGAGAATAAGGCGAACAGGTTACTAGCCTGTATAAAATAGATAGAAAATGAAACGAACAGGATGCTAATATGTATAAAAAGAAACAGAGAACGAAGAGGCCGTTTAAATTGGAAGTTTCACTTTGATGTAAAATATGTAGGAGGAAAATATAGGGTCCATTTCCACTTTAAGAGATAAGAATGTTAGGTATAGAATATGACTCTGCGCACAATCAATAATGAGGTAGTTCACAACGTAAAATGCAGTGCAAATAAAGTTAAGTAAGCAGACGTACGTTTCAGAAATCTTTGGATTTCCTTCTTCACTGCGAAAAAAACATAAACCTGAACGCCCAAATGAACGCCAGCTCAATAGTTTCAACGTCGTCTGTCCTATTCGAATATCGGCTCGGATTTAAGTTCTTTTGACATGCTTAGAATTTGAAAGAGCTGCACCAATGTTACCTATCAAAAGACGTTCCTTGAAATTCATGAAAATTTGGTTGTTTTCAGGTCACCTTCTGCTTCAAATTCATTTCAACTAGGGGAAGAGGGTAATCAGAAAGAAAACTGAGCCTACATCTCGAAAGAAATAACTAAATAAATCTCAGTACTGAGAGAACGCCAGATAACAAACTGCCTGAAGAAGTCACGTGTGTTGGCAAACTGTCAGACGCTGTCGGATGTCTTCAAAGGCAGACGGCTCCCGGAAAGCTACATTCTAACATTTTCATTGCTAAGCTTATTTTGCGAGTAAAAATCTTGACAGGGGTCTAATTTATCGTCAAAGAGATAATTGGAGTAAAAACTCCAATCGACATTCTCACACATATTCCATAATTCAATAAGTGGTCGATTTTGTTGACTAATGCCAGTAATCGGACCTGATTAACTCAGGGGCATGTGGGGAGGCTACCCTTGGCCTCCGCATTAGAGGGGCTTCAAGTTAAATAATTGCATCATAGAAAAAAATCATTAATTTATTTTCATTGTAATTCAGTTATTACAGTAAACTTACCGGTAACTTAACCGGCATCCAATGTTTCGAATCGTCCGGCAGTCCTGAACGCTTTTGAACCACATTCAGGTCGATTTACTATTGAAAAAGAAGAGAAAAAGACCTAAAAACTTAGTTCCAAGAATCAAAAGAAAAATGTTATAAAAAAAAAATCTAGAACTAAGTAGAATTTTTTAAATACAAGCGAAAACTTTGAATTTTATTCAAAATTTTATATATTTTTTTAACATGGCAACATAGGACAAAATTGGACATAATCATGCAAAGGGTTTATTTATGACTTAATTATTATGAGACTTAATAGTTTCAATCATTGTTGTGAGAAATAGCCGAAATACAAATTTTTGATTCCTGACGTCATTATAGCCCCGCTTGGGGGGCAAGTTAACCCCCCCCCCGGGTGGGATACATTGTTAAGTATGGTATATGGTATCAATGGAAATATTTTTTCAAGTTCTATAAATGGAAGGTAACGTGCTATAGTTGTAATCATTTAGACTCAAGATACAGATTTTTCAAATTTTTTTTGTAAAATTTGAAAAAAAAAAATCAATTCTGGTCAAGTTCAAGAGAAAGTCAAGTTCACACACCAGTTAATTTTTTTTATATTTTAGACTTTTAATCCGATTCTGATAAAGAACCATCATCAGAACTCTCATAGAAAAAAGAAAAAAATAACTCTTTGCTCACTCGTTTCAGGAAACCCTCAAGATAGTAAATAGATTAATGCAAACTTCATTAACTGTTGAACACAACAAAATACTTGATTTATTTTCTAAACTTCATATTCGTTTAAAAAATCGAGAAAAATTAGCCAATCAGAGAAGATTTTTGACGCTATGTAAAGAACCTCGCTGCCCCAACCAGTAAACAACCCTGGATCTTCGAACTGGTCAGCCGACGCTCTACCATTGAGCTACTGGGACGAAATTGCAAGCTCTTATCGTCGAAGTGAAGACTGTATTCTCCACCCTCTGTCAGATTGGCGGGCAACAATCTGTCTGACCACCTCTTACTACCTCAGGTTAGCCTCCTGCTACTACTATTTTTACCAAGGTTAGTGTCTGTCCTACATGGTCTTTATCCTCTCAATTCGAACGCTCAAACACTTCCAGAGTCCACTGAATCCGTGCTAGTCGTACAAGGGTCACTTTCAGATCTCCGGTAAATGACCTAAGCTTATGAGTAAATTCTGCTCTCAATTAATTTTGATCAATGAATACCTTTATTTCATTCTTATTAACTTATATGAACTTATTGTGTTCCCTCCATATTTTCTGTTTAAAAAAAAAAAAAAAGTTATGTTAACTGTTCTTACTTTCTCGGTTCTTTCTTCTTCTTTTGACCCTTTTTATTTGTATTTTTTCTAATTTTTCTTTTCTAAATTTTATTCTAAATTTCTATTTTTGTTTTCCATGTGCCTAATTTTTTTTTTCTTTTCATATATTTTCTTTTTATATATTTTCTAAATTTTACTTTTAAAATTTTATTATTTTCTTTAATTTTAATCTATTTTTCATTATGTTATTATACCTCACTCTAAATTTTATTTTTCAATGATCTTTTCATCTATATTCGCAATAACCATTTTCCCATTTTTGAAAATGGACGTACTTGTCAAGTTCAAATATAATGTAAAACTGTTTGTTTAATCACACTATTTTTTATCAATTGTTATCTTTTTAGACCTAAATAAATATTCGTTTGGCGGGATGGTAGACCTTGGGAGCCTCCATAATACAGGAGGTATCCTATCCCAGCCGTGCAGCTAGCTACTCTAAACCCACTATGTGAGTCGCACGGTCTGGAGTCTTTAAACCTCCGGCATCTATGCACTTACCTACAGGGTTCATTTATTCGGGCGCCATTGTAAGGAACCTTGCTGCCCAACCGGAAATCGAACCCTGGATCTCCGAACTGTCCAGCCGACTCTCTACCGTTGAACTACTGGGACGAAATTGCAAGCTCTTACAGTCGAAGAGTTAAACTAACAGTTAAACTGCAACTAGCTCATCAAAACCACGAGGTCAAAGTGAGAGTTCAGAATGCATGTTACTCCCGCATTTCTAATGTTGGAAATGTAGGAACACTTCATCTATTCTTTAGAATATCTACATCTACCGACGAAATGGAGTGAAGGAGGGTTCCAGGGGGTGAAGTCTCTCAAAGCACCCCAGAACAGTGTTTTATTCAGAACTTTTTGACCGGGGGGGGGTTCTAGGGGGTGAAGTCTCTCAAAGCACTCCAGAACAGTGTTTTATTCAGAACTTTTTAACCGGGGGGGGGGGGGTCTAGGGGGTGAAGTCTCTCAAAGCACTCCAGAACAGTGTTTTATTCAGAACTTTTTGACCGTGGGGGGGTTCTAGGGGGGGAAGTCTCTCAAAGCACTCCAGAACAGTGTTTTATTCAGAACTTTTTGACCGGGGGGGGGGGTTCTAGGGGGTGAAGTCTCTCAAAGCACTCCAGAACAGTGTTTTATTCAGAACTTTTTGACCGGGGATGGGGTTTCTAGGGGGTGAAGTCTCTCAAAGCACTCCAGAACAGTGTTTTATTCAGAACTTTTTGACCGGAGGGTGATGAAATTTTAGAGAGGGCAAGTTTTCTATTTGCCCTATATAAATATATCTAAATGCTGTCACATAAATAGAAACTAGATTAAAGTAAAATGTGTCCAGGGGGGGGGGGGGGCGGAGTTATGCATGAAAAAAACACTGCTCCCGACGAGGTAACCCCCAACGAGGAAATAAAAGGCTCCAACTCGACCACGATTCCGAACGTAACTGGACTTATTTTCAAATTCAGATTTCAATTCTGATTTCAATTGAGACGACGCTTAACACCGTGCATTATTAAACAAAATAAAACTTGTTAAACAAAAAGAAAAAATCTGATGTGGGCAGCACATGACTTTCCCAGCAGACTTATATCCACGTTCTCTTTATTTAAATTAAATTTAATTCACTTTTAATTCAATTTTCTTTCTCATTTGATAACTGGACTTATTTTCAAAGGTGGCGTGGAGAAAATACGAAAAAAACTAATATATCTCGAGAACGGCTAGTCCTGGTGTAATGGGGTTGGTCTTATTCTTTTCTTCGTTAAAAATTACGTATTAAACAAGCATTTAATGGATATATTTGAGCATACGTAGCTTCTTAGATTTTGACAATTTTTGCGGGCCATTCTGCAAAAAAAGGCAAGTTATTTTTATTTGAATCGTGCCAAAATCTAATCAGCACCAGGGTGACCTATACGTGACTCATCTACCCAATTTTGTGAAATTCGGTCCATTAGTTTTTCAGCTAGAGTGGATACAAACTTTTTCGGTCCATTTCGCAAAAAAAGGCGGGTTCTTTTATCCCGAATCGTACCCAAACTAATCAACACCAGACTCGCCCACAAGTGACTTACCTACAAAATTTTGTGAAATTCGGTGTATTAGTTTTTTAGTTAGAGTGGATACAAAATCTGCACAGACAGACAGACAGACACACACACAGACGTCACGCTAAAAATGGTTTTTCGTATTCTAGAGCTCTTGAAACGTGTAGATCCGTCGAAAACTCAAGTTGCGATTTTCTACATGATTCCAATACTTTCCCTATACATTACCATGTATTGCAGGGAAAGTGAAAAATCTGACGTGAACAGCACATGACTTTCCCTGCAGACTTATATTCGCGTTCTCTTTATTTTAATTACATTTAATTCACTTTTAATTCAATTTTCGTTCTCATTTGATAACTGGACTTCTTTTCAAAGGTGGCGTAGAGAAAATACGAAACTAAAATATCTCGAGAACGGCTAGCCCTAGTGTAATGGGGTTGGTCTTATTCTTTTCTTCGTTAAAATTTACGTATTAAACAAGCATTTTATGGATATATTTGAGCATACGTAGTTTTTAATTTAGATTTTGGCGATTTTTGCAGGCTATTTTGCAAAAAAAGGCAGGTTATTTTTTTTTCGAATCATACCAAAATCTAATCACCACCAGGGTGTCTCACAAGTGATTTATCTACCAAATTTTGTGAAATTCGGTCCGTTCGTTTTTCAGCTAGAGTGGATACAAGCTTTTGCGGGCCATTTCGCAAAAATAGGCGGGTTCTTTTATCCCGAATCGTACCCAAAACTAATCAGCACCAGACTCGCCCACAAGTGACTTACCTACCAAATTTTATGAAATTCGGTCAATTAGTTTTTTAGTTAGAGTGGATACAAAATCTGCACAGACAGACAGACACACAGACAGACAGACAAACAGACAGACACACACACAGACGTCACGCTAAAAATAGTCTTTTCGTATTCTAGAGGTCTCGAAACGTGTAGATCCGTCGAAAACTCGAGTTGCGATTTTCGACATGATTCCAATACTTTCCCTATACATTACCATGTATTGCAGGGAAAGTAAAAATATTGCATTTTTATGATTTAAAAAGTAGAATGTCCTCTTAAAGTAAACATTCGTTGCTTACTTTTTAACCTTTTGCTTACGGCATCCGTAAGCAAAAGGTTAAAGTAAGCAACAGATATGTACCTCTTTTTCACCAATGTTATAAGCTGTCCAAAGTGTTCGTTCGTTGAAGAGAATGTCTCCGATAAATTGCTTTACGTCCTTATTAGAAAGTAGCAGCCATTCATTCCTAAAGGAAGAGATAAAAACATCCGCGGCATTTGTTCGGTCTCATGCGATGAATGCGAATGACGGAGAAATCTGGAAACGCTGCCATCTTGTCTCAGAAACGCGAGAAATGTCTGGCAGAATATCAAGCTGAGTTCCCGGAGTTTCACTGACCTTGCGCGACAAATAAATACGGCCTACTCCGTCGAGACACGTTCGCAGAAGAGTTGAGATGTCTTGCGAAAATGTAGCACAACGGGAAAATGGGATGGAAAAAACTCAGATTTTGCCTTATAGACCAGTGACGGAGCGTGATAAAAAAAAAAAGATATAAAACCAGGGACAAAAAAATATCTGATGTGAGCAGCACATGACTTTCCCTGCAGACTTATATCCACGTTTTCTTTATTTTAATTAAATTTAATTCACTTTTAATTCAATTTTCGTTCTCATTTGGTAACTGGACTTATTTTCAAAGGTGGTGTAGAGGAAATACGAAAAAACTAAAATATCTCGAGAAAGGCTAGTCTTAGTGTAATGGGGTTGGTCTTATTCTTTTCTTCGTTAAACATTACATATAAAACAAGCATTTAATGGATATATTTGAGCCTACGTAATTTCTTATTTTATATTTTGAAGATTTTTGCGGGCCATTTTGCAAAAAAAGGCAGGTTATTTTTTTTCCGAATCGTACCAAAATCTAATCAGCAACAGGGTGACCTACAAGCGACTTATCTACCGAATTTTGTGAAATTCGGTCCATTAGTTTTTCAGCTAGAGTGGACACAGGTAATTTTTGCGGGCCATTTCGCAAAAAAAGGCGGGTTTTTTTTTTATCCCGAATCGTACTAAAAACTAATCAGCACCAGGGTCATACACAAGTGACTTACCAAATTTTATGAAATTTGGTCAATTAGTTTTTCAGTTAGAGTGGAAAGATACATTGCACAGACAGACAGATACACAGACGTCACGCTAAAAAGAGTTTTTTCGTAATCTAGAGGTTTCGAAACGTGTAGATCCGTCGAAAACTCGAGTTGCGATTTCCGGCATAATTCCAATACTTTCCCTATACATTTCCATGTATTGCAGGGAAAGTAATAAACGAATATAAGTTTCATGCTGTTTATTATTTTTAACAAGCTTACAAATAAAATAAAATATAGTTAACTGGGAGTGTAGCTCAATTTGACTTTCAAATACCTAAATCCATTTTTAAGTAACATGACTTTTTTTTTTTTTTCAAATTTTGCAAACAAAAACATTGAAAAATCTCTGTTGGTCCAAATGATCATAATTATAGCACTTTCCCTTCATTTTAAGGGGACGATGGACATTGAAATTTTTCATATTTATTTATTGACTTAGAAACGTGAAAATTTGTGTAAATATTCCTCTTAACATTACTATATACAATACCATTAAATTTTTTTCAATTTTGTTATAATATTGAAATATTGAATTTTTCTTTTTAATTTAATTTTTATTAACGAAAATTTGAAAATGCTCCTTGCGTGCCATTTGCTCACATTTTTGATTAATTTTTTCATTATGATCACTCAAAAACACATTATGAACAAAGTATTCATTTTTAAATCCCCTAGAAAGTTAATTTTTTAAAAATATTTTTCTGCATTAAAACTTAATTTTCATCATTCAATTAGGTTCTCATTCACTTTTAATTACCTTAATAAAGTCCAATTATAAAATGCATACCCAGTTTCATTAAAAAGTATGAGAGGTGTCTTCCTGCCAAATTCCATGCATCTCAGACAAAAATTAAGACGCATGGAGCATTTTTAAAATGTAAAACCTTTCAAAATTCCGTTTCGAAAAAAATGCATTCAACCTTTTGCTTACGGGCGGGACAGCGTCCATCCCAAACGAAGAACCTCCCAAAAAGACAGACATTTGACATACCCTATCCCAAACAATTTGACATACCCTATCCCTCCCCCCCCCCCCCTGTTGCAGCAGGTGCAATGTTTCTGTCAGCGATTTCCATGGACGCCAATGCCTGCAAAGAGGGTCGAACTGTTTGGGATAGGGTATGTCAAATACCTGTCTTTTTGGGAGGTTCTTCGTTTGGGATGGACGCTGTCCCGCCGGTAAGCAAATGTTAAATGTGTAAAATAATGTTATATATTAAAACTTTTTTAATCGATTTTTGCTTATTTCAACGTCCACTGTTCTCTTAAAAGGCTTGAAACACTCTTTCAATTGGTATCAAATATAAACTGCTCCTTCGAAGATTGGTACCAAGTTTGACAATATATATAAAATTTGTATCGCGACTATTTTTCAATATAATGATTGGAACTGTTAAGTTTCGTGATCATTGAACTGTAAATAACCCAATTTATGCATAATTATGTTAAATTTTGTCCTAATGTCATGTTAGGAAAATATAAAATTTCGAATATATTTCAAAATTTTGCTCGAATTAAAAAAAAAAAAAATTCTATTTTGTTCTAGATTTTTCGTTAGCAAATCCAGATATAAAGTTTCGTAAAATCCATTAATATTTGTGGTTGCTATCTTGTGCACAAAAAATCGAAGCCAGTCAGATAGCCCGACATCACTCTAAAAATAGTCAAAACGTAGTTAGGAAGTTCTAAAACATATATTCTCACCGAAATCTCGAAATCGAATATGTTCATGAAAACAGTGCTTCCTCAATACTGTATTGTATATTATGAGAAAATCAAAACTGAATTTCAATGAAAATAAATGAATGAGATTTTGACATTTTCTTATTACCGTGGAACTTCCGATTTTTGGGTTTTCCTGTGGAACCGTTTTAAAACGTTATATGCGGGAATGCACATACACTAGTCTATACAAAATCAATGAAAACAAGTTAGAAAATGAATATTCCACTCACTAAATTTCCCTTTTCACTTGTTAAATGAAAATTTAAAATTCACAAAGAAAAATTCCAAACATATAAAAAATGTCAAACCCCTATAATTTATCGATTTTCTCAATCAATAATTTTTGAATCAATGCACTCAATTATTAACTTTTAAAATGGCTCTCTAGAGTCCCCACACAATAAACACTATATTTGCGGAAATGAAATGATTAAAAAAAAGCAGAAATATGCTCCCAGCCTCACAGATCTCCTGACCCGGATGAGCGTTTAGAGATAAGGTTCCCCTCTGATAGCATACTCTGGAGCAGGATCGGCTTCCAGACGAAATACAAATCCGTCTCCATTTCTCTTTGTTTATTTACACCAGAAATAAAAGCTAAATATTTATTTCAAATAATATATAATTAAAAGAAAAAAATCATTTGATGGTAAATTATTTTATTAGACGCTGATACTACGCCACTGTTACTGGACTTATTAACAGCATCAGCCAAAAAGTGACTTATAACGTATGAACAAATTTATAAATGTTAATTTATCAAGTAAATATAAATATCTGGAATGTGTATCTCTAGACTTTGTCATACTTGATATTACATATATCATACAATAGTATTAAAAATCTAATGTGGGCAGCATATGACTTTACCTACGCACTCAAATTCATCCTCCCTTTATTTCTTTAATAAATTATTACACTGAGTTTAATTGCACAAAATAACACTGAAACACTTTTAATTAAATTGTTGTTTTCATTTGGTAAATGAACTTTTTTTAAAGTCGGCGTAACAAAAATGCAAAAAAAATAAATTATCTCGAGAACGTTTAGTCCTAGAATAATGGTGTTAGTCTTATTATTTTCGTTGTCAAAAATCACGTATAAAACAAGCATTTAATGGATACATTTGAACATACGTAGTCTTTTATTTTAGACTTCAATTTTTGCGGGCCATTTCGTAAAAAAGCACGTTCTTCTTTTCCAAATCGTACCAACATCTAATCCGCATTAGGGTATCCCACAACTAACTTATCTACCAAATTTTGTGAAATTGGGTCAATTAGTTTTTTTTTTTAGTTAGAGTGGATACATGAGATTATTGCGGGCCATTTCGCAAAAAAAAAAGCCGGTTCTTTTATCCCAAATAGTACCAAAATCTAATCAGCACCAGGGCCACACACAAGTGCCCTGCCTATTAAATTTTATAAAATTTGACCAATTAGTTTTTGAATTAGAGTGAATACATACATTGCACAGACACACACACATACAGACGACACGCTAAATATAGTTTCTTCGTGTTCTAGAGGTCCTAAAATATGCAGATCCGTCGAAAACCCGGGTTACGTTTTTCGACACGATTCCAATACTTTCCTTACATTTTACCATGTATTGCAGGGAAAGTAAAAAGTAGGCAAAACTACGAACATCTAAATTCTGCATAAAATAAAACGTAGTCGGAAAATACAATATTCTTTCTTATGTACAATTTGAAACTTTCAGAATACACACATGTAAAGCGAGAAGTCCCTTACTGATACAGTCTTACAAAATATTCAGACGCATTATAACTAAAAAGAAATATAATGCCTCTGAATGTTTTGAAGAAAATAGAAGAAGATTTTGTTGATAAAAATGAAAGGAAAGGACATTTATTTTATTCCTTCTTCAGTTTTTTCTTCCTCCAACGGCACGAAAATATCCACACTCTGCGGTTTTGCACACACGCAAACTCTGCTTATGATCATGGACGATTATGCTTTCTGGAGGTAATAAAATACATGGAGTTCAAAACTATTTTTGCAGTTGTAAATTCGTTCTCGCGTAAGCTCCAGCATAAAAATGTGGTGGGGACAGAATATGACTTTCCCTACTAACTCAAATTCATTTTCAATTTTTTTGTTTTGTAATTCATTAAATTGAATTTACAGAATCCACTTCGATGATAAGAACTTTCAATTTCGTTCCAATAGCTCAACGGTAGAGTGTCGGCTGGCCACTTCGGAGATCCGGGGTTCGATTCCCGGGTGAGGAAGCAAGGTTCTTTACAATGGCGCCCGAATAAATCAACCCTGTAGGTTAGTGCGAAGATGTCGGAGGTCTGAAAGGGACACCTAGTACGACGAGTACGGAGGACTCTGGAAAATTCAACACCAATTTCAAATTGAGAGGATAAAGAAGCACGCAGGACACTTACCTGGATAAAAATAGTAATATCAGGAAGTTAACCTGGGGTAAAAATAACAGGAGGTGATCAGACATATTGTCAGCTGCCCGCCAATTTGGCATTAGAGGGTGGAGAATGCAGAGTCCACTTCGACGATAAAACCTTACAATTTCGTCCCAGTAGCTCAACTTGTAGAGCGTAGGCTGGGCAATTCGGAGATCCAAGGTTCGATTCCCGGTTGGGACAGCAAGGTTCTTTACAAGTTTAATGACACAAAATACTGTGAATAATTATTTGAAATGACACTAAATTTGCAGTTTTATTTCTCAATCCTGTTGCGATTGGGCGTTTTCACAAAGGCGACTTGGCAAAAATAAGAAAAAAAATACTAAACTATCTCGAGAACGGTTTGTCCTAAAGTTATAGAGTCAGTTTTAATCTTTCCGTCATCAAAATTATGTATAAAACTATGCATTTAATGGATACATTTGAGTATACGTAGTATTTTTTTTTGTTTTTTTTTTTAGATTTTTACGGGCCATTTTGAAAAAAAAGGTAGGTTCTTTCCTTCCGAATAGCACCAAAATCTAATCAGCATCAGGATAACACATATGTGGCTTATCAACCACATTTTGTGAAATTTGGTCAATCAGTTTTCAGTTGCAATGGATACATACGATTATTACAGGCCATTTCGCAAAAAATGCAAGTTCTTTTTTTTTCCGAATTGTATCAAAATCTAATCAGCATCAAGGTAACCCATAAGTAACTTATCTATCGAATTTTGTGAATTTGGTCAAATAGCTTTCAGCTAGAATGGACACATACATTGCATTGACAAACACACAGACAGACACACACATGCAGTCGTTACGCCAAAAAGTGTTTTTTGTGTTCTGTAGTACTTGAAACGTGTAGATCAGTCGAAAATCCAAGTTGGGATTTTCGACAAGAGCTTTCTATGGAAGAGCACGTTTCAAGCATCTCTGAACTCTAATCGAACGTTTTTGAGGTCATGCCCGTGAGTATATGCTGTGGTCACGCCAGGGGGAGGGGGGTTGAAAACAAAATTACCCCCCCCCCCCCTCAAAAAAAAAAAAAAGCCCATCGGAATCCATTGAAGTTCTGAGAAATAGAAACAATACATTTGTATATCAACATTTCAGTAATAGTTTTATGTTTGGTTCAATAATTAAAAGAAAAAATACATAAAAGATTGGGTTACTTTAAAATTACAAAATATGAAGAAGTATCACATATGTATTCCGTTTAGTTCAACAGCTCGAAATAAAAATAAAAATAAGAAATAGCAAAAGGTTAGAATCTGTATTTTCCTTTAGTTCAATAGTTAGAAAGAAAAATAAATATATGATGCAGATTTTAAGAAAATGAGAGGTAGCAAAAGGTAATATTGCGTTTTTAACACTGCTTTTACAACATAGTTGAAAAGTGTTTATGACTTTGTTCATTCTGTCTGTCTATCTGTCTAACCGTTCGTACGATAATGCAGTAAAAATGACTTTATCAATATGAAATTTTAGTATGTTGTTGAAACAGTTTGTGGGACATTTGGGAATGTAAATGAATAATATCACCCAATTAGTTTTGGATTGAACCCGGATTGAAAAAATGAAATACATTGAACCCTATGGGACCTAACTTTTCAAACATTTTTTAAACGAATTTAAAATTCATAAATTGCTTCAAAAATTTTACGCAATATTCAAATTACCCCATAAAATATATAAAAAAATTTCAGCAAAATATGTTCGGTAGTTTTTTAAATGAAAATTTAAATAATAATTGCACTCATATTATATGAAAAGATCACGTGACCCACTTCAAAATAAAATGTGGCATCCATCATGTGTCAAAATCGTGATTTTTAAATTCAAAGTCAAAATCGTGATTTTTAATTTATATTTAGTGTTGCATCCGTTCTAAAACCGCTTTATTTTTTATTTCTTTCTGTGCATCTATATACTGTGCCAACGCAATTACAATATATTTCAGTTTAAATGATCATCAAACTTTGATTATTTCTACAACGAAGCCTAATTTTTACGTATGGAGCATGTAAACATATCAAGCTGTGAAATGAGTTGTATAAAAATTGTTAAATTTCTTTAATGCAAAATTATTTAGCTCTGGAGTATGCAATATAGCTGATATAAATGATTTTACATAGATTCATTGATTTTACATTGAGAAGCAGACGATTCTATAGTTTTGACTTTTTTGATGAAGTTTTAATCATGGGGTTTAAAAGTACTTTTGACTCCATGATTTTAAATTTTTAAGTTCAATAAAGTATTGTAGTATTGTGATAATTTTAAAAATACCGCCGCTGAATAAAATGAATAGAAAAAAGTTTATGAGTGAAATATTCACAGCTTTTATATAGAGAGCTAAGCGATTTACATTTCGATGACGTTATTTGAATAAAATTCATTTGTTTTCGATGAACTTTTCAAATATAATAAATTATTGTAGTATTGTGATAATTTAAAAAATATCACCGCTGAATGTATGGCATTTTAGAGATGTTAAAATAAAATTGAATTGCAGATGAAAAGTGTTTCATAATCAATGCTTTATGCATGATTGATCTTTCTTGTTTTTATTTACATCTACAGTTCAAAAAGAAAAATGAATAAAAGTTGGATTGTGTTGAACAGCATAGAACAATGAATAGGTCAAATCATTTAGCAAATTATTTCGACAGATAAATAAAAGAAGATTTTTTTCAAAATAAAAAGTAGCAAAAGATGATTATGCGTATTTTATTTTAGTTCAATAGTTTGAAAGAAAATAGAAGTCAGATTTTTTAAAAATTTCAAACGAACAAAAGTAATGAATGTGACTTTTTATTTAATTCAGTAGCTTGAAAGGAAATAATTAAAGCATATTTGCTTACCAATCATAAATAACAAAAGTTCCTAAATGTATCTTTTATTACTTTCCATATATACATAATGTATAAGGAAAGTATTGTGACGGGGTCGAAAATTCGAATTCGAGTTTTCGACGGGAGAGCAAGTTTCAAGCATCCCTGATCACGAATCAAACATTTTTGAGGTGATGTCTGTGTGTGTGTGTGTCAGTGGGTCTGTGGAGACGATAACTGACGAACAAATGGACCGATTCGAACCAAATTTGGTACAAAAATCACAATCTATAAACACTGGAAGCCTATTGTTTTTATTCGCAATCGAACGTCCAAAACCCCCCTAAATTTTCGAATGAAATTTTGAAAAACTCATCAAAAAATCAAAACCAATAATAAAATTACGTAAATAGACATTTCTCACGAACGAATAGAGCGATTCGAATGAAATTTGGTACAAAAATCACAATCCGTGAATACTGGAAGCCTATTGTTTTAAAACGTAATCGAATATTCAGATCCTCCCTAAATTTTCGAGTGAAATTTTGAAAAAATCATCAAAAAATCAAAACCTTAAATAAAGTTACGCAAATAGACATTTCTTATGTAATTTTTCCTTAGAAAACGATTGACATAAACTTTAGAACGCTAGCATGAACCGTTCACGAGATATTGCACATTTTTCAAATAAATTTATCAAAAAATCCCATAAGTTAAAAAAAAATATTAACTGTTGAGAAACATGTTCACTTTTCACATGTTATATCATACGATAAATTTGGTGACATCATTCAAGTGGATCTAGCTCTTTCCATTCATGAGAAAAGCTACTTTAATACTTTTGTATTTGAATGCCAATAGTCATTTATCTGCTATAAGAATAACTTATTTCTCCGTCCATAACGCTTGGCGAGATTTTGGCAACGAATTTGGCGGAATGTCGCCAACTTGGCGACTTTTTGAAATGTTGCCAAATCAACGAAAATCTCGCCAAATGGATAAAAATGACGCTAAATCAATTAAAATGACGACAAATTGTCGAAAATTCAATATCTTGAAAAGAATATATAAGTATCTACCGGTATAAGAAAAACCTATTTTTTTTTACTGTAAAAGTAGTAAATTCATTGCATTATATAAGGAAAGTCATGTGTTGCCCACATCAGATTTTTTTAATTTAATAGTTCAAAAGGTAAAATAAATAAAAAGTAAATCGTTTTAAAATTCAGGAATAGCAAAGTATAATGAATATGTTTTTACTTTCCTTATATACATAATATATAAGAAAAGTATTGTGACAGGGTCGAAAATTCGAATTCGAGTTTTCGACGGGAGAGCACGTTTCGAGCATCCCTGATCACGAATCAAACATATTTGAAGTGATGTCTGTGTGTGTGTGTGTCAGTGGGTCTGTGGAGACGATAACTGACGAACAAATGGACCGATTCGAACCAAATTTGGTACAAAAATCACAATCTATAAACACTGGAAGCCTATTGTTTTTATTCGCAATCGAACGTCCAAAACCCCCCTAAATTTTCGAATGAAATTTTGAAAAACTCATCAAAAAATCAAAACCAATAATAAAATTACGTAAATAGACATTTCTTATGTAATTTTTTATTAGAAAACGATTGACATAAATTTTAGAACGCCAACATGAACCGTTCTCGAGATATTGCACATTTTTCAAAAAAATTATCAAAAGTCATATAAAATAGAAAAAAAAAATATTTCCTATTGAGAAACATGTTCACTTTTCATACATAATATCATGCGATAAATTGGGTGACATCATTCTCGTGGATCTAGCTCGTTCCATTCATGAAAAAAGATACTTTGAGTAATACTTTTGCATTTGAACGCCAATTTATCTGCTGTAAGAATAACTTATTTCCTGGTCCATAACGCTTGACGAGATTTTGGCGACAAAATTGGCGGAATGTCGCCAACTTGGCGACTTTTTGAAATGTTGCTAAATTAACGAAAATCTCGTCAAATGGATAAAAATGACGCTAAATCAATGAAAAGTAAGACTAATTGTGGAAAATTCAATATCTAATAAGTTATATAATATATAAATGTATAATAATAGTTATATAATATATGTCGAAAATTCAATATCTAATAAGTTATATATATATATATATATATATATATATATATATAACTTATTTCTTCGTCCATAACACTTGGCGAGATTTTGGCGACGAAATTGGCGGAATGTTGCCAACTTGGCGACTTTTTGAAATGTTGCCAAATTAACGAAAATCTCGCCAAATGGATAAAAATGACGATAAATCAATGAAAATGACGACTAATTGTCGAAAATTCAATATCTTGGAAAGGATATTAGTATCTACTAGAAGAAAAACCTATTTATTTTACTGTGAAAGTAGTAAATTCATTTCATTATATAAGGAAAGTCATGTGTTGCCCACATCAGATTTTTTCTTTTATATAAATAGTTTAAAAATTAATAAAAAATAAATTCTCTTTTTGAATAGACAAAACAAAAGTAGCGGAACTATCTTTTCTTTTAGATTTGCAGTTCAAGGCAGAAAATGAATTAATAGAGGTAGGTGACCACAAATAAAACTACTACTTATGAGAATAAAACTTTCAATACTTCCTTAAAGAGAGCAGACATATTAAAATTAATTGACTACAATTGTTTCGAGGGCATTTTACAGCCCACATCGTCAGGCAAAAAAACAGTGTATTCTCTTAACAAACGCTAAGAAAGAACTGCAAGGTGGTAAGCAGACAAACAATCGAATAGATAGGTAGATACATATGGAACACATATGTTGTCTACATATGTTGAAAAAGTCAAAAATTTATTATTTGACGGACCTTAAAATGAAGTGGATAAAGACCCAGCTAACGCGAATCTTAAAAATATTAAAAAAATCGTCAAAATTTTTGTAGTGTTGAGTGAAACTACTAAGTAGGCAGTTGTACCCTCTACATTGCTAATTGTTCCTGCTTTTATGCGCTTCCAAAACGCCACAAGACTAATTTTCTTTTATGCCCATTGTGTCTAACATCAGCACTGCTTCATATCCTCTTGCACGCTTTTTAGTTAACACGCTTTCTCCATTATCAGCTAATAATTTTCACCCTGTTAAAAAGTCGAAGTTTGTTAGCAAATTAAAATATTTCTCTTCGGTAAATTGCACAATGCTACCTTTAAATGTCAAACCTTTGTTCATTGGTGTTCTTATAAAGGGTGCCCTTCAAAACATAAAAAAAAACTTAGGGAATTTCATTACCTTGATGTTGAAGTTAATGAATTTCTGGTTTGAAGTTAATGAATTTCTGGTTTGAAGTTAATGAATTTCTGGTCATGACCAAATTATGCAATGAACAAAACACTTTTCCTTTCAATGAAAAGTATTTGAAACAATATGAAAGGTTTGCGATAGGGAATTCTTTGTCACCTTTTCTTTATGAGTTAATTGTACATGCACTATTTTGAGAAAAAGTAGCATAATAGTTAAATGCTGGTTTCGGTATGTGGATGATAATTTATACTTGTAGAAAATCATCTCTCTGCTCTTTCTTAATCTTGCTGACGCACAAATGTAATTTACATATGAAATTGAAATGAACAATCAACTCTCCTTGAATGTTTTTGTTATCAGGAAAGATTTTATTTTTAACACTTCTGTTTTTCGGAAATCTTTGTCTATTTCCTTGCCTCCCCATTTACTTCCAAATCATCCTCCCCGACAGAAATTGGCTGCATTTTATACATATGTGTACTATACCAACCATTTATGCTCTGATTCAACATTTTTGCCTTCTGAAATTAAGTTCCTGAAATCTTTAGCTAAAAGTAGGGGGTTTTAATTCTTCTATAGCTAATAAAGCTTTGTTAAAATGTAACAGGCAGCGTCCACTATCCACTCATTCTTCTGATAAAGTTTTTGTTCCAAAAAAGTTTCGAGCTTACCATTTTAAGCTCCTTTAAGCTTTAAAATTTCTACAGTTTTATGAAGATTCAAATTTAAATTAGCTCTCCAGATCAGTCCATAAATTCCAGTTTCCATCCGTTAAAACTGTCCATTCCACACTTACGCAAAAGATATATTTATTCTGTTAGTTGTCAGTGTAACTTCGCCTACAGACAAAGATAACTCTTGAGGAATATAAAAGAACATTCCAGAATGGTCGTTAAGCAATAAACATCTAAGTCATCCATTTCCCATAATTGTTGGTCTGAAAGACATTCATTTCAATTTTCTCAGGCTAAAATCCTTGCTGACGCCTGCACTAAATCTGAACTAGAATTTCTGGAAGGAGCATTTATTTATTTGAACTCTGATAATCTGGTAAATGATAAATCAGCAGTTCCTTATGTCTCTATAGGCTAGAAAAATATCCTCCGTACACATCCATAACTTTTAACCTTTTGCTTACGGGTGGGACAGCGTTCATCCCAAACGACGCCAATGCCTGCAAAGGGGGATCGAACTGTTTGGAATAGGGTATGTCAAATACCTGTCTTTTTTAGAGGTTCTTTGTTTGGGATGGACGCTGTTCCACCCGTAAGCAAACGGTTAGCTCTTATATAGTTCCTAAATCATTTGTTTTTCCTTCATTTTTAACACTTTACAACAAAGTTGAAAAGTGTTTATGACTTTGTTCATTCTGTCTGTCTGTCTGTCTGTCTGTCTGTCTGTCCGTTAGCACGATAACTGCCGTAAAAATGACTTAATCAAAATGAAATTTTAGTATGTTGTTCAGACGGTCTGTAGGACCTATGGGAATATAAATAAATAATATCACCCAATTAGTTTTGGATTGAACCCAGCTTGAAAAAATGAAATACATTGAACCCAATGCGATTTCAGTGTACAATATCTACAATATACCTTTCATGTACAATATCTCGAGAACGGTTCGTGTTAGCGTTCTAAAATTTATGCCAATCGTTTTCTAATGAAAAATTACATAAGAAATGTCTATTTGCGTAACTTTATTAGTGGTTTTGATTTTTTGACGATTTTTTCAAAATTTCATTCGAAAATTTAGGGGGGTTCTGAACATTCAATTGCGTATAAAAACAATAGGCTTCCAGTGTTTACGGATTGTGATTTTTGTACCAAATTTGGTTCAAATCGGTCACACACACACACACACACACACACACACACACATCACTTCAAAAATGTTTGATTCGTGATCATGGGTGCTTGAAACGTGCTCTCCCGTCAAAAACTCGAATTCGAATTTTCGACCCCGTCACAATACTTTCCTTATACATTATGTATATAAGGAAAGTAATATGTTTTAAGAAATTTAAAGTTTGAATTTTAAAACAATGAAATCTTTATAACAATTGAGTAAATATTATTATTTTCTGTTTTAGGTAAGTACCCAATTGACTATTGAATGTTCAGTTCTGAAGATTTGTGTGAGTATTTTCTCAGTTTTATATCTTTTCCAAGATTTGTTTTGGAATTATGATTTTAGGTAACTTTCCTCGTAACGCGAATAAAAAATATATATACATGGAGTAGATGTACTTAATCGACTTTCTCATACATTTATATTCTGTATTAAAAAGAATGTGCAATTTTATTTTAACATCACTAAAATGTGATACATTCGGTGGTGATATTTTTTAAATTATCACAGTACTACAGTAATTTATTATACTTGAAAACTTAAAACTTCATCAAAATATAAATCGTCTGCCTCTTTATATAAATAAATGAAGATTTCATTCATATCATTTATATTCCAGACTCCAGAGCTAAATAATCTTGCATGAAAAAATTCAGGAATTCTTATACAACTCACTTTACAATCACTTACAATTTATAATTCTGTATAAGTGAAAATTAGGCTTCGTTGTAGAAATAATAAAAGTTTAGTGATGATTTAAATCAAATATATTATAATTACGTTGGCACAGAATTTAGATACACAGATAATACGCAAAAATAAAGCGGTTTATGATAGATGCAACACTAAATATAAATTTAAACGATCTTTAAATATTATGATGAAAAAATGGATGCAAATTACGATAAAAAATGAACAAAAAAATAGATGAATAAAAAAAAAGATGGATAAAAAAATTGATATTACGATAAAATAATGAATGGTTTGAGAAATGGATGCAATGAGTCACGTGATATCTTCATATATCATTAGTGTGATTATTATTTCAATTTTTATATAAAATATTACGTAACATATTTTGCTGAAAAATTTTTTTTACACACTTTATACCATAATTTGAATATTTCCTAAAATTTTCGAAGCAATTTGTGAATTTTAACTCCACATATAAAAATTGTTTAAAAAATTAAGTTCCATAGGGTTTAATGTATTTCATTTTTCAACCCAGGTTAAATCCCAGGTTGGGTGATATTATTAATTTTCAATCCCATATGTCCCACAGATTGTCCCAACAACATAATTTCATTTCGATAGTCCTGCGAACGGACAGACAGGCAGAATGACCAAAGTCATCACTTGTCAACTATGTTGGAAAGCGTTAAAAAAAATATTTCGCAAAAATTAGTCTATTCGTACATATAAATATTTGTACATTATAATGTTAAAAATAAAAAAGATCCAGGCTCCGCGTTCAAATTATTTTTAACACTTTCCAACATAGTTGAAAAGTGTTTATTTTGTGTCTTTGATCATTCTGTCTGTCTGTCTGTCCTTTCGCACGATAACTGCCGGAAAAATGACTTTATCAAAATGAAATTTTAGCATGTTGTTGAGACGGTCTGTGGGACATATGGGAATGTAAATTAATAATATCACCCAATTAGTTTTGAATTGAACCCGTGCTGAAAAATTGAAAAACATTGAACCCTATATGTGGTACCTAATTTTAGCTTTGAAAATTTCAGGAAATATTCAAATTATCCCATAAAATATATATAAAAAAAAAATTCAGGTATTTTTTAAATAAAAATTAAAAAACTACCCTAGTTCGGTAGTTTAGTAGTATTAAAAAGTTACAGTTCCGCAGTTTTTTTAATTAAAATTAAAATATTAATTACACCCATATTATATATGAAGAGATCACGCGGTCCAGTTTAAAATAAAATATGGCATCTATCTTGTTCCCCAGTGTCAAAATTGTGATTTTTAAGGTTCTTTTAAATTTATAGCAAAATATGTTCGGTAGTTTTTTAAATAAAAATTAAAATAATAATTACACCCATGTTATGTGAACAGATCACGTGACCCACTTCATATTATCATCCATTTTTTTTCTAATGTAAAAATCGTGATTTTTAAAGTTCTTTTACATTTATATTTAGTGTTCAATCCGCCCTATAACCCCTTTATTTTTTACATATTTTCTGTGCATGTGTATATAGTCTGCACCAAATCAATTACAATATTTTTTAGTTTAAATGATCATCAAACTTTGATTATTTCTACAACGAAACCTAATTTCAATAGATGCAGAATGTAAACAAGTGATTGTAAGATGAGTTGTATAAGAATTGCTGAATTTTTTTTCACGCAAAATTATTTAGCTCTGGGAATCTGGAATAAAAGTGATACAAATGAAATATTCATTGATTTTACATAAACAAGCAGACAATTTCATAGCATTGCCTTTTTTTGGTGAAGTCTGAAGTTTCCAAGTAAAATAAATTATTGTACTGTAATAATTTTTAAAATATCACCGCTGAATGTATTGCATTTAAGAGATGTTTAAATAAAATTGTAGTTCAGTTTGAAAGTGTTTCATAATCAATGATTTATGCATGATCGATCTTTCTTGTTAAAAAGTGCAAAAGTTTCTTAAAAAGAAAAGGTTTGGGAACAAACAGTCTTCATGGAGGGACGGAACACCAAGGCTGGAAATAATCTCGTCCTGTCCTGAGCAAACCGGTACTGATTGTGATACAAGTTGATATTATATATTGTTTCTACTTGTATCAGAATACGGATTATGATACAAGGAATACAAATAATAATAATCTTGCGCCTTATATATGTTTTTTTTCGATATCGCTCTTCAAGTGTTTCGTCTTACATGTTGCAATATAACTAGTTACGAAATCACATGTTCCAAGAAATACGGTACCTGAAATCGTGACTTATTCTAAATCCGAACTGCACTGACCAAACTTGGGCGAAATTTGGAAATAAGGTCTGAAATCTCGGGAGTAGAATTTCTAAATGGAAAATAAATGTAGAGGAATATACTTCTTTTGAAATTCCAAACGTACATCAAATATTCAACATGTTTTTTCTTTTCATACTATTGCATGGATGAAGAGGTTTCCCGAAATTTTTCGAATTCGAGATTTTGGTGATGAGCACGTTTTAAGGTCTCTTGAACCCATTTCGAACACCGTTTGGACAGATGTGCATAGTGGTGTGTGCGCGCGCACGTGTGTCTAGACAGGCTAGATGCACCCAATTTATCGAAGTCGCTATTAGTTGTTTTCAACTTGAAAAGAGATACTTTTAAATAATTTGTAAGTAATATACGTTATTAGTAAAGGGAAAGTATTGAGTGAGGGTTAAAAATCCGACTGAAATTTTAATGGATACACCATTTTAGCATCTTAGAACGCAAATCAACTATTTTGTCAATAATAACTCTGTGTTTGTCTATCGACAGGATATGTCCTGAACAAAATCAGAGATAGATTCTCGTGCAATTTGGTTCGATGTTTATATCGGTAAACGTTTAGAAACATATTAATAGAAAGGAGATCGGACAAGGAGAACGCTCCCAATATTTCGAACCTCTCGAAAAACGAAAAAATATACATATAATCTTTCTGAAAAATGCCAAATAATTTCAGAAATGCCAAAGAAATGCTTAAATGATAGTTTTTGTAAATTATTACTTAAAAGGAAATGACATTGGGGACACCAGATTGTGACGTTTTTGGTAATTGATCAAAAATTGAAAAAAAAAATCATAAACAATAAATATGGTCACTATTATTAAAAAATCTGATGTGGGCAACACATGACTTTCCTTATATAATGTAATGAATTTACTACTTTTACAGTAAAAAAATAGGATTTTCTTGTAGTAGATACTAATATTCTTTCCAAGATATTGAATTTTCGACAATTAGTCGTCATTTTCATTGATTTAGCGTCATTTTCAACCATTTGGCGAAATTTTCGTTAATTTGGCAACATTTCAAAAAAGTCGCCAAGTTGGCGACATTCCGCCAAATTCGTCGCCAAAATCTCGCCAAGCGTTATGCACTAAGAAATAAATTTTTCTTAAAGCAGATAAATGACTATTGGCGTTCAAATACAAAAGTATTATTCAAAATATCTTTTTTCAAGAATGGAACGAGCTAGATCCAAGAGAAGGATGTCACTCAATTTATCGCATGGTATTACATATGAAAAGTAAACATGTTTCTCAATAGGAAATATTTTTCTTTTTATTTTATATGACTTTTTGATAATTTTTTTTAAAAATGTACAATATCTCGAGAACGGTTCACGTTAGCGTTCTAAAATTTATGTCAATCGTTTTCTAATGAAAAATTACATAAGAAATGTCTATTTGCGTAACTTTATTAGTGGTTTTAATTTTTTGACGATTTTTTCAAAATTTCATTCGAAAATTTAGGGAGGTTCTGAACATTCAATTGCGTATAAAAACAATAGGCTTCCAGTGTTTACGGATTGTGATTTTTGTACCAAATTTGGTTCGAATCGGTCCATTCGTTCGTCAGTTATCGTCTCCACAGACTCACTGACACACACACACACATACACACATACTTTCACACACACACACACACACACACACACACACACAGACATCACTTCAAAAATGTTTGATTCGTGATCAGGGATGCTTGAAACGTGCTCTCCCGTCGAAAACTCGAATTCGAATTTTCGACCCCGTCACAATACTTTCCTTATACATTATGTATATAAGGAAAGTAATATGGCATCCATCTTCTGTCAAAATCGTGATTTTTAATGTTCTTTTTAATTCATATTTAGTGTTGTATCCGTCCTAAAACCGTTTTATTTTTGCTTAAATTCTGTGCATCTACATATTGAAATAACGCAATTACAACAGTTTTGAGTTTGAATGATCATCAAACTTTGATTATTTCTTCAACGAAGCCTAATTTTCACTTATGGAGAATGTAAACACCAAAAAATGTAGAATGAGTTGTATAAGATTTACTGCATTTCTTTAACGCAAAATTATTTAGCTCATGGAGTCTGCAATATAGCTGATATGAATGAAACATTCATTGATTTTACACAGAGAAGAAGATGATTTTTTCTATGAAGTTTTAAGCATAGATTTAAATTACCTGTACCTCCATGGTTTTAAGTTTTTAAATAAAATAAACTATTATAGTATCATGATGAATGAAAGGATTGGAAAAAAAAGTTTATGAATGAAATACTACTCTTATATAGAGAGCCAGGCGATTTATAATTCGATGACGTCATTTGATAAAGTTCATTTGTTTTCGATGAAGTTTTCAAATATAATAAATAGTTGTAGTATTATGATAATTTTAAAAATATTACTGAGGAATGTATCGCATTTTAGAGATGTTTAAACCAGGCAATTTATACTTCAATGCCATCATTTGAATGAAGTTCATTTTTTTCGTTGAAGTCTTAAGTTTTCAAATATGATAAATTAATGTAGTATTGTGATAATTTTAAAAAATATTACCGAGGAATGTATCGCATGTTAGAAATGTTTAAATAAAATTGTATTGAAGTTGAAAAGTGTTTTATAATCAATGCTTTATGCATGATTGATCTTTCTTGTTTTCCTTAATTTTGTTATTTCCTTAACTACTGGTGTCTGTTTAATTATATTTTGCTTAACTTTCGTGTTTTGATGAAGGCAGCTCATGTAACCCCCGAAACAGCTTGTTTGCTTCATTTTATTATTGTGTTGGGTATAGTTTATTTGTTATTATTAATCACAATTATTAATTATACCATACTGATAACGAATCATATCTAATAATAAATTGCGCTCAATAGCACTCCATTGAAAAACTGTATCAATTACTTTACCGATTCTTAAAATGGATATTGATGTCAAAATATTAACTCCATTGTATTGACGAATACGACCTTATCACAGATTGATTTAAATTCCTCTTTTTTTTTTATTGTAATTAAAATGGCAAGACTAAACAAAGGGCAGACATGTTTTCGTCTGCATTCTTCGACAATCTTCAAATAAGGGCAGCCAGTTCTCTTCACACACGAGTGTTTCACGATATAAAATACCTTTAAGAGATCTCAGCTACGTATTGTTATGAGACCCATTTTACTTTCCATGGTAATATAAAAGGAATGGTAATACATGGTAATAGAAAAGGAAATACATGGTAATATCAAAGGAAATGGTAATATAAAAGAAATGGTAATACATGGTAATATAAAAGGAAATACATGATAATTTAAAAGAAAATGGTAATATAAACGAATAACATGGTAATATAAAAGGAAATACATGGTAATATAAAAGGAAATGGTATTATAAAGGAATAACATGGTAATATAAAAGGAAATACAGGGTAATATAAAAGGAAATGGTAATATAAAGGACAGGCATTTAACATACCCTATCTTAAACAGTTCGACCTCCCCTTTGCAGGCATTGGCGACCATGGAAATCGCCGGCAGAAGCATTGAACCTGTTCAATGTTTCTGTCAGCGATTTTCATGGACGCCAATGCCTGCAAAGGGGGTCGAACTGTTTGGGATAGGGTATGTCAAATACCTGCCTTTATGGGAGATTCTTCGTTTGGGATGGACGCTGTCCCACCCGTAAGCAAAAGGTTGAATGTGTAAAATAGTGTTATATATTAAAACTTTTTTAGTCGATTTTTACTCATTTTAACGTCCACCGTCCCCTTAATAAAATCTCTTTTCCTCGACGTACAGAATTACACGGCCAAAGCGCTTTCGAGCTTCACTATGCCCTTCATCAGTGATGAAGACAATGCCTTTTATAATACTTTACAGCATCGACAAAAGTGTTCGCCGACAGAAACATTGCACCTGCTGCGGCAGGTGCAATGTTTCTGTCGGCGATTTCCATGGACGCCAATGCCTGCAAAGGGGGGGGGGGGGGCGAACTGTTTGGGATAGGGTATGTCAAATACCTGTCTTTTTGGGAGGTCCTTCGTTTGGGATGAACGCTGTCCCACCCGTAAGGAAAAGGTTAAATGTGTAAAATAATGTTATATATTTAAAAAAAGACTTTTTTAGTCGATTTTTGCTCATTTCAACGTCCACCGTCCCCCTAAGTTATCAAAGAAAGAGAAAATGAATTTTAGCCTGTAGGGCAAGTCGTGTGCTGGCCACGTCAGATTTTTTTTATAGAATACCATGTTCTATCAAAATATATCCAACTGAAAAATGTGGAATTCCACTAGAGGGGAAAATATGGAATAAAAATTTCAGTTGAAGCACTTTGTAGAGTCGAGTTCAAATATAAGAGGAACGGGAACAGCCTCAGTAGCTAGCTCAATGGATAAAGGATCTGGACATCCAGATATTGATGTTTCGGTACTTAGCCGAGACATCGGTTTTTGATGTGAAGCATCTGAGGTCGCGAAATAAATGTTAAACAAAACAGTATTATGGATGGGAGATGGGGGGGGGGGGGGGGAGTAACGAAAGTGACATTATACTGTTACGTATACACCACAGAAAACTACTGGTACGATTTGAAGATATGGGTCGGTTGATATTGGCGAAATATTCGGTGGCCTTGGTAACAGATTTGGCGAACTGGGCGAGTTCTAAAAACTTCCCGAATTTTGTAGATTGGCTATGAACGTCACGAATTGCGTACTTTTCTCCAGATAATTCCACAGAGAGTATAGTATATAAGCTCGTCATCGTGCAGTTTGGTTGCTGACACGGGTGGGTTGTTGTTGTTGAGACCCAGACCGTCCGACCTACCAGAAAGGTGTAAGATAACTGTTTGGATGGCCTGGAAGTGCCACCCAATTTAGACCGGAATCCAGTGGGGGAGGCATCCACAGGGACCGTACCTACCCTTCTTCCCCTAACACCAACCTCTCGGAAGGTGACACGGGTGGGTGTACAAAATCCATAACAAAATATATATTTTTCCCCTTTGCATTATTGTATTATCCACCCACATAAATTGAAATTGCGCGCTTTTGGTAACTGAGTCGAGACATTGTGACTTATTCATACTCACAAAATCTTCATCAAAATGCAATTTATTGTTAATAAATATCCCGTGAAATAAATGACTGTTGGCACATCTTTGGGCGCCAAAATGAAAAACTAGTACAAAAAGTATCTTCTCTCGTGAATGGAATGAACTAGATCCACGACAGTGATGTTAACAGATGGATTGCATAATATTGTATTAGATATGGAAATTGAACATATTTGATGTATTACTTTTTTTAATTTTATATATTTTTTTTTATAAATTTTTTTGCAAAAAGTGTAACATTTCGAGAGTGGTTCTTGCTAGCGTTTGAAAATTGGTCTTATTCGTTTTTTAATGAAAAATTACGTCTGAACGGATTCTTTATTTACCGGTATTTAAAGTCGTGACATTTGTTTCTCCGAAATTTATTCAAAAATCCGGCAATATATCGAGAACGGTCTATGCTAACTTTCTAATGTTTGTATTATTCGTTTTCTAATGAGGAATTACATCTGAAACGATTTTTTTTTATTTCGTTTTTCATTCTTCTTTTTAAGAATTCACTCGAAAATGAATGGGGGGGGGGGGGGGGGGTCGAATATTCGATTGTGTTAAAAAAACAACAAGGTTACAGTATTCATTGATTATAATAATAGTAACAAATTATTTTTGAAAAGATACATTTGTACGTGAGATACCGTATCCACGCACCGCACACACACACTTGCATACATACGTACATATACACACACTAACATGCATGCATACATATGCATACACTAACATGCATACATACATATACATACACTAACAAGCATACACTGACATCAGCTCTAAAACATTCGATTTGAGTTCAGGGGATGACTCAAATTCTACTCCGTCACAATACTTTTCCTATACATTATATTGTAAGTAGGGAAAGTAATATATAAAAGATCATTAACTTAATAGAGTTTCTTTGTGCTTTCTATAGAAAATGATCCTCCTCGAAGTGAAAAAAATTATTGTAATAGAAGTTCTCACTCACGCACATAACGGTGGCAACAAGTGCTTCAGCAACTTAACCCGTGTTCTTTTCTGTTAAAAAGCACTTTTAAAAGACAAAGCTCGCTCTCACGCGGCGACAGTCACGTTCTGGGAATTTTGACTTCTCACATTGCCCATTACTGAGATGTGCGAGGGAGAGTGTGGGAAAAAGTTGCATGTTCGCGCCGTGAAGGGGTTGCAAAATTCTACGATCAGTGGCGGAATTCACAATTTGAGGGGCGCTGCGTTAACCCCCCTCCCCATTGGGAAGTTGCATTCTTATAAATAATTAGGTTTACCCTTTTACAATATACACTCTAAGACAAAAAAAATCGACGGACCAAGAAAGAATTATCCAAATGAGACAAAATTTGGTACGTGTAATATAGATGTATAGAAAAAGAAATAATTAGAATTTCAGAACAATTGGATGAATTATTGCACTGAAAGATCTACCCGGCCACTCATCTTGCTGCTCTAAGTCCTTGGACGAGCCGAGTGGTCTGGGCCTTCGACTGAAAGATCTACACAAAGTGAGCACGTCAATATGGCGTTGGTCCAACTCTGGCCTTGATACAAGCTGTTACCCGACGTGGCATTGATGCATAAAGTTGCCGGATGGTGTTCTGAGGAATGTCGTTCCAAATGGCCTCCAATTGATGAGCTAATTCGTCTGCAGTCTGAGATCGTCGCAGGCGATGCCCCATTTCAACCCAAATGTGTTCAATAGGAGAGAGATCTGGGGATCTGGCTGACTAAGGAAGTGTTTCGTAAGCATGCAGACAATCAATAGAGAGGCGTACCGTGTGTGGCCTGGCATTATCTTTCTGAAAAGTTGGCGCAGGGTGTCACGAAAGGAATGGCAATACAACGGGTCGTAGAATGTCGGCAACGTACCGCTGTGCTGTGATGGTGCCACGGTGGACTATCAAAGGGGTCCGGCTATCAAACGAAATGGCACCCAGACCATAACTCCCTGTTGTCGGGCCGTGTGGCAGTAAGAACAGGATCCTGACGATGTCCGGGATGTCTCCAGACACGTCTGCGCTGGTCGTCGGGACTCAGTTCGAAACGGGACTCATCACTGAAGACAACTCGTTCCTAATCCGAACAATTCCACGTTGATCGGACCCAGCACCATTGCAATCGCTGTTGACCGTGCATACTGGTCAGTGGTAGGCGGCGTAATGGACGCCACGAGTATAGATTGCTCCCGTAGTCTTCTATAAATGGTCCGGGTGGTCACTCCAGTGTTTGTTACACGTTGGATGGTTGATAACGACGAATCTCGTGCTCTCACAATCGCTCTATCTTCCCGTTCTGTCGTCACACTAGGCCTTCCGCTGCCCAGTTGCCCAAGAAATCTGCCATTCCGGACCCATTCCTGCTAACATCGCTTAATTGCTGCATCGTTCCTACCCAAAGCCGAGCGATTCGTTGGTGTGCCCTTCCAGCCTCATGTAATCCGACTGCACGCCCTCTTTCAAACTCCTTTATATGCTCGTAGTGGCCGTGAATACGCCAGGGAGGCATTGTTACAGTCAAGGTAGGTAAACGCAATCGAAGTCCACTGTACGTTTTGTTCCTGAAAGCGAGGTTCGCTCCTTATATACACCATGGTGCTCAGTTTCAATGCGCTGTAGTTCCGACTATTCATTCATTGGCTGCGAATTTTTGATCAATTGCATATTCGGTCGAAAGGTGCTTGTGTGTAAAGTTTCATTACTATAGAACTATTTTGCGGGGCGCGTCAATTTTTTTTTTGTCTTAGAGTGTATATGTAATATGGGCTACAATAGTCCAGTGAAGTAACTTTTCAGATTTCCAAACATATACTTTATTAATGACACTCGAAACATATCATTTGTTACATAGGCCGGGCAAACTCCTAATCGTCGACCAGCTAGCTCTCAGTCCGAAAGTCCTTCCGAGAGGTTGGTGGTAGGGGAAGGAGGGTACGGTCCCTGTGGATGCCTCCCCCACTGGGTTCCGGTCTAAATTGGGTGGCACTTCCCGACCGTCCAAACTGTTACCTTACACCTTTCTGGTAGGTCGGACGGTCTGGGTTTCAACAACAACACACTGTACACTTACATCGCAGGGGGAGGGATATGAGGATTTGCATATTTAATGATAAATTTGCATATTTAATGATTATGTCTTTTAAAATAAATAAACTAAAGTAGAATTTTTATAATTTTACTTTGGCATTTATGTTATAAGTTATACATAAATGCAAAAATGTTCGTGCCAGTGAGGAAGGTGGATAGGAGCGATTGGACGATTTTAAATTTTCATATTTAATGATTATGTTTTTTAAAATAAATAAACTAAAGTAGAATTTTTATAATTTTACTTTGGCATTTATGTTATGAGCTATACATAAATGCAAAAGTATTCGTGCCAGTGAGGAAGGTGGGTAGGAGAGATGGGGCGAGTTTAAATTTGCATATTTAGTGATTATGTTTTTTAAAATAAATAAACTAAAGTAGAATTTTTATAATTTGACTTTGGCATTTATGTTATGAACTATACATAAATGCAAAAGTATTCGTGCCAGTGAGGAAGGTGGGTAGGAGAGATGGGACGAGTTTAAATTTGCATATTTAATGATTATGTTTTTTAAAATAAATAAACTAAAGTAGAATTTTTATTATTTTACTTTGGCATTTATGTTATGAGTTATACATAAATGCAAAAGTGTTCGTGCCAGTGAGGAAGGTGGATAGGAGAGATAGGACGATATTAAATTTTCATATTTAATGATTATGTTTTTTAAAATAAGTAAACTAAAGTAGAATTTTTATAATTTTACTTTGGCATTTATGTTATGAGCTATACATAAATGCAAATGTGTTAGTGCCAGTAAGGAAGGTGGATAGGAGAGATGTGTTGATTTTAAATTTTCATATTTAATGATTATGTTTTTTAAAATAAATAAAGTAGAATTTTTATAATTTTACTTTGGCATTTATGTTATGATCTGTACATAAATGCAGAGAAAGGTGGGTAGGACAGATGGGACGAGTTTAAAATTTCATATTTAATGATTATGTTTTTTAAAATAAATAAACTAAAGTAGAATTTTTATAATTTTACTTTGGCATTTATGTTATGAGCGATGCATAAATGTAAAAGTATTCGTACCAGTGAGGAAGGTGGATAGGAGAGATAGGACGATTTTAAATTTTCATATTTAATGATTGTGTTTTTTAAAATAAATAGACTAAAGTAGAATTTTTATAATTTTACTTTGGCATTTATGTTATGAGCTATACATAAATGCAAATGTGTTAGTGCCAGTAAGGAAGGTGGATAGGAGAGATGGGATGATTTTAAATTTGTATATTTAATGATTATGTTTTTTAAAATAAGTTAACTAAAGTAGAATTTTTATAATTTTACTTTGGCATTTATGTTATGAGTTATGCATAAATGCAAAAGTATTCGCGCCAGTGAGGAAGGTGGATAGGAGAGATGGGACGATTTTAAATTTGCATATTTAATGAATATGTTTTTTAAAATAATTTCTAGTCCCAAAAGCATATCTGATTCTGTGTATTTACCTGCAAATAGCAGGCCCTACGGAAAAAGGAACAAAATTGCTGGGGTCATTAGAAACGCATTTGCTAACACACGTTTTTAATGCTTAAATGAATACTCTAATCACGCATTTAGAAAATGTGCTTCATTCGCAATTCTATTGCCAATGAAACAGAAAAGAAAAATAGAAATATTTATTCAGTGAGCATTTTGAAAATGATTACGGAATTATTTTTAACTACTGTAAAAGGACCGAGGTTTACTAATGTAAAAAGGCTTAAAATGAGCCTGAAAATGGCCCTAAAGTTTTGTAGCAGAACATGGTCATGAATGTTTTGTGAACTCTCCCCAACTCATTAAAATTCTTCACTCGTAAACCTAACGGGGCGTAGCTTCGAGGTACAAGTCTCTAATGTCCTCTCCTCTCCCAGGGATATTCTCAGCGGTGTGACTCTAGGTTCACTTTTCGGACCCAAATTGTTCGACCTTTACATTAATGATCATCCACGTTTCCCCAGTGTCACCCTAGGCTTGTACACGGACGACACGGCCCTGATCGCACAACATGAAGAAACACAAATCATGCACGACACCCTTCAAAAGTATCTTCATGACCTGACGCAATGGCTAACGAAATGGAGAATTAAAGTTAACGTTAGTAAATGTGCTTTCCCACCGCCCGCCACTAATTTAATACTAAATAAAGAGCCTGTTCCCTAGCAATCTAGCTAAGTACCTTGGAGAGCACTTGGATTCAAATTTAACGTGGAAACTTCAAATTCCTGAAATTAGTAAGAAAGCGAAGATTTCACTTGCCCAACTGCACCCACTCTGGGCTGGAAACAGCCGTCTGTCAACCAAAAATAAGTTATTGCTATACAAGTCCTGCATACGTCCAATAATGACATACGGATCCTCTATTTGGGGCAACGCAGCCGAATTCACCTCCAATTAGAAGTCCTGCACAAAGCCTTAAAATTAGGCCATTCTTGGAATACGTTCAAAAACGTTCTCTAAAATTTCACCGAGGTCTTAGAAGCGTAAATAATCCCACGCTCGACAGTATCCCACTGTACCACCCCAGGAACCTTAGAACGCCCTCGGTCGTTACCTGGGCGCTATGCACGGGATATCTATCTCCGATGTAAGCGGCCTCGTCCAGCATGCTTTTATGGCTGCTCACTTTATTTAGATTATGACTTCTAACCATTCTGTACCTTTCCCTTGCTTTTGGGAACCCAGGTTTAGTTGATTAGCCTTCCCCTTTCTCCGCTAGTGTTACTCAAGCTCAAGGCCTGCGTCCTCCGGGGTGCCCCTCTCCCGTCATATCTTTACCTACCTCTACTGGAAGCCCATTTGGCCCCAGTTTCTTTCTTTCTAAAGACCTGGGGACGGGCATGACTTCAGTCGTCGCACCCCCCCCCCCCCCCCCCCCGCCCAAGCACAACTTAGATTTAAATTAACCCCGTCCTTGAGATCTTGATGAAGCATATTTGTCTAATAAAAATCATAAATCACACATAGAAACACATAATAAAATTTCTGTAGTATCCAAAAATGTCTGTAAAAATCACACATACTTCTTCAAAGATTATCTATCTATCTCTTTTAACTAAGATTATTTTAACAAAAAGTATTCAAATATGGCTGGTATCTCACAAAAAACATAGGACCAAATGCAGGATTGAAACTGAATTATTGCGAATCAAACACACTTTTGTGTAACATAAATAGAAAATTTAAGAACATAAGAAATGTTAGTATAAAAATATTCTTTAAAATGTCACTCTAAATTAAATTATGTTTAAACTTCTTTCAGTCGTAAGCAATCAGCAGGTTTAAAATAGATTCATTCAAAGCACGTTTAAATTCTGAAATTCCCCCTCGCAACAGATTACAGCACAATAATAAGAAATTTCCCTTTCCAGAATTATGTAGCGCTATTTCAAGTCGATTAAATGTCAACCCTTTCCTTTCATTAAAACAATCTTCAAAAATCTGACAAGTATCCAAATGACCTACCGGAAAAACTCCCAGAGGGAAAACTCAGAACACGTAGGTTGAAAAAGCAAAGAACTTCCAACTTCATGAATGAAAAAGGATTGCGTACGTTTTACGCTAGCACGTGCTACTGAGAAAGCGTGGTCACACACACGTTGCCTTGGATACGCTCCAGAGGATGACGTCATAACCGCTTCACTACTGAGAGATACACAAAACGCGAAAACATGACCGGAAAGCTAACAATGTTAAACGCTTTGGATCCAAAGGAGACGAACTTTTTACTTCAGTGAGAGACCATGTTGGATGATTACGGTTTTCACGAACATCCTGAGTCATTAGTAAGTTCCGGCGGCGCTACGAATGCTTCGTGATGCATCCGCGGCAGAAAAAGTAGTTCGCAGAAGAGCACTAATGGAGCGCCTTCACAGAACCGGCTTTTCGAAGATGGTGGCGGGCGGCAATAATTTCTCCGTATTCTTAGAAATTGCGCAATGCAATGTTTGCGTACCTCCGAGGTAGCTTTTATCTACGTTATATTCAGGATGCTTTCAAATCAAAACTCATTTCATTTCAGCTCGCCGACGCGATTGAGTACTAAGCATCGTCTGCGGTTTTAGAATTCGTTAATAATTATTCCGATATTTAGCGTCAATATATTGATGTTTTTAAACATCTGTGGCATCACCTTGGAGAATAATATTTTGTAGAATTGTTTACTCTTTTGGAATTGTGCATTACTGACTATAGGGCTACAATTCTTGTTGGAAGTGTTGATGTTTACGAAATTCTATTTACCCTTTACTGCCAAACCAACACCTGTTGTGCCTATACAATAGTCAAAGGATATTCATCATAATTTATAGTTGTGTTTTTGTTCTTTTTTTCAAAAAAACAGTTAGTAGAAATATCAACAATTTCTACATCCACTTGTAAATTTACTGCTTTTTAAGAAGTTATGGTACCAGAAGTGCATCTTTATTGATAAACCGAACATCGGAACTTGTTGTGTATTAACGGAATATTTACCTTTCGGAGAACAACATTGCTGAAGGATTATCGTCGAACAATTGAACCGGAGTATTTCACAGCTGACAAGTGTCAGTCTCGATTACTGTTTTCGACTCACCGGAAGAGGCGTGGTTGTGAGTCACGTGCCGCGGCAAAAGTACGTGGGTTCCGGCGCCAGCCATGCAGCATCACTGAAACCGCAGTAAACAAGCGAACATTTGCCGCGCTCAGAAAATTTTTCGGAAACAGTCGGACGGCCGCTAGCTAGTGTTCCAAGCCAGTCTTGCGGCTGACCACAATGCATTTGCCAGCCGAGCCAGTCACTGCTTACGGATACAGACTCATGAGCGACCTGACGGGTCTGCCGCCGGTTGAGAAGTCGCTCGCCGTACTAGGACTAGAGGCTAGTCCCGGTGAACTAGTCAAGACGGGCAGCCCGTGCTTCGTCTGCACGGCGCTGCCTGCTCACTGGCGCTCCAACAAGACATTACCGTCTGCTTTCCGTGTGTTGTGTTTGGGTGATGTACCCGACGGTACACCGGTGACTGTGCGGGCAGGGAATGACGAAAATTTTTGTGGAGAACTGAGGAATGCTACAGCTGTGTTCAAGAGCAGAGAAGCCAAATTTAATGATCTGAGATTTGTCGGTCGCAGCGGAAGGGGTGAGTTTTATTTTGTT
This sequence comes from Amaurobius ferox, assembly GCA_951213105.1. Lineage (NCBI taxonomy): Eukaryota > Metazoa > Arthropoda > Arachnida > Araneae > Amaurobiidae > Amaurobius > Amaurobius ferox. The sequence goes on from OX578153.1 coordinate 89,864,137, forward strand.
TATTTATTTTTGTATTGTATTAGTGCTTAAAAAAAAATGCATAAAAGAAGCTAATATTGTCAGTTTAGCCCTCTTAAAGCTCCTTTAGCAACAAGAATATCAGTTGAAACATAGAATACATGTATGCACATTTCCAAATTTCTTACAAAATATTATATCATTGTGTATCAATTTATTTTTACTAAATGGTTTCGCAGCCGATATGTGCAGGGCTTTACTTACGCATGGGCCACCAGGACCACAAATTTACTGTAAAGGTCAGTATTAAAAAGGTTTAAAAAAATTAAAAAATAGCGATATGTAGAAAAAAAAATTATGTTTGAAAATTTCTATAATATTATTATTATTCTGTTTAAAATTTTCTACTGCGATTACATGTTAAATTTATATCTTTGATTATTTTTTATCTGGAATATCGTATCACAGCATTTTTATATGCCACAAGCATTTTTTACTGTTGACGACACATATAATTTTAAAATGCATACTTTATAAATGGGGGGGGGGGGCAAAGATAACTAGGTTCTGAACCAAAGCAGCAGATATAACTTTTCGGACCCCTATGCAGCAAACGTGCAGACTCCCTTACAACCCCTATTTGATAAGTTATTGACCTATTTCCATAAACTGTTCATGCGGCCCGGATCTCTATGCAATGCGTTCCTTTGTGGGCTACCCCCCCCCCCCTCTCCTGTTGTCGTCCCTGTCCAGAGCCTAGGGCTCCCAAAATAACATGAGCCCCATCTTGCTTAAGTCAGGCTCGCTCATGATACAAGCTAGAAGCTGGTATGCGCATACTACAGTTGTTAAAAATGTTTCAAGATCTGAAATATTTTAACCCATTTTTATAAACACACTGTTTATTAAATTGGGAGAAATATTTGAGAAAAATTAAACAAAAATGTAGCTACTAAAAATTACTTTCAAATACTAAAGAAAATTTAAATATGCATTATGTTCACGACATACAAATTGTGTAATATATATTTTAATTAGTGGTATATTTGATAACTGGGATATTTTATTGGCTAGATATCCAATTTGGTCATTGGCGAATTTGGCGACTGAAACTTCCCCCCCCCCCCCCCTCCTTCTCTCAACAATATATTTTACTTTTAGCCAGATTAATTAAATATGCTCATGCTGAATTTCAAATTATTTTATATTAAATAAAAGAACTCTGTAACAAAAATATTTTGTCAATATTTTTTTTATTTTAGAATGTTTAGTATGTAAATATTTAAAATGGAAACATTTATTTAAAAATTATATTATAAAACATAGACTCGCTCATCTAATTTGAATATTTTAAATACTAAATATATAGCGGTAGCATGTTCCCCTAATCCGGGGAGTATTTTCCCTTATTTTAGTCAAAGTTATTTTATTTTTATTTATCTATTTATGTATTCATTTCCCCCCCTCTTGCCAGATAAAGAATAGCATATTACTTACAAGCTTTTTGTTAAAATAAAAATATTCTGAGATATATATTGATTTGTTTTGACATCCTCTTCATTACCAGCCTATGGACAATGTCAGAAATTGTTGACATTCAGCATAGACTGGTAATGAAGAGGATAAATAAAATGTAAGAGATGTGTGCTATATCAATGTTTTAAAATATTATATCAATGTTTTAATAATCAATGTTATAAATATTATATAATCAATGTTTTAAAATATTAGTATTTTATTATTGAGAATATTAATCATCGTAAATGTTTTTAAAAATATAAAATATCATCAAATGATTGTATACAATTTATCAATATTTGAGGGGGGAGGGGGCGTTCTCTTTACTGGCTATACTGTGCTAAGGCACTGGTCATCTGGACTATTACTTCCATAGAGAAAATTTAGGCCACAAAATTACCGCAATAGTACCAGATCCGGAACCCACAGCTCGAGCCAAAAGACCTTTTGAAATGTAGAGCCAATCCGAACCCATAGACCCATTCCAAATTTCCAAACGTTAATATTTTTATCAATAGACATGAATTTATGAACTTTGGTGTTCAAAATTAAGGTAAAAATTAGTTTTTTCAACACTTTGAATGGTTGAAATCAACAAAGTAATTTTGTGAACTTTGCGTGTTTTTCTAAATGTGTTTAAAACATGAATTTGTGTCCTTTTTTGTGCTCAGAATTAACGTAAAAATTGTTTATTTCAACACTTTAGTTCATAAGATTACTTTGTTGAAATCAACAAGGCAATCTTATGAACTTAACATGTTTATCTAAATGTGACTCAAACATTGAATTTGTGCTCTTTTTGTGTCCAGAATTAACGTAAAAATTAGTTTTTTCAACATTTTACATATCTTAATAAACGTTCAGTTACTAAATGCAAATGAAAATTGAATAAAAACTGCAAATTTGGTGACATCTCAAATAAGTATTCGTGTTATCTTGTGAAGTGGGTCACGTGATCTCTTCATATGATATGGGTGTAAATTATTATTTTCATTTTTATTTAAAAACTACCCAATAGGAATTTGAGTCTGCAGGAAAAGTCATGTGATGTCCATGTTATATTTTTTATTTAGGTTTTGGAGGAGAGGTGTAGTTCCCAATAAATCTTTATTTAAGCATATTCCAACTCCTCCTACATATATATACTCGTAGGGTCATCACTTTGCTCATTCCCCAAAGCTCTACAAATATCTTACAGCAGTTTTAGTAAAATTAAATGGATTCCATCTACATAATCATATTGAAACATTTGAATATCCCGGCGCCGGACATACGAAATACTTCCCTAGTATTATCCGTAGATTATCTTCTTCACGGGAGTTCTTTGTGGGGGGCCCAGCGCTTCAAAGATACCGCCTTTGTAGAAAAGGTGTGGGTCCAAGACTTGCTGATGGTTTCCAGAATTGGGGAAGAAAGACCTTTGAAATAGCTCCTGCACTATCCTATTGTGAGTTTCTAGGATTGTGCTAAGGGAAGATATATTGTTGACAATTGGAATTGGATCATCTTTTGTTGGGGGGTGAGCAAAGTGATGGCTTCTTTTGCATCATTTGACGTCGGTAGCCGGTAATCTACAATGTGAATAGATTAGTTTCAGAAAATTCTCTGTTTACAATCGGTTGTAGAATAGTCAGCCGGTGGGACGAAACGTCTGCTCCAGGCGCTGAATAAAAAGCTGATGTAAGCTGCACACTGCTTTCCCTACAGACTCAAATTCTTTTATCTTGACTTCGTTCATCTCGCATTTATTGGAATTTAACCGCACACGAAATTGAATTCATAGCTGAAAGATTCCAGGACATAATGCTTTATGTATTTCTTTTTAACATTTCTATGCACCGAACATTTGAAAATATTTTATATAAAAAGTATTTTTGAAAAATCGTAAATGCTAAATTTTCATTTTTTAATCTGACAAAAATATTTTTAAATATTTTTTTTTCAAAAATTAAATTATTATTTTTTTTTAAGTTTAGTGCATGCATACTTATTAGTTTAACATGTATATTAATATCTAGGCCAGTTCATCTTGCATTTATTGGAACTTAACCGCACACGAAATTGCATTTATAGCTGAAGGATTTCAGGATAGAATGTTCTACGCATTCCTATTTAACATTCTATGCACATAATCTAAAACATTTGAAAATATTTTACAAAAAGTATTTTTGAAAAATCATAAATGCTAATTTTCATTTTAAATCTGACAAAAATATTTTTAAATTTATATATATATCGTGATTTTTCGATAAATCGTCTGATCAAACTTGCCCGTGTCAAAAATATCCAGCTTTTATAAACATAAATTTGGGCCATATAGTAACCGGTGATCTAAATTTGCTAGATGATTATAATTTGAAACATACTTTTGAATTGGGAACTAAATACAGAAGCGGAGATTAACGTGATGTTGTGGATGGTATAGTGAATGACATTGAGATATTTATATATAAATGTGCAGTAAAATACAGCCTACCGACTCCAGTATTCGATGAATGGAAATCTTGTGTAATGTACAGGGTAAGGATAAAATATGGAGTTTTGGAAAAACATGTTAAATATGGGAAATACAGTATTAAAAATTTGGAAAAATTACAACGTGATTTTGTAATAACATACGTAGAAAGTTACTTCTAATTATGCTTTCACTTGCCAACATTTTTACAATAAAAAGCTTATTGCTAGTTACTTTGATAAAAATGCATATTTACAGCTTAATCAGTCTAAGACGGAAATTGAAAATCGTGTCAAGGCTAAATATAAAATTTTGAGTTACAACATAAATTCAATCAAATTCCCATATATAACTCTTATACCTAAACTTCATAAAACCCCCATAAAATTTAGACCTGTCACTAATGGTTATAAAACATATTTAACTTATGCCAATGTAAGTCTTTTAAAACTTCTGAAGAACATATTGAAAGAAATAAAAAATTCTGGTGTATATTTCATAAATAATAGTTGTGAAATTATTGAGAAACTTAAAAATATTTCTGACGATTTGCAGTACAGGAGTTGTGATTTTAATGACCTTTTTTGCAATATTGATATAAATGATTTGTTTTGCATATTAATGGAAATGTATGAAAAGTATGAGATGCAAAACCTTATTAAAAAACATATTTACAAGTGTCTGATCGAAATGGTATTATTTGAAACTGTACTTTATGATGGAACAGAGTTTTATAAACAGCGGAATGGCATACCAATGGGAGGGGCTTGCTCCTCTATTCTTGCAGATATATACTTGACCAAATACGAAGAGGGAACTCATATATTAAATGAGATTGTATACATTCGTTATGTGGATGACATTTTATATGAATGCCACGATGGCCGGGATCACTTAAATTTTACTTTTTATCCAGCAAACTTAACATTGACAGAAAATACACGTAACACTGATAATAGTATTAATTTCTTGGATTTAACTATATATAAACAATCTAATGGTAAAGTGGGATTTAAATTATATGATAAAAGAAAAGACTTTAATTTTAAAATAAATTACATAATTAATTGGAATTCTTGTCTACATCGTAATGTTTTCAGGAACATTATTTTAAATTTTTTAACAAGAAGCAAACGATTAAATAGCTGTGCAGTAAATCGATATGGAAGTGATCTGGGCTATCTGAATGAAGCAATTGCAAAGGGTTACCCTTTACGTTTTCTTAGTGACATTATATGTAAATTTTTCAGCATAACCGTAACAGAAAGTTACAACTTATATTTAAATAGGGGTACACTTTCTGTCTGAACTGCAGTTGCGAAGCATTACGGAGGTCTGTTTATCTGTTTGATGGTGTTCATTTTATACACATTAAAGGTCCTTTACTTCTTGAAGGATTGAATGGTGAAGTGTATGCGAGGTTTGTTTATCTTGTTTATTGGTGTTAGATATTTGATATTTAAAATGTTTTTTGTGTTTCTGTTTGGATGTAGTAAATCTTGTTGATACTGTTTTGGTGTAGTGTCTGTACAGGTTTTTCAATTTTTTTTGCTTTTTTAGTTTTAGTATATGTACTTGGTTTGCGACTTTGTATCCACTTCCGGGAGTGCCGTCATAACAATTAGCTGGCTTAACCGGGAAGTGGGGGTCACAATCCCCCCCGGCGTACTTTTGATACATTGTCGTTCTTTTTTTCCTTTATCTTTTGTATTATATAAATGTACTTGTTTGAGCAGCTAAGCGCCTTTAGGTATATTTTCAGTAGTGTGATTTTGATGAGGTTAATAGTTATATTTATATGTATATATATATATATATTTCAAAAATTAAAGTATTTTAGGTTTAGTGCATGCATACTTATTAGTATAACATGTATATTAACATCTAAGCAAGTAAGATAATAACTTTTTTGTAATCATGCGGACAGACAAAAAAATTGAAATTTTGGAAATGGATTTAAATAAAAGTCAAACGTGGGGAAATTGCAGTGTGCTTAATTCGCGTCTGATTTTGGTGCGATTTGCTTTAAATTAATCCTAAAAAAGGTAGTATATTTTTAAAAACAAAATTTTAAAAATCTGTTTTTTTAAGGTTAAAATTTGAAAATCTGTTTGTTCTAAACAAATTCCTCGATTCGAAACAAGAAATTTCCCGCCATAATGTACGTTCAGATCTTTCGTTGGTTGTTTATTTTGTATAAGCTGTTGGTGGTTAGTTCCTAAACTACTAGCATGTGGGAGCTATCTTTTCATACACTTTACACAAATTTGAGGTTTACCACAGTGCCAACATAACGGCTTGCTGCCTTGTGGTTTAGTTGTGTGTTAACATTTCACAGTTGGTTTAGCTGGGGCTTTGTCATTGTGTCACAAGATTCAATTGAGATAAATTAGTTTCTCTTTCAGTGTGAGAAAAAGACCACATTTAATGGCACGTGTTGATCTATCTGTTATTGTGAAATAACAGAGGTACTACGTCCCCATTGCTCTAACTTTGAAAATATGCAAATTCTGTAATTATACGAAGTCATATATTTAAAGAAATTCTTTAATGATTTTGTTGCCCCGTTATTAACACTTGAAATGCTTATAATTAAAATCATTTGATCTTTGAAGAGAAGATGGTAGTTTTAAATTTTCATTTATTAAATTTTATTTAAAAATAAATCCAAATTTTTAGGACTAATTTATAGCTAACCGCATCTACATCGAACGTAATTAAGTACAACCATAAAAGTTGCAGTTGTATACATTACGGTTTCCCTCAGTTTGACTCTTTTTTTCCAAGTTCAAACTTTTGTGTCTGCCTGCATGACCACAAGAAAGAAAAAAAAAACTATTATCCTGTTTATTTAAAAATTAATGGAACTAAAAAGTATGCATGCATTTAACCTTACATATTTTACTTTTGTAATATATATATATATATGTGTGTGTGTATATATAAAATAATAGTTTGAAGAGAGAAGTTGCAACTCAAAAATTCTAACTTAAAAAATGCCTACATATAAAAAAAGTATTAAATAGAGAATCATCATTCAAATGGAAAAACAAATGCAAATTTCTAGTAATCAAGCTAAAGATAATCAACAAATATCAATGGAATGGAATCGATAATTGAAAAACAAATAAAATTCAAGCATTAAAACTATACACGTGGATAAGCTTTAGGCCTAAATAAATTAATTGTTCATTTTGAAAAAACTCTTCGTCAGATCCAAGTATTTAAGTATTTAATCAAAAAGTATTTAAGTATTTAATCAAAATGTGTGTTTCTGATATTAGAGATAGATAATATCTATAAACTCTAATAACTTTGAACAACACACATAAAGATAGAGAAATTATGAAGGAAACAAGAATACCTGGAATAAAAAAACACTGCAAATGTGTTAACCATTGAAACCCAAAATAAAGAGACCAGTGTTACCAATCGCAAAGTTTAAAAGTAGAGATCCACTATTGCCAATACTGTTTATATATATATATAATAGTTTGAAATATAAAAATATTCTTTTGTCTGATTTAGAAAAGAAAATAAGAAATTATCACTTAAGATTTTTCAAATATACTTTTTTGCAAAATATTTTCGAATGCTTTATATTTAATGCATAGAAGAATTAAATTATTTCTGGTAGCTGTAATTATAAGATAATTTAGCGAACAGCTAATTTCCGTTATTGGTTTTTTGAGCTGTGTTATATCTTCGAACTCATATCTTTTAAATCAATCGCGATATGTATTAAAAAGATAGTCATATTTTCACATGAACAACATACACATGTTAAAGCATAAAAACATTGATTTAAAAATATAAAAAACATGTGCATTTATTCAAAATCATAGCAAAATACATATATAATTTATATTAAAACTACCTTCTCCCCTTAAAGAAAACTTTAAACAGTTAAAAGGTTTCTTGTTCTTGCACGATTATTTTGGCATCTCATGCACATCTTTAGTCTAATAATTCTGAAAAGAAGATGGTGGTACATACATGCGCTAACGTTTTTAACACTTTACAACAAATTTGAAAAGTGTTTATGACATTTTTCATTCATTTTGTCTGCCTCCGTTCGCACGATAACTGTCGCAAAAATAACTTTATCAAAATGAAATTTTAGTATGTTGTTCAGACGGTCTGTGGGACCTATAGGAATATAATAAATTAATAATATCACCCAATTAGTTTTGATTGAACCCGGGTTGAAAAAATGAAATACATTGAACCCTATGGGATCTAATTTTTCAAACATTTTTTAAGCGAATTTAAAATTCACAAATTGCGTCAAATATTTTAGAAAATATTCAAGTTATGCCATAAAATATATAAAAAAAAAAAAAATTCAACAAAATATGTTCGGTAGTTTTTCAAATAAAAATTAAAATAATAATTACACCCATATCATATGAAGAGATCACGTGACCCACTTCAAAATAAAATATGGCATCCATATTGGGTCCAAATCGTGATTTTTAAAGTTGTTTTTAATTTATATTTAGTGTTGTATCCGTCCTAAAACCGCTCTATTTTTACTTAATTTCTGTGCATCTATATTCTGAAATAGTGCAATTACAATATATTTGAGATTAAAGGATCAGTGCCATCCATCTTGTCGAAAGCCCAGACCGTCCGGCTCATCCTAGGACAAAGAACAGCAATGTGCGTGGCCGGGCCATCCATCTTGTGTCAAAATCGTGATTTTTAAAATTCTTTTTAATTTATATTTAGTGTTGTATTCGTCCTAAAACCGCTTTATTTTTGCTTAATTTCTGTGCATTTATATTCTGAAGCAACGCATTTAAAATATATTTGAGTTTAAATGATCATCCAACTTTGATTATTTCTACAACGAAACTTAATTTTCACTTATGGAGAATGTAAGCACATCTAGCTGTAAGATGAGTTGCATAAGAATTGCTGAACTTTTTTAATGCAAAAATTATTTAGCTCTAGAGTCTGCAATATAGTTTATATGAATGAAACATTCATTGATTTTACATAGAGACGCACACGATTTTATAGCAGACTTTTTCGATGAAGTTTTAAGCATAGAGTTAAATTACTTTTACTTCCATGGTTTCAAGTTTTAAGTAAAATAAATTATCGTACTATTGTGATGAATGAAAGGAATGGAAAAAAGTGTATAAATGAAATATTTACTGCCGATTTATATTTCTATGACTTCATTTGAATAAAGTTCATTTTTTTTCGATGAAGTTTTAAGTTTTCAAATATAATAAATTATTCTAATATTGTGTTAATTTTAAAAAATATTTCCGCTGAATGTATCGCATTTTAGAGATGTTTAAATAAAATTGCATTTCAGTTGGAAAGTGTTTCATAATCAATGCTTTATGCATGATTGATCTTGTTTAATATTCAGTTTTCTTTTTCAGGCAAACATTTCAACCTGACCATTCACATTGGCACAAACCCACCCCAAGTTGCAACCTACAACAAAGCCATCAAGATAACAGTCGACGGACCAAGGGAGCCAAGAACAAAAATTCGTAAGTCTTTGAATTTCTTACTTCTTATCTATTCATTATTTTATAAACTCTCGATGTGGTTAAAGTTCGAGAAACTGAAAATATGCTTATCCACTCGATGCATTATCACAGTTATATTCCACAGTGTTTAATTAACTTGTATTAAAATTAGTATTATGTAAAAAAAAAAATCTAATGTGACAGCACATGACTTTCCTTGCAGAATCTCTTTCATAATCCATTAAATTGAGTTTAATTACATAAACTGATAGAGAAACTTATATGAAATTATATCCATTCACAGTTTTATTATACGTTTTCATTTGCTAACTTTATGCATTTTAAAACGTAGACAGCTCCTTAAAATTACGAAAAAAAAAAAAAAAGCTTAAATATCTCGAGAACGATTTATATTAGAGTAATGCGGTTGGTCTTATTCGTTTTGCCTCCAAAAGTTACGTATTAAACAACCATTTAATCAATAGATTTAAACATGTTTTATCTATTATTTCGGTTTTGACAAATTTTGCTGGCTATTTCGTAAAAAATTGCCGATTTTGTTGTTCCAAATCGAACCAAAATGTAATCAGCACCAGGATAGCGTGATTTGCTTACTAAATTTTGCAAAATTTCGTATAATTTTTGTGTAACATTTCGATTAGTTTTTGAGCTAGAATGGATACAATCGTTGATTTCACAAACATACACAAACACACACGCTTAAAATGGTGCATATTCGTGTTCTAAAGTGCTCGAAGAGAATTAATTTGTCGAAAAATCGTGTTTCGATTTTCGACACGATTCCAATACTTTCCCTATACACCATGCATTATAGACAATGGAAAAATATGTATATTATTAGGATTTCTTATCTAAATTATTCTTTTAAATTAATTTGAATATTTTTTATTCTTTTTTGAAGTTGGCAACAGTTTAGTGACGCAGATAGCTGCATTTGGCCTATCCGTGTTAATACTATTTGAATATCATTAACATATATAGTGTAGTTCACATTTTCAATATCCCCATATTATGCAGTGTTGTACCACCAGCATTATTCCGGGAATGTTTTTGAAATAATACTATTAAATTCTAATCAATTTTTAATAATTGTAAATATTAAAAAATTTGTCCAGTTCTAGTGTTTCATATAATGTATCTATATTAAATTTGATATTGGTGGGAGCATTCGTCCTTGAGATATCGTATCCACACCAAAACTTTCTGTACACAAAGAAAGTATTTCGTTGCAATTACATCTCCTGAATTATTTAATTACTATAAATTATTCACATATACAAATATTTTTACTTTTAAATGTAAGTTAAAAAAAAATGCTAATTACCAATATTTCTATTTTTACCTTCTCTTAATATTGTATTGGAAAAGTATTGTTTTTTTTCAAAAATTTTCGAATTCGAGATTTTGGCGGAAATTATATAATGAAACGTGTTTTGGATTTCTATAAGAACGAGTTTTATAATCATTGCCATGATTCAAATCATAACTTGTTATGGTATTCCATGTATAAATAATAATTAAGTATATTAATTTATAAATGGAATATTAAATAAATTACCAATAAATTAATAATTATAACTTATTATTAATAAGATGGATTAAAATATTTTTCCACCTCTGTGAAATAATACTGGGTACGTCAATGGATGTAATGTGTTTGCAAATGAGCTCAAAGCCAGTCTTTCAGTTCCAATCTGTATTGATTCGGTTGTATATTTGATGACCGCTGATGGAATCTTTCTTGGAAAGTAAGTTATTATATGGCTTACTTATCTACCTGATCGTCACCGGAAGTGTGATACGGCCATCTATCGAAGTGAATTACTTACTGCAAGCTCCGTTTATCCAGTTGGTCAGTTTAAGCATTTTCTTCAAATCCACAGCCACCTGCTTCTTCCACAATTACTTTCTTCCTGCAACTGTAACTGTTCGTGCTATATCGGGTGTGTTCAGGAAGACTGACTGAAAGAATTATAAAATTAACGGTTGCTCTTAGAAATAAAGTGAAATATATGAAAAATAAAGTCAGCAGAGGAGAATTTAGCCATGATATTTGTTACACCCCCTGGAACGGATGTTTTCATAAAAATACGAGATTGGGTTCTTTTTTGTACGCCCCCCCCCCCCCCCCAATCAAAAAATTTAAATTAATAAAATTTACGCATCACTTGATTAGGACGTAAAATATTTGCCCGGTACATTTTGATAACAAAAAAAAAAATTGCTGAATTATTACAATTATTGTCATTAGGTCCCGTTTGATTACAAGGGACAAGCAACAAATAAATTGTTTAAATTTAAAAGGAAGCAAATTTCAATTGGAGGTTTTCCTGTTAAAAACAGATTTGTAGATGTCCCCCTTATTCACTTTCAGAGGAAGTTGAGTATTTCCACTTGCAATTCCAGGTATAATAAAATGTCAATAATTTCAATTATCGATATCTCCAGCGAATATTTCACCAAAAAGCACCGGGTTAATTTATTTTCCTCTAATTAAGAAGTTGTTGTTGTTGAGACCCAGACCGTCCGACCTACCAGAAAGATGTAAGGTAACTGTTTGGATGGCCGGGAAGTGCCACCCAATTTAAACCGGAACCCAGTGGGGGAGGCATCCACAGGGACCGTACCCTCCTTCCCCTACCACCAACCTCTCGGAAGGACTTACGGACCCACATGTTTAACGTGATCGTACTCCGCATGAACACGGCGGCAGTTGTGGCAGCGTGCAAACCACCGGGTTACTTCGCCCGAAATGTGCCAACAGCACGCGGTGTTCCCAGGTGGTCACCCACCCAAGTACTAACCGCGCCCGATGCTGTTAGTACTCCCTGTATAATAAGTTGCTAAAAGCGCGTATTTTCAATTTGGGAAACGTTAATTCAAAGCCAAGTGCATTGTGCAAAACCAAAGTTATTGCATTATGTAGATCAAGTCCTGTGCTGCCCACATCAGATTTTTCTCTTATTTTTTCGAAGGATACTTTTCTTTCGTTCGTTTTTATTCGGAGCATTCCACAAGAGCGAATTTGAGCAGAAGGCGAAGTTGATTTTTCTGCGACGAAGACATAGCCAAGTTGTAAAGTCGAATTTGAGCAGAAAGAAAGTGTACACATCCTGGTTCATGTTGGTATTTTAATCGTAGTACGTCCGGACGTTGCCAAAATTTTAGTCTCTCTCTCTCCCCCCCCCCCCCCCTCACACACACACACACACACACGAAACTTGCCGGGGTGAAGACACTTTTTTTTTTTTTTTTTTTTTTTTTTTTGTGTGTGTGTGTGTGTGTAATGTTTAACCTGTGCTTCGCTAAAAAAATTGTAAACAATTCCTGTGTCTGCCAAAAATCGAATCATCGTTCTCCGGATGAGACGACGTTGCACGTGATGAAACCACTCCTCGCTTCGGCACTTTATATTCTTGATAGCCGATTATAAAGAACTGAATTGTTGAAAGATTGCCACAATATCTATCAACAATTCAGTCTATCTGTAAATATTTCTGAGTGTCTTATAAATATATCTGATTGTGAACGTCTCAGATTTTATACATTTATTTAAAAGTTTTAAATAAAAGTTATTACTTTTAAAGTAAATCTTAAAAATTTTCAAATTACTCAAAAGTAAATAAACACTTTCAATTTGAAATATTTATATAGGCAGTTTTTATTGCAGAATCACAAAATTTTGTAGCTATATAGAAATGTAGTACCTGGCATGCAAAACCAATTAATGTGCAAAATATGGTGTATTTATGTTTTTTTTATCTTTCCTTGAAGTAGAGACAACATTCTTAATCAAATGTTATGTCAAAGTATGAACAAATAGAACTGACTTTTTTTTTCCCTCAAAAAGAGCTCACAAAGTTTAATAAAAATATGCTTAAATATTAATTAAACGCGTATTTTAAACGTAATTTTTATTATAACGAATAAAAAAACATTTTTTAATATACCCACTGTCTAAAACGTCCTAAAAAATAGAAAATATTTTTTTTTTCATTTCTACAATGTAACAATTCGGGTCTGCAGATTAAAAGTGGGTGGTTGAGAACAATTTCCAATATATTAACTATTGGAATTTATATTTAATCAGCCACCTTGTAATATCTTTATTAACTATCTGTATACTGATTATATATATATTTCAAGAGTTAATATATTGGCAATTATTCTCAAATGCTCACTTTTAATCTACAGACCCAAATTGTTAAAATTTTTAAATGGAAAACTTATTTTCTACCTCTTATGGCACTATAAAAACAGGGTATATTAAAAAAAAAAAAAAAATGTTTATTTATTTATCTTTCGACAGTTTAGTTTTAACAACTTTGAATCTTTCAATTTCAAATGTTGTCATTTAAATCATAAAATTATTTATTTTTATAATCTGGAATTATCCAATCATTTTATTTTTTAAAATTAAATTTCGAGTCATTTTCGTTTATTTAAGCATCATTTATTTTTATAAAATTGACGACAGTTTCGCACATTTGTCGCCTAATTTTCGCCAGAATTTTGTGAAATAAAATTTTACCGAACAAACAAAAAATTCCATCGCTCAATAGAAAGTGGGAATAACAAAATCATTAATTTAGGATAAACCGTTATCCAGTTTAAGTTTTTTGAAAAACTTTGGCGATTTGGCGCTTTTTTAAAACGCGCCAAATTATTGCAAATTTAAGTGGAAATTAATTTTAAAATGCAATTTCAAACTCAGATTAATGCATATAAGGAATAGGGGGGAAATGGATTTTAGTCTAAGAAAAGTTGCATGTTGCTCACATCAGATCCAGACTTCTTGTTTGTTCTTTTATCCCTCTCTTGATACGGTCAAAAATAGCAACAAAGTGTCTGCCTTACCCTGTAACTGAGTAAACTGAGATGAGTCCTGATTTTCCCCGCGGAGACTTGGTGTGTTTTTTTTTTAATTTTTCCTTATTCTCTTATCGTTTCGAAGGAGATTTCTGTTGAATTTGTTTTTCCTAAAGTCCCAAGAGTGACGGTTTCTTCACGACGTCATCTGAGCAAGAGGAAAGTACACATCCTGATTCGTAATGGTATTTCAATCGTAGTGGATCCAGACGTTGCCAAAAAACGATATTTTATTCCCTCCCCCCAGCACAAGACTTGTCACAGCACCGTAATTTTTGTTTTAAATACTTGAGAATATTACCCCCTCCCCTCCTCAATTGGCTGATTTAGTTTCCCCACGTTAATCTATGAAAAAAGTCCTAAACCTCTGACTTTTTTAGTTATGGGGATTTTTCCACTCTGTGATTTGCAAAGCGTAGATGCTGAGAATAGGAAGGTTTGTGATTTTATATTAATTTAATAAAATAATTAAAAGTATCTACATTCATGGGCACCCATAGGGGAGGGCAAGAGGGGACGCTTCCCCACCACACACACACACACACACACACACACACACCTGAACGTTCACTCTCAGGAAAGTGTGCATCAGACTTGTGGATATTGTACATCTTATCCTGCAGTTTGCCCCAGTGATGTCAGTGATTTCCCCCCCTCATAGAAAATGTTCTATGGACGCAAATGTTTATATTAGGCAGATTGAGTCTAATTGACTAAAGGATGAACTACACCTGCCAAAATGCTAAAGGTAAAAACTTGAAACTTTGCATACCTAAGCCACTTGATCTATAAGTAATGTGAAAAATTATAACTATTTTGAGCAAAATTCTAATATTTTATAATTGCATAATCTTTAGTTCTAACATTCTTTTAGCTATAAATCAAGGACGGCTATAAACACATTAAATTCGTTTTTATACCATCATGCACACACACACATACACACACAAAACCTACCTCAAATTTTCTTCGAACATTCGATTACGTTTAAAATCAAGAGTTCCCACTTATTGCAGTAATCGTACTAAATTATTTTCAAAACGCTTCATTCTTTCGTGAGATATTACGTCCACAAACACGCGGACATACACAGTGACATACATACACATACACTTATATGTATACATACACACGCACACACCACCTCAAAAACATTCGATTCGAGTTCAGGGATGCTTAAAATATGTTCTTCCGTCGAAAACCCGAATTCGAATCTTCGACCCTGTTGTAATACATTATACTATGTATGTAGAGAAAGTAATAGCAGGAATATTGTCGTTTTGCACATTTCAATTGCACCTACATTTTGCAAGGTATTTTCTTTCGTGCGTTGTTCCGTAAACATGTTTTTCTTGGCTATTCGCGTATTTGGCAGACATCCCATTACACGGTCTGGGCAATAAATTTGAACTCAAGATTTCACTGCTTATTGTTCATAGGAAAAGGTTTCCAGTCAATTATCCTTGGTGAAAGAAAGTTAGTACACCGCGGTAATTGTGTTACTTTTAATCTTGTAGTTCAGGGGTGATCAAACTTTTCTTTAGTTGTCTACACGTTTGCTGCCCGTTTGCTTAAACTGTATATTTTTTGTGCAAGTTCCATTCACAAGAACAAATACAAACAAACACACATAAAAACACAACAAACTCATATAAAAACAACACATATACAACAACAAGCATATGTAAGAACTACACACATACAACAAAAAACACATATAAAAACAACACATATACAACAACAAACTCATATAAAAACACAACAAACACATATAAAAACAACACATACAACAGCAAGCATATATAAAAACACAATAAACACAACACATATACAACAACAAACACATATAAAAACAATACATATACAACAACAAACATATATAAAAACACAATAAACACAACACATATACAACAACAAGCACATATAAAAAGTTCGTTTTGGGGGTAAAAGCTTTTATTCATAACTCGTGATTGATTCTTTATGCCTGTTTCAATTTTCGAGGCTCTGTCAAATGTTAATAGGTTAAAATGTTCTACTTACTATAAGACTAAGCTGTGTGCCAAAATTTCAGCTCTTTATAGGACGTAGGGAAGGTTGAAAGTATGTTGAAAAGGTTGTCAAAGAAGGTGAAACAGACAGCCAGCCACATATCGGTCATGACAAGTTAAATAAAAGCTTTTAAAAACACGTTTAACACTTTTAAAAACATAGTTATGTGTTTCAACACAGATTTTTTTTTTTTTTTTCCCGAAAAATTACTTACATGTGATATTAGTTACAGTTTTTAATTTTGTCCAACTAAGTCGTGGATAAATTCCAAATTTTCTAATTTTTTTTTCATTATTCTTAAATATTTTTAAATATTCTTAAATGTTTTTGGTGAAAGACAAGTGCATTAAATTTTATGAAAGAAAAGCGAAAGCAACCGTTTTATTGCGGTAACATTGAAAAAAAACACAATGTGGGCAACACATGACTTTCCTTATATAATGCAATGAATTTACTACTTTTACAGTTAAAAAGATTTTTATTCTTATAGTAGATACTTATATTCTTTCCAAGATATTGAATTTTCTTCAATTAGTCGTCATTTTCATTGATTTAACGTCATTTTTATTAATTTGGCGACATTTTTGTTAATTTGGCAACAATTAAAAATGTCGCCAAGTTGTCGACATTCCGCCAAAATCTCGCCAAGCGTTATAGACGGAGAAATAAGTTATTCTTACAGCAGATAAATGACTATTGGCGTTCAAATACAAAAGTATTATTCAAAGTATCTTTTTTCATGAATGGAACGAGCTAGATCCACGAGAATGATGTCACCCAATTTATCGCATGGTATTACATATGGAAAATGAACATGTTTCTCAATAGGAAATATTTTTATTTTTATTTTATATAACTTTTTGATAATTTTTTTGAAAATGTGCAATATCGCGAGAACGGTTCATGTTAGTGTTCTAAAATTTATGTCAATCGTTTTCTAATGAAAAATTACATAAGAAATATCTATTTGCGTAACTTTATTAGTAGTTTTGATTTTTTGACGATTTTTTCAAAATTTCACTCGAAAATTTAGGGGGGTTCTGAACATTCGATTGCGTATAAAAACAATAGACTTCCAGCATTTACGGATTGTGATTTTTGTACCAAATTTCGTTCGAATCTGTCCATTTGTTCGTTAGTTATCTTCTCGATAGACAAACTGACACACACACACACACACACACAGACATCACTTCAAAAATGTTTGATTCGTGATCAGGGATACTTGAAACGTGTTCTCCCGACGAAAATTCGAATTTTCAACCCCGTCACAATACTTTCCTTATACATTATGTATATAAGGAAAGTAATTACAAACAAAATGATCCAGCACAGAAAAGAAAAGTTCAATTTTTCGCCTGGCAACTAGCCGTCTTCACTCATCCCGGAAGCTATCTGATTTTTACTTTCTCGTACTAATATTTAGAAATAGTTTCCATTTCCCAAGACATTTGAGGTTTGGACCGATAAATATGTTTTAGTCCCTTCTTAACCCATTTGAAAGGTATCGTGTGCCCGATAACTCAAGAACGAATCGCTGTCCAATTTTATATGCAGATACATTATGTGACAAAACTAGAACTCAAATTTAGGAACATGGCATAGTGCCGAAGCGCCGTCGTCAGTTTTGAATCTGTAGCCGAGAGGTGTATGTATATAAGGCATGACAAAATCCGATTTTCATGGGTCTGTATCTCAGTTCCCAAGATAGCTGCAAATGATATTTTTTATGGAATATGATCCCGAAGCTTACAAACACGAAAATTTGCAATTGGTGTGATAGCACATGAGAAATGAACTGTAATGCGGCTGAACTCGACTTTCTCATACCAAAAATCATTTTTTTTCCTTCAAATTTTACAGGAAAGAAAAAAAAATGTTTGAAAAATCGGTTTCGTGGGCCCAAATGATTACAATTATAACGTGTTACCTTTCATTTAAAAGACTTGAATCTTTCGATTGATAACATACTTGACAATGTACCCCTTTCCCCTGGGGGATAAGCTGATCCCCAAGAGACCTAATAGCTTTGCAAACAAAAAGAAATTGCATCGCCGCTATTTTTCACAATAATGATTGAAACTATTAACCTTTTGCTTACGGGTGGGACAGCGTCCATCCCAAACGAAGAACCGTCCATGGACGCCAATGCCTGCAAAGGGGGGATCGAACTGTTTGGGATAGGGTATGTCAAATACCTGTCTTTTGAGAGGTTCTTCGTTTGGGATGGACGCTGTCCCACCCGTAAGCAAAAGGTTAAGTCTCGTGATACTTGAGCCATAAATAAACCGTTATATGTATGATTATATCAAAATTTGTCCTATGTTGCCATGTTAAAAAAATATAACATTTCGAATGCATTTCGAAATTTTCTCTCGAATTAAAAAAAAAAAAATCTATATAGCTCTAGATTTTTTGATAACAAAACCGGATATAAAGTTTCGTGAAAATCCATTAATTTGTGTGGCTGCTATAGTGTAAACAAGAAATCGACAACAGACATCAGACGGACAGCATTCCAAAAATAGTTAAAACATGTTCAGAAGATCTTAAACATATATTGGCATCAAAATCTCAAATCTAAAATTTTGGTAAAAACAATACTTTCTTTATACTATGCATGAGAAAGTGAAGATAACTTTGATAGTGCACTTTTTACGATTTTCGATTTTCTAAAAGGGCTACATGTGATTTAATGAAAGGTTAGGATCCGTTAGCAGGGTACCTAGACCTGAAACCCTAGACCCTAGTTCCGGTTCTGCAGAAACGTGACATAAACCATTTTGAGATTTTATAACGTATTTGGAAAGATGTTTATGTTTGTTTTACTTGCAGTGGAATTTTTGTGAAATAGAATGTTCAATTATTTTCATAATTAGAACTCGAGTGATTCGAATTCTAATTATGGAATTCTAATTATTTGAAGACTTTCATGACATGATTTTCTATGGAAAACAATGACAATTCCCAGAACAGTAGCGGTAATATATATACTGTACATGGAACAAATTGATACTTTGAACCATACCATGAATGTTAATGATATCAAAATAGCTTATATTAACTCAAATAAGTAATATGCATCCACTATATTACTATTACCAACTTTAAAAAATAACATTTTAAGGAATTTAAACGAAATATATTTTTCGAAGAATACGAAATTTGAAAAAGAAAATACATTTTTTTTTCATTCTGATCATGATTGTAAAACTAAATTCTATGAAATATGAATATACGGAAAAGTCGAGTAGAAATTTATACAGTGTATTATTATTGTTTTATATAATTACAGTGTACTAAGGGCGTAAGAAATGTTTCAATTTCTTTTCCTTGCAAAATTTCAAATCTTGATGTTTGAAATTCTACTGATAGCGCAACCGATAAAACTAGATTTCGCCGGTTTTAGCGATCGTTGTATGAATCACTAACTGCAAAAAAACTGTTGACAAGTTATGTAAGAACATCCTGTAACGATATCTTGCTGCCACTTATCCTTCCAGGCCTTGAAATATTTTAAATAACGAACATCATTATTTGGGCACAACAAAAATAATAGCAAATCAAACAACATTCCCACGGCCGCCTTGTTCTTAAATCAAAAGTGTCTGAGACTAAAAATTTCCAAAAAAAAAAAAGAATTACCTAAAGAATTTCAAATAGTGCATGATAGAATAACACAACATTATGCAAATTCTATATTTAAAGCATTATATACTTGTTAAACTGATACCTTTTGTGTAAAACTGAACTCTAAAACTGAATTAACTTGAATTTAAAACTTTGTTTCTCATAAACCGAATTTTCGAATATTATAAAAGTTCCGCATATCATAAAAAACTTTATAAAAGTTCTATATATCAAAAGCCGTTTCAAATTTAAACATAAAAATGCCGCATATTTTATAGTTTTATTAATACGGAATTGCGATATAAAACAATATTACATCTCCAATCACTGTATGTTGTCTTATATTTAATTGTTTTCAGACATTTTAAGTAAAAATTAAATTAATTATAGCATTATTTTTTTAATTGTTTTATTTGAAGAATAGTCCACAAGCGGTTTCGGTGTTTGAAATGGCACTCTGTTGCCACAATGAAGTCAAAAACTATAAATAAATTCATTGATAAAATATAATGAAAAAAAAATATCGTCTGCTGTAACTTTAAATTAAAATCACAAAAACGATTGATTGTACAGCAATAGAGTTAAGAAAATTTGGTTATTTTTTTTTTTCTGCGCAGAATGGTACAAAAGCAAATTTTGTATACCTTGCCATTTACGAGTTATAGTTGAAAGAATGCTAGAAAAAAAAAAGCTGCGATTTATAAATTTTTGGATCAAAAATCCAAGATTTTAGATTTTTCTCAGTGCTCAATCCCACGTGTATGCAAGGTTTCAAGATTCTGGCAATTTGTGTTGTATAATTCGTATCCGTTAGTTTTTCCGCTTTAATGTATTTTAAAACTTTTTTTTTCTTAACAGTATAGCACAGTGATTTCCAAATTTTTGTTCGGAGGAACCCTAGAAATATTTCGTAAAATCTTGCCGAACACTTAATTGGCTGACATATATTAGGCTCAGCAGGGGTTAATTTCAAAGTAGACGTGTAAAGCAATAGAGTTCATAAATAATAACATACATTTATATTACATACAATAATAATTCATACATTTAAACCTAGGGCATTGCATATGTCTAAATGCTGTAATATTTTTTTAAATCAAAAATTAGTTATTGCAATTCTCCTTGATATTTCATTTCTTCGTTATAATAACCGTGCAAATTATTTTTATTTCTTTTCTTAAATGCTACTCAACATCACTCGCAAAAATGCCCTCTTAGTCATTAAACCCGTTTACCTGCGACTGCAGACGTCGATAAACTGTAGGATTTCACCTGACGATGGCAACAGAAGTTTATTTTTTCCTGCGTATTTGAGGGGTTCTTTTTTCCTCTTACGACTTAAAGTGTGAATTTTTATTTATAAAGTTAAAAATCTAATTTGTCCACCACTACTTACCTCATAAATTTTCCTATAGAATAATAATAGCGTCTACTTTATATGTATATTCACCGGCATACATTATTTTCGTTTTCAAACATTTTCCAATTTTTTCTGTAGTGGGTGCTCTATCTTATTCTGACGAAGAAAATCTTTTTAGTTTTTGTCCTGTTAATACTTTAAACTCAGCGTAGAAAATTTATGATTTCCCAAATCATACTAACAAAGGCTATACCAGATAAAGCAATGCTCTATCAAGTACCAGACTGTTCACATTCCAAACTTTTTATTCTAAACACTGACTAAACTGCTTTGCACTACACTGACATAAATATTATATACATTCTATCCAGTGCCACCCACAGGGGGAACGGACACCACTCGAGTGGAGGGCGGGCTCCGGAAGGGGGGCCCCCAAAAGATTTTTGAGGGAAAAGAAGACATGAAATATTCACCAAGAGGGTAAACTTAAATATGGAGGGGGCACATAATTTGTATAGGAGACCTTGTGATATCTATATCTTTATTTATTTATTTGTAATACACTTTTCAACAGGCACACGCCCAGTTGTAGAAAAAGAAAAAAAACAAATTACTATGAATATAAAACGCACACACAAAAAAACATATAAAAACAATGAAATGAGTGCATCTAAGACTTGAAAATTGAAATGAATAATTCAGAAACATATTTCACATTATAATGCAATCATTAGAATTTCTAAAATCTTAAAACAAATACATCTTAAACAAATAATCTTAAAACAAATATATCTTAAAACAAATATATCTTACAAATATATTTTTAGTATTGTAAGAAAGTGCATATATATTAATCCTAGTACACATATATAACTGTCCTAGCTTACTCAGTAAAGTGTGTGTGTCTGTGCAAAAAATGTATGCATCTACTCTAACTTAAAAACTAATGGATCGAATTTCATAAAATTTGGTATGCAAGTCACTTGGGTGTGACCCTGGTGCTGATTAGTTTTTGGTACGATTTGGAAAAAAAAACCCGATTTTTTTTGCGAAATGGCCCGCAAAAATCTCATGTATCCACTCTAGCTAAAATACTAACTGACCAAATTTTACAAAATTTGGTAAATAAGTTAATTTTGGGATACTTTGGTGCTGATTAGATTTTGGTACGATTCGAAAATAAATAACATGCCTTTTTTACGAAATAGCCCTCAAAAATCTAAAAAAAAAAAACTAGTATGCCCAAATGTATCAGTTAAATTCTTGTTTTATACGCAATTTTTGACGAGGAAAAGAATATAACCAACTCCATTACTTTAGGATTAACCGTTCTTAAAATATTTGAGATTTCTTACATTTTTGTTACGCCGCTTTCGGGGGAAATGTCCAATTGCCAAATAAAAACAAAAATTGAATTAAAAATGCAAATTTAGTGTTACTTTGTGCAATTAAACTTAATCTAATGAATTACTAAAGAAATAAAGAAAAAATGAATTTGAGTCTGCAGGGAAAGTCATGTGATGTCCACATCAGATTTTTTTATTTGTTGCCAGCAGTTTCTGTTCCACATGTCCTGTTGTGGAACTTTTGCCGCAGCTGGAGAGATGATGCTACGGCTGAAATCAAAGGTTTAACTCAATTCTTAAAATATACTGTTCGTTAAGTGAAAAATCATATACTATTTAGTAGTGGAAAGTCATATTTTCCACTACTTTAAAGCTTTTCGGACGTTTCTATTACACGTAGAACGATTCCGAAAATATTTCCGAACAATTTCAAATTGGCAGTTTTCTGAGATGGTTGATTTGGCAACAAAAAATGAATTTTGTGTAAATAGTGCAACAAAAAAATTAACTATGCATTTTTTTTTTACACTATATACAAAAAGAATAATATTATCTCTTACTAAAAGGAAAAAATATGTATAATTATATAAACATTTTATTTTGAAAACGTTATTTATTTGTTAATTGCAGATGTTTTCACAAAACTAATGAAGCTTCTCCAAGAACAATATCACAAATCGTTCTCAAGATATTTCGAAACGTTGGTGATATAGCGTTATTTCAAAATCTACCAAATTAAAAATAAATCCTTTCTGAATTGCAAATCTGGTGAAATTTCCGTTAAATATCCATTTTATGTGCTATTTTGGACGAAAATATTAAAAAAAAAATGTATTAAAGTATGAATTTGAATCTGTAGAGAAAGTTATATGCTGTCCTTATCAGGTTTTATTTTTCGTCAACAGCCTTATTATATGCAATCCCATTTTATTTTCATCCACCTTAGACATTTTTCTGGAAACTAATTCATACCATGGCGTATTCGCAATTCTCGGTAATATTGCATTTCTTGGAGCATAAAAGATGGAAATATAACCTCACCAAATTAGCATGCTGAAAATTTTTTAATTCAAATCACCACCACTCAGATAAATACCCTTGCAGTCGTTAAACCCTGGTATTCGCGACTTCCGACGCCGAGAAATTGTAGTATTTCACCTCGCGGTGGCAACAGAAGTTGATCTTTTTACTTGCCCTCCCCGCCGTAATCACAGAAGAAGCTCTCATCATAATTGAGGGGTTATTTTTCCATCCTCTGCCTTCTGGACTTCTTACCTTTCTTTTGGGTGACGAGCGGAAATTCATTGCGGTGTTTGCGATATATGCAAATATAATTACGTTGGTGAGGATGAAAGTTTTATGTTGATTTATATTTTACGCTTATTGCATTATGGATACGATTTTTCTTTCCTGTATTACATTGTTTATTGCAAGGGATTACATGGTAATGCAGCTTCGCTGAATTATGAGGTGAACTTGTGGTTCATACGTATGATAGAGTTGTTGTTGTTGAAACCCAGACCGTCCGACCTACCAGAAAGGTGTAAGGTAACTGTTTGGACGGTCGGGAAGTGCCACCCAATTTAGACCGGAACCCAGTGGGGGAGGCATCCACAGGGACCGTACCCTCCTTCCCCTACCACCAACCTCTCGGAACGTATGATAGAGTGATATAGTTTTACGTATAGTTTCAAAAAGCATTTCCGAATTCGAGATTTTTGCATAAATACACAATTTAAAAGACCTTGTAGCAAACGTTTAAAGCAGCATTAAATGCCTTGAGCTAGACACGTTTTTAGCCTAATGCTATAGTACTCATCCACTAGCTTTGGCTCCGGAATCAAACGTCAACACTGCTACATTGTTCGTTTCGCGTTCCTGCCACATTGTTGCCACAGATAGCATAACATGTCTCCGTCCTCCATTTTTTCCAATCATTCAGCTCTCTGAAAATTATATATGCATTGTAAAAATGTATTTTCTGTACCTCCTATGAGATGGTGCCAGGAGGCGAAGGAATGAAAAAAATTCCTGCACTTTCTTTATCGGCCACGTGATTAGCAACAAAATTCTCTGCAAGCACACCTCACACGTCTTCATGGCTGCTTCTTCCTTTCAACTTTTAACTCTTACGCCTCATCTGCAACCCAACACCGATTTCGTTCAGTATCAACAAAACTTACTGTGAAAAGGGCGTATTGTAGCGAATGCTCATAACGCAGTTTTAAATGTCGGGGGCTTCTTTAACTCAACGCTAATGCTCGCTCCGGGATCAAACCCCGACACTGAAAAAAAAATTATTCGCGTTCTCGCTCTAAACATGTTTCAAAGCCGTCCATACATATTGTGCCCCCCCCCCCCCCCTACAAACGTAACATTTGTCACAGGCGTCCCCTTCATTTTTCCCTCTTTGTGAATTTTTCATGTCTTTTGTATCCTAAAAAGATTACTTAGGATCTGGGCCTCTTCTGGAGACCCCCCCCCCCTCCTCGCACACACACTCAAGTGGTGTCCGTCCCCCGGCGACCCTATATTTCGAATACTTTAGAATGATGTATATCAGGTGTAGACAGACACAATGACTGACGAAGGTTGTTAAACTATTTTGAATAAAATTATATAAGTGTAAAAATGTGCAAGATAAAAACTTCATTTAACAATTAAAAGGAAAGTTGTTAATAGTATTCAAGTTTAAGAAATAATAACAAAATTTGATCTTTCTTATAACTTTATTTCTGGAAAACTTATAGACTTCTTTATCTTTGTTATCATCTAAAACAAGCATACTAAATTTTATGGAAATCACTTGATTATTCTAGAAATATCTCACTCCCTATGATAAGGTAAAATTTCTAATGCCTCGAGAACGGCTAGTGATAACTTCTAGGCAATCGTGCCCAATGACTTATTGCATGACTCGCGTGCGTTTACTCATTTGGTAGTGGTAAGCATATTTAATTATTTTTTTTTTCATTTTAGATTTTCAAAAAATACAATATCTCAAAAACGACACGTATTACCCTCCTATAAATATTTAATTAGCATTTAAATAATAAATTACATATAAAATAATTATTTCTTAAAAAAATATTAAGAATTATTTCTATATATTTTTTTATTTTCGAAATATTGTTCGAAACATTTAGAACCTTGCCTTGATTTAGTTTCTTTCAACACTACTAGGCCTCTGCCTTTCACCGATTGAAATAATTGTACTAAATTTCCTTTAAAACGCCAAATTTGTTAGATAAATATTCTGATCACATCACAGACCCGCTGACATTATTGAAAAATATGTTGATTCGTATTCGGGGATGTTCAAAACGTGTAAATCCATCCAAATTCGTGAGTCTAATATTTGATCCATCACAATACTTCCCCTTTACACTTACCTTGTATCGTGAAGAAATTAAAAAAATTAACCGCATCAAACTAATGATCAGTATAAAAACGACTATTTTATGGTTTGCATACATATTCTGTTCTCCGAAAGCCATATTCGTCGAGTTTTTATACGCGCCTCAGGGCCATGTGTGATATTCCTTGTATGCAACTGCGTGGGCCCCTTCACTGGAATTGATATATTTCACTACGTTCTGCAATAATTACTACTCAGGAATGAATTAATTACATTTTTGTAGTAATGTTTTTTGCTACAGCTTTTTCCTGGAATTGTAGCTATTAGGATTTAGTGACATTAGAATGACAAATTGCCGTTATTGATGTAGGCATGGGGCGGATTGGTCAATCCCCTCCCCTCATTGAAGAGAAATTATACAGTAATTCTTCATAAAGTTCATATTGAAAAATAAAATCCAGCACTATAACTTCTCCATCCCTTTCATAGATCATGTCTACGCGAACGAAAGTTATCTGTTAACGAAAGTTACTTATTTCGTTAACAGAAATCTTTTTTTCTGTTGTCCAACATTTGTTTAATCCGACAAAGCTAATTCGTGGCCAAAAGGCTAAGACTATGTTTTAAATTATGTGATTGCCACCCCCAGTATTTTTTCAAGGAAGGATAGGATGTAAGGATTCTGTGTGAAAAATAGCTGCCACCAATATTAATAGATTTTCATGAAACTGATATCCGGACAAACAATCTAGACATGGATAGAATTTTTTGAAATTCGAGCGAAAACTTCGAAATTTTATACTTTCTTAACATGGCCGCAAAGAACAAAATTTGACATAATTACGCATGAAATGGGTTATTTATAAGTCAATGATCATGGAACTTAACAGTTTAAATGATTGTAGTGAAAAAGATTGCGATACACTTTTTATGTTCGTGGCGTAATTAGTCACCTTCGGGGAGTGGGTTACATTGCTAAACTTGGTACCAATCAAAATAAAAATTTTAAAACCCTTTTAGTATGAAGAGTGACATCCTACAATTGTGATAATTTGGATCAACGATACAGATTTAAAAAAAAAAAAAATTCATGCAAAATTTGCACCAAAAAAAAAAAAAAAAATCTGATGTGGGCAGCACATGACTTTCCTTATATAATGCAATGAATTTACTATTTTTACAGTAAAAAAAAAATAGATTATTACAACAGACATGCCTCTAAATGTCTTCTAGTTTATTCACGCCTTTAAGCACAACAAAATGGCTAGTGGTTACTTAATAATGTGATACCTACACATAAAAGTTCTAAACATCATAAACCATTTCAAATTGAAGCATAAAAAAGGCGCGCAATTTATATTTCTGTCAAAATGGAAATTGAGGTACGTAAAACTATATTTCATCTCCAATCTCCAATCACTATATGATTAATTACATTTCAATAATTCGATTTGAATAATATAGCCAACAGACGATTTCCCTATTTAAATCGTAACTCTGTTGGCATAGTTACCACAACGGAATTTTAAAACGGTAAATAAATTCATTGACAAAATATAATAACCTGTAATTACTGTAACTATAAATTAAAATATATCAAGAACGGTTGATTGTACACTATAGAGTTAATTAAGAAAATTTAGATTTTTTTTCCACGGATGATAGTATAAAAACGAATTTTGGATGTCTATCCGTACTCGAGTTATAGTTGAAATAATATTCCGCCATTTATAAATTCCACCACTTATAAATTCCACCAAAAAATTCCACCATTTATAAGTTTTTAGAACAGCATTCTGAGACTTTAGAACTTTTCTCATTACTTATAGGTCAAGTCCCACGTGTATGCTACCTTTAGCAGTTTGGGTCGTGTAATTCATCAATTAGTTATCCAGAAAGAACCAGCGCAACTTTATAAACTCTTCAATGTTAAACCCTTAATTAACTCTTCTAAAAAATTAATTCACTTCTTAATCAGTCTCAATGGACTGTATGATATAGAAAAATAAAAAGCATTGTAATTTATGTAGAATTTGGTGGTGAATATAAACGAGTACATAATAAAATTAACTTGCTATCCAACAAGCTCAATAACACCGTCGTTAGAATCCTAATTTCACGTAATAGAATTAGGATCATTGAATCATTCGTAATCCGCATAGCTGCATCCGTAAACCAACCACAAAAATATTTTTATATACATCTCAATCTCCTTCGAATGAATATCCAATACGTCCTTGTAATGACGCACGTCTGAATTTCCCCGGCTAAATTTAAATCATTCTCCTCACGTTTGTCCGAACTCCCAGTTCGTTCCGAGAAAACTGATCTCTTGCTCCCGCACCGTGCAAACCCTTTTCGCTTGGGGTGGACCGCCCGTTTAATAATTCTAACCGCTGTGAAATTTTGATGGAGGATATCTTTATCTTGATAGTTGCGGTGATGACAGGTTGGCTATAAAATTTTTACCGGCAGAGCCACAACAATGCCAACGATCAGAGATCTGAAACCTATTGCTATAAAGAAGCACCAGTACTATGTTGTACTAGCCATGCCACCCACGCTTTATGTGTGCGAAATGACCGGTGACAAGACCGCCCATAAGGAGGGGGGGGGATACCACTCAAGTATGGTAGGGAGTAAAAGAAAAAGAAAAAAATAAGATAAAAAATGACAAAGAAAAGCATACTAGATATGGAAGAGGGGCCTGTTATAAATATTTGTAGAGTGTCCACAATTTGTATATGCAGCCCTGCTAGTAGTCACTAAATGTGACACCTATGCATTTAAATAAAATTTCAGAATATCAAATCCGTTTCAAAATTTGCTATTTCATCTCCGTCTCAATCGTTACTGTATGTTGCCTTATTCTCAACGTTTTCGGGCATCTTAATCTAAAAATCAATCTCTAATTTAAGCAAAAAAAAAAAAAAAGTTTGATCAGAAAAATAACCAGCAGACGATTTTGGTATTTGAATCAAAACCAATGTTAAAAATGGGAGGAAACACTGAATAAAAATTTAAATTATAAAATGTGTAAAAATTTAGATTATTTTTTTTTTCAGCGGATGATGATATAAAAACGAATTTTATGTGTCTAGCCGTTCTCTCAAGCCGCTGAAGAAATATTAGAACAGGAAGTTCCGCGATTTATAAAGTTTTTGAACAAAATTCCATAATTTTGGGTTTTTTCTCATTAGTCATAGATCAAGTCCCACTTGTATGCAAAGTTTCAAGTTACTACCTTCAGTAATTTAGGCAATGTAATCTCATTCAACTGTATGATATATAGATTCTTCTAAGCAGCCACTCGGAATAACAGCAAATGAAAGTTTTCGCTAAACAAGTATTTATTTAGCCAAGTACAAAACTTGGCTTTGCGCGCTAACAACAAATAAAGCAAAAGCAACGTAATTGTTGCGCAAATAATAACAGACAATCGTTTAGAAAACATTTGGAAGTTTAGTTCGAATTTAGGCTCATTATTCAGTTTATTATTTCCAGTAAGAATTAACAAAAAATGGCAAATTTTATTTCCTCTGTTATAGAATTGACTGATGCTCTTGAAAATTATTTATATGCCATTAATTCTCCATAGAATCCATATGTGACAACCAAATTCAGCTTTGCAAAACCCCTCCCCCCTCACTTTCAGAGATCCTGGCTACGCTTTAAATATACTGTATGATTGCAAATATACGGTATAATTGCACTTTTAATATACAGTATATGCTTGGACATATATCTTAATGGACGAACATGTTTGTGCCTGTATTAATATTTTATATTTTTTTTCCCTTGGCTTTGTATAAGTATTTTTTTTTTCAATATTGATAAAAAAATATTTTTTTATAACTTGATCAAAGCGAACAATTTATTTTTTAATCATGACTCAATTATTCGAAACTGTTTTTACTGAATAATTTATAAAATCAAACTGAAATTTCAAAATCAATACTAGTGAAAACTACACGTTTTTCAATCTTTTTTCTTCTCTCAGTAAAGTGATAAAATTCACCTACAATTATTGGATACAAAAAACAAATTCCACACCCTTTCCTTTCAGGCTATCGAGTGTCACTGTGGTCAACAACTTTTTCTACAACAGTTTTTTTTTTCAAATTTGAATAATCATTGTTTGAAAATCAATGTTTGAAATCAATTGTTTGAAAATCGATACAAACCAAGATTTTATATAGGAAAATCACGATCTG
Source organism: Amaurobius ferox (assembly GCA_951213105.1). Lineage (NCBI taxonomy): Eukaryota > Metazoa > Arthropoda > Arachnida > Araneae > Amaurobiidae > Amaurobius > Amaurobius ferox. The sequence goes on from OX578153.1 coordinate 89,894,407, forward strand.
CAAAATTTAGGAATCCGGCCACCCCTACAAAACGCTTAATACGCCTCCCCCACCCTTCCCACTGTATAATTTATTTCCTCTCTAGGAATTTTTCATGTCTTCCCTGACAAAAAAATTGTGACAGGGAGTGGGCCACACATCTCACTCAAGTGGTATGTGTGGATGTGTGCCCCCCCCCCCCCCTCACCCCTATGAGCGGCCAATTGAAGTATATGTTCAAAAGTGTAGAACCCATACGAATGAACCGAACGGTTAAGCTAAATATAGATACTCACATGCTTCACACGCTAACAATTAAATAAATCAGACTTTTAAAAATAAATATATATTTTTGCAATGAAAACAGATCTATGATACGCCACAAATCTTAATTGAAAGTAAAGAAGCTTAACAGAGAATTAAAAAAAAAAAAGAAGATTCCTTTATAATTTTTATTTATTTATTTATTTGAATAACAAAAACTGTTTCTGAATCTTTTCATTAAGATGCAAATGCCGTACAAAGAAAATAAGATTTCAGTTACAATCACAGTTTTCAGTTGCGATAAAACGCTTCCATAAATCTCTTAACTCTTTTTTTGGTAAAAAAACCGATGCTCGAAACCGCGGCGCGCGTGCGGCCAGCTTCCGCTGAATCAGAACTGAATTGCCCAAAGTATCTGTCATCGGAAGCAACTGGAGGGACCGTATAAAAAAGTTGAGCGCGTAATTTGTAGATCCTAATAGCTGGAGACACAAATGACCACATGTTGTAGTCAAATATTATTTTGTGCCCTCCCCCCTCCCACAGCGGACTTTAAACTATTACTCTGCAAATTTAAGGGTACAAAATATACAGTAATGTATAGTCTGTTGCACTGCAACCAGGGCCGTAGCCAGAGACGAAATTGAAGAGGGGCTGAAGAGAAATTCAAGGGGGCTCAACCGTCACCCCAAAAGCAGCTTTCGGAGGTGACGGCTCAACAGTCTTAAAGGAGGGGCTCAACAAAAACACAATTAATCATTAACATTTATGAACCATAATAGTTACTATTATATATTTCAATTCATATAAATTATTAGCAAATAATTACATATTTATATTTGCAAACTTAGAGCTGATTATTAATATCCATATAGCTACTATATATTAATATACAATAATTACAATTGATTTTAATGTGAGCCTTAACTAGTAATAAAGCTGTTATTAATTTGTAGAAACATTCTGAAAGTTGATGCCTAATATTAACTCTTAACCTACTTATCAGTTGATTTTGACTTAGTTGAAATTATAGGTGATATCAAAGTGGGGTGGTGAATATTTCTGGATCAACATGGACTCAATGGAGAACTTATACAATTAAGCACCGTTTGGGTGAAGGGGGCGATATAATTCCAACTTTCTTCCTCCCCCCCCCCAAGTTTTTAATGTTTAGCATCTTGAAGTTTTAATTAAAATAATTTAAGTAATATTTATGTCATTTAATCCTATACTATTAGAACTTTTTTATTTAATAAAAAAGATATATAGTTTTTTTTTTTCGAAAATTTTCTGTGCTGTACCCCCTTAAATAAATGCATGTAATTTTTTATGGCACAACAAATAAAACCAATAGCGTTACTTTAAGATATGCCGCTCACGAAATATTTTAGGAATTTGGGCCAATTTAAAACGCATATTGTCGCCGAAAAATGGTATCCATTTCTTGGGTTATTTTGTGCGATAAATCTCAAATTAATGCATATAAAAAAGAGAAAAAAATAATAATAATAATTTCAGTCTAAAAAATGCCACGTGCTGCCCACATCCGACTTTTCCGGTTTACAACTCCATTTAGTGAGGATAGAATGAATATTTTTCTCCATACTTATTCTAAGAAAGCTGTTTTTCATCTTTCGCGTGTTGCAAGAAATTAAGTTTTCTTGTCATCGGCTCTTTTTTCATATAATGGAATATGTCAAGAACTTTGGTAACCCCCCTTTGATTTAGCCGATAGAGTAATTAGGGGGTGAACACTTTCATACTGAGAATTTCGAGGCGGAGGTCTAGCTTTCATCTTAGCCGGCATAATTTGTTGCTATGTATTACTAGATTAAAAAAAATTGTACCGTACGGTTTGGGTTAAAGCTGTTTGCAGAAAATTTCGTCAGAATATAGTTATAGTTATGATATTTACTTTCCTAACAATACATTGTGTATGTGTGTATTATAAAGTAATACAATGTAAGCCTCCACTCGACTTTATATTCCGCAGTCTTTAGTTCTATTTCGTCACATTTATCAGAATAGGGGGGGGGGGGGGGGAGCCCTGAGGTTTGTAAGTTTTTTTTTTTTAAATATTTCATATAAATTCTTTGAAAGTTTCTTTTTCTTCGCGTTGACAACAGCTTTGTGACACCTATGCATGTATTCGATTTTTTTTCTTTTTATGTTAATAAAAATAATGAATAACTGTTACTCGTTATAGATTGATGTGAAACTTTACTCTTTTTGCATATTTCGAATGGGAAACGATTGGTGTGTGTTATTCTAAATTACCTAGTAAAAAGAAAATCCACTTCTATTTATTAAAAGGATTTTATTTTCTTTGCAAATTATACATATTTTGATACTATTAACATCCATAGCGTAAAATTATTTATCTCCATCTCACCTTTTTTTAATTATTATTATTATTATCATTATTATTATTATTACCCAGGCCATTCAGCTCGCCCAAAGGGTATTGAGCAGTTACAACGGACAGTCAAAAATAACACTAAGAAATGCATGTATAATATAAAAAAAAAATACACATAGACATACGATACACATAAATATATAGTAATAAAACTACTAATACTCCAATATTGTTAATTAAATTTTTTAGTACAAAAAGTATCTAATAAAATCCAAAAGAAAAGCAAACAAATTAGGAAAAAGGAATTTAGAAAAAGGAAAAACAGAAAAGAAATAAAAGAAAGATAAAATAAAAATAAAATTTAAAGGTAAAATAATACAAGATTCAAAGAAATAAAACCATAGAGACACCAACCATAGAGATGTATCAAAAGGACAGTGTAGATATAAACTCTAAGTAACATTGATCAAATAATATCAAAAGCATAAGCAACTCATAAACTATCAGTTTAAGTGATGCTATCATAAATACTCATAGCAATTAAAATACAATTTTTAATTCTGTTTTGTTTTTACAAATATTAGAAAAACAAATATGTTGATTTTTAGAAGAAGATTTGGTCAAATGAACTTTTTGGGTGTGAGGACAAGAGAAAACATAATGATCAACGTACCCATGGTTATTACAAATACAATTTGAGGTGCATTTAATATTAAAATAATGTAGACAGTCTAGGAAAGGGCCATGTCCAGTCAGGAAATATATTAGAAACTTGTTATAAATATGTAGTTTGAAGTCAACAAAATGTAAAACCCCATCCCACCTCATAATACAGCATGCTATTATAATTGTTTTCCATAGATATGAAATAATAATGCTATGAAATAATAATAATGCTATGAGAAACAGTCCATAAGTGCTATTATCTGCAACAGCAGCACAATCCTAAAGTTGGATATATTGTTCCAAATTTACAGACATTCCCAAAATGCCTGCATGCTGGAATTTTAATATTACCAACCAATATCAAAACTAAAACTTTCAATGCTATACTTCTATTCAGATTCATTTTATATCCAATGCATAGCCATGGACAAAACTGTTACTGGATTTGAAGCATGTACGCCAAGCATCTCTTTTCATTACTGCAGTTTCACTGCTTACTGACTTTCCCCGCAGGGAAAGCCGTTTTACAGTGCACCGCAATTGGTGGAATCCAGTATTTTCCAACCTTTTGTGAATTAGTTCCTATTACAAATAGTAGCATTCGGTTTCGCGCCTTTTTTTTTCTCTTGTCAGCTTAGAATAGAACTGTTCCACCGCGAGATGCGAATGTTTGTTCTATTCCTTGAAAAGAAATTGTGTTGGCAACAAGTAACTTTCCCTACAAACTCAAATCCATTTTATCATTTTCTATATTTTTTAATTTGTTCTTTATCGCACAAAAACTATGCAATATGCGCTAAATTATCATGAAAATTCAAATATTAGTTATAACTAATGCAGAAAAATTATGTAATATACTTTTCTACAAAATTTTAAATAGTAACTCTTTAAAAGAAATATTTGTTGTTCTGTTTTTTGGCGTGTTTAACATTGGGCTGGTTCTTTCTGGATAACTAATTGATGAATTACACAGCCCAAACTAATGAAGGTAGAAACTTGAAATTTTGCACACACGTGAAACTTGATCTATAAATAATGAGAAAAATCTAAAATCTTGGAATTTTATTCGAAAAATTAAATGTATTAACTATGTCAACAGAGTTGTTTCAAATAGCGAAATTCTTTGTTCACTATTTTTTAAATCAAGCTATTGTAAAATAATATTATAATTAATTGATTTTTAGCTTAAAATGTCTGAAAACATTGAAAATAAGGCAACATATAGTGATCGGAGATAAAATATTGTTCTACATACCGCAATTTGTATTTCAACAGAACTACAAAATATGTGACATTTTTATGCTTACATTTAAAACTGGTTTTGATAGTCAGAACGTTTATTAAATATGTAGGTGTTACTTAATCGGAATGACTATTTTAGCATAATATTGGTACTCCCTGATATTAAGGGGACGGTGGACGTTAAAATGAGCAAAAATCGACTAAAAAAAGTTTTAATATATAACTTTATTTTACACATTGAACATTATTTTACCATTATTTTACACATTCACCTGGCAGCAGGTGCAATGTTTCTGTCAGCGATTTCCATGGACGCCAATGCCTGCAAAGGGGGATCGAATTGTTTGGAATAGGGTTTATCAAATACCTGTCTTTTTGGGAGGTTCTTCGTTTGAAATTGACTCTGTCCCACCCATAAGCAAAAGGTTGAATGCATTTCTTTCGAAACGGAATTTTCAAAGGTTTTACATTTTGAAAATGTTCCATGCGTCTTAATTTTTATCTGAGATACATGAAATTTGGCAAGAAGACACCTCTCATACTTTTTAATGAAACTGGGTATGTATTTTATAATTGGACTTTATTAAAGTAATTAAAAGTGAATAAGAACCTAAATTAAATGATGAAAATTAAGTTTTAATGCAGCAAAATATTTTTAAAAAATTAACTTTCTAAGGGATTTAAAAATTAATACCCGAATTTGTTCATAATGTGTTTTTAAGTGATCATAATGTAAAATTAATCGAAAATGTGAACAAATGGCACGCAAAGAGCATTTTCAAATTTTCGTTAAAAAATTAAATTTAAAAAAAATACAAAATCATTACATTACAAAATTGAAAAAAAAAAATAATAGTATTGTATATAGTAATGTTAAGAGAAATATTTATACAAATTTTCGCGTTTCTCAATCAATAAATAAATAAATAAAATTTCAACGTCCACCATCCCCTTAAAATTGTTCATCTCATGGACAGAACGTTGACACCCCATCTGAAAACCCGTGGTTCAAATCTCGGTTCGCATATGATTTCCTGACAAGTTAAGCATCCCATCTTACACCTGGTCTTTTAAAGAAATCAAACTTTTATCCATTCTGTCTGATCCACTTCTGATTCCAGGTCTGATAAACGATTAGCTCCTTCATTTTCAAACCCCGCTTCGATTAACTATAACCGCACACTCCCAAATTTTCTTGAACAGAGTCGGCGGATGCTACAAAGAATTAACAATTCCCGGAAGATAATGCTCTTCGTTACCTAATACATAAATGAAAATGTGATAAAAAAATAAAAACTCCTCGCTCTATAAAAGGACTGTTGCCATTTCCGCTGGAAGAAATACCCGGCATTCTTCGCGCAGCAGGTTTCTTTGAAGAATCGGAAAGCGGAATTGCAGATGCGTGATACACGGTTATGTTGCTCAGCTCAGGGTGGGGCAGGGGGGGGGGGGGGAACAAGAAACTGGTTGTAGAACGGCCTTGCGGAGGTGATTTCTATAGCAAGCTTTCATTTACATCTCCGGTTAGGAGAGAATAATTTTTATTTATTGACTTTTTAGGGGCCGGGGGGGGGCCTTTATTTGCAAGATCAACTACCACATAAGAAGGCGGTGCTTAATTATATTTTAACTGGCTGTCGGATGTATCCCTTTGTATCAGTTTATCGATTTCCCTACATACATGGTATAATGCATAAGAAAAATATTGTGACGGGGTAGAAAATTCGTGTTTGAATTTTCGACAAAACACGTTTCAAGCATTTCTGAACTCGAATCGAACGCTGTGTGTATGTCAATCTGTGAGTCTGAGGACACGAAATTTCACGAACGAATGAAGCGTTTCGAAAATAATTTGGTGCGATTATTACAATCAGTGAATACTGAAACCCTCTTTGTTTTAAATGCAATTGAATTTTCAAAATCCTCCCTCCTTCAACTTTCAAATAAATTTTTGAAAAAGAATTATGCAAATTTCAAGACTTTTAATGATGATAGACTATCATTCCCTACGTAATTTTTCATTAGAAAACGAATAATACAAACTTCAGAACGCTAGCGTGCACGACGTGTTTTCGGGACATTACTTTTCAAATTAATTTAACAAATTATTTTCAAAAAATTTAAAAGGTATAAAGTATCGTCAAATATGTTCACTTTCCGTATGCAATATTATGCAACACATCTGTTAACATTCATTCTTGTGGATCTAGTTCCTTCCATTCATGAGAGTGGATACATTTTATAATAGTTTTGCACTTTGACCTAAATTATTTTCATCTCGAAATTAGTTAAATGAAAAAACGAATCATTTGCCAAAATTTTGTTATATATCCATACTTGTCAGAATGGACCCATTAGAAATCCCTGAGAATTTAACTTTTAATAAACTAGATATTCAGGGAAAATCTTCAATTGGAAGCTGAATTTTATCTTAATTTTGTCAAATTAAACTTCATTTCATATTTTTCATCCATAGGCAGTCCTCATCTTCATCATCACCTAAAAACGGTTTCATCCCGAGCACAGAGCCGGAGCCGGAGCAGCTCACCGAATGTTGACATCCTTAACTTCCGGGTGTCGTCAGAACCCCTTCCCATCACCTGGAACGAAAATTACGTGACTATAAAAAAGGAACACCAGTGGAACCCTGTGGAAATCACCCCTGTGAAGGAAAATCCGGTGACAACTAGCACTACCAGTGTGCAGGGTAAGTGATATAATTATATCTTCTAATATATTACTATACCTTATAGAGAAATGGTATCCAAGCATTTGTAATCGCATACCCCTATGGTAAATACAGATGCGGCATTTTTATTTAGGGCGAGGGGAGGTCTGAACAGACCTTGGTTCTAACACGGTGATTAGAATATCGCAAGAGTTTTTATTCTAAACGGACATTCTAATAAGGAAATATTCATATACTCATAATATTATTGTGTCATGATCGTCTTAATTTTAATTCATAGACTCGTAATACACTGCCCGACATAGAAATGCGACACCATGAAGCTTTGACCGTATAATTATGCAAATTGCGAGACAAACGCAACTGGCCGATGTATGCAAATGGACTGAAATACAAGTAGGTCACGTGATTAGAGTGCGGGATAAAAGGAATGGAAACGGTAGATGAGCCAACAGTAGTTACTGTCTGTCGCCTAAACCCGTTTTCCGAGCTATTTTTCGTTTCAGAAGACACGTGTTGAAGAGATAGATGCCTGCCTGACGGCGAAGTCCGTTTCAGCATTTGCACGATCGTGCCAGGGAAATTATTTTAAGCCTACGTACGGCTGGGTAGTCGTACCGGCGTATCGCCGCTGAAACGCGCTTAGATGCGTCCACTTTGCAGGGGATTTGAAGAAGGGCACGTGAATAATCACAGTAGTACAAGTCCATCCAGACGTACGTCAGCAATCGTTGGTCGATGCTTTCGAAGACATGCGGTGGCGGTCTCACAAACGACGACTGTCGACATTCTGCAGAATTTGCAGGGTACGTTGGATGTTCCAATATCAGCGAAAACTGTTTCTCGACGATTGGCCGAAAGCGACTTGCACTCAAATCGTCCTTTACGGAGACTTCCATTGAAGACAAGACACCGACGTGAAAGATTGCAATAGTATCAGGCCCGAGCCTCTTGGACGACTGAATGGAACAGGGTAGTTAGTGTTCAGCTACGAGTCTTGGTTCCGTTTGTCGAATGACAGTCGCCATGTGAGAGTCTGGGGGGCAACGCGAAAACAGATCTAATCCTGCTGCGACTGTTGAACGCCATACTGCTCGACAACGCGACATCATGGTTTTGGGGTACGATCGGCTTCGATAGCCGGTCACCTCCGGTTCGTGTCAGAGACACAATGACGGCACGATGATATGTGAATGAGGTGCTGTGTCCGGTTGCATTGCCCTACCTTCAGCGGTTGCAAAATGCTGTTTTCTACCAAGATAATGCGCTACCGCACACGGCAACCACCAGCAGATAAACCTTGCAAGGTATCCAGGTGCTTCCTTGGCCTCCGCTGTCTTCAGATCTCTCCCCCATCGAGCGTGTATGGGACATGATTGACCGTCGTTTGACTGCCCTGCTCCCGCCTCAGAGGACGACCTGTGGAGGATGGTTGAAGGCATATGGTCATCCATCCCTCAGGAAACTATCTTCGCGATTATTGCATCTGTTCCTCGAAGAAAGGGTTTATGCCATTACTGTATTGCATTATCTTACTGGAATTAATATCACTTATTTATATATGCCATCTCTGTCTGTATGTCCTTTATCATCACACTCCATTAGCTCTTTCATGGTGTTGCACTTTTTGTGTTGAGTAGTATATTATTGTGTTCATAATCCTCACTTTAGTAGTTATTATCCTTTAATTAATTTTTTTATTCTTTTCTGTCAATATAAAACTTACTTACGAGAGGGAGTGGATACAGAACGGGGTACGTCTACTCCCACTTTGTAAACTACTAGTATTAGAAAAAGCATTGTTTTTTCCGAACATTTTAGATTCCATATTTTAACAACGGAAAAACACTTTTAAAGACTTACTGAACATATTTCAAACACTTACACAAAGACATCCGTATTTCTACCCGTGTGTGTGTGTGTGTTTATACAGGGTGTCCCAAAAACATTAACCTCGGCTTTTATTCCTTAAATATTGATCTTAGACATATGTAATAAATTGCAAAGTTGCGTAAACAAGGTACATAATTTTATGAAATCGATTAAAATTTTCTAGAGAATTAAATTTGAAGAAATACAAAATTTAAATTTTTATACGGCCTCCGTACAAAAACATTTCCAATGAGCAAAATGTGCCCTATACACTAATAAGGTGATGTACAAAATTTCAGCATTTTATCATAAAAAGTCCCAAAGATATGAAAAGACAAAAATGCTGACTTAAACCACTTTTCGATGCCTCAACATGGGTTCTCAGAGGGGAAAAATCATGTCGGCAAATCGCGTTTCAGCGGTCATACACAAATTGCGAAAGAAAACAATGATTACATAAATAAATAATAATTTTGCTATTTATTAGTACAAAAGTATTTACAACATTGTGTAGAAATAACAACTTTACACAAAGATTACAAAGCTTGTTCAAAACGTTTTTCATCCATGCCAAAGATCCATTAAAGATAAGAGGCAGATATTATTTGCCTATGATGCATTTCTGCGTTGCGTCATTTGCACTCTTGCTGCAAACATTTGCATTTTAACTTGTGATTAATCCTTCACCAACTTTGTTTAAACATATCTCTGGGACTTTTTATAATAAAATGCTGAAATTTTGTACATCACCTTATTAGTGTATGGGGCACATTTTGCTCATTAGAAATGTTTTTGTACGGAGGCCGTATAAAAATTTAAATTTTGTATTTCTTCAAATTTAATTCTCTAGAAAATTTTAATCGATTTCATAAAATTATGTACCTTGTTTACGCAACTTTGTAATTTATTATATATGTCTAAGATCAATATTTAAGGAATAAAAGCCGAGGTCAATGTTTTCGAGACACCCTGTATATGTGGCATGTAGATAGATAAGTCAAGAACTAATGCAACTGCCAAAATTTACTTTTTTTTCCCTATAATTCGAATAATTGGAATTTTTCGGTAGTTTAGAATTTCAAATTTTGGAACAATTATGGTAGTCCAAATTGCTGATATGATGGTAAAGACTTATTTATTGCTGATCTGATGGTAAAGACTTAAGCTTTGCACACAAGCGAAAGTTGGCCTTTAAGTTCTGAGAAAAATCTAAACTATTGTAATTTTATTCGAAAAATTTATAAATATTGGAATATTTTTTTGTTCGAACATTCGAGCCCGCGCAAAGCATGGGTGAAAAGGGCTAAGTAGTAGGTAATATGCATGCAAAAATCATATTTAATAAACGGTAAATGCCATATTTCATTAAATTAAATGTTTTATGATAGTAACCACAATTGTCAGTTTTACGAGAAATTTAAAAAAAAAATTGTATCAAGAAATATCTTCTTAACGCTCTCAAGTTTAAGGTCTCCCCCAAAATTCCTCCGCAGTCCGTTAGATAAATTGTCTCTATGCTTGATGTAACAAATGCGCTAACTATTCTAGTCGTAAGCTGGCAGTTGGTTAAGACTATAGTAAGAGGAATTTGAAGATTTAATTCTGCTACCTTAGTGTAAATGTTGAAAATTGTAAAGTGAAAACAAATAACATGGTCGGAGAAGCCTGTACTAAATATGGCGCACAATTTATGAACACCAGCTCTTGTATGCTTCACTTTTGGAGCACAGCTTGATGCAGGATAATTGTCGTATGTAAGCAATATAAAGTAATATACTTTAAAAATAAAGACAACCAAAAAATTGACCATAATTAAAAGTCTTTTATTAAAATCTCCTTTTACGACGTACTAAAATTACACGGCCATAGCGTCATTACTATGCCCTTCATCAGTAGATGAAGAGTATAGTAAAGCCCAAGAGCGCTGTGGCCTTGTAATTTTTGTACGTCATAAAAAAAGATTTTAATAAAAGACTTTTAATTATGGCCAATTTTTTGTTTGTCGTTACTTTCAAAGTATTAATTATTTTGACGTGTTCCCATGCAAATTTATAAAGTAATATATCAAAAATGTGAGAAATTTATTTCAACAAAATTCGATACAAAAAACATATTTTACATTCAAGCCTTTATGCTTTTGTGGTCCCACAAAATCATGGATAGCATCTTCATTTAGCACAATACAACTATAAAGCGATTGTTCGTTTGCTATCTTTATTAATATTATTTGGGGGTTGTCGTGTGTAAGGTGCCTTGGAGCAACTGTGGTAATAGTTTCTGCCTAAGTCGACCCTCCAGTAGTACTTTAGAACAGCCACTTTCCGGATAAAAAAGAAAGAGTAAGAGGTCGCCTTCCCTATGCATGTCTGTAATTTGTCACCCCATTAAAATCTGCCGCCTTAGGCCTTGGCCTATTGAAAAGTGCCTCGCAACTTCACAGCCCTCCAAATTCTCATTATACCTCTATTCTTTGCTTTCATTCAAATTACCTTTGCCAATCTCAAGACGCACCGACTGCCCTATAACTACCTGCCGTGCAGGTGAAAGGCCTCCAGGTAAGGACGGCCTCAGCCGAATGGAACGTTTTCGTTCGATTTCTCGGAACTTTCTTGATCCGACGGAACTATTCTTGTCATCCCCGGAACGAAAGTGGGTCAGTCGTCTGGATTTCCCTGGGAAGCGGTAAATAGGTTGTTCGTCGAGAAATGACCGAAAGTTGGTTGATGCAAGGAGGGTGTTGTTGTTGCGTATCCTGTTGGTCATCTGGCGAGGTCCTTGACATTCCCTTTCGCGAGAGTTGCGCGTGCTCTTTCAGGTTATAGGTAGAAAGCTGTTTTAAATAGTGTTCCATTCTTAAATATCCTAAAGAATATTAATCCCCATACACTAATTTCTTTTCCTTTCCCATACACTAATTTATTAACCCTTCCCATACACTAATTTATTCGCCGTTACCATATACTAATGTATTAGCCGTTACCATGCAGTAATGTATTAGCCTTGCCCATACACTAATTTATTTGCTGTTCCCATACACTAATTTATTTGTAATCCCTAGAAATTAATGTATTTATTTTATCTAGATTTATAGAGCCGTGTTATCTATAGAAACGTTCTTGAAGCTCTGTGTCAGTAATGACTAAAAATGATTAGTATGCAGAATACCATTCATATACTTTCGTAAAAGGACATTCAGAGTAGTTCTTACAGTTATAAATAGGACTCATCAATATTTAAACATAATATGCTTGATTATGACATTCTAACTTCATTTCTCTGCAAGGTAATGTGTATTAAAATGTTATGTTCTTGGAACTTTGGGTACCCCTTTATTTCATTAATATCATTCCATTTTATCAATCGCTTAAAAAGTACTGCATTAAGAGGCAATACATTAAAGCTTCACAAGTAGATGGAAAATATAAACTAGTTTACTAGTAAAATAATATGGATACACGTCAACTAATTAAAACTTTAAAATTAAAGACAACCAAAAATAGGCTTAAAAGTCCTTTAAGGGGACGGTGGACGTTGAAATTTTTTTATTTATTTACTTAGAAACGTGAAAATTTGTATAAATATTCCTCTTAACATTACTATATACAATACCATTAATTCTCTTTTCATTTTTGTTATAATTTTGTATTTTTTTTAAATTTAATTTTTTTTAACGAAAATTTGAAAATGCTCCTTGCGTGCCATTTGTTCACATTTTTGATTCATTTTACATTATGATCACTCAAAAACACATTATGAACACATTTGGGTATTCATTTTTAAATCCCTTAGAAAGTTAATTTTTTAAAAATATTTTTCTGCATTAAAACTTAATTTTCATCATTTAATTAGGTTCTTATTCACTTTTAATTACCTTAATAGAGTCCAATTATAAAATGAATACTCAGTTTCATTAAAAAGTATGAGAGGTGTCCTCTTGCCAAATTTCATGCATCTTAGACAAAAATTAAGACGCATGGAGCATTTTAAAAATGTAAAACCTTTGAAAATTCCGTTTAAAAAAAAATGCATTCAACCTTTTGCTTACGAGTGGGACAACGTCCATCCCAAACGAAGGACCTCCCAAAAAGACAGGTATTTGACATAACCTATCCCAAACAGTTCGACCCCCTTTGCAGGCATTGGCGTCCATAGAAATCGCCGACAGAAACATTGCACCTGTTTGGGATAGGGTATGTCAAATACCTGTCTTTTTGGGAGGTCCTTCGTTTGGGATGGACGCTGACCCACCCGTAAGCAAATGGTTGAATGTGTAAAATAGTGTTTTATATTAAAACTTTCTTAGTCGATTTTTGCTCATTTCAACGTCCACCGTCCCCTTAATAAAATCTCTTTTCCTCGACGTACAGAATTACACGGCCAAAGCGCTTTCGAGCTTCACTATGACCTTCATCAATGAAGTCAATGCCTTTTATAACACTTTAAAAGTGTTTGACTTTTTTATTCGTTCTGTCTGTCTGTCCGTTCGCACTATAACTGACTTAAACATGACTTTCTCAAAATGAAATTTAATATGTTGTTCACACGGTCTGTGGGACATATCAGAATGAATGTAAATGAATAATATCACCCTATTAGTTTTGGATTAAACCCGGATTGAAAAAATGAAATACATTGAACCCTATGGGACCTAATTTTTCAAACATTTTTTAAGCGGCGTCAGAATTCACAAATTGCTTAGAAAATTTTAGGAAATATTCAAATTATCCCATAAAATATATATAAAAAAAAATTCACCAAAATATGTTTGGTAGATTTTTAAATAAAAATTTAAATAATAATGACACCCATATGATATGAAGAGATCACGTGACCCACTTCAAAATGAAATATGACATCCACCTTTATTTCAGAGTCAAAATCGTGATTTTTAAAGTTCTTTTAAATTTATATTTAGTGTTGCATCCGTCCTAAAATCACTTTATTTTTGTATGTTATCTGTGCATCCATATTTTGCGCCAACGCAATTACAATATTTTTAAGTTTAAATGATTGTCAAACTTTGATTATTTCGACAACGAAGCCTAATTTTAATGAATGCAGAATGTAAACAAACTATTGTAAGATGAGTTGTATAAGAATTGCTGAATTTTTTTCACACAACTAAAGTTCATTTTTTTCAATGAAGTTTTAAGTTTTCAAGTAAAATAAATTATTGTAGTTCTGTGATAATTAAAAAAATATCACCGCTGAATGTATCGCATTTTAGATGCTTAAATAAAATTGCATTTTAATTGGAAAGTGTTTCATAATCAATGCTTTATGCATGATTGATATTTCTTGCTAAATTGTCAATGAAATTTTTAAACAGTCATTGACATTTTAAAATAGCCACCTTTTTTGAAAAATGACTGCTTTAAACAGCCAATTACTTTTTTTTAATATTCAATAATATAATAATGATAAATTGTCAATGGCTTCATTTAAATGGCCAGTGGCTTTTTTAAATAGTCAGTGATTTTCTTAAATAACCTTTCAATATATAACTGCTTTTCACAAATCTATTTTATTTTCCATTTGTTTGTCCTGGGTGCAAGTTTTTTTTTTTTCATTGTAACAAGGTTAATTAATGAAAAAGAATGCCTTCTATCTATTGCTATCTGTTATTATTCTATTATTTTCTCAATTAGTATTATTTCTTATGGCTTGTTGTTTGGCCAAATAATTTGGCGCCTGAAGGAATATTTAATACAATTTCCATTTATAGTTTCAAAAAAATAAAAATGTGCTCAACACAGGACTTTCCCTGTAGATTAACAATATTTTAATTGGTGAGAGAACAATATTACTATTAGATTATATTACTATTAGATCTTGCTGGAAATCAATGGGTATATTGTTGTTACTGCTTACATGATAATTACTAAACAAGATTTTCTCTAATTTAAACCAAAAACTTTGCAATGTCTTAAGAACGGCGTATGTTATTATTCTGAAAATTGTGTTATTCGCTTTTAAATAAAAATAAATACGCCTAAAATAATGTAGAATTGCAATGTATTGGAACATAATTATGTTTTAGTATTTTTTGCGATTTCAAATATATGTTCTACACGTTGTAGGTTGTTTCAGTGGTCTGAGCTTCCCGATAATCAATTGGCTACTGGCATTTATTACTTGGAAAAATCGCACAAAATTTTATTATATTTGCTTTATTTGTTCCAAAGACAAAGCGCTAAATGTAGAAAAAAAATAAAATTTCTGATATCTTGAGGACTGCTCTTGTATATTTCTAGATATTTAATAATTGCATGCATTCATTTCGAGTTAAAAATATGTATGTAGGAAACATTCACTCATTTGGTAATAGTGAGTTTCTTTTATTTTATTTCGAATGAAGAAAACAGAACATTAAATATCTAGAGAACGGCTCATGTTATCGTTTTATAAAGGTTAACATTCGCACTTAAATAAAAATCTCTCATATTAAAAATGAATACCTATTTTCGTAACATTTTTCTATGTCTTTATGTTTTTATAATGTTTATTCGATTTTTTAAAATAGATGTTCGAAAAATGCATTCTCCGTGGACTCCAAAAATTAATATTACAAGTAATTAAAATTATTACAATATGAATATAATTAAAAACATTAGATTAAGAGAAAGAATAGTAATACTAAATTTATTCATAAATGATATATATACAAGGTAGGATCAAAAAGTTCGGAGACTGTGCTGATATCTCCAACCCTGATTGGAGGAGAGGGAGACTATTTTACCGTGTCGTAGAGACACATATTACGAGAGATGTGAAAAGGAAGAAGCAGGTCCTGAGTGCAGGGTTTTTCCAGATAATGCATCTCAGTGAACTGTTGCACCTGGAGTGCAACGTTTCTGTCGGCGATTTCCCCAAACGCTGGCAGAATTTGATATTCGCACGTTGTTATTCAAACACCATTTCCATTTTCGACGAATGCGAACGACTACAGTTCACTGACACGCATTGTCTAGAAAAACACCTGGTTCTTCCTTTTCACATCTCGCGTCACATGTGTCTCTACGCCACGGTAAAATTGTTTCCATCACCTCCAATCGAGGTTGGAGATATCAGCAGAATCTCCGAACTTGTATATATATATATATATATATAATAATAGAAGTTTGAAAATCCAATGAACGAAAAGTAAGAAGATGTAACACGATAAACCTAACTTTTTAAAAACACCCACAGAATAAAATATAATACAGCAAATCATCAATCAAATGGATTAAAAATACAAAACACTAGCTATCAAGTTACAGAAAATCAACCAAATTAAAAGGTATGGAAACAAAAAAAGAAAAACTTAAACTAAATTCAACTATCTAACTGGCGTACAAAACAAATGTAAAAATTAATTAATCCTCAAGCATATGGAAAAAATAAAAAAATTAATATCGAATCAACAAGTCAATGAAAAATATAATACAAAGGTATGGAATCGAAATAAGTATAACAAACGAAATCAAGCACAAACGCCTTACACGTGGACGAGGCTCTAAGCCTAAATCATGAATTGTTAACCTCTACAAAAATCTAATCATGTCCAAGTTTTTTGTAGAAGCAAACTCAAAAATGTATGTTTCTGAAGAAATAGATAGATTAAATCTATGAACTATTTCTACTTGGACGACATACATAAAGATGGAATAAAAAAGAAAAAATGAATACCTGGAAAAAGCACAGAATGTGTACAGACGATTCATTACAGGGATCGAGGGAACACTGATAGAAGGGACCAGTGTTGCCATTCGTAAAGAAAAAATAAAAAACCATTTACTGTTGCCATTCATAAGAATTGAAAAACTGTGAAGCGAAATGTAAAGAAAAAGTATTAATATACAAAAAGAGCTACTAAAAAGAGGGGCAAATAAAGGTAATGCTGAAGTGGGAAGTGAATGGGGAAAAAAAAAAAAAAAAAAAAAAAATGGAGATGACTGGCTAATATAAGATACTATGAATAGAATTATATGATACTATGGAAAGAATTATAAAAATCCAGCTATTTTAAATTTTTTAACAATACTATTTACTAAATAAGTGGGATATTTATATAAATTACTAGTAATTTTGAGATTATTGATATGCATAGCATGAAATTTTTTATCAGATAATCTATAAATTCTAAAAAGCTGATTGAGTATAATATTTCTAAACAATTGAATCGAGTTACAGGAATTAAAAGGTAAGATTTTATTAATATTAAAATTATAAAAGTCTTTTTTATCATATAAATTTGTAACAATTCTATTAGAAGGATCAATAAAAAGATTTAAATCCAAAAAATTAACATTTTTATTAATAGTAGCTTCATTAGGTATTAATTCCAAATTGTCTGGATAGTAATCTATATCTATGAGATAATTTTCTGTATGTACTAAGCAAATCAGATCATCAACATATCTGTAAAAAGTATAATCTATTGAAGTAAATGACATTTCATAATGATAAAGGTATAAATTAGCTAGCATACTGCTACTACAGCCACCCTGTGGAACTCCTGAGACTTGTAAGTATAATTTATTTCCTTGAAAAATATAATTATTGAAAATAACAAAGTGAAGAAGTTTAGGAAAATTTTTAAATTTAATTTGATTTGAAAGAGGTGTAATATAAGCATTATATAGAGCTAAAATTACATCATATAGATCAGATATCTTAATATTATTAAAAAGATCTTTAAAATCAAAAGTTTGAAATCCTATTATTTTTCTAAGAGATGTTAATTTATTCTTTAATTCTTTACTATTATTTAGAATATGGTAGTTATTGCTAGTCTGGCTTAAACTATTATTTATTAGATTTAAAGAATTTAGTAATAATTTACTCGCAGTAGTAGAGTAAGTATTATGGCCACTAGTAACTGTTCTAAATTTAATAGGATTTTTATGAAATTTTGGAATAAGCACTATATAAGGAAATTTAAGATATTTATATTTAATATTTAAATCATTATACATATTGATAATTTTCAATTTAATACTATTGATGGAATGTAAATCAGGTTTAAAAAGACTATTATTTTTTAAATAATCTAACAGAAATTGAATATAAAATTTTTTACAGATAATAGCATAATTATTAGAGGCTTTATCAACATAGGTGATAACAAAGGATCTTTGTAAATCATTAATGGAATGTTTAATATTATCAATATTATATAAAGATCTAGACAATTTAATATCTCTAATAGCATTTTTAATTGATTCTAATATAGTAAATTTCCACATATTAAATGCCTCTAATGGCAGAGCGTATTTACAAGCTAATTTATATATATATTTATCAAGATCAAGATTAATTGATTTTAAGACTTTAAAAGAATTATTACAAGAAGGTATCCTAAATTTAGTGCCAAATGACATAATGGTTCTTAACACATTGTCACTAACAAGGTCTAAATCTCCTGTAACTATGTGCCCCAAGTCAGGATTTAGAAATTTAGCAAATTTATTTAATTTACAAATACATTCACTATCTACAATTGACTGAGAAGAATGATCAATAGAGAGCGATTGTGAAACTTCATTATAATTAAATATAGACCTACCAATAGGCTTATTGTATTTGAATGTCTTTGAAACAAATAAATCACCAATAGGCAATAAATGTTTAAACTTGTTAAACAGATGTCCAAAATTTATAGAATTATATATAGGATGTTTGAAAGAGATAACACAATAAGAATTAGTAGTTGTATTATTATAATGAAACTGATTTAGTTTTAAATTTAAAAACTGTGATCTTGTAATAAGCAAATCAAAGAAAATATGATTAAAATGTTCATTAGCAAGATTTCAGAAATTTTTTCTTCTTTATAAGGAAATATTGATAAATTTTTTACTGTGTTACCCGGACCTAATTGCACTTATCCCCAAGGATTAGCTCGGCAGGTTTTTCAGGAAGTATAACAAAGTGTTTGAATTGTGGTTTTCAAACTTTTTCGGGGTTTCTTCCCAGTTGGTTAGCTGGTTGATGCAAGGAGACTGTTGTTATTGCATATCCTGTTGGTCATCTACTGCGGTCCTTGACATTTACTTTCGCAAGAGTAGCTGGGCTATTTCGGGTTACGACCTAGGTGGAAAGTTTCTTTCTTCGACTAGGGACTGGTTCACTTATGGAACGTGGTCAGAACACTACCATTTTCAAAAGATCCGTTCAAATTTCAACTTATATATGCGTAAATAGTAGCTTGCATAGGGATTTCTTCAAGAAAAGGTTGGATTTATACAAGACTATGAGATTTTAGTATGGTACAAACAATATTTCAGATCCAGAAAGACATGTGTTACAATATTTCAAATGACATCTTATTTGCGCACCACTGTGTCTGTCAACCTAAAGTGCATAACTGAGTTTGCATACTCACCTAGCATGCATTTTTTCCAAAGCGAGTTTCCACGACCTCGAACTAATTTAGTTACTATTCCCGATATGTGGTCAGTTTCTATCCCCAATATATGGGCAGTTCCTTTTCCCGATATATGGGCAGTTCCTATTACCGATATATAAGCAGTTCCTATTCCCAATATATGGACAGTTCCTATTCTCGATGGTCAGTTCCTATTACCGATATATGGCCAATTCCTTATAGATAGTGCTTTACTTGGTTATCCTCACCTCCTGACCTATTTGTCCCTATGTAGGAAGTATCATATCATAGTGCTCTTATACCACGGTTTTCCAAACTCTTTTAGAGTTTTTCCCAAATTGCGACTAATTTCTAATTTACCACACCTGCCTCTCCTTATCGTTTCCGCAATGCATGATCGATCCTTCATGAACATCATCGCAGTCCTTGAGAAGGTTACGGTTGAGGATATGATATCAATAGCTTTCTGCTGGTAAGCGTGGGTGTGCACTGTGTCTCGTTGACCCACTCATCGTTTGCAAACCGGAAATGACACATTCTCAAGTATGAAGGTGGAGGATGGGCAAGGAATTCTGGACGGTTCAATCAAAATGAACTGGTTCTCTACCTTGCAGTGTGATGTCGCGCTTTGAAGTGAATTTTAAAAACCATATTACGATTAACCACGATTGGATACGATTATGAAGACCAGTAATCTATTATGCAAAAGATTAACGGCTCATGAAACTGAATGTATGGCTTTGATCATAACCGACTTAAAATATCGTTGGACTTGGTGAATAAAAAAAGGCGATGGGTAACACAGGGAAAACTCTCTAATGTTTTATCAATCCGTTTTATAAACTGTTTAAATTTCATAGGTTTATTTGAAGCACAATTTGAGAAAAAAAAATATGACATTGCTCCAGTAATAAACTTAGATTTCAACATTCTTAAGGTGTCTTCATTATTCTTAAGGTGTCTTTATTATTCTTAAGGTGTCTTCATTATTCTTAAGGTGTCTTCACTATTCATAAGGTGCCCTCACTATTCTTAAGGTGTCTTCACTATTAAGGTGTCTTCACTATTCTTAAGGTGTCTTCACTATTCTTAAGGTGTCTTCACTATTCTTAAGGTGTCTTCACTATTCTTAAGGTGTCTTCACTATTCTTAAGGTGTCTTCACTATTCTTAAGGTGTCTTCACTATTCTTAAGATGTCTTCATTATTCTTAAGGTGTCATCGCTATTCTTAAGGTGTCGTCATTATTCTTAAGGTGTGTTCACTATTCTTAAGGTGTGTTCACTATTCTTAAGGTGTCTTCACTATTCTTAAGGTGTCTTCACTATTCTTAAGGTGTCTTCACTATTCTTAAGGTGTCTTCACTATTCTTAAGGTGTCATCACTATTCTTAAGGTGTCTCCATTATTAAGATGTCTTCATTATTCTTAAGATGTCTTCATTATTCTTAAGATGTCTTCATTATTCTTAAGATGTCTTCACTATTCTTAAGGTGTGTTCACTATTCTTAAGATGTTTTCACTATTCTTAAGGTGTGTTCACTATTCTTAAGGTGTCGTCATTATTCTTAAGGTGTGTTCACTATTCTTAAGGTGTCTTCATTATTCTTAAGGTGTCTTCATTATTCTTAAGGTGTCTTCACTATTCTCAAGGTGTCTTCACTATTCTTAAGGTGTCTTCACTATTCTTAAGGTGTCTTCATTATTCTTAAGATGTCTTCATTATTCTTAAGGTGTCTTCATTATTCTTAAAGGTGTCTGATTTGTTCAACTCCCGTCAAATTATTCTGCTGAATATAGCGCTTCAAAAAATAAATGAATGTGGAGAAAACAAGCGAAACGGGTTCTGGAAAGTCTCATTTTTGAATTTATTTTAACAGTTTTCCTTCATGCAAGAAGTGCCACTGTCAATTCTTGGCCAGACTGACTTTAACCAAATGCATGATATTAAATTTGACATCACTTATATTTCCAATATAAGATATGCGAAATTCTCCCATCTTAGAATAATATCATTACATGCCAATGCCAAAATATCATAGAATAATACTTTGTGCAATAAATGCCAATATCGGCATTGCTTTAAATTTCTTTGTTTTTAGTTTAAAAAACAGCCGACGGCAACGTTTTGATTATCTTAATAACAAAAAGAATGCATACTGTTATATACGAGATATAGCTACTACAATGGGCAGGAGATATACCTCATCTACTTGAATATATCTCTTGACATTGTCAAAAAACTGTACTGCCAAAGCCGTTTTTGGCCATAGGCAAAGTAGTCAAATGCCCTCGAAACTCTGTGATCCATTTTCCGCTCTCAATGCTGTAAAAGTTTCATGCGAGAACCTTTTTACCTAGGGGCCCCGGCAATGGTTAAAACCAGTGGTTGGAAAAACTAATTTATTGTTGTAGTGATCTACAACTACAACTGCATTATGACAAATGTAGTTAACTACAAGTACTTTTTTTAATAAGTAGTGACTACAAATTACATTTAAAATGTAGTCACTACATAACTACTTTTATAAGTTGAATTTTACCACAGCTTCAATTTTCACAAAAAGTTGAAGATATGGATATACTGTAGTAAATTAACGTACTTATTCTGAATAAGTAAAATTTACTGATTCCCAAATTTACTGATCAACTTACCAATCTTTACACTTTTATCCTCTTCTGAAAACAGTATAATAAAATAAAAGTATAAATTTTAAAATCAAAGACAACCCAAAATAAGCCACTGAAGATGAGCACCGTGATGCCCGAAAGCGCTTTGGCCGTGTAATTATTGTACGTCGAGGAAAGGATCTTTTATTAAAGGACTTTTAAACCTATTTTTGGTTGTCTTTGATTTTAAAGTTTAATTAAAGTTGACGTCTATTCATTTTATTTATTAAAAGTATAAAATAAAATAGAAGTAAAAACTATTTATTTAAAAACATATTTGTTTATTTTTAGTAGAATTTGCATCTCAAAATTGCAATCAGATAAGCAGGATCTTTTGGGAAATAACACATCTGAATATATCCATATAAAAAAATCAACTTCATGAGGCAAAGAATGGCCTTCCTAACCCTGCAGCATCGAAAATCTTCAAAAGCGCTTGGCATTTTTCAAATCGTACATCGTTGCGCAGAACACTAAATTTCGTACAAATGAAGAAAGGGTGATCACATGATATGTAGAATGACACCTTGTTTGTTTACCGAAGTAACGTTAAAAGTAGCGTCAAAACTCGATACAAACTAGTGATTTTTTGTATCGCGCTACTCGCTACAATACTTATTTTTAAAAGTAGCGCGTTACACTACAAACTACGAGAAAAAGTAGTGACTACTGTAGTTTCGCTTAAAAGTATGTCTATGGATTTTTCCGGGGTGGGGTGGGGGGGATTATTTTTCGGTGGATTTAAATGCATCTGATTATCCCCTACTGAGTGGCCATTGCTACAATTGTATTAATTCATTAAAAATTCATCCACGTTTTACAATGTAATAAAACTAATTTTTTAGCATTTTTAACATTTTCGTCTTAAGCAGAATTATCTTATTTACTACTAGTTTGCTTTGTTCAACATCCGTTAGAGATTTGGCGCGTGGCAAAACCATCCATTTTTTTTATTTTATCTTCTTTGTTTTTCCACAATCCCTGTGTGGTCAATACTTCCAGATGCCTCTGAACCGGTTTTCGTGCCGAAAAATGTTTGCAACGACTCACGTTTTATGTATTTTCCCGCTCTTTTTTCACGGAACAGTGTGGTTTAATTTTAGAAGGTCAGATTTTGTCGGTATTTTTTTATGGTTTATACTCTCTGTAAGTCGCCTGTCAATAAAGAATTAATTTATAGTCTATAATAAGTCATGGAGACCAAAACTGGAGAATGAGTCGAAAAATTCGAATTTTTTTTGTCTATGTGTGTGTGTGTTAAATTTAAAGGTTCAGAATGTTATATTTCCAAAGATAATTAGTTAATCCGCGAAATTGTAGGTGAACATGTTATATTGTTTTCGTATGCAACCATCAGAGTCTGGAACATTTTCGCCTGTGTTTTTTAGATGTTCCTTTTTCTCAACAATTACAGGGCACAGCACACTTTTTATGGTATATTCATATCATGTGTGTGCATATAATTTAATACCAGATTTTGAAAGTTAGTTGCCTACTTTTTTAACAAAAATGAATGTTGTAAAATGTAAGTTAAAAAAACTGACCTTGGAGAATAAATCATAATTTGACATTCAAATAAAAAAATATTCTGTCAAAATGTGTAAAAGTATTACATGTTTTAGCTGTGAAATGTGTGTACTGATATTATTTATAGTTTCTGAGAAGAAGAAAAAAATGGATTTGGCATATTTAACACGGGCAAGATAGGCAGGTTTCTAAATAATATAAGTTTATTCTATCAAGATAATTATGCATATTTCAGATATTATATGCCCATATTAAATTATTTCTACATTCACGGAATAGTAATTGTAAAAAAGCTTGTTTGGATTTCAGTTTTCACATGGGCTATCTTGTGTCAATATTTAGAATTTGTAACCATAGTTGAAGTTAACGTGTCATATTAACTTTCAAAAGATAGCCTCAAAATTCGAAATAATAGACACTTCTTCAAGACTAAATATACCAGCACACTAACACACTAAAGATATCAGCACACTAACACACTAAAGATATCAGCACACTAACACACTAAAGATATCAGCACACTAACACACTAAAGATATCAGCACACTAACACACTAAAGCACATCATCACTAAAGATACCATCATTGATAAACATAGCAATACATTGCTATATTTATCAATGGCCTGGACTAATCTAAAAGTTGTGATCTAGAGATATTTCATAGTTGTGGCATTTTCTATTTCTCAATTGTTTGAAACTTAATGCGATACCAAAGTTTCTGCATAACAAAATTGCCAGTAATAGAAAGAATTAGCAATTGATCGTTAATTAGCATCGATATAGTCTTTCAAGTGAAATAGGAATAATATGCGTTTCGGTTTGTCAAATATGAATAGCCTCATATACTTGCATAAACTGAGAAGTTAGACACAGCGCCATTTTTTTTTCTTTGTTGAACAATGCGATATACCAATAACCAGACAATTTCATTATTGGATAATTTAATGTCGTTCCAATCCTTGGAATGTTAAACTGTCCTTAGAGTGGTGAATTTTAGGGCATTCCACGAAAAAGGCAGAACAACAATCAAATCATTTCAGTCGTAGAATAAGGCTTGTATTATAAAATGCGAATCTTCGCCTGAGAATTATTTGGTAAGATAATTCTGAGGTAGAAGTTGATCAGGTCTCTGTGTATTAATGTTTTCGTGATAGACGGTGATCCCTGTATGTAGTGTTCTCGTGGTAGAAGTTGAGTAATTAGTTCTCTGTAGATAGTATTCTGGTGGTAGAAGTTATTTAGTTAGTTCTCCGTAGGTTAGTGGTCTTGTGGTAGAAGTTGACCAGTTTTCCGTAGATTAGTGTTCTCATGGTAGAAATTGATTAGTTTTCTTTAAATTTGTATTCTCATGGTAGAAGTTAGCTTTAATTTGGAACCCTTTCTTTTAGACTGAGCTACAAGAAGAGGGGTTATATCAATATCCCAGTAACTTCCACTAATCAGGCTATGACTAAGCCAGCCCGATAGTACATAAATACTATTAAGCAACGCTTCCTGCGGCTATCTAGCCTGGCATTATTTGTTTAGTTTCAGTTTTAACCACCAATATTCATGTATCCAAGAGATTTGCAATTAATAAATGTATTGGAGGTATCAACACCAAAGAGTCTCCATTATTGTTTTATGCCTTCACCATAAACAATCGTTAACACAAAAAAATATACCTCAAAAATATTATTTTTCGGGATAAACGCCTGAAAGATTACTGGTTCCATTAAATTAATCTTTAAAATATGAGACCAAAACTACTTGACTAATAATATAAATGAAGTTATAATATATTACTTTCCTTATATACATAATGTATAAGGAAAGTATTGTGACGGGGTCGAAAATTCGAATTCGAGTTTTCGACGGGAGAGCACGTTTCAAGCATCCCTGATCACGAATTGAACATTTTAAAACTACTTGACTAATAATATAAATGAAGTTATAATATATTACTTTCCTTATATACATAATGTATAAGGAAAGTATTGTGACGGGGTCGAAAATTCGAATTCGAGTTTTCGACGGGAGAGCACGTTTCAAGCATCCCTGATCACGAATTGAACATTTTTGAAGTGATGTCTATCTCTCTCTCTCTCTCTCTCTCTCTCTCTGTGTGTGTGTGTGTGTGTGTGTGTGTGGAGACGATATCTCACGAACGAATGGAGCGATTCGAATGAAACTTGGTACAAAAATCACAATCCGTGAATACTGGAAGCCTATTGTTTTAAAACGCAATAGAATATTCAGACACCCCCCCCCCCCTAAGTTTTCGAGTGAAATTTTGAAAAAATTATCAAAAAATCAAAATCTTTAATAAAGTTACGCAAATAGACATTTCTTATGTAATTTTTCCTTAAAAAACGATTGACATAAACTTTAGAACGCTAACATGAACCGTTCTCGAGATATTGCACATTTATCAAATAAATTTATCAAAAAATCCCATAAATTAAAAAAAAATATTAACTGTTAAGAAACATATTCACTTTTCATATGTAATATCATGCGATAAATTGGGTGACATCATTCTCGGGGATCTAACTTGTTCCATTCACGAAAAAAGATACATTGAGTAATACTTTTGTATTTGAACGCCAATACTCATTTATCCGCTGTAAGAATAACTTACTTCTCCGTCCATAACGCTTGGCGAAATTTTGGCGACGAATTTAGCGGAATATTTGGCGACATTTTAAATATTGCCAAGTTAACGAAAATCTCGCCAAATGGATAAAAATGACGCTAAATCAATGAAAATGACGACTAATTGAAGATAATGTGCTGCCCACATCAGATTTTTTTTTTTTTAATGCAAAAAGCTTTCCTCATATTTTCCGTGCTGGAGCTAAAATTGGGATTCCTTGTGTGAACTGTAACACTTTGCTTTCGTACCTTTGATACGATATATCACAAAAAAATATATTGTCAGTCTGTGGTGAATATCATGTGCTGGCTATAATCAGATTTTTTTTTTAGCTTATTGTGACCAGCATTCGTATTCTGCATCCGCATGTTATGCAATGCCATCCATCCGTTTGGGCCTTAATTAACCAACCAGTGCTTCCAAACTATAGCTTTAATACCTCCACGCACATTGCCACTACAAACTGTCATATCAAGCATCCACTGTGCTTTTCCGACCAAAAAAAAAATCCTTGAAAAAATTCTCATTTCCGCCACCTTTGCGCCAGAGCGTCTCTGCGCAAACCGCAGAAATAAGCTTAAGCAACAAAAATAAATGACAGACAGGTGGAGAACTAAGCTTCAAAGAACAAAATTTAAAAAAAAAAATGGCATCAAGGGTGTATCGTACAAAACGTGGCTCAAAATTTGCCCCGATCTGCGGTTGGTAGCTCTGTTCAAGCCCTGTAGTGATCTAAAAAGAGATACATAATGATGCATAAGGCGCCTGCCTGATTCACGTTTGACTCATTGAAGAACTGTGTTCAGAGGAATCAATTTCCTGGGGTGTTTACAAGGATACACTCCACGACTTAGCTTTAACCCTTGTCATTAAGGTTTCAAAAACTGGCCTTAGCCTCCTGACCTATCCCTTATTTTATATAACAGCCTTCTTATCTGCCCTGCCTTTGGTCCTCATCTGGGCGTTATCTAGATTCTAAATATCAAGTTGCATAATATATGGAAAGATCACTCCTTTGTCTTGTATAGTCAACCTTACAAAAAGTTGAAACATCGCCCTATTTGCGGTTATTTAGTTTCGGTACAATGGGCACATAATTAAAGGACTCCATGATTGTGTACAAGAAATCGCTTTTATTAATAAACCGCCTGTATTACACTTCTTGGTTGAACAAAGAATGGTTAAATCCTATTCTGACCTCTAGTCCTATCTTTACGAAATTAAGAGTTAAGATAAAATTTCAATCCTTTACAATACTAGATTAGTCTATCTGATTCGATAGAATTTTCATCTTTGTTTTTTAAAGTAGTTAACATCTATTTTTACCCCCTCAGTTCAATCTCCGCGGATTTGAAGATAGTCTCCATAATTTGAAGAAGGTCTCCATAATTTGAAGAAGGTCTCCATAATTATGTGGTACCACTTTCTGTCTTTATTTGCACTGGAGGGCCCTACAATATGGTAGCGAGTGTGAAGTTGATAACCGTCAGCTATGATGTCTCCCCACTGTTCAATTCCACCATTACGAGATCACTGCCTTAATTAAATAACCGACTGTTTCATCTGTTGCTTAAGGCCGTTTATTTTGTGACTGCTATGTATACGCTTTTCGAAATTCGTTCTTATGTTCATCATTTCTTTTCATAGTTCATTCACAAACACTTTTAGAACAAATCGATACAATGTATTACCCCTCATTCTGTATTTTTAACAGTATGATTTTGCAAATCATACTGTTACCCTTACCATCCCCTTATACCCTTACCATTTGATTTTGCAACTTTTATTGCCATTTGATTTTGCAACTTGTATCACCATTTGATTTTGCAACTTTTATTACCATTAACTCTTACAATATTTTATAATTCCAATTTTATTTTGTTCTACAGCTTCAAGTATTACCTCCACTTCTGACATTGCTTCTGATATTCCGTGGAATGCATCGCCGACGCCATTTTACTCCCAAAACTTAATACCATCTGTAGTTGCATCTACAACTTTCTCGTCTGCCTCGGATGATCAGATGATTCCACTGGTTACTTCTGCCAGTACTTGTAAGTAGTCCAATTGTTATTAATACGGTCTTGTGATATTAGCATTTGAGGGTCATTTTAAAAGCTCTATGCGTGTTCTGATATTGCTCATTATGATGTTGTCTCTCATTATTATATTGGCTTTCATTATTATGTTGTCTCTCATTATTATGTAGTCTCTCATTAACAAAATAAATTTTGAGACCTTCAGTGCGTTATTTTCTATCAGAGCCTCCCGATGTGAATAAATCCAATATTTCAATAGGGCTGCCACTGGCGACTAAAAACGTTGATAAATGTTATTATTTTTAACAAAGTAAACTCTGCTTTGTTGTCGGATGTCTCTAGCTACATTTAAAGAGGCTTTACCAATGTTATGAAAATACTTTACTCTAACGTATGGTAGAAAAGTCCAATGGTCCAGAATGTTATCCACCTTATGTGGCAATGCATTATAATGCAATTTGTTTTATAGGGGGAAAAAGTTGTAATTCAGATCTTTTGCAGATAGTAACGTAGCAGATGTGAGTTCAAAATATGCCGTCCTCCCGCCCCATTTATTTCAAACTACTATAAATTACTGATATTTTATGACAGACAATTTTGAATAAATCTTTAATCAAGTGTTTCATTTAATTTAATTAATGTATTTATTTTTTAATTTTTAAGGCGAGACATAACGGTGTCTTTAAAAAAATCGGCAGTGGCTCCAATCCGATGGAGCCGAAATAGTTTTGCACGAATAACATCTTTCTTTGTGGGTAGTTTGTCTTACTTAGACTTTTTCAAAGCAGTTCAAAATATTAAAATGTCGAAATAAGAACCACTTTTTCGAAATGGTTCAAAATATTAAAATTACCAACTCCTACATTTCAATAACTAAACACCCGATCCAAAATTCAATTATATATCCTTATAAAACTTTCAAAAGACTACAAATTACTTTTTATATTATCGCTTTTAGCTTTCGAAATATAAGCATTACAAACTTCAAAAACAGAAAATGTTCAATCCTCTTGAACAAACTTGACAAGCCGATTCTTCGAAAACTCTAATATCCTTGTGAAAACAAATTAATGATCTAAAAACTGGATTTCCCACTGAACATTTATGTCGCTTACTGCTTACATCTATATATTATAGTTTAGAAGATGTTTCGAGTGAAAATAAGCAAAGTGAAGTAAAAACTTTTTAGTATTTCGAAAAAGAAAGTTCAAAATATTAAAACATTGAAATTAATTTTATGTATTCATAAACTGGCAAAGCAAGTAAATATTTTCTGCATTTTTATCTATTAGGTTCGGAGATATAAGTTTCCAAAGTGTTTGCATTTTCCGTAACGCTCCGATTTTAGGCAGAGATTCCCCAACCATAGATGGTATTCACATCAGAAAATTTTCGAATTCTCACTTTAACATCCATAAATAATGTTTAAATTCAAATATTTATTATTTATTTAATTTGCCTCGAATTTAAGAGAGCGTTTCTTATGATTATACCATTGATTTATCGCTAAGGTTATTAATTTATACATAAATTAATAATTAATATATCAATTACTATTTATTATGAATCACAATGGCTAATAAAAGGTTATTAATAGCTAACAACAGTTAATAAAATAATCTGCACACGCGCATCACTTGGAAAATTACCGGACGCGTTGCTGATTACAAAGGATGCTGTAAGCACGATGTCTTAAATATCTTTTATTTTTTATTCCATATGTAAAATCCTACTAGAGTCACTCTCTATCTGAATAACAAGAATTTGTTTTGAATTAAAACAGTGTTAAAAAAAAAATTGATGTGGGCACCACATGACTTTCCTTATATAATGCAATGAATTTACTACTTTTACATTAAAAAGATAGGTTGTTCTTATAGAAGATACTAATATTCTTTCCAAGGTATTGAATTTTCGACAATTAGTCGTCATTTTCATTGATTTAGCGTGATTTTTATCCATTTGGCGAGATTTTCGTTAATTTGGCTGCATTTCAAAAACTCGCCAAGTTAGCGACATTCCGCCAAATTCGTCGCCAAAATCTCGCCAAGCGTTATGGACGAAGAAATAAGTTATTCTTACAGCAGATAAATGACTATTGGCGTACAGATACAAAAAAGTATTACACAAAGTATCTTTTTTCATGAATGGAACGAGCTAGATCCATGAGAATGATGTCATCTAATTTATCGCATGGTATTACATATGAAAAGTGAACATGTTTCTCAATAAGAAATATTTTTTTTTTATTTTATATGACTTTTTGATATTTTTTTTTTAAAAATGTTCAATATCTCGAGAACGGTTCATGTTAGCGTTTTAAAATTTATGTCAATCGTTTTCTAATGAAAAATTACATAAGAAATGTCTATTTTCGTAACTTTATTCGTCGTTTTGATTTTTTGACGATTTTTTCAAAATTTCAATCGAAAATTTAGGGGGTTCTGTACATTCGATTGCGTATAAAAACAATAAGCTTCCGGTGTTTACGGGTTATGATTTTTGTACCAAATTTGGTTCGAATCGGTCCATTCGTTCGTCAGTTATCGTCTCCACAGTCTCACTGACACACACACACACACACACACACATACTTTCACACACACACACACAGACATCACTTCAAAAATGTTTGATTCGTGATTAGGGATGCTTGAAACGTGCTCTCCCGTCGAAAACTCGAATTCGAATTTTCGACCCCGTCACAATACTTTCCTTATACATTATGTATATAAGGAAAGTAATAAGCGTTATTAATGTTAATTAATATTCTTGGCAAAGTTAAGTTCTTAACCTTTTGCTTACGAATGGGACAGCGTCCATCCCAAACGAATAACCTCTCAAAAAGAGAGATATTTGACATACCATATCCCAAACAGTTCGAACGGCGTCCATGGACGCCACTGTCTGCAAAGGGGGATCAAACTGTTTGGGATAGGGTATGTCAAATACATGTCTTTTTGAAAGGTTCTTGGTTTGGGTTGACGCTGTCCCACCCGTAAGCAAAAGGGTAAATAGGGCTGAGTGCACATACAAAATGCTTGCAACACCTTATTGGCCTGCATACACAGTGCAAAACTTAGAAATGGCTACATATTAGCTTTAATAAAATACTCAGATTTCTTATATTAATTTTCTATTTGCAGCATTAACGCCCAGCATCTACACCCCCGGTCCATCATCCACGCATCAAGCCCTTCTGTCTGAGACAACACTTCTGACTTTAGGACTACCCTATGATCCATCAACTCCAGACCTTTCTTCCAGAACCCGGCAAGATTATTTTAGCGACAAGCCTTACGAGTACGGTCTTCCCCAGGAAACTTCAGATATTGCTAAAACATCTTACATTACAACTGCATCCAGTTCTGCACTTTCACAAACTTTCCAGACATGTTTTTCCAATATGTATTCAGATGTTCAAAGCACTAGTTCCATGTTTTTCTCGCCGTCAACGTCACATACTGAGGAACTCATGCATGTCGGTGACCAAAGTAGCACTTCTTTAGTACCATCCACCATTGCAAATAGAACTACAAATACTCTGGGTCTTACCATAAACCCTTTGTACAGTGCTCCTAGTTACTCTTCGTCTTCCTTAGACCTTTTCTCAACAACAGACTATGCCGCAGGTCCCTTGACAATGGCAGCAAATGTGCTGTCCTCTTCATCATCTAACGAGCTGGCTTTTGCATTAGATATCTTGGATTCAGAATTGAAAACTCCACCAATTGTTCCAATTTCGACCATGCAATCGATATCCGAACCTTTTTCCATTTCTTCGTCCCTGTCACTACACCAGGGCCAGTCTTACGGTTCTGCTATCGGTGGTCAAGCCACCAGTACAAATATTTTTGAAACTGGATTACCTACTGTCACCACTTCGCCATCAACATCTTCAAGTTCAGTTGTTCAATCTGATGTCTGGCGACCGTATTGACGTGGCCGTGGGATTTTTGTATTAAATTCATAGCATATCAGTGATCATTATACAAGTGTCTGCAAACTTTGAAAGTTTGACTTCAACAAGGTACAAATTGAAGTACTGTCATCTGTGATCCAGTTTGTATCCGTGTACGGTATCTCACATTTATTAGTATTTGTTGCATTTTTGCTAGATGTATAGCATTCTGTGTTATAATTACAAATGTGATATCTAACTCAAGTTCATACAACTTATATCTGAAAGAAAAAGTGCCTTCAAACTATACTATCAGGGCAAATTATCTGTTTTGGAATGTTATTCCACAAGTCCACAATGCAGTGCCTTGGGGGCACATCGCATTTTGAAACTTATAGTGCAATTATTATAGTTTTTATAAAAATTTTTGAAATGGCTAAGGAATAAATTGAGACTTATTTTTATCAAAGAATCTATTGTATACGTATCAGTAGATGAATGCTTAAAAATACTGCCTCGATGTGATTACATTTACTTCAGAATTAAGTT
Source organism: Amaurobius ferox (assembly GCA_951213105.1). NCBI lineage: Eukaryota > Metazoa > Arthropoda > Arachnida > Araneae > Amaurobiidae > Amaurobius > Amaurobius ferox. The sequence continues at coordinate 89,927,171 of OX578153.1, forward strand.
TTTATATTCAATTAAAAGCAAACTTATGATTTGACCGTCATTGATCTTGATAAAACTAAAAGTGAAAGTTAATTCATTGTTCCATTACACAGCCAATTCAACAATATTTGAATAATTCAATTGGCTAGTTCAGATTCTTGATTGGTTCAAGTCAACAATGTCTATGACAAATAAAACAGCACATCGCTTATCTTTGCCACTTTGTAACCTTTTACCGCATGGTCATAACAGATATAACACTACTTTTATGTAGTCTTTCTATGGCAGTTGATTATCGCAAAATAGTATGTGAATGGCTTGCAATTCCCGATGACATTCTAAATTGACTAGACTTGTTCGTTTGTCATATAACCTGCAAAGTATAAATAAATAGCTTTCTGGAGACTATTTACGTTTACCAAAATACTGTGTATATAAATCAACGTTTGATATCAAAATGTAATGGAACTTTCTTTTACATGAAAAAAATATTTATGTGATTGGTAATTGCAACTATCTTATTTATAAAGTAATCTAAAATCTTTAAATTTTATGGTTAACTATTTTCAAAACGCAAAAATTTTCAATAAACTACTTATAGGAAGCTGGCATTAAGAAATTGCGAATGTAATTTAAAGAGAAAATAACATATTTTTGCATTTGCTTCATTGAAAATACGATGGCGGAGTAAAACTTACTGTTGTCTCGTAATTTTCTCTGTTTTGTGGGGGTAGGTATAACTCGATTACCGGCGCTGGTGAAATGAACATTAATGTGAAAATGTGTTGCCATTTAAAGCAGACAAATTATATATATATATATATATAATATTTTTTGTCATGTCTACTGTCTTTCGTTTTAAATGTAAAGAAAAATATCCAAAATTAAATTTTATAAATCTTTATTTTTATCAAAATTAATATTAAATTTCTAGATGTAGAAATATGAATGTAACTTTATAAATATTTATTATTTTAATGTTAAACGAAAATAAGTCAATTTTAAGTGTATTTACATTTCCTTCAACATTATTTAAATATAAGATTATTTTATAGATATAATTTATTTTTGCTTACTTTTGAAAATATTACATTTTAAATATTTACTTTTATTTATTTAGTTTAACTTTCAAGTGGTATTCGAATGGTCACATTGTAAACAACATTCATCATATAGATCAATGTTTTTCTGCATTGGTGATGATTCATTTTGCTAGCTACGGGGTCCTTAACTATGATTTAATAAGAACTTAAAACATCAAGTATTAGGAGCCATCCTGCATAATGTAGTAATATATATATATATATATATATATATAATATATATTTCAAAGTAAACAAAAATATTTCAACATTTGAAGATGATCAAATTTTAAATTATTTAGAAATAAACATTCATTTAAATATGTAGTAAACATGTTTTTTTTTAATTTAGTGTTTAAAGTAAACAAATATATATCAAAATGTAAATTACTTCCACTTAATACTACGCTAGTTTTCAATATTTATCCATTCAACAATGTAACATCTATTATATATATGTAACACACACACACACACACACATATATATATATATATATTTTGCTCGTCATGGTTGCGCTGAAGAGGTGCGTTTTGAGGTATTTATGTTTCCTTTATTGTTCCAATCTTTATGCTTGTCGTCCATATAACACAAGTTTATAGATAAAATCTATCTTGTGTTTCAGAAACAAGCATTTTTGTGTTCATTTCGAAAAGATATATGGACCCGATGAGAATTTTTTCGAAATGAACTTTTCGTAAGCCTAATCTCGTAAGCCTAAATCTCCTCCATGTGCAAGCTTTTTTGCTTAATTTTTTGTTTTCTTATTTGCATTCCTCATTTTTGAAATTTGTTGATTGTCTTTGTCCTTATGACTTGCATTATGCTTTATTATTTCCTCTTTTTGTCTTAATTTCTTTGTATTTGTAGAAAATTTTGGAATAGTGTATTATGAGTTACTACATACATTCTAACTTTGGATTTAATAATTTATTTTTATATATATATATATATATATATATATATATATATATATATATATATATATATATATATATATATATATATATATATATATATATATCAATGAACTAAAAAATGCAGATAGAGCCATTTCTTTGGTTGGTTCTTTGCTCACTGATTGATGTTTTAAGGTCTGGTAATTATTTATTGCTTTTTAAAATCTATTTCATGACGTGCATGAAAACCATGTATGCATATACTGCAAGAAAACGTATTATATACGTGATATTTAATGAAAGAATTGAAAGTTTGATAACTTAAATGTGTGATGTTTCCTATCAGCAATAACAAACAGTTCTATTTTTTCGTGTTGACCACGAATATTTGTCAAAGTAGAACTGTGTTGAAGTTGGTGTTACTCATTCACTATTTAGATCTGCCGTTTCGTCATGAGCTTTGTACATAAATTATGCAATTTTTTTTGTGTGTGTCTGTAAATTTGTCTAAATGTTTGACTACATGTCATGTTATTTTATTTGTGATTGTAAATTCTATTGATATATTGTCAGTTCTTAAGGTATAGAAACACTTTTAATGCTCTATGATTATACAGGGTATCCCAAGAAGATTGAAACTCGCTTTAATTCTTTACCTGTTGGAGATAAGTGGACAATGTAAATTGCAAAAATGTTGAAAGTAAGGTAGGAAATAAGACTACATTAATGAAATAGTCCTCCCATTCATTTCAAAAATTTACACTTTTTAAATTTTATACGACCCCTTTAGACAAATTGGGTCAATCAGAAAATTATTTTTAATGCAACAAGATCATTAAAAAAAAAACGCATATATCTGTATCTTTAAAATCAACTAAATTATGATAAAGTCAAAAATCTGACTTATGCCACTTTTCCGTACCATGTGAAAGGCTGTTTCATCAGCGAAAATAGGGATCATAAACAAATTGACGATGGAAATTGTTTAGATCAAAAATACGTTAATATATATCAACATTTTTTATCACAAATGCATCTAAATAAATCATTACACAGACAGAGATCATATAAAACAGCGGTACTCACTACGCGGTTGGATATCCTATGTATTATCATCCAGTTTTTATCCTTTTTGAGATATGTCACAAATTTACATTTCTAATTTGCTATAGGGTCCCCATTCACAATGTTCAATTTTCAATTAAATATAACTCGCTCAATTTTAAAGATACAGATATGCGGAGTTTTTTTAATGATCTTGTTGCATTAAAAATAAAAAAATTTCTGATTGACCAAATTTGTCTAGGGGGTCGTATAAAAATTAAAAAGTGTAACTTTTTGAAAATGAATGGGAGGACTATTTCATTAACGTAGTCTTATTTCCAACCTTACTTTCAAAATTTTTGCAATTTACATGGCCCACTTATCTGTAACACGTAAAAAATTAAAGCGCGTTTCAATCTTTTTGGGACAATCTGTATAGGTGAAAAGTTGGTTTGTAAAAATATGTATAAAAATGTTTTCGAACGAAATTTTAAATATAGGATGCTGTGGAATTTCAAATCTATGGACGTGTAGAAATGTATTTTTGCATCCATTTATCTATACTGGTGTCCAAACTTATTTTTACATATATTACAGAGATGGTACTTCGCAGCCATAAAAAAAATTTTTTTTGAGTCAAAAAGCACCCATATCAGATCTCGAATCGCTTCGTGCACAGTGCTTACGCCGCTTACAAAAGAAGATTAAAAGATTTTATTTGGGTGTTTTACGACTCAGAGTATTTTACGGCTCAGAAATATCATATGGAAAGAATTTTTGAGGTTGCAAGCCGTTTAGAGGCTGGGCAGACATTGATGAAAATGGCAAACAATTTCACAATTAGTTTTGTGTCTTACGCACTCATATTCAATTTTACAGTTTGTATGTATGTATTATGATGCTATGTATCACCCCCCTCCCCCTCCCAAGAAAATTCATCCGATTATTTTGAACAGTTCTTAAGAAATCAGTGTTTTTCTGCATGTAAAGATAATTTTAAATTTAAACACCAGTGTGAAAAAGAGAAACTGTAACTTTATTTATTCACGCTGTTTAGAATAAATTTAAGTTACTATTTTTTGAAATGTTACAAGATCGTCCCATATTGAACTTTCTGGATTCTAAATTCTTGTTAAAAATTAAAGAAAGAAAATACTCTTAATGCCGTCAAAACTCGTATATAATTTTTATTGATATTAAAGTATAATATATATATATAATACCATTAGATATTATGAAGAGAAACCTACAATTTTTCTGCATGTAACGGTTGTATTTTTGTACAAACATATCAATAGTCTGCAATTTTTGCTAAAAGCATTGTGTAGCGGATTTTATGACTATGCTGCAATTGCTGTTTGGCCTTTATAGGTAAGTCTGTTACTCAAGAATTTTAATTTACTCAAGAATGTTTTCTGTGTCATAATGAGCTGTGTTAGATAATTCGAGGGAAAATTTTAGTGTTAAATAAAAGGTAATAGAAAAGGGAGTAAAATGAATTACAACATAGCTAATTTATGTAAATTTAAATTACTCTAACTTTAAATTACAAAACGTACTTCAGCCATTTTTAACCCTTACTATGGAATAAAACACTTGTGAAACAAATTATTAGAATCCTAAATAAATAAAAATGAGTGAATAAAATTAAGAAAAATAAAGAATTAAAAGTAAATAAGCCCTCTGAACCCGTTTAGATAAATAAACTTTCAAACATTAAAAAAAGTACAATGCAGCGACCAAATCTTCCTCTGTATTCATAATAAGATAGTAAAGGTATCAAATATGTGTATAAGCATTACGGGGTTTTAAAAAAAATCCTACTCTTGTTAATAATCTCATGCAAAAAATTTCAAGCAATGATCAAAGAATTGCTTTACTTCGTGGAAATCTTCTGAAACCTACTGTCAGAATATCATCCAGATTTATTTGTTATCTAAAGCTTTTATTATTTGTTATCAGTATCCAAGATAAGGAGCAGATTTCCCATTTACACCTTTTTGCAATCCTTCTGTGATGAATTTTATCAGGTATAGTTGCTTTAGTCAAAGAAATCTTGTGATATTTTACACGCCTTGTATTGTGCTCTGTCGCCTGTTTTTATTTCAATTTAAAGAGCAATTTTTTTATTTGTACTTTTGTCGCAAGTATTGTATCAATTTTAGTATTCATCTCCAGATTGTTGACTGCTTACATTCTCAGAAACATACTTCAAAAACGAATAATATTTCCGTCTATTTTCGATAGTTTTGTAATCATTTACGATTTATTCTCAATATCATTTTATTTTTGATGATTTTTAAAGCTAGCTTTTATGTCTAATATGTAGAGAAATGTATAACAGTCTATGTTATCGGTCAGTACGCTGGATTGCTAGCTATCAAGAAAGTAAAAAAATTGTATTTTTTATTCTCAATTTATATTTTTGGTTTTGTTTAATATACTTCAAATGACAACTTTTTTTTTTTTTTAGAATGTTGTACTTTCAATGCAACCAGTTATGTTATGAAACTGGCTTCGAAACTACAGCCCAATAGGTGGGAAATACATTTAATTATTTTATCTCAAATGAATTTCTGATTTTTTTTTCTTTTTTAATATTTTGATATCATAACAATTAAACATATAAAACTTACAGTAAAACCCTTATTAAGGTTCAACTCTAAGTAGCGAACATCTTGAAATATTCGACAAAATTCATGGTTTCTATAATTGAAAGGTTTCACTGAAATATTCTTTGCTTCTGGTCTTCTTTTTAGGAGCAGAAATAATGAGACCTACTTCCTTTATGGTCAGTGAACTGAGCAGGGAACATTTGCCCATGTGAAAAGCAGCATGTACTTGAGTCTATGCTCACAGCGCTGAATACCTGCCCAGGCTTCTGCCGTCTGCCTTTGCTTATAAAGCTTCCATAATTTTAGAGATAGAGGCAGAAACAACAGTTGGTCACGTTATCGGATTTTGAATTGGATTCATTGTAAATAGGAAAATAGGCTCAGGAAACAATTAAGTAGCGTTAGTTTGGAAACTCAAATAATAAATGGGTTCCGTTTGTTTGTAGGCTCATATAATAATTCGGTCCTGTGTAAAGTGAAGAAATAGTCAGAAGGCCATAAAGATACATAGCGCTTAAATTTTAAATGGGACCAAAGGCATCAAAATTTCATGTAATTCGGTATAACAGTTCTCCCGTGAGGATGAGACAAACAGATGAATTTTCAATTTCATCCATAAAATTCTTTCACTGTATATCTGCAATTATCGCCCAAGGTAACCATTAATTTTGTCTGCTAATTAGCTGCAAGCTACTTTGGGGTGTTCTTCAGTTGAGACCAACACACTATTTTTTTCATTGCTTACACTTTTAAACATTACAAGCCAAACATGTGTCGTTTTGTTCACTCATATAATATCGTAAATAATAACATATTAATGGACCTGTATTTTGTGCAACTTCATGCTTAGAGTTTTCCGTTTCCTTGTGCAAAAAAACCACATATTTCATATATTTATTGAACTTGTGTGGGGGTATGCCCCGTTAGTTCATTCTATTTATTGTAAATATAGAGTTCAAATGCATTTTGTATACCATGACAACTATATTTTCATTTCTGCGTCACTTTGATACTGTAGAATACATATTTCGCAAGGAGTAGGCGTGATACTTTCAAATATCACGCCTTGTTTGTTAATCAATAAATATTTTTACACTTATTGATATCACTGTGTGTTTATTTTATCAATTAGATGCACGCCTTATAAAGAGGTGAATAATTTGTATCGAATTCACGATTAAGTCGCGCACTGCCCTACACCCGATTTTTACGTTATAATGCAAAAGTAAATATGATTTTTGCTTTATAAGGGAAAAGTAAATATGATTTTTACTTTATAAGGGAAAAGTAAATATGATTTTTACTTTATAAGGGAAACGTAAATATAATTTTTACTTTATAATGTAGAAGTAAATATAATTTTTACTTTATAAGGGAAAAGTAAATATGATTTTTACATTATAAGGGAAACGTAAATATGATTTTTACTTTATAGGGGAGACGTAAATATGATTTTTACTTTATAAGGGAGACGTAAATATGATTTTTACTTTATAATGTAGAAGTAAATATAATTTTACTTTATAAGGGAAAAGTAAATATGATTTTTACATTATAAGGGAAACGTAAATATGATTTTTACTTTATAGGGGAGACGTAAATATGATTTTTACTTTATAAGGGAGACGTAAATATGATTTTTACTTTATAATGTAGAAGTAAATATGATTTTTACATTATAAGGGAAACGTAAATATGATTTTTACTTTATAGGGGAGACGTAAATATGATTTTTACTTTATAAGGGAGACGTAAATATGATTTTTACTTTATAATGTAGAAGTAAATATAATTTTTACTTTATAAGGGAAAAGTAAATATGATTTTTACTTTATAAGGGAAACGTAAATATGATTTTTACTTTATAGGGGAGACGTAAATATGATTTTTACTTTATAAGGGAGACGTAAATATGATTTTTACTTTATAATGTAGAAGTAAATACAATTTTTACTTTATAAGGGAAAAGTAAATAAGATTTTTACTTTATAAGGGAAAAGTATCCTGGTATTTACTTTATAATGTAGAAGTAAATATAATTTTTACTTTATAAGAGAATAGTAAAAAAGTAAATATGATTGTTCTTTATGAGGGAAAAGTATCCCGATATTTACTTTATTATGTAGTGTGGCGGGAAAGTATAATGTAACAGGGTTGCAAATTCAAATTTTCGACGGCTGAAAACATTTTAAGCATCTCTGAACTTGAATCGAACGTGTTTGAGGTGGTATCTGCGTGTGTGGACGCGATATATCTCACAAAGGAATTAAAGCTTTCTGAAACTAATTTAGTGCAATTGTTACAATCGGAGAATACTGGAAGCCTATTAATTTTGAGCACTGACGAATGTTATTTGGAAAACCTATAACGCTAGCATGAACCATTTTCAAGATATTGCACAATTTATGAATGAATTTCTATTCTGGCGTCCAAGAATTCGCCAACGGTAATTTATTTCACAAGATATTAATCAAATGCCAATTGCATTTGGACGTAGATTTTGCATAGGTATGAATGTCATTCTATTTGAACTCATAAGTAGCCCAAAACGTCCATTTCAAATTTGGTGTTATATCAATTCCAAAACAATTGTGTTGTGGATCTTGTGCATCATAATGTCACAGGGAAAGAAGTATAAAGTCATTGCATTATGTGAGAAAAATCATGTGCTGTCCACATCAGATGTTTACTTTTTTATACTATGTAATATACTAAGAGAAAGTACTGTTTTCGTGAATATTTTCGAATTTGAGATTTTGATGCCAATATATATTTTAAGACTTCCTGAATACGTTTTGACTATTTTTGGAGTGATGCACGTCTGTCTGTCTATATGCATATGGTCGATTTATAGTGTACACCATAGCGGTCACAAATATTAATAGATTTTCACGAAACTTTATATCCGGTTTTGTTATAAAAAAAATGAAACTAGATAGATTTCTTTTAAAATTCGAACAAATTTTATATATACAAGGTAGGATCAAAAAGTTCGGAGACTGTGCTGATATCTCCAATCCTGATTGGAGGAGAGTGGAACTATTTTATCATGGCGTAGAGGCACATGTGACGCGAGATGTGAAAAGGAAGAAGCAGGTGTTTTTCCAGACAATGCGTATCAGTGAACTGTGGTCGTTCGCTTTCGTCGAAAACGGAATGGCGTTTGAAGAACAAGCACGAATAGCGTGCGAATATCAAATTCTGCCAGCGTTTGGAAAAATCGCCGGCAGAAGCATCTGCTGCAGTAGGTGCAATGTTTCCTTTTCACATCTCGCGTCACATGAGCCTCTACGCCACGGTAAAATAGTTCCTCTCTCTTCCAAATATATATATATATATATGTATATATATATATGTATATAAATAAATATATATATATGTATATATATATATAATTTTCTTTTTTTTTTTACATGGCAACATAAGAAAAAAATAACATAATCATACATAAAAGGGTTTATTTATGATCACGAGACTTAATAGTTTCAATCATTATTGTGAAAAATAGCAGGGTTACAATTTTTTTGTTGGTGACGTCATTAGCCCCTCTGGAAGGCAAGTTATTGCCCCCTGGGGGTACATTGTCAAGAATGGTATCAATTTAAAGATTTTTTCAAGCCCTTTAAAGTGAAGGGTGACACGTTATAATTGTAATCATTTAACCCCCTGATACCGATTGTTCCCCCCTTGCAAAAGAAAAATACTAAAAATGGATTCTGACATGAAAAAGTCGATTTGAGCCTCACTGCAGTTAATTTTTATTCCTCACAAAGATGAGCCAGTAGGAGCAAATGCCCCTACTGTTCCGGATTCAGGTACTTTGAGACGGACCCGAAGAGCAAACATAAAGGGGCATACAAAATTTTAGAACGGCATCTGCTACAATTTGGTCACCTTTAAACAAAAATTAAACCACAAAATCATGCAGCTAGAGAGGAAGTAAAATGTTCGAAAATACCATAATGACTTGAAAATCATATCCAGGCGTCGCTAGTATTAATAATAATATACCATCTGTTTCATTGACATTAGAGGATAGTCTAACGTTTAGTTTATGTATTTTTGATTATTTCGTAATTCAATTTCCTTGATGAGCAGAATTAGTTTGTGTTTTGTTCCTGGTGGTAATAGAACAGGGTACAGAATATATGGAGACAAATAAATTGAAGGTTAAATTAAATTTTAATACGTGAGAATATTTTTTAGTGTTCACATTCTAATTTGCACTGCAATGATAATTTATTTCTGCAAAATTTACAGCTTATATATTATTCAATTCAACACGCGACCAAAGAAAGCACATACAAAAACACATGGGGCTTACAACAACTTCTCTTCAATTATTATTTCAAGCAATTTTGACTCTCCCCCCAACACAAAGTTCTAACTCATTCCCTTTACTTCCATGCGCAACACATTTGAAACACGTAACAATTTTGATGGAATAATTATGTATGCATAAATTATTCCTTTGGGAATCTATAAAAATATTAACAAGCTTTTAAAACACATTTCTGACAGTATCATATTTACTCGGTTGAGAAACAAACTTGTTGCTTTCCTCAACAGACTAAATTTTTATTGTTGTTCGCTGCCCTCTATTGGATAATAATAGACTACCCACTTTTCAGTGGGTAATATTAGTACAACATTGCACGGATTAAATTAAACCCGTGTTTTCAATTTTAATGATTTTAGTAACTGCATTCAGCATAAAAAAAAAATTAAGCTTATGATTGGCTTAATTAAGCCACGTCACGCAGCTCAGTTGAGCCACATATAATATAAACATATCATTACCAGAATCAAGAAATTCCTTCGAAATGATATAACAGAATTCAAATAGTTGCCGAAAATCTAAAACAAAAATATCCGAACTAATTAGGTTAGGCATTTATTATAAAAGAAATAAACAAGGAAATTGAAACAGTCGCTTTCATTTTGAAGTATACATTGCGGTGAAAATTGAATATTGTTTTCAAATATAATTGTATTCTATTTGCGTGAGTCTAAAAACGTTTTATATTTAGCGTTAAGAATTGAGGAAACTTTAACCTGTTCTGTAATCTTTGAAATACAAACAAAACACATAGTCTTTAAAACTGTTTCCTTTTATTTGCATGTAAGCTCCTTTGCATGTAGGCTTCCTTTTATTTGCATTTGAGCTCGGCATGTTTACTTTCCTTATATACAATAATGTATAAGGAAAGTATTGTGACGGGGTCGAGAATTCGAGTTTTCGACGGGAGAGCACGTTTCAAACATCCCTGATCACGAATTAAACATTTTTGAGGTGATGTTTGTGTGTGTGTCGGTGAGTCTGTGGAGACGATATCTCACGAACAAATGGAGCGATTTGAATGAAATTTGGTACAAAAACCACAATCCGTGAATACTGACTGGAAGGGTATTGTTTTATACGCAATCGAATGTTCAGAAACCCCTTAATTTTCGAATGAAATTTTGAGAAAATCATCAAAAAATCAAAACTTCTAACAAAGTTACGCAAATAGACATTTCTTATGTAATTTTTTATTAGAAAATGATTAACATAAATTTTAGAACGCTAGCATGAACCGTTCTCGCGATATTGCACATTTTTCAAAAAAATTATTAAAAAGTAATATAAAATAAAAAAAAATATATTTCCTATTGAGAAACATCATGTTCACTTTCATATGTAATATCATGCGATAAATTTGGTAAAATCATTCTCGAAGTTCTTGAAGAAATATGTTGAATATAGATCTTGAAAACATATTCGTGAAAAAATATACTTTGAGTAATACTTTCGTATTTGAACGTCAATAGTCATTTACCTGCTATAAGAATAAATTATTTCTCCGTCCATAACGCTTGGCGAGATTTTGGCGGCGAATTTAGCGGAATGTCGCCAACTTGACGCCTTTTTTAAATGTTATCAAATTAAAGAAAATCTCGCCAAATGGATAAAATTACGCTAAATAAATTAAAATAACTCCTAATTGACGAAAATTCAATATCTTGGAAAAATTATAAGTATCAACTATAAGAATAACCTATTTTGTTTTTACTGTCAAAGTAGAGTAAATACACTGCATTATATAAAGTCATGTGCTGCCCACATCAGATTTTTTTTAATCGAATATATTATATAAGGAAACTCTAAAACTACAAATAAAGTTACGTAATTTTCATGATTTAAAGAATCTCGAAATTTAAGTTATTCGATCGCGCCTCCAGATATGCAGCATCCGGGGACCGGTTTCGCGCTTTTCAGCTATATTCAGAACGGATTAGCCAGTACTTGCAATAGTAGCGAGAAAACATACTATATGCCGAAATTTTACAAGCACCCTGTTTAGGCGGGTTCTGTGAACATTCATGCCATTATTCTCTATTCTTCCTGTAACAGTAATAGTGGTATAATCAATCCAAAAAATGAATGGTTTGGACTGTTCTATGCATATAAAAAGAATTTAAATAACGTATGTACGCAAAATGTAGTAAAGTAGTAACGCAAAATGTACAAAAAATAAATAATTCATCAGATTGACGCAAAGTTTAAAAAAGAAGTTTTAAAGAATTTAAAAATAACTTTGGGAACCAAAGTTTATAAAAGGCAAAAATTTTATCATTTTGATTTTACAAATAAAATTAAACTATATGACAGTATGTAAAAAATCAAACGGAAAGTTACACGCGATTTATTGAGAAATATGTTGTCACCACCAGGGTTGCTTTATCTTTAGGTCGTGTAGGACAGTGCCTAGAGCCTACGATATTTAACTTAGAAAACAAAATAAATAAATACATTTTAGAATACAAAATAAAAAATCATATAAATTTTAATTTAAAACATTTATCTATATACTTGAAGACAAAAACAATAAATAATTCAAATCGTCGTGTAATAAATAATTAAGTTGTTCTATTTTGTTTGAATTTCTCTCTTCACGATCTCAAAGTCAGAAATCGCGCTCCCATTGCAACTTCTAGCATTCGTAGACCGGTTGAGCGGTTTTTATTGCCATTCCACATTGAATAACACATCTGCATGGTATAACTGATTTCGACGGTCACCAAAGAGCAGCGTTTTTTAAAGTGTGTTTCACGAAACTCCGCAACGTGATAGTTTTGTGTAGATATTTTTTTAGAAATTTAAAATTAAAAAATCTGATGTGGGCAACACATGACTTTCCTTATATAATGTAATGAATTTACTACTTTTACAGTAAAAAAAATAGGTTTTTCTTATAGTAGATACTAATATTCTTTCCAAGGTATTGGATTTTCGACAATTAGTCGTCATTTTTATTGATTTAGCGTCATTTTTATCCATTTGTCGAGATTTTCGTTAATTTGGCAACAATTCAAAAAGTCGCCAAGTTGGTGACATTCGGCCAAATTCGTCGCCAAACTCTCGCCAAGCGTTATGGATGAAGAAATAAGTTATTCTTACAGCAGATAAATGACTATTGGCGTTAAAATACAAAAGTATTACTCCAAAGTATCTTTTTTCATGAATGGAACGAGTTAGATCCGCGAAAATGATGTCACCCAATTTATCGCATGGCATTACATATGAAAAGTGAACATGTTTCTCAATAGGAAATATTTGTTTTTATTTTATATGACTTTTTAATAATGTTTTTGAAAAATGTGCAATATCTCGAGAACGGTTCATTTCAGCATTCTCAAATTTATGTCAATCGTTTTCTAATGAAAAATTACATAAGAAATGTCTATTTTTTCAAAATTTCATTCGAAAATTTAGGGGGGTTCTGAACATTCGATTGCGTATAAAAACAATAGGCTTCCAGTGTTTACGGATTGTGATTTTTGTACCAAATTTGGTTCGAATCGGTCCATTCGTTCGTCAGTTATCGTCTCCACAGACTCACTGACACACACACATACACATACTTTCACACACACACACAGACATCACTTCAAAAATGTTTTATTCGTGATCAGGGATGCTTGAAACGTGCTCTCCCGTCGAAAACTCGAATTCGAATTTTCGACCCCGTATCAATACTTTCCTTATACATTATGTATATAAGGAAAGTAAAAAAGCATACAATTTTGAATGCATAATTTGGACCACAACGGGCATTTTTTTTTGTTTCGGGGGTTCCGCCATCCGATTGAATTTCAAAAGGGTTCCGCGACCCAAAAAGTTTGAAAAACACTACCACAGAGCGTCCCAAAATGGGATGACCAGTTCAGCATTCACTTCTTTCGATCCAGTTGTCAATAAACACGCTTAAATTGATAAAAAAAATAAAGTTTGCGTACTTGCAGCCGTTACACGAACTGTCATAAGCAAACGAATTTATTTTCCAACCCGTCCCCTTACCCAGTAACCAGTTCATTTCCACTCCATTCCCCAAAACGACCACCGCACACTTTTATCTAACCTACGCCGAGGCTTCCCCCGGCCGAGCATCGCCCAAAACTCGTTTATAAAGCGGGTATCAGTGGCACTTCGAAAATGCGAAATGCAAACGATGACAGCCTTAAAAATGATAAGGGGCGCAATCCTTCGTTTTCCATTACGCCCCTATCGCTGCGCCCCTGGGGTAAGGGGGCGTCACGGGCCGTGGGAGGTCATTTAGAAAGCGCTATCTCCCGTCGGATGCGTCCACCGATATTCTGTCTCATTTTCTTGGTTTGGGGGGGCCGTATACGAATGATTACGAAGTATTTTAAGGTTAGCTTGAAATTTATCATTTCTTAGGGAGGATCAACTCTTCTTTTAGGATTTCAACTTCTGCCATTGTAAATATGGAGTAACCATAATTTGAAATATTCTATTGCAAGACCGCCCATAGAAAGGGATGGTTACTACTCAAGTGTGTGTGTGTGGGGGGGGGGGGGGCGAACCTGATTTTTTTTTCTTTTTTTTAGGAGTAAAGATGAAGAAATTCACAAGGAGGGTAAAATATAATATGGAGGGGGTGATAATTATTTGTATATTGTTATGTTATATCTTCTGGATTGGCGAGTGTTGTGGTTTCAGATCATTATTTGAATGGGCGGCTTTGTCTCACGTCTTTTGGATTGGTGGGAGTAGTTTCAGGTCATGACTTGCATGGGTGGCCCTGTTTATACGTTGTATCTTCTGTAAAAAAATGCAATATCTCTTGGAATACCACATGTTATCGTTATAAATTATGTTATATATATATATAATTGAAGAATTTTTATTTTACTTATATTATATATACCTGAGATTGATCATTAATGGAAAATGTTCTGTATAGCAAAAGTGAAATGGATGATGGACTGGAATGTAAATGTGACATCAAATATACTACTATACAATAAGCCGCTGAATATTTAAAAAAAAATGATAAGTAAACATTTTAAATAAAACAGGTACTAAATTGGTATAAAACTAGCCGAATACCCGTTGAAAATCAACAGTTTCGCAATAAGCACCCCCCCTGAATATTGTCATTTTTTTAATAATTCGCGTTTCACATTTATTCGACACATCGAATATTTTAGTGTGCAGAACCCCCTAAAGAAGAAAATATTGGAAAATTTAAATTGCACACGTCTTCCTTTCGAACTATCTACCATTACACCATATTAAAATCTCTATCTCACCCCGAAGCATACTATTTTATCATCTCCCCTTTCGAACGTTTTTCTTTGGAACACACCCACAAATGAACATTTTTGAAAAACTCTGTTCGTATTGGGTTTTTTATCAGATGAATGGCCCATATATCAAATATTAAACCTCTATCACGTTTAAAAGGAAGCGTCACTTATTCCGAAAATCGAACATATTGGCGTTCATCACCACCTAAAGTAACAAATATTGGAAATTTGAAATTTGCACACTTTCTTTCTTTCAAACTATATACCAGTACACCAAATTTGATGTCTCTACCCTATTGTGCAGCATGTTTTTCTATCACATCATATTTCGAACATTTTTCTGTGTTGCACCCCCTTAAATGATCTTTTTTAAAAACCGTAATAATCTTAGGTTTTTTATCAAATGATTAGCCCATATACTAAATTTCAAGCTTCTATCACACTCTAAAGGAGGCGTTTTTCAGTTGTTCGTGAAATCGAATATTTTAGTGTGCGGCACCTCCTACATTAGCAAATGTTGGGAAACTGAAATTGCACACGTTCTTCCTTTCCAACTATCTGTTCGTATACCAAATTTGAAGTCTCTAACTTATCGCGAAGTATGTTTTTTCTATCATTTCACTCTTCCAATGTTTTTCTGTGGAGTACCCCTCCCCCCCCCCTTAAATATACATTTTTAAAAAAACCTGATTCTTCTTGGGTTTTCTATTAAATGGTTCGCCCATATACCAAATATCAAGCCTCTATTACGTTCTAAAAGGGGTATTTCTACTTCATTCCGAAAATCGAACATTTTGTGTGCGACACCCTCTAAAGTAGAAAATATTGGAAAACTGAAATTGAACACTTTCTTCCTTCCAAACTATCTACCCGTACACCAAATTTCAAATCTCTATCTCATCCCGAAATATGTTTTCTTATCAATTCAACTTTCTAACGTTTTCCTCTATAGAGCACTCCCTTAAACGAACGTTTTTGAAAAACTATATTGGTCTTGGGTGTTTTCATCAAATGATTAGTCCATATACCCAATTTCAAGCCTGTATCAAATTATAAAGGAGCCGTTTCTCATTTATTCGGTGAATCGAACATTTTGGTGTGCGGCACCCCCTTAAGTAGAAAATATTGGAAATCTGAAATTGTACACTTTCTTCCTTTCAAACGATTTACCCATACACCAAATTTGAAGTCTCTATCTTATGGCAAAGTATGCTTTCCTATCATTTCACTTTTCGAACGTTTTGGGGTGGAGCACCCCTTCTAGAGAACGTTTTCTAAAGATTCGATTTTTCCAGGGATTTTTATCGAACGATCGACCCGTGTACCAAATTGCAAGTCTCTATCTATTCGGGAAGTGCCTAAAAAAGGCGTGACAGACGGACAGACAGTCAGACAGTCAGACAAACAGACAGACAGACAGACAGACAGACACTTGGCAATCAGTATATATAGATAGATACCCCTTTTTCCCTGTTCCATATATAAGTCAAGGAATGGAATAAGGATTACATGTGGTAAAGATGGGTGAAAAATATTTTTGTAACTACACATTAAGATGAAAGTATTTTTATATAAATCATATATGTAATGCAGGTACTTAAGTTACCAATCCCCTTGTTCCCTGCATAAACATACATGGCGTAAATGCAAGAAATGTGTTTAAGATGAAAAGTTGCAAAACAGAAACATTGTTTTGCACGATGAGCTAGGCCTTTTCTAGCTCCCCTATTTTTTTTTTAATTGAATAAATTGAATAAAGTGAAAAGCATTTCCGAAACCATTTACGTTATCAAGGGCCATACATGTATCGTTAAAGCGGATTCTACGTTTCTGTGTGCATTACTGTAAATTGTATTACAGAAATAATGCGCATGGCCCGACGTAGAAGAAAATATAAATTGGATCAGATATATCAGAAACCAAATATAAAAATCAAATATAACCAAATATACCAGCGTGGGGCTAAGTATTTATAGAAGAATACAATGTAATGAAAAGGTATAAGAATATATAATAATATAAATGTATTTACCCTTGTACTGCTTAACAGTGTAGATTACGTGATACTGACTAAATATTTTAACTCAAAACAGGTTACAGTTAATTCTATAAACTAAGATTTCAACTGTGGGAAGTGAAACATAGAGATGAAAAATTATTTCAATATGTTGCTGTAATTGTAGCAAGATGTTGAATATATATATATATATATATATGTGTGTGTGTGTGTGTGTGTGTGTGTGTGTGGAATTTCTAAACAAATACTTGGCGAAGTGTTCTGTAATTTTGGCGATGTAAAGAACATTCTTGAACGCACACTTTCCAGTCAAGTTTCGGTGACTTGTGCATTTAGTAGACTACCAAGATATTGAAAAAGGTAAAATATATTTTGATCACCCTGTATCATAAAAAGCTGGAAATGATTTATAACTTTCACAAAATAGTTAACTAGCTTTGTTCAATGTATATAAGCATTTTCGTAAAACAAAAACGGATATTTATGAAGATCTAAACGTTTCTTAAAAAAAAAACCAAATTTTGTTATATGCTTTTTGCTTACAATATCCATAGGTTTCAATCAAATTTCAGGAAACTTACAGAACATTTCTCAACGTAGATGGAAAACTTTATACTTAAACATTATACTTAAATAATTTAAAATTAAAATATTGAATATACGATGAAATATAAGCATTTGAAGAAACTGAGTTTTTACTGCGCAGGCGCGAAACATAGCAATAGTTTTCTTTCATGATTTTGTAGTGAATACTGTAGGACAACTTTCTAAAAAATCCACGGGAATATCGTGAAAATTCACAAAGATATCGACGATATAGTGATAAGTTTTTCTCTGACTCTCTGAAAGTACCTAGATGATAAGGGGCTTACCACAAATTGACATTTTACAAATTCATCGGCCACCCCTGTTCTGAAAATGAACTAGTCCAATTTTATGCATATAATGATCAAAAGTCTCCAGACACTCCTGTACGTAGTAATCATTATTTGTATAAAATTGGACGTCAAGTTTGATACAGATTTAATATATATATATATATATAAATTAATAAATCCAATGTTAGAATGTAAGTAGTAACTCATAATACACTATTCCAAAATTTTCTACAAAATACAAAGAAATAAAAGAAATTAAGACATAAAGAGGAAATAATAAAGCGTAATGCAGGTCATAAAGACAAAGACAATCAACAAATTTCAAAGATGAGGAATGAAAATAGGAAAACAAAAAAATCAAGCAAAAAAGCTTGCACAAGGAAGAGCTTTAGGCTTAAGATAAGTTCATTTCGAAAAAATTCTCTTCAAGTCCATATATCCCTTCGAAATGAACACAAAAATGCTTGTTTCTGAAACACAAGATAGATTTTATCTATAAACTTGTATTATATGGACGACAAGCATATAGATTGGAAAAATAAAGGAAACATAAATACCTTAAAATACACATCATATATATATATATATATATACATATATATATATATATATATATATATATATATATACATATATATATATATATTTATATATATATATATATATATATATATATATATATATATATATATATATATATGATACAAATACTGTTACAAATAAGTAACTATAGACCAAGACTAAGGATAAAAAAAATTAGGTAACTTATCACAATAATGGAATGGGGATGAGGGGATTATTAGTTTACATAAATCACAATTAAATAGGTATATATAAATAAATATAAATATATCAAATGGAAAAGTAAATACGGCAAAAATGAGAAAATGCAATAATAATTGGCTCAAGATTAAAGATCAATACATGGAAAACAACCAGTTGAAACTACATAAAAAAATGGCGGTTAGTTCGAAATTGCATTCTCGTCAGGACAGCCATACAATTCTAATTAAAACTGATGGAATAGCCAGTTTCTGACAATGACGATAGTATTTAACTATGGACACCATTGGAACTGTCTTCTGATCAGTGGAAGGAGAAATAATAAATTCCAAATGAATTAAAAAACAGAGATACAAACCCACAGGCACAGCCACCATGTGTGAGTCGAAATATTTACAGGAGAACATACGACAGAGCACTCTTCGTTAAAACGAATGGACACCGGAATGAATATACTATTGAACGCATACGAAAAATATATTCCAATGAAGACTTTCAAAAATAGTAATCAGTATAGGACTCAGGACAAGTGGACAGTAGTCTTTCAAAATTAGTAAACAGTATCAGACTCAAGCCTTTTGGAAAGCTAAATGATAAGAATGGGTGAAACTCACAAAAAGGAGTTATCCACTCAAGGATAAATAATGCAATTATATATATATATATATATATATATATATATATATATATATAATACCAGAAAAGTATAAAATTGAAAGAAAGCAATATATCAAAGAATGGCTGGGGGGGGGGGGTTGTGACCCCCCACTCCCCGGTTAAGCCAGCTTTGCGTCTAGACAACACTCCCGGAAGCCGATATATTGCACAAATATGAATACCGAAGTATCAAAAAATTTTTAAAAAGGATTTTAAAAAAGGATTTTAAAAAGGAGGTTACAAAACATGAAAGTGTGGAGTACCCAGAAGATACTTTTCTGGTATAATTTTATACTTTTCTGGTATGATATTAAAATCCACATTGTAGTGCAGCATAGCGCCTTATTCGTGCGATTACAGGATTTTTTTTTCATTCTTTTATACATATTTATATATATATATATATATATATATATATATATATATATGTATGTATATATATATATATATATATATATATATATATATATATATATATATATATATATATATATATATGTATATATATATATATATATATATATATATATGTCCAAAAGTTAAACATAGTTGCCGTTTATGTGAAAATTTCAGGAAATCTACATCGGAATGGATGGAAACGCGGGATGCGGGTGTAATAGGGTTATAGAAGAAGAAAACATTGCAAAACAAGGATAATAACGACTTTTGTTATCCAAAGAAAAGGGTTGAAAAGAAAAGGCGCACAATACGAGTGTCAACCTCAGTGAAACAGAATGATTAAAACAATGTGATGCTGCAGTTTAATATGGTGTGTGGGAACCTCGGGTAGCCACGCATGCTGCACAACGATTTCCCATACTTTCGATGAGGGTTTGGATGAGTTGTGTGCTCAAAGAGTTCCAAGCCTCACGGAGAGCAGTTTTCAATCCCGGAACGGAGCTTGGTGGGTAGCGGAGAGCTGCAAGATGTCTCCCGAGCATATCCCACACATGCTCTATAGGATTCAGATCAGGAGAGTTGGCAGGCTACTGAATGCACTGAAGAAAGTTTGAAGGAAGTCGTCGACCAAGGCCGCACGGTGAGGAGGTGCGTTATCATCCATGAATATGAAATCAGGGCCAACAGCACCTCGAAACAATCAAACGGTAGGCTCAAGGACTTCGTCTCCGCATCTTTGACCGGTAACCGACCACGTGTCAAAGATGTGGAGATCTGTGCGGCCGTCCATCATGATGCCTGCCTAGACCATGACTCCCCTCCCCCCCAAAAGGAGAATGACGTCTTTCCGTGGTATTTCCCGGATGAAAACGCGTTCCACATTCTCTCTAGATCGTGGTACGATGAGAATCAGTTTGCAGGCTAAACCTGGACTCGTCACTGAACATGACATTGCCCCACTGTTGTCCACTCCACTGCCGATGTTCCAAACTCCACTGTAAACGCGCGTTTCTGTGCAGACGTCAGGGGGATGCAAATTGCTGGTCATCTGGCATACAGACCAACGTGTCTGAGCGTCACCCCCGGTAGGTGACGGTCTGAGTCTCCAGTAAGTTTGTCTCGAAACAGTGACTCCTGTGGCGGCTGTCAGGACTGAACCCAGTTGTCTGGCAGAACGTTTCCTCTGTGTGACGTTGCGTAGTTATCAGTTTTGCCGAGTTTATCAGCTTGCCGCAAATATCAGTTTTGCCGAGCGGTTGTTACTCTTGGCTGGCCTGGTACTGGTCGTCGGGTATAACATCTCCAGTGATTTGGAATCTCTGCCACAGTCTGGAGATCACACACTGAGGCACATTCAGAATTCGAGACGCTTCAGTTTGGGATCGACCGGATTCCAGCATTCCAATAATTCGTCTCTTCAAAAACACGTCCAGTTGGCATTTTTGTGACATCTTTCGTCCTTTTTGATTGTTAACAACGCTCCGTACCACAGCAATTGCGAAATTCTGCCTCAACTGGCCATGTCGCTCGAGGCCGTTTTATACTCGTCCCGACGTGCGCCGGTGCTTTGCGCATGTCGACGTCGACTGAATTGTTTTGCATATGCACAATGATTTACCTTCGTTCCACGATTCTCCACAACTGATTGTGAACCATTGTATCCGTATTAATTCCGAATTTTTCGCATTTTACGAATTATGCTTAACTTTTGAACATGAGTATACACACACACACACACATATATATATATATATATATATTATGTCCTTTGGAGTCTTTAAATTTTTTAAAATTAATTTAACAATTTAGTAATCATTTCATTTTAATAATTTAAATATATTATACTGGTTAATAAAAATATTTTGATTGGAAAACTTAGAAAGGATCCAAAGAAATCCTTGAGGGACTTTCCTCTCTATATCCTTCTTACTACAAGCCAGGAACTGAACGTACAAATTTTGTCTTTTTAACTGATTGGTGGGAGGTGTCTTTTTAACTGATTGAAGGCTGGTTTGTGTCTAAATGATTACAACTTTTGAATCTCCAAATTCCTAGGGAAATAGCAGGCATTACAGAGCAGGAATTACAGAGCAGGCATTTGTTTCGTCTTTCCAGTATGTAATTTTTTTAAAATTTTTACAAACTATTCATTTTACTTGCATAATCAAACATTGCAAATATATCGTAATTATGTCCAATAGATTTTTAAATTAGCCCTTTTCTTTAAAATAGATTTTAGGTCGAATTATTCTTGCCAGGAAGCAAATGACAAGAGAGAGTTTTTCTCCGAATAAAGATAGAACAAGACATGGAATAAGTTTGGCGTGTGTGTGTGGGGGGGGGGGGGGGGCACAGTGGACCTCCGAGACACTCGGATAATATATATCTTTAAAAATAAAAAGTTAATACTGTAGGAGCTGCTAACGGATACGGATTAACTGCTTTAAGATAATTGAATATATTCTTTCATAGTGCAGAAATGACGCGATTAGCAGGGGGGTCACCAACCATTGATGATACAGAAAAACTTATAAACATGCATGTCTCTGAAGAATGACGTAAGCATCTAGCTCCATTTCGATCAGAGATAATTGAACCTACATATCTCGATTCCAGTTAAATAAACATTCGAAACGAGCCAAAAAAGGGAGCATCGTATTCCTGACCACCAATTCCTTGTTTTTTTCCAGAAACATCGACGACCGGCGGAGGACAGTCAACAAGGATTGTTTTCTTCCGCATATAATTCGGGGTAATAATTTCCACGTAATGAGGAAAACAACAGATGACGTGTGTTTTTAGTTCGGTCTGATGCCATTTAAATGATGTGTGTATTGAAATTTTGAGGTTAGAGACGAATGGCGCTCCCATCGCTAAAATATATGCTATGCTCAAATGTATCATGCATTCATATTCCATTTGTATCATAATCATCATTAAAATGAAAGAAAAAATAACTAGAACTCAACTTTCACTTTCTAGAACTCAACTGGCTCAACTCAACTTTCTCATACCAGAATTTATTTATTTTTTCAAATTATATAAGAAAAATTTGAAAAATCGGTATCATGGGTCAAAATGGTTACAACCAGTGGTTCTAAAAACTACTTTATGATTGTAGTGATCTACAACTACAACTACATTATGACAAATGTAGTTAACTACAACTACAACTATTTTCTTTAAAAAACAGTAACTACAAACTACTTTTTAAATGTAGTCACTACATAACTACTTTTATAAGACGAATTTTGCCACAGTTTCAATTTTCACAAAAAGTTGAGGATATGGGTATACTGCAGTAATTTAACATACTTATTTCGAATAATTAAAATTGACTGATCAGCTTACCAATCTTTACGCTTTTACCCACTTCTGAAAACAGTAAAATAAAATAAAAATATAAACTTTAAAATCAAAGACAACCAAAAATAGGTTTAAAAGTCCTTTAATAAAATCTCCTTTCCTCGATGTACAAAAATTACAGGGCCAAAACGCTTTCGGGCATTTCTTCATCAGTGCCACTGATGAAGGGCATTGTGATGCTCGAAAGCACTTTGGCCGTGTAACTTTTGTACGTCGAGGAAAGAAGATTTTATTAAAGGACTTTTAAACCTATTTTTGGTTGTCTTTGATTTTAAAGTTTAATTAAGGTTGACGTGTATCCATTTTATTTATTAAAAGTATAAAATAAAAGTAAAAACTATTTATTTAAAAACATGTTTGTCGATTTTTAGTTGCATTTGCATCTCACAATTCCAATCAGATAAGCAGAATTTTTCGGTACATAACACATCTGAATATAAACACATAAAAAATCAACTTCATGAGGCAATGGCCTTCCTAACCCTGCAGCCATTCATCGTACATCGTTGCGCAGAACACTAAATTTCATATAAATGAAGAAAGAGTAATCACATGATATGTAGAATGACACCTTATTAGCTTACTGAAGTGACGTTAAAAGTAGTGTCAAATCTCGATACAAACTAGTGATTTATTGTATCGCGCTACTCGCTACACTACTTATTTTTAAAAGCAGCGCGTTACACTACAAATTACGAGAAAGAGTTGTGAATACTGTAGTTTCGCTACTTGTAGCGCTTTACTTCCGACCACTAGTTACGATTATAGCGTGTTACCCTTCACTTTAAAGGGCTTGAAAAATCTTTTGATTAATACCATACTCAGCACTTCACCCCCCCCCCCTCCAGGGGGAGTGTAACTTACACACAAGACGGCTTATGACGTCACGAACAAAAAAAAATTGTATCGCGACTATTTTTCGCAACAATATTTAGTATCGATCGAATTTAAAAATATTCTATCTAGTTCTAAATTTTCTCATGATCTTTGAGCCATAAATAAACCCTTTTATACATGATTATGGCATATTTTGTCCTATGCTGCTATGTTAAAAAATATATAATTTTCGAATATAAATTTAAAATATAATAAATTTCGATGTTTTCCCTCGAATTTTAAAAAAATTATATCTAGTTCTAAATTTTTTTTATAACAGAGCCCGATATAGAGTTTCGTAAAAATCCATTAATATTTGTGGCTGCTATAGTGTCCACAAGAAATCGACCACAAACACCAGACAGACAGACAGACAGACAGATAGACAAACAGACGGACAATAGTCAAAACGTGTTCAGGAGGTCTTAAAATACATATTGGCATCAAAATCTCGAAAGCGAGAATTTTCGTGAAAACAACATTTTCCCAATACTAGCATGACAAAGTAAAAACGCATCTTTTCCAAGATTTCATCTTTAAGTTATCTTTACTTTTACATACGTAGTAAAGAGAAAATATGTTGCTTTCACGAAAATTTTTTGATTTCCAGATTTTGATGAATATGTGGTTTAGAACCTCCAGGGCACGTTTTGACTATTTTTAACGTCATGTTCGTCTGTGACTTTGCCCGTAATTTGACTTTGCTAACAAAAAATCTAGAATTAGATAGAATCTCTCGAAATTCGCTTGACAAATTTGAAATTTATCCGAAAATTTTATATTTTTTTAACACAGCAGCATAGGAAAAAAATTGACATTATTATGCATAAATAGGATTATTCATGACTTAATGAACACGAAACTTATATAAATTAATAGTTTCAATTATGTTGTTAAAGTAGCAGCGATATAATTTTTGTATTCGTGACGTCGTTAGTCCCCTCGAGGGTGAGGGGTAGGGGAGTTACACCAGCGGGAGTGCAGTATCAAACTAGGCATCAATCAAAAGATTATTTTCAAGCCCTTTAAAATAAAAGGTAACACGCTATAATCGTTTTGAACCCACGATATAAATTCTGCAATTTATTTTTTTTCAATTTGCAAAAAGGGAAAAAAAATTTAAAAAAAAAAAAACATTCTACTTCAAAATGGATTCTGGTATAAGAAAGTTGAGTGAAGCCACTTTCCAGTTAATTTTTAAATATTTCTTATACGGGGTTCCTAAGAAAGTCCTTCAGCATCCCCATAATTTTGTACTGAAAGGTCCATGAGTGTATCGTTAAAGTGACCATGCCTGATCGAATTAGAGTGATTGCAGCGCCCATAGCGGAGAATTAAAAAAAGTTAGGATAACTAACACAATAACAAAGGGAGCCGAACGAGAAATGTCAATTACGAAGTTGTACATTATTATCTAATTAGTAGTAATCGACACCGGGAGCAAATGAAACGTGCTTTTGAAATCCAATAAGTATCTGTCAGAAAGTCATATCAACAGGGGGGTCTGTGACTACGGTGACACCTGCAATGATTGTCAATGTCCGCGGCCATGTTCTTTCTCGAATTCAAATGTGATTTTTTGCTAACGGAGAGTATTTTGAAGAAGCTGTGCATTAGATTCCTGTGCTTGCAAGTGTAGTTTATTTTAGCATTTCTAAAAAGGACAGAAATTTACCAAAAACCATAACGCATAAAATAAGTGTCGTCTGTAATCCCTTTCATATTTCATTTTCCCTTTCCTTGCGAATTTTTCAAATTTTCCCCTTTTCCGAAATAAATATCAGAGGGCCCGGACTCTCCCATTCGGATGGTGTCCGTGACTACTCTCTAGGGGGGAGGTCTGCCAGGGATTTTAGCAGTCATTGCCACTCGTCAGTATGGGGCAGACGATAAGATAGCCAGTGACCCATGGTGAGCTGTGTCGTTACTGGTTCAAAATAAATACGTCTACCAGAAATATTTTTAAATCCTAGCTGCTCACTAGCTAACTCATTACATGCTCCGTGTTGAGCAGCAAAGACTGCGAAAATATGGTTCAAAGGTGTTGAAGGGTGATAAGTTGAGTACTTTCTTATGCAACGTCATATAAAAGGGAAAGTTACTTCTCCATAATTAATGCCATTGATCTGTCTTAAACATGTACATTCACCTGAATTCAATATTTTTAAATTTTAAGAAAATTTTCATTTAACAACTCATGAGGTGTAATTTTTATTTGTGCCTAATTAAAAAAATTTCAAATTAAAAATGTTTATGGTACTATATTCTAACATTATAAGCTGTCTTCTCAAGATGCCAATCCAAGATGCCAAACCTGAATATGGAAAGTATATAAAATGTATTTTTACATTTTGATTTTGCTCATATTTATATAGTAAAATATCATGCCAAGATGGTGCTCTTCAACAAGCAATAATTTACAAATTGCACAAACTAGCTATGAAATATAATTTCTTTATCAATGATCTAATGGTGTTACTATTAAATTACAATCAACGATTGTGGTGATAAGTGGTGGCGTCATCTAGTGTTTAATTTAAAACTCAAAATACGGTGAAAAACTAATTTTATGTTAAACAAAATTGCGTCAGATAAAAACTTTTCTTTACTTTACTTAAGTAAATCATCAGCTCTTCAATTTCGATCCAACTATTATTTCGAATCTCTCAACGACAGAAAATGGAAGCTATTGTTACTGGGTGCAAAAATTAACAAGAACTTCAAATTAAAACTTACAAAAGAAAGTTACAAACTATATCCTAACTTCTCCATAGATGGCAGCACCAAACTAAATTTCATATTTCTCTCTTTTGAATATACAAGTGCTTATTCACTGCAACGCACTTCCGGGAAAATACACCATGTGATATCTATGTCAGGCGCGAATTTCATCTGACCTTGTGGCGGCCGGCAGTTGAATGATGAGCCGTCTTTGTTTTCTGCATGCGGAAATTTACAGTTCAATTAGTCTATGCGCGATTTTGATATTGAAAACACACACAGACACACACATATATATATATATACACAAAAGCTATAAAATTTAAAAACCCTATATCGTATATATATTTATATATATATATATATAATTTAAATTTTATTTTATTATTAATAATTTTTATTACTTTTTTCTATTATATTATTTATTTATTTTCTACTTAAAGTCTTTTCAAGGCTATCAAACTACTAGTATTACGAGTTACTTCTGCTTTTATGAGAGAGTGTCAAAAATTTTGCACTATCAAGAACATAGTGTGGTAATTGTAGGAGGGAGTCGACTTTGTGGTCAAACTAAAGTATGAGACGGAAAAAATTGACAAGCTTAATGTTCACATTTGTGATCTTAAACATCCAGGGGAGGGTAAACGACCCCCTTACACTCCCCTATGGGCATCCATGGCAGTCCTCTACGGGCTCCCATTGCATGAGCTCCCTGTTTAATGCTATTGCCCTCAGGACAGAACCTAACGGAGCCGAAGTTTCGATTTCCTCGGGGGTAGTAAACAGTCTTTCCCTCCAAAAGTCTCTGTGATATAAGAGGCTGAAACATTGCACACTTGCCATGGGATTGGGCGCGACAGCCCAGTGGTAAGCGCGCGGGAATTGCTATGGGAGCTCATGGCAAGAACGCACATAGAACTAATTCCAGGGTGACAAACTCAAGGATGAGGCGTTCCATATTGACTTGCTTGTAATCTACATTTATATCTTTAAATGTACACGGTATGATAAGTTCCATCAAGCGTTCTTTTATGGGCGCCCATAGCAAGGACACCCGTAGAACTAATTTCATCGGCGATAAACTCAAGAATGAGGCGTTCAATATCGACTAGATTGAGACTTACATGTCTAACCTTGAACGTCTATGGGAAGGCAAGTGTCATCCTTTCCCTCCACTATGGGCGCCCATGTAACATTTTCCAGGAGTGAACTCAAAGATGAAGCGTTCAATATCGCTAGCTTGTAATCTACATTTGTAAGAATATCCAGTTCGGCTTAAGTGATCCCTTGCAGTCCTCTATGGGCTCCCAGCGCATGAAATCCCAGCTTATATATTATTGCCCTCAGGACAGAACCTAACGGAACCAAAGTTTCGATTTCCTCAGGGGTAGTAAACTGTCTTTCCAGACCCTCCAAAAGTCTCTGTGACATAAAAAGCTGAAACATTGCACATTTGCCATGGAGTGGGGCACGACAGCCCAGTGGTTAGCGCGCGGGAATTGATTGCACTCAGTAGGCCCGGGTTCGATTCCTACCACTGCCAAAACTGCCGCCGTGTTCACGTGGAGTACGATCACGTTAAACATGTGAGTCTGTAAATCCTTCCGAGAGGTTCGTGATAGGGGAAGGAGAGTACGGTCCCTGTGGATGCCTCCTCCACTGGGTTCCGGTTTAAAGTGGGTGGCACTGCCCGGTCGTCCAAACAGATACCTTACATTTTTCTGGTAGATCGGACAATCTGGGTCTCAACAACAACACTTGCCATGGGCGCCCATAGGGATGTTGAACGTCACGAATATCAAACTAATGAATGCTTACTGTACGTCTCGTCCGTGAGATTGTCCCCGCTGGAAAAAGTTCTATTGACGTCCTTATCATGGGCGCCCATAGGGGAGCACTTGCCTTCCCGTGAACATCAAGGTCCCAAATGTAGGTGTCAAGCTAGTATATATCGTGCGTCTCATCCTTGTTATGCTCTTGGAAGAAACTCTATGGACGTCCTTGCCATGGGAGCCCATACAAATTTTGAAAGCCACAAATGTAAGCATCAAGGTAATCGATATTGTACATTTGGTCCTTAAGTTCGCCCCGTTTTAATAAGTTCTATGGCCTCCTTTGCTATGGGCGCCCATAGCAAAAGCACCCATATAACTTTTACAGGCGAAAAACTGAAGGGTGAGATCGATTAGCTTGATATCTACATCTGTGAGCTTGAACGTCGACGGGATAGCAAGTTCCCCCTCAAGACCCCTATGGGCGCCCATGCCAAGAGCGTTTATAGAACTTATTCCAGCGGGGACACATTCAAGGGCGACAATATCGACTAGCTTGACACCCTGTGGGCAACACTTTATTATCAGCATCTTGTATGGGCGCCCATGGCAAAGGCGTCAATAGAAATATTTCAAGGAGGGTATACTGAAAGATAAGTAGTACAATGTCTACTAATTTGGTACCTACATTAGTGACCTTGAACGTTCACAGTAGGGCAAGTAACCCCTTGCACTCCCCTACGGGCGCCATGGTGAGGGCGCCAATAGAACTTTTACCAGCGGGATAAACACAAGGATGTTGTTGTTGTTGTTGTTACCCAGACCGTCCGACCTACCAGAAAGGTGTAAGGTAACAGAAAAACACAAGGATGTGAAATACATTATTGATTATATTGACATACAGTATTGATATCTATATTCGAGTATTGTTAATATTATTGTATAAATATTGATAAATGTTATTGTCCCCTATGGGCGCCCATAGGAGAGCGTGAGGGGGAACTTACCATCCTGTGGATGTTCAAAGGTAGGTATCAAGCTAGTCGATATTGTACGTCTCACCCTTCAGTTTGCCCCCTGAAAAAGTTCTATAGACGCTCTTGCCATGGGTGCCCATAGGAAAGCGCGAGGGACACTTGTCCTCCCGTGAACGTTCAAAGTCTCAAATGTAGGGATCAAGATACTAGATATATTTACCTCACATCCTTGAATTTGTACAATCCAGGAAAAGTTTTATGAACGCCCTTGAATCCCACTCCCTTTGAACAAGGTGGACCCCCCTCCAGCAATTACAACACTATATTTCGACATTATTTCTCTCATCCGAATTCTAATCACGTTAATTACAAAATGTTCTACCTAATTCCATTTTTTTTTACAGAATGCATATAGAATTTCATGGCTGTACGTACTCTCTCTCTTAAAATATCTAATTTCGAATTATTCATGTTTTAATTAACTGTTTCTAATTTCCTACAGAATTGTAGAATATTTTGAAATCAATGTGATTAAAACACAGATTGTTCAAAATTAGAGATTTTATAAAAGGGAGAGAGAGAGAGAGAGAGAATACGTATAGCCATGAAATTCTATATTCTGAAAAAAATGCATTCTGAAAAAAAAATCAGAATTAGGTATAACATTTTATAACTAACGTGATTAGAGCACGAATAAGAGAGAGGGTGTGTGTGTGTGTCAAAAATATAGTGCGATCAAAATATAGTGTTGCAATTGCAGAAAGGGGTCAACCTTGTTTCGAAAGAGTAGGATTCAAGGACGAACATAAAACTTTTTCCTGGGATGGCCGAACTCAAGAATGAGACATAATTATCTACTAGCTTGATATCTACATTTGCGACCTTGACCGTCCACAGGAGAGCAAGTGCCCCTCCCGCTCCTCTATGGGCGCTTATGGCAAGGGCACACATAGAATTTTTTCAAAGGGGAAAACTCGAACTCAAGGATTAGACTTATAATATCCACTAGCTTGATACTTGCTTTGGGACCTTGAACGTCCAAGGGAAGCGCCCCCTTGCTCTTCCCTATGGGCGCCCATGGCAAATGTGACCATAGAACTTATTAAAGCTGGGGGCAAACTCAAGGACAAGACGTACAATATCGATTAGCTTGACACCGACGGCTGTGGCTTTCAAAATTTTTATGGGCTCCATGGCGAGGGTGACCATAGCGCTTTTTCTAAGAGCGTACTTAAAGATGAGACGCACAATATCTACTAGTTTGACACCTACATTTGTGACCTTGAATGTTTACGGAAAGACAAGTGCTCCCTTACATCTATGGACGCTCCCTTACGTCTATGGACGCCCATGGCAAGGACGTCAATAGAACTTTTCCCAGCGGGGACAATCTCAAGGACGAAACGTACAGTATTCATTAGTTTGATATTCGTGACTTTCAACATCCCCTATGGGCGCCCATGGCAAATGTGCGATGTTTCAATATGTCACAGAGACATTTGGAGGGTCTGGAAAGACTGTTTACCGCCCCTGAGGAAATCGAAACTTCGGCTCCGTTAGGTTCTGTCCCGAGGGCAATTGTATAAGCAGGGAGCCCATAGAGCACGGCAAGGGAGCACTTAATCTCAACAGGATATTCAAGGTTACAAATGTAGGTTACCAGCTAGTCGATATTGAATGCGTCGTCCTTGAGTTCCCTCCTGGAAAATGTTACATGGGCGCCCATAGTGAAAGGAAAGGATGACACTTGCCGTCCCATAGACGTTCAAGGTTAGACATGCAAGTCTCAATTTAGTCGATGTGGAACGCCTCATCCTTGAGTTTGTCGCCGATAGAATTAGTTCTATGGATGTCCTTGAAATGGGCGCCCATAAGGGAACGCAATGTGAAACTTGCCCTACTGTGTACATTTAAGGTTACAAATGTAGATTACAAGCAAGTCGATATGAAACGCCTCATCCTTGAAATTGTCACCGATGGAATTCCTTCAGTTTGTCACCATGAAAAAAGCTGTACGGGCGCCCATAGGAGAGGGCAAGGGGTTCACTTGTTCTCCCCTAGGACATTTAAGATCGCAAATGTAGATTTCAAGCTAGTCGATGTTGTAGGTATAATCATATAGTTTACACCCCTAGAAAAATTGTATTTACGCTTTGCCATGGGCGTCCATAGGGGAGCGCAAGGGGGCATTTACCCTGCCTTGGAAGTTTAAAGGTCACAAATGTAAACATCAAACTAGTCAATTTTTTACGTTTCATACTTCAGTTTGACCACCGCAGGAAAAAGTATTTTTAGCATTCTTTAATGCCACTTTTTTCAATCAAGGTCGACTCCCACCTGCAATTACCACACTATGTTTTTGATCGTACAATATTTTTGACATTATATATATATATATTATAAATATTTTTTACATTAATATTTGACGTTATAAATATATAATATATATATGTATATATATATATGTGTGTGTGTGTATTTCAATATCAAAATCACGCATAAACTAATTGAACTGTACATTTCCTCATGAAGAAAACAAAGAACTCTATTCATTTATCGCGGCCACATATCTACGGACGCCACAAAAAAAGACAAAAAGGAAAAAGAAACAATCAATCGGAAGTCTGCTGAAATCAGAGTCTGCTAGTCTGCTGAAATTCGCGCCTGACGTGTGTATTACGTGATATTCGGGCGGGAGTGCGTTGCAGTGAATAAGCGCTCGTTTTGAATATATACTTTCGTTATTACGTATAATTTTATTATATACTTTCATTATTACATAAGTATAAACTAATATACTTTAAATAGCATATGTATTCATTAACTAAAGTGCTCATTTACCGAAAGATTTTTTTAACCAGTTACATAGTCGCCGACTGCCGGAGGGCAGCAGCCCCTGCTGAAATTTCCCAAAGGGGACTTTGCACCCTCTGGGAAATTTCAATTTTTTATAAACTTTTTAAATAGAAAATGTTTTTGATTTTTGAAGCACTTCCAATTTTACACTTTTGAAGCACTTCTAATTTGAAACACCTCTTAAGATTTTTGAAGCACTTCTAATGTAAA
The DNA here is from genome assembly GCA_951213105.1 of Amaurobius ferox. NCBI lineage: Eukaryota > Metazoa > Arthropoda > Arachnida > Araneae > Amaurobiidae > Amaurobius > Amaurobius ferox. The sequence continues at coordinate 89,959,896 of OX578153.1, forward strand.
TTCCATTTGTAAAAAAAAAAATCATACTCTTATATCCACACGATCCATATGCTCTTCTTTTAAATAAAGAAAATATGTTGAGAATTAAGTTTTAAATATTCTTATTATTACAATTTTTCAAAGTAACCACGAAATTCTAAAAGGAAATGCAAGTTTTTGATGAAATGATGTGTCATTGGGATTTTGCTTTATTAAAATATTATGTTAATTAAATATAACTGAATACGATACTCATTTTATTATTGGAGAATACTATTAATTTTACAAAAAAAATTCTGTCCAGTATTTATGTAATACAGCAAAATCTTAATATCTCGATACACTAATTATATTTTCTATGAATTATAGTTGTACTCAAATTTACGTTACTTTTCATTTTGCGTGGATTACACTATTTACTTTTAATAGGAAAGAATAGCATACAGGGCCGTAGCTAGAAACGAAATCTAGAGGTTGGAGGGGCGTAACGGGAACGAAATTCAAGGAGCTCAACAGTGTTGACAGAGGAATAAACATTTTTGAAAATGTGCTAAAATATTAAATTGTAGTCTTTAAATAAATTGCTCTATTAAAATATTATGTTAATCAATTATAACTGAATATGATACTTATTTTATTATTAGAGAACAACACTATGGAGAACACACATCTGCTATGCTAAAAGTTTATGTATTAGAAAGCCAATTAATCACGAGTATATGTCAACCAATAGTTATTATATATTTCAATCCATATAAATTACTATTACAAATTTTCCCTAATAGTTAATACTGTAGCTATATTTGTAAGCCAATAGTTGACTGTTATAGTCCATATAGCTACAATACGTTAATATTAATACGTAATAATTACAATTGATGCTAATAAAACTATTAACTAGTAGCAAAGCTGTTAATGGATTAAACATTCTAATAGTTAACGTATGATATTAACAATATCTTCTGAGCAGTTGATTTTGATTCCATAATGTAAATACAAAACTAAATAATTTATAAAAAGAAATTCTCAAAAAGCAATTTTTCAAGCAAAATTTGGATAATATTTTGGATGAAATATCATGTTCTTACTGAAAACTGACAATTTTTTACCCGAAGGGTAGGGGCTGAGTATACATTTTGGGTGGCTCAGCCCTTTTTGACTACGACCCTGTCGTAGCTTCAGTTTTCATTAATGAGATTTAGCTAGTACTGAGAAAATTCTTCTTAAAATGCCAAAAACACATAAGTATGAATTTTTTTTATTTTGACAACAATTTTATTTATTTATTATTCTTTTTTTCAAATGATGATACAAAATTCCAATGATAACATAATATCTTTTCATGTACGTCCATTTTTACCGTTTACATCATTCGGCTCCTCTTCGTTAAATTCATCCACGATGACCAATGATTGCGCCTCACTCGAACAATCATCCTCCTTCTCAGTCACTTCTGTCTCCTCGTCTTTCACAGTCGCTCCTCTCTCCTGTTCAGTCTTGACAGACTCCTCTTTGGTGCTCCTCCACTGTTCAGCAGAACCAGTGGAGAATACAGGTCTATATGAGTTAATGAAAGGCGCACAGTACCGATCTGACATGTAAGAATTGAAGTAGGAGCTAGGATACTGGAAGTTGGGATAGGTACAAGACCAAGAGGGATGCGAGAAGGGTGGTTGTGGGAATGGCGGGTAAGGTTGCGGAGGATAGGATTGACGGTACATCCAGAATGTTGAGTCAGCCATAGGATACGGTGGAAAGAGCGATTGCGACATTCCAGCTCCGAAGAGTGGCATATTCATCCCTGGAAATGGAGAACATTTTGATTTAGAATTATACTAAAATCTTACACAGTAATAGATGTTTGTCTGTGTATGCTGTATGTTACGGGGAAAATGAAGAGTAGGATAGAGGCTAAATTTGCTACAGAGATGCTTCACGTCACTGTATGAAGCACCTGGGTGAGATTTTTAAAATATTAAATTAAATAAAATGTTGGGAATATTTATTTGAAGCCAAAAGTCGTCAGCATGAGTTTTGATTAAATAGAAGATATTTTGTTTCGACGAAAGAACAGCTGTTTGTAAACTTGATTTAATTTATCGGTTTTCTGACTTTGCGAATTTAAAATATTTCGTTCTATTTTATTATTATTATGACGTATTATATTACCATTATGAGTACTGGACTAAAATGTGACTCTAATTGGATGAAAACTCGCTGAGATATCAATAAGTTTTTGAATTTTACTTCTGGGGTAAAATAACTTATTATTTTTTTACGACTTCAAGTATTTTCAACGACAGGCAGCTTATTCAGGGCGTATTACGCACACATTGTACAATTAACATAGTTACGCATAAAAAAAATGGAGATTATTTCAATTCAAAACAAGCGTTTGGGGGGGAATTCAGTGGTGTTATCTCTATCTGTAATGCTGAAGTAGTGACGCTTATTTAGAATCCGGGAAACGCCGGGTAATTCATTCTAATTTAATATAAAACTCAGCTGTAATATATAATGTACATTCACAGTTTTGTTTCAAATACAGTTATACGAATGCCCGGTTACTCAAAATACGTTTTAATTCGAATAATTAAAATACAGAAAAAAATGAGTAATGTAATTCTTCCTTTTTCTAATAAAAATACAATTCACTTTCAAGAGGGTTCAATCACTACGGAACAGTATTTATCACACTTATTATTATTATTATTATTATTATCATTATTTTCAATGCACAATGCACTGAATTGACACAAAATAAGATTCACACAAATATGAATTATCATTTCTTGAAAACGATTAAAACAAATAAAAAACATGCCATAAAAATTTATTTTAATTCCGATGAAAACACACAAACATGGCATCTCGAAAATGATAAATGCAAATGTTTCGAAAAATCTTTTAAGTAAAATATAAAATATGCAAATAAATCAAAAACTACACCAAAGATAGTACGTTAAAAACTTAAACGACTTTTAATAGTTTAAGAAATATTTTATTCCCTAAAAGTCATATGAAGTAAGTCCTCTTTGTAGCGGAAAAGTGAAGTTTAGGGCAATTTGCTTTGATGCGGAAAAACATTTTTTTAACACTTTACAACAAAGTTAAAAAGTGTTTATAACTTTGTTCATTCTGTCTGTCCGTTAGCAACGATAACTGCCGTAAAAGTGATTTTATCAAAATGAAATTTTAGTATGTTGTTCAGACGATCTGTGGGACCTATGGGAATATAATGAATATCACCCGATAAGGTTTGGATTGAACCCGGGTTGAAAAAATGAAATACATTGAACCCCATGGGACCGGATCTAATTTTTCAAACATCTTTTAAGATTTAAAATTCACAAATTGCTTCGAAAGTTTTAGGAAATATTTTAATTATCTCATAAAATATATAAAAAAAGTTCAGCAAAATATATTCAGTAGTTTTTAAATAAAAATTAAAATAATAATTACACCTTTTATATGAAGCGATCACGTGACCATTATATAAATAGATCACGTGACCCACTTCAAAATAAAATATGGCATCCATCTTCACATTTAGTGTTATATCCGTCCTAAAACCGCTTTATTTTTGCTTAAATTCTGTGCATCTTCATACTGAAACAACGCAATGACAATATATTTGAGTTTAAATGATCATCCAACTTTGATTATTTCTACGATACTTAATTTTCACTTATGAAAAATGTAAACAGCAAAATATGTAGAATGAGTTGTATAAGAATTGCTGCATTTCTTTAACGCAAAATTATTTAGCTCATGGAGTCTGCAATATAGCTGATATGAATAAAATATTCATTGATTTTACAGAGAGAAGGACGATTTTTTCGATGAAGTTTTAAGCATAGAGTTTAATTACTTGTACCTCCACGGTCTTAAGTTTTTAAATAAAATAAATTATTATAGTATGGTGATGCATGATATGAAATGCTGCTTTTATAGAGAGAGCCAGACGTGTCATTTGAATAAATTTTATTTGTTTTCGATGAAGTTTTCAAATATAATAAATTATTGTAGTATTATGATAATTTTAAAAATATTACCGAGGAATGTATCGCATTTTAGAGATGTTTAAACCAGGCAATTTATATTTCAATGCCGTCATTTGAATGAAGATCATTTTTTTCGATGAAGTTTTAAGTTTCCAAATATAATAAATTAATGTAGTATTGTGATAATTTTAAAAATATTACCGAGAAATGTATCGCATTTTAGAGATGTTTATATAAAATTGCATTGAAGTTGAAAATGTTTCATAATCAATGCTTTATGCATGAATGATCTTTGTTTTTTTTTACCTCGGCACTTAAAATTCTCGTAATGAAAACTCTTTTAAATTTTATTTTAGCAAAACCCGTTAAATTCTACAGATCTATAGCTCTTAATTTATTATCAAAACTGTCTTCCTAGGTCAAGTATCTGCAAGGGAGTTCCTGAGATATACATACATAGATATATACTTTGACAGCATTTTATTTAAGCAATGGAGTTCGTATGCATACATAGATACTTTGACAGTTTTTTTTTTTTTTTTTTAAGATTTACTAGCAATTCAGTTTTTTACAACCCCAGTTTGCTCCCTCAGTTATATAGTCATTTCTTCCCACTTCTTACCTCCATCAGGAATTAGATGTTGGCCGTAAATATTGTTGTTCCGATCCGCTGGCCACTGCTGAGGAAAATGTCGGCATCGACAAGGGGGTTGAACACCCGGTTGAGTTAGTGACAAACTCGTGGAACTCGGAATGAGATGAGTGCTCTGGAGGTCCATGGTTTGTTGTTGCGTGCCACCTGTGTTTAAAACACACAGCAATGTCATTAGCTGTGTGATTCACAGTAAATTCATGCTATTTGAAAATAAAATACTAAGGAAAATATCTGAAGGCTGATGCTCTATTTGACTGTCTCTTACATTCCTATTTCACAAGCCCCCCCCCCCCCCCCCCCACGACGACCAGCCGCCTACGATAATTCAGTCCGCCTAATAATCAGTTTTTAAAAGAAATGAACAGAAACTACATATTCTGCTCTACGCTAGCTACACGGGCATAATACGTTCCAAATAAATGCCTAAACACGTTTTCGCCCGCTGCGCGGGCATAATATGGTTAGCTCACAAACAGGATCAGTTAAAAGGGGAAGAAAATATAACCGTGTATGTTCGAAAAAATTGAAGGCTAATAGGATCAGTAGGGACTAAGACAAATGAAAAGGCAGTTCGGGTGGGGAGAAGAGGTTGTTGTTGTTGAAACCCAGACCGTCCGACCTACCAGAAAGGTGTTGAAGACCCAGACCGTCCGACTCGTCCTGAGGACTTGAGCATCTATTTGGACGGCCGGGAGAGGAGTTGGCAGGCGTCCGGCCGATGTCCGGGTGTCCACAACAACCAACACCAAATTTATTAAATCTTTAAAAAATTTTTACAGGAGTGGTTACAAGGATATAAGCTAATAACATAGTTTTGCTAATATGAAAATATATCTGAAGACTTGATTACATTTATACTCTTGTAGACTTGAATACATTTTGTTGACTTATTTACATTATTGAAGACTTGATAGTATATTTACAAATGACATAATGATCTGAGATAATATAAGTATTATGATAGTAGTTGAAAACATTTTGAAGTTGACTATATATTATAAAATGGGGTGCAACAACTAAAGACAACACAACAAAAGCAGACGACACCACCGAGAAAAACAACATATAAAAAAACAACATAAAAAACAACATAAAAAACAAACAAAAACACAACAAGAAGAGGAGTCACCGACCGAAAAAATTAAAAGCAGAGATCCCCAGGCTGATTATGAAATTTTATTAGAGATTTCTCTCGCTATGAGAACACAGTTTTTTATTTTATTGATTGAAGAAGGGTTAGAGCAGACACTCGAGAACCAGGTCGCCGTATTATGGGGTGAAGGTTTATAAAGGTGAAAAGCTTTGGTAAGGGGGCAAGAAAAAACGTAGTGATCGGCGTCGCCGAAAGCGCCGCAGGAGCAGCAGGAAGTAGATTTACATTTGAAAGAGAACAAATAATCGGGGAATGGGCCGTGGCCCGTAATAAAGTAGATTAAATATTTATTAGTAATATGTGTATTAAAGTTAACTTTTGGAAGGAAATTTAAAATTCTGGCGGGATCGTGAGTTCGGGGGGAGACATAGTCATTTAAAAAGGATTGCCAATTACTAAGGATATCAAGTTTGTAATGTTTTTTGAGAAGTGAATAAGGGAAAGGTAAAGAAGTTGGAGAGCCAGAGGTAGTAGCTAGTTTTGCATTTTTGTCTGCGACCTCGTTACCCGAGATGTCGGAGTGGGCTTTAACCCAACATAAATTAATTAAATGTTTATTAAGATTAGCATTAGTTTTAATTTTGGATAAGTAAAAAGATTTGTTTTTTATGGAGTTAAAGGCCGAGATTGACGATTGACTGTCTGTAAAGATATTAATTTTAATGTTTCTATTAGATGCCCAATTTATAGAGAAATGGATCGCAGCAATTTCTGCTTGGAAAACTGTGTTCCCATGCTCAAGTTTAAAGGTGAAAGTTTCTTCCAGTGTGTTTTCGTTAAAGATGCAAATGGCGTATCCTGTATTGTTTTCAATAGAGGAACCATCAGTGTAAATATTTATTTTGGAAAAGTTAAGTGGATTAATGGGGGAAAAGGTCACTGTACGTTGAGAAGGAGGGATACTGGAAGAAGGGCAGTTATGATCAAATTTTTCAGGGGGGGGAAGGGCAGGATTTGTAAAAAGGTTATTGCGAAGTTTCCAAAAGGTATATTTTTTGTACAAAGAATTTATTACAAAGTGAATGGGGGGGATTCCAGTTAAAGAAAAGAGAGAAATGTTAGAAGTAGTCCGAAAACCAGATGAGATTTTTAAAAGAAAAATCCTTTGAAGAGAGATAAGTTTTTTGACCTGTGCCCCAGTCAATGCTTTTCCCCAAACTCCTGAGCCGAAAGTAATTATCTTTTCGATAACCGAAAGATACCAAACTTTAAGAAAGGATTTATCAACACCCCAGTTACTGCCAGTCACTCTCCCAAAAGTGCTAGCGAACTTGAAGCACTTCTCTCTCAGATTAAAAATATGGGAACTCCATTTAAGGTTATCGTCGATCGTGATGCCTAAGTAATTTAATTGTCTAGTAGTTTGAATTTTAACGTTTTGGATTTTAAATGAGGGTCTCTGTTTAATTTTAGATCTATTTTTTTTAAATACGATAGCTTTACATTTTTCGGGGGTGACGGAGAGTTTAAGGGCCGAAAGGGAGGACGAGATAAGATCAAGGAGATTATTAGTATTAATACGTAATGTTTTCAAGTTTGTGGAAAAAGTGACCACCGCAAGATCATCCGCGAAGGCCTGCAGGTAAAAAAGATCATCATTAAGATTAAGTATATCATTAAAATAAATACTCCACAGGGTAGGAGAAAGAACCGAACCCTGCGGAGCCCCAGAGGAGATACATTTAGTGATAGAGGAAGTGCCGTTAGCCAGAGAAATTTGTCTATTATTTAAATAAGAGAATATAAAGTTTTGGTAAATTGGTGGAAGATTGATATTAGAAAGTGTTTGAGGTAATATATTCCAGTTGAGATTATCGAAGGCCCCGCAGATGTCCACGGTGGTCAGGGAAACGAAATTTTTTGATTTGTGAGTAGAAATGTTATTAATCAGCCTGAGGGTTGCATCCTCGCAACTAGTAAGTCCCCTAAAACCGAATTGCAGGGGATGAAGAGCTCCAGCAGAGAAAAGCCAAAAGTTGAGTTTGTTAATAAATATTTTTTCCAAAATTTTTCCAAGGGTAGGTAATAAGCAAATTGGGCGGTAGGAAGAACAAAGGGTGGGATCCTTACCGGGTTTATTAAAAAATATGATATTTGCATTATTAAGACATGAGGGGAAATGGCAAAGTTTAAAGCAAAGGTTAATGAATTTCGAAAAAAAGAAAGGGAATGATTTAAAAAGTTTTTTCCATATTGTGAAGTCCAGGTTATCGAGACCGGGAGCTTTTCCGTTTTTTAAATTTTTTATTACTGCTGAAAGCTCCTCATCCGAGACAACCCCCAACCCATCAGAAGGTAAATTAAAATGTGGAAAACCGCTAAAGTCAGTATCAATTTTAAAGTGGTGGTCCATCAATCGTTTCAATTTGTCTTCATAGTTAAGGGAGGGGGAGTCAGGGAAAAAAAGATTAATATTATTGAATTTTCTATGTTTCTGGAAGGCAAATTTGAAATGTGAGCCGAAAGAGTTACTGCACTTAGTGCAATAAGCCTTCCAGGAATCCATTAGGGTTTTTTTGAGGAGTAATTTATATTTGGCTTTATTAAGCTTGTAAAGAATTTTGGCAGAAAGTATAGTTTCAGGAGAAGCATCATTTCTCTCGAGTGACCGAATTCTTTTATATAGGGCAGTGACAAAATTTCTATGTTTCGAAAGGGTTGGGGTCCACCAAGTGAAGTTTTTTATAGTTTTAGTCTTTTTCTTTCTAATATATTTAAAGGCGCAATCTTGGACGGATTCAATTAAAATTTTTACAAAGGAGTCAAGAGAATTTGTGTCGTGAATTTTATCTAATAGAGGATTAAGAAAGTTAAGGTTGTTTTTGAAGTTGTATATAAATTTGCCTATACCGTATTGAGTTTTTAAGAAGAAAGTATTATCTGAAGGAGGATCAAGGTTAAAAATAATTTTGATATATTTATGGTCACTGAATGTGTCACTCGAGAGAATCTCCCAACTCTGAATAAAATCGAAAAGTGAAAAGTTAACAAGGGACAAGTCGGGGAAGCCATTTCCAGTATGTGAAACAAAAGTTGGACCACATTTAACATCATTACAAATTACAAGATTATTATTAAGACAAAAGTCGATCATGTCGAGTCCCCTCTGATCGGTGAAACCGTATCCCCACATCCGGGCACGGGCGTTAAAATCTCCAAGGAGTAAAAAATGTTCATTAAAATAGTTAAAAATTTCAATTTCTGATAGCATGTTTGTAAAATCATCATGAGGGGGAAAATATATGCTCGCTAAATTAATTGGAGCGTGATGTGGTAGTAAAATTTCTACAAATATTGATGTTAGTGATTTATATTTAAAGTTTACTATAAGTTGGGGGTTAAAAATTAGAATAATTGATTTTTGTGAGTTGGAAGAATATTGTCGAACCCCAGGGGGGGGAGAGAGAATTAAATTATGATTAACGTATGGCTCTTGAAGGCAAACAAAATCGGGACGGTCGGGAAGTGCCACCCAATTTAGACCGGAATCCAGTGGGGGAGGCATCCACAGGGACCGTACCTTCCTTCCCCTACCACCAACCTCTCGGAAGGTTTTTCGGACCCACATGTTTAACGTGATCGTACTCCGCATGAACACGGCGGCAGTTTTGGCAGTGGCTGGAATCGAACCCGGGCCTACCGAGTGCAACTCCAGCGCGCTAACCAATGGGCTACCGCGCCCGGGGAGAAGGGGTTGAATTGTGATAACTTAAATTATAGAGCGCTCAGAGGGACTAAATGCTAAATTATTATTGTTACGGGCGTTGGGGTATCGAAAAACCAATTTCATCTCTTAAGAGTCCAAGAGGTGTTAATAGCTTTAAGACGGGTTGAAAATCAAAGGAGGAGGGGATAATAATTGGAATTATTGTAATTGTTATCCGATTCAAGGGATTTTTTTCTTTACAAAATACTTATATTACTGAAAGAACTGCTTTCATTCTAAATCATCTTTTAAAATTCACGAAAATAGAAAACCTCTAAATTAAAACTTTATGTTTAGTCCTTTTCTGGAAAACCATTCTGTAGCAGATGATAAAAAATGGCTATTGCAAGTTATTAAAAATCAAATAATAATTACTATTTTCTTTTAATTTTAGCCTGCAACTTGCAACTATTCACTCAACAAAAAAAAGGGAGAATCTAAGAAAAAATAAACATACTACAAGGTTTATAAAAGTACTATTTTAGATTAAAAATCTATTATTTTTAGTATATATGAATATATGTGTCGAGTTTATGCTTTGCTTTTGTGTTATGCATCTAATTTTACGTATGGAATTCTGCCTTATGCCAATGAAAGCATAAAAAGGAATTGAAAATGGTCAAGAAAACACTAACTATCATACTTACCACTAGTGGTTCCTTCTGCATTTCCAACTGTTTCAGCAGGCGTAGCAATATTAATACTCTGCAATGGAAGGCCTTTAATTAGTAACAGATATTATGCTCGTCATATAACGAATTGCATTAAGTTATGTAAGCGATTCTTTCCCACCCACCCCCCTCTCCCAATTTCTAAATTCTAGAACGTACGCAAATTGCGTACCTCAATTAATACTATAAATTACTATATACATCCTCCTAAAAAACTCAAATTCTGTGCAACTCCCTAAGAATGTTTACCTGTTCCACGAACAGTAACAATAAAGCTCGTTGAAAATTTTGATTAAAAACTATTAAAGTAATAATTTGCAGAGTCCACGATAAGAGCTTGCAATTTCGTCCTAGTAGCTCAACGGTAGAGCGTCGGCTGATCAGTTCGGAGGTCCGAGGTTCGATTCCTGGTTGGGGTAGCAAGGCTCTTTACAAATTCCCACAAAATGCTAAGGATGTTAAAAAATTAAATTAATTTTTAGATATACTGAAATGTCGCAAGCTTTGCGACGTTTCCCAAAACTCACTAAGTTGACAATAGTTTACCAATGTCGTCAATTATCCCATAGACAGTCAGCGGTATTGCCTTTCTTAAGGATATGTGGCAATGTACCTGTCATCTTTATTTTTACCCATTGGGTTATCAAAAGAAGAAACAATTTTTACAAGTTTTAAACCAATTTTTAAACGAAATGTCCGCGAGTTTTCAAGACCCTTATAAAAGAAACCCTAAATCTAGGAGTTTCTAAGGATTCCCAGGAAAGCGTATAAACCCTGTAATATGGATCCTCCGTATTACCCGCTGCCCTCCAACCTAAAGATAATCTCGTATCTATATTTACCATAGGGTACGCGACCGAAAACGTTTGGAGACCAATGCACTATAACGACTAGAGAGAGATACGAGTTCTGTCTCAATTTTGAGACCGCCAGCTCCCGAACAAATATTATATAACAACTCGGGATCACCATGCCAGAATTGTTCAATGTAAAATACAGCTTAAATCCGCCCGAGCTTAAAAAATGAATTTTCTTACATTATTAATTACTACGAAGAAATTTCTCTTTATGGAAAAAAAAACCGATTAAATTGAAATACTAAACAAAAATATCAGAAGTGCGTCTCCATTCGTGTTTCTTATATATTCTTATTTCACTAACGGGCTGTGCTTACTAGAGGCCACCAAATATATAGCAACCAGTTTTTGTGACGACGAATTTTCGTGAATTTTTAATATATATATATATATATATATATATATATATATATATATATATATATATATATATATATATATATATATATATATATATATATATATATATATTATATATATATATATATATATATATATATATATCTTAGGAGAGAAGTTGCAACTCAGAAATCCTAACTTTATATAAAACCTTTAAAAAAAAAATAAATAAATAAATAAAAGAAGTTGCAACTCAATAATCCGAACTTAAAAAATGCCTACATATAAAAAAAAAAGTATTAAATAGCGAATCTTCAATCAAATGCAAATTTCGAGTCATCAAGCTAAAGATAATCAACAAATATCAATGATATGGAATCGGTAATAGAAAAACAAATAAAATCCAAGCATTAATGCTATACACGTGGACAAGGACTAGGCCTAAATAATATCTATATATATAAAGAAAAAAAGTATGTATGTATGTAAGTATATATGTATGTATTTATGTATGATCCAACATCAAGGGAGAACGGCTGAACCGAATTTGATGAAATTTGGCGAGTAGTCTTGAAATAGCCCCACTTAAAATTTAGTCCATGTTTCGAGTTTCTAACACTAGGGGGTGGTTGCGATATTAATGAAAAACGAAACTTTCGTTTGTCTCATCGCGGGAGAACAGTTGCACCGAATTTAATGAAATGTGGGTAGCTTTGAACTATCCCTCCATAGATTTAGTCCAAGTTTTGAATTTCTAAGACCAGGGGTTGTCGAGATATTAATGGAAAACGAAACTTTTCCCTAGGAGTTCTACTCTCTAACTCCATGATTTCCAACGAAAAAGGTGGGACATCGTTAGTTTAAACGTAAAAGTCAATTAAATCTCCGAGTTTAGTGGGAGTTTATTGAACGTATTAGTCACTTTTGAAAATCGCAGGTATGAAATATGAATGCAAATGGAAACTCTATCACCATGGTTTATTTTTCACAGGCTTACTCAACAACGAAAAGTATTAAGAAATCAAAATGGTTATTTAATTATCAGCATTTTGTGAGGATTGATGGTTATTTAATAATCAGTATTTCGTGAGTATTAATGGTTATTTAATTATTAGCATTTTATATCATGACAAGTCATTTGACTCTGTAGTGGACACCGATGATGCCGTTAATTACCCGCTGGAATTTCTGAACTACCTTGAGCCACCTGGAATGCCTTCTCATATCTTGAAGTTAAAGAAAAGATCACCAATAATGCTTCTGCGGAATCTGGACCCTCCAAGACTACGCATTGGCACACGGCTCTGTGTCAAAAATATTTTACCAAATGTCATCGAAGCCACGGTATTAACGGGAAAGGCAAAAGGAGAGGGCGTATTCAAACCTCGCATACCGTTGATACCAACCGACCTACCATTTAGCTTCAAATGAGTCCAGTTCCCAATTAGACTGGCATTTGCCATGACCACCAACAAAGCTCAAGGACAAACCCTTAAGTTTGCAGGCGTGAATTTAGAAAGTTCTTGCTTCTCTCATGGCCAATTGTATGTGGCATGCTCAAGAGTAGGAACTTCACAAAATTTGAATGTTTTTGCTCCGGGAGGAAAATCGAAACATGTGGTTTACAAAGCAAGCATTGCGGTAAAACCTAACAAATTAGGATAATGTCTTTTAATTTGTTAACATTTGCATTGTTGCCTAGCGTTTAAGAGTCATTTTAGTTTTCCTTCCAAACTGTACATATTTCAAACTGTACATATTGACTGTACATCAATTGTGGACACCTAATAATTCCATTCCAAGACGCTACCCGGAGGCCTAGCTGCGAAGGGCGTGCCCGAAGCAGCAATGACTTATATAATGCAATGATATTTTTTTCTTGCATAATGCAATGGATTTACTTCTTTTACAGTGAAAAAGTATAAGATGTATATAATGTATAAGATTCACGGCCCTATATGTTCCGGTATAATTTTTATCAGAGTTTTGCATTGTAAATCCCGAGCAACGGCGGGTAATCATTGCTAGTATTATATATATATATATATATATATATATATATATATATATATATATATATATATATATATATATATACTGAAACATGTGAATAGTACAAAACACAATCATCAAGATTAAAAGTAACATTACCAAGGACCAGGCGCATATGCCGCTCTTCAATCCGAAGTAAAATGCAATGAATTCAATTAAATGGATTATTTTCAAAGGAGGGGAAACCAAATGCATTGCATATAATGGCAATGGAGGATTGCGACTCCCCATTCCCGTTTAAAGCAGCTTTTTCAGCCCGGGCAACGCTCACGGAACCAATGCATTGCAAAGGTTGATGAAAGGTTTATGATTCTTTGTTGGTGCGTTTCTTGGCTTCCATTCTCGGTCGGTCTGTTTCTCCTTCTTCGGGTGCTTCTGACTAGGCACGTATAGGAGATCAACCTTTGCAATGCATTGGTTGCAATCCATTATATATATATATATATATATATATATATGCAATTCATTATATATATATATATATATATATATATATATATATATATATATATATATATATATATATATATATATATATATATTTCCTGTGCCCAACTGCACATTTAAAATCCGGACAAACACAGGATACATTTTCTATGTAGTTTCGGGTACTGCAGTATGCAGTATATACGCAGTAGCTATTTCAGTCATGGGTTTTCATGTGAGGTGGTCATGGCATCGTATTTTATTTATTTATTTTTTGTTGTTGGTGTTGTTGCTGTAGTTGCTGTTATAAGTGGGCAAGAAGCTCTTCGAGAATTCGTTGTGGGTTACGATATAATTTTAATAGGAGATATTTGCATCTTACATCTCGGGAAAAGGCGAGTTCATTTTCTAATAATAAAATAAAATAAATTAAATTAAATTAATATAAAATAATTAACTAAATTTTCGGAAATTCACTTAAAATAAAATACATTTTAATAAATTAAATCAATACAAATTAAGTTGAGGGAGACGCACTTTTATGTGCTTCATGCTGAAACATTCAGGTTCGGATAATCTGAGAGAATCTACTGAAGATTATTAAAATACTCCCTTTGGAGATTATTAAATCCGGCTCAGGTTGAACTAGTACTCAAATTTATCTCTAATAGTAAGAAAAAAAAAGAATAAAACACCATAGCACAAACCTCCTCCTTCCGCGCAGTAGTATCACTCTTTTTGGACTGTTCTGAAGTCGCTGTAGCAGACGGCGATTCTTTTTTCACGATTCGAACATTCGATTTTCTACTGTTCTTAAATACCGTACCTTTTCCGGATTTCCCTCTTGTCTTCTTTCTAGCCATACCGTGATTATATGCATAACCTGAAACAACAGTCAGCATTAAATATACAAGGTAGAATCAAAAGGTTCGGAGACTGTGCTGATATCTCCAACCCTGATTGGAGGAAAGGGGAACTATTTTACCGTGGCGTAGAGGCTCATGTGACGCGAGATGTGAAAGGGAAGAAGCAGGTCCGCAGTGCAGGGTTTTCCCAGACAATGAGTGTCAGTGAACTGTAGTCGTTCGCGTTCGTCGAAAATGGAAATGGTGATTGAAGAACAACGTGCTAATCAAATTCTGCCAGCGTTTGGGAAATCGTCGACAGAAACATTGCACCTGCTGCAGCACCATTTTCATTTTCGACGAACGCGAACGACTACAGTTCACTAACACGCATTGTATGGAAAACACCTACTTCTTCTTTTTCACATCTCGCGTCACAGGTGTCTCTACGCCACGGCAAAATAGTTCCCCTTCTCTTTCAATCAGGGTTGGAGATATCTGCACAGTCTCCGAACTTTTTGATCTTACCTTGTATATGATCACACAAATCCCAGACTAAGAGGAGATCTGTCAATGATTCTGCACTACCGCCTCACAGGAGAACTAAAAATTAGCATTTCATTTCTATGCAAGAAAGTCCATTCGAGTTTTGATGAGAATGGTACGGAACCTGTGGCTGTAACCCACATTGGGTTCCGATCGAAATTGAGTAGTTCTCTCCCGGCCAACCAAAGTGATAACCTCAAATAAATTGGTCAGTCTTGGCAGTACAGCTGATATGCATTTAGCGTATGGGGCCAATAATAGAAAGGGAAGAGCTGCTGTAAGTTTTGTAATCTTATAGCAGTTCTTCCGTTTCCATTGACAGCCCCATTTACTAGATGCATGTCGGTCACCTCAACATTCGTTCTTCCTTTCGACCCAAACTGTCCGACCGACCTGAAGGTATACAATGCATCTGTTTGAACGGCCGGGACAGTGCAATCCAATTTAAACCGAAACCCAATGGTTGTTGAGACCCAGATCGTCCGACCTACCAGAAAGGTGCAAGGTAACTGTTTGGACGGCCGGGAAGAGCCACCCAATTTAGACCGGAACCCAATGTGGGAGGCATCCACAGGGACCGTACCCTGCTTCCCCTACCACCAACCTATCGGAAGGACGACTTACAGAACCCAGTGGTGGCGACATCCGAAGGAATGGCGGGACTGCATAGTCCTTCCTCTAATACGAACCTCTCGGAAGGACCTTCAGACCCACGTATTTAACGTGTCCGTACTCGGCGTGAACACGGGAGCAGTTTATGCAGAAACGGGAATCAAACTCGGTTCCACCGAGTACAATCCCCATGCCTTAACCACTGGACTGTACCCCCAACCCCCACCTCAACATTCAGAAATGCTACACATACAAAATCTACGAGCTCTCCATCCTCTTCAATTTGGCTTTAAAGAACTTTCCAGTTGTGAGGACGCCGCTCTCAGGCTGATTGAAACTGTTTCATCACATAAATCTAAACATTTTGTTTTCTTGACCACCGTAGACATCTGCGGAGCCTTTGATAGTCTCAATTGGAACATTTTACCTTTAGCTCTTACAAAAATTAATCTTCCCCTTACTTTTCAACATTTTATTTTTTCGTATCTTTCAAACAGACAAATTTCCCTTTCCATTGGTACTTCCCTTATCAACAAATTTATTTCCATGGGTGCTCCACAGGGCTCGGTTTTATCGCCCTCCCTATGGAGTATTTATTTTAATGATATTCTTAATCTGAACAATGATCTATATCACCTTCAGGCTTTCGCGGATGATCTCGCGGTGGTCACTTACTCCTCTAGCCTTAAATCACTCCGTTTAAATACCAATAACCTTCTTGATCTCATTTCCTCCTCTCTTTCAAACTTGAAATTATCTATTGCCCCAGAAAAATGCAAATCCATAGTTTTTAACAAAAACAGATCAAAAATTAGACAGCGTCCCTCCTTTAAAATTCAAAATTACAGAATTCAAACTTCTAGACAATTAACCTTTCTTGGATTAACAATCGATGATAATCTTAAATGGAGTTCCCACATTTTAACCTTAGAGAGAAATGTTTTAAGTTTGCCAGTACCTTTGGGCGGGTTACTGGCAATAATTGGGGAATAGATAAATCCTTTTTAAAAACCTGGTATCTTTCGGTTATCGAAAAGATTATTATTTTCGGCGCGGGAATTTGGGGACAAGCTTTGACTGGGGATCAGGTCAAAAAACTTTTATCTCTCCAAAGGATTTTTCTTCTAAAAATTTCTTCTGGTTTTCGGACTACTTCCAACATTTCTCTATATTCTTTAACTGGTATCCCTCCCATACATTTTGTTATAAATACTCAATATAAAAAATATAATTTTTGGAAACTCCGGAATAACCTTTTTACTGATCCGTCCCTCCCCTCCCCTTCAAACTTCGATTTTAATTCTCCCTCTTCACTTATCCCCCCCCCCCCCCCCATCTTCGTATTGCTAACGTTTTACCTCTTGTTCCCTCCACCTTTTCTGATATCAATGTTTACACCGATGGCTCTGCCATTGACGACAAAATTGGTTATGCTATTTGCATTTTTAATAAAGACACATTAGAAAACACCTTTACTTTCAAACTCAACCTTGGGAACACAGTTTTTCAGGCGGAAATCGCCGCTATCCACTTTGCTATCAAATGGGCATCTTCTAATAATTTCAAAATTAACATCTTTTCAGATAGTCAATCCTCTATTTCAGCCCTTAAATCTATTAGAAACAAATCTGACTTTCTGTCCAAAATTAAACTTGAAGCTAATATTAATAAACATTTAATCAACCTTTGTTGGGTCAAGGCCCACTCAAACATCTCGGGTAACGAGGCCGCCGATACAAATGCTAAACTTGCTACCTCTTCCGGCACCCCCACCTCTATACCTTTTCCATATTCCTTATTAAAGAAACACTGTAAACTCGACATCCTAAATTCTTGGCAAAACTATTTAAAAGATTATATTTCCCCCAGAAACCACGATCCAGCTAGAATATTAAAATTTCTCCCGAATGTTAACTTTAATACCCACATAACAAATAAATATCTTGTTTACTTTATTACGGGCCACGGCCCATTCCTCGATTACTTATACTTTTTTAAACACAAAACAACCTCATGCTGTACTTGCGGATCCTATGGTGACGCAGACCACTATGTTTTCACTTGTCCCCTTACAAAATCTTTCCACCTTTCTAAACCTTCTGCTGGAAACTCCGCGGCCTGGTTCTCGAGTGTCTGCTCCAACAAAACTTCTATTAACAAGATCAAAAACTGTGTTCTCATAGCGAGAGAAATTTCTAATAAAATTACATAATCAGCCTGGGAGCCTCTTCTGCTTTTAACATTTTCTCTGCTCTCTGGACTCCCCTGAGGTGTCGCTTTTTTGGTGGAGGTTTTTGCTTTGTTTTTGTAGTTGGTTTTGTTTATGTGGTTTGTTTTGTTGTGCTGTTTATATAGTTCCTTGATGGTTATACTTCATTAGTGCTTGGGTTTTTTTCCCTTCGGGGTTTTCCCCTCTTTCCTTTTTTTTCTTTCTTATGTCTCTCTTGTATTGTATTGTATAGTTTTTATGTTTTGTTTTGTCGTTGCCATTCTTTTATTTGTCTTGTTGTAACTGTGTTGTGATTCAATTTTAACCTGGTTTGTAATGTTTTGAATCTAAAATAAAGTTCCCGGCCACACACTTAGCTACAGTAAACCTACGGGTCTGTCGTGTGGTCTGGGTTTTCAACACTTCAACATACAAAATCTACGTGTAAATTTCCCTGGTTGTTTTAATACCCTTAATAATGTTTTACCTTATATTCTGTTATTTTTACTTTTTTAAACTTGAAATTTTGTTCTTGGAGCTTTTTGCTTTTTGTTTGAATTTATGGAACTTTCTTTCCTGCCTTTTCAACCCGGACTGTTGTAACTGTGAATTTTTAACCCTGTCGTTGTTTTATTCCTTCTTGGGAGATCTTTTGGGAGAGGGATTTCTTATGTTCTGGTTCGGTTGAGTTCTTTGGGGAGGGTGCTCTTCTGTTCCTTTCTGGATTTGATTTTATTTTTCTGTGTCCTTTTTCGGCTTCTTGGATTTTCCCCTATCTTCTGCTTTTTGCTTTTGCTCCGGTTCATTTTTGTTTTTTGGGTATGCTCTTTCCTTTGCCCTGGTCTCTCTTTCGTCCCCTCCTTTTGTATATTCCCCTGTTTTGTTGGTTGTTTTTGCTCTTTTATGCGCCCTGGTCTCTCTTTCGTCCCTTCCTTTTTGTAGATTCCCCTGGTTTGTTGCTTTGTCGTTTTGTTTTCTCTTTCTTTGTCCTGTTCTCTCTTTCGTCCCCTCCTTTTGTATATTCCCGTTTGTTTTGATTACCTTTTATTTTGTATTTATCTTCAATGCTGTTTATACCTTTTATCTTATACGTTATATAATTGTTTATACCTTATATCTTATGTACTTATATCAGTTAAATATTTTAATTAAGAAATATACAGCTTGAAAACCTGAAACAATTTATGGTTTAATCATATATAATTATATTTTGTTAGGTTTTCTCGGGTTTTTTCCCACTTGGGTTTTCCCCGCTTTAAAATTTTGTTTTGTGTTGTACTGCTGCTTCTTTTCTTCTGTTAACGGTGTGATTCGTCTGTAAAACTGTCTGTCTATGTGATATATTTCTTCAATTGTAATTTCACTTCTGAATTGAAATAAATCTCCAGACCGTTGGTCGCTGTCCTTGGAAGCCGGCACCTGCTGGCTTCCCTTCCCGGTCGTCCAAACGGCTACTCAAGTCCTTGGACGAGTCGGACGACCTGGGTCTTCAACATACAAAATCTACGTTACAAATAAAGGCGAAAAATAGCAAATTGTCGCGTCGAATTTTGAAAAAGTTGGCCAATTAATTTTTAAGTTAGAGTTGATACATACATTCTTTGCTGGCCATTTAGCAAAAAATAGGGGAGGGGGGGGGGATATTTTCCCAAATCGTACCAAAATCTAATCAGCGCTATAGTAACCCACAAGTAACCTATCTACCAAATTTTGTGAAATTTGGTCAATTAGTTTATCAGCTAGAGTGTATACATACATTGCACAGACACGCAGATACAAACATTGATTGCATAGACACAGACGTTACAATAAAGACAGTTTTCTCAAGTTCTAGAATGCTTGAAACATGCAGATCCGTCGAAAATAAATTCTGATTTCTGACACAATTCCAGTACTTTTCCTATACATTACCGTGAATCATAAGGAAAGTAAAAAGATCATGAAAACTGAGTTACCTGCAGGACAGTTCTGCTTATACACAGTTGCCAATCGTTTTGCCTCATGAAAAAATCTTTGCTTCTCCGTATCTGGTTTTTCCTTCCACATGTCTCCAAGAATCTTGCTCACGTGATAGCTTTTATCCCGGTTGGCTGCAAACTCCATGTTCTTCCTCTGCTCGCTGGCAAACAGCATAAAAGCATTCGGAGGACGACGGATGGCATTCACTGCTGATCCCGAAGTCTCATCCAGGAGGGTCTCGCACTGAGATCGGGAAGACGTGATGGGTCGAGATCCCTAAATGTTAGGAAAAAAACAGAAAAGAAAAAAACATATGTGAGCAACATATGACTTTTCCTACACAATGCATAATAAAGCTAGGTTAATAATGCATAATAAAGCTAGGTTTTTAAAAGCCTAATAATTGATCTTACCATGTCCCATTTTTACACGGGGTTGTCCCGAGGGCGCGGTAGCCCATTGGTTAGCGCGCTGGAGTTGCACTCGGTGGGCTCGGGTTCGATTCCAGCCACTGCCAAAACTGCCGCCGTGTTCACGCGGAGTACGATCACGTTAAACATGTGGGTCCGTAAATCCTTCCGAGAGGTTGGTGGTAGGGGAAGGAGGGTACGGTCCCTGTGGATGCCTCCCCCACTGGGTTCCGGTCTAAATTGAGTGGCACTTTCCGGCCGTCCAAACAGTTGCCTTACACCTTTCTGGTAGATCGGACGGTCTAGGTCTCAACGGGGTTGTCCCGGTTTAAAGGTGCATCCTGAAGTGTCGGCCGGTTTGTCATTTATAGTCACGGTTTGCAACTTAGCACGCATCTACCGTTTCCTCAATTGGGAAATTTACGGATCACGTACGCAACAGTGTTTTTCAAACTTTTTGGGTATCGGAACAAATTTCAAATTAATTTGATGGTGGAACCCAAAAGTGAAAAAACGTCCATTGTGATCCAAATAAAGCCGTCAAAATCTTAGGCGGTTTTATTTTATTTTATTTATTTATTTACTTTAAGAAAATTTACACGGCAATATCACGTTGCTGAACTCCTGGAATACTGTCACGGAACACACTTTTAAAAACGCTGACATATAAGATCCATAGAATGCTATTTGCATTACACCGATCTATACTTATACAAAGAAAAACTTATTAAACGATACCGACTCATTTACTCACTAATCATCTTTACCCCACTCAATAATCATCTTTACTCGACTGCTCGGGCTGAGGCTGAGGATCCAATTTTTAAAGCAGAGTTCCTTGTGTGTCGTAGGCAGGCACTAAAGTGGATATTTACATAATCCACCTCCAAGGGGATGAAAAGTGGAATGACTCAGAAGCATGATCCCCGTATATCCGCAAGCCCTCGAGCTGCAAACTTCAAATAAACGTCACAGCGGTTATAGGTAAACGGTAAAAAGAGTTATTTTCGTAACCTTAAATTGAGATATGGTATTGGATGGCTGCGCGACATTATTACTGAATCCCACTCGAACTAGGAATTTAAAATTTTCCGATAATATGGCTTCACATGGGTCACTCCGACAGTATATACGAATATTTTCTCCTTAACCTGCACTTAAGGATGTGAGAAGGGATGATATAGAACCAACAGCGTAATCACCTTATCTGCGCCATCTCTCCTCGAACGGAAAACGTAGGACGCTCTGAGGTCGTAGGTCTGGAATTCTATTGGGACGTTCTCCATAAGTCACAGGTAAACCTAATACTTCAAAATATACGGGCTGGCGCAACAGCGACCATCTTGTATCCCAGTTGAAGCAATGGCTGTACGAAAAGAGGGTTACTTTCACGTCCTTTTCTCGGGATCACGAAAAAATCAAAATATTTTAGACCACTTTCTTGAAAGATTGGTTCAATTGGAACGGGTGGGGTCAAAATGGCAGTTGCATCAGCCTGTAATATTTAAGAGCTTTAGGTAAACCCAAAGGGTGACCTTTGTAAAGTAATACTAAGGGGATGAGAAGGGATGGAATGACCTAGCAACATGGTCGGCTCAGCGAATGTACATCAATGCGACTGTTTTTGGTATGACTCCTAGATGCAAATACAATTTTCTAGTTAATAATTTATAATTATTTACAATTAGAATGTGTACAGCCCTAGTGCGAGCTATATTCGCGGCAAAGCTAACTTGGTTGTAGAGAAATATAGGAAAAACTATAAATCCCCCTTTAATTTAGAATTCATCTAATAAATGATTCAAGATTAAAAGCAAATTTTTTAAAATCAATGATTTCAGTTCAAATCAATTGATTCCTGTAAATAAAATTCAAAATAAGAATCATGGTCTTTCATATTCCAATAAAAAAAAAATATTTTAAATTGATATTCAAAATGAATTCTGTTACTATGGATATCATCTAGTCAATAACCGGTCATTAAGTCCACAAAGTATTCAAGTTAGCCTTGCTAAAAGTATAGGTATACGGTATACAGGGTATCAAGGAAAGTCATGGATCAGGCAAATAACTCGAAAAGTATTAGAGTTATTGTATATTTTTTATGCAAGTGTATAAGAAACACTTGTACGCTACCCGGTGAGCCAACTTTTGAGAGACTTTGCGGTGTATGAGGATCTAGCTTTCTGTTAGAGATAGGAAAAAAAGAAAAAAAAATCAATTGCACAGTTTTAGAGCGTTCAAAATTAGAGTCCGTAAGAATCCTCCCCTCCTCTATAAAAAAAAAAGAAGAATTTGGATAGGAATCCTGAAAATAAGCGCATATACAATCTAATACCTCTCACCCAAATCGAACATTTAAACAATGCAATAGAGTAAAATTGACTTTTATATACATAAATACTACAAAATGTTCACCTTCAGCAACAATGCATGTTTGTTTGTACACGTGTTATAAGATGTCTCCGCGTGTTTTTCAATATCTTTACGCTTACACCGTTACATGCAGATTAATAACATTGTTTCTTTTAAAATCATTAGAGTTATTTTCCATCCTTATACTAACACAGCACCTAGCTCTAGAGGTCTGTACAAGTATAATTAAAAAAAAATTACCTAGCCCAGCCCGAAAATATAAAGATTTGATACGAATTTGATCGAAGTTTTTAAATTATAATTCACCTGAGCCCAAGATAACCCAAAAAAACTCAAAACCCAGCCCGAAGCTGCCCGACTCGATTTTTTTTTAAATACATTAAAGCCTGACTAAAGCTACCACACTGTTGCCTGGTATCATGATCATAATTTGCCATTTGAAGAATTAAACACAAATGATGTATATTACATATTATATACAACGATGTATATCAGCAGGTGAAAATTGCGAAGAACAATGTTTCATTTGACTTTGGAATGCCTTCTAATAAATAATTCTTCAATTTCCTTTCTGAAATTATTATCTTCTGTATCCGGTTCTAATTTACCCATCTGCGTAGCAGTAACTTTTATTACTTAATCTGGGACGGCGAGACTTTCATTTGCTTATTGAGAATGTTCTTTCATGCGTAATTTTAGATTATTCTGTTCGTTTAAATTTTTCTGATTAAAATTTGATCTATTTTCGGCTCTTTTTATTTTCTTTTACCCGGACCGACTTTTTAAAAAAAACTTGAAGTTGTTTCTTTAAAATTCGGTCGGACCTAAGCCCACGAGCCAAGCCCGAGCCCGTGCAGAACTCTTTAGGTCTATTTAATGAACCTAGCTCTACTTAATGAACATAGATCTACTTAGTGAAACCGTGAAAGCACCACAATCAACTAAAATACGAACCTTCCTTTTTACACCCTTGCGTACTTTGTTTTCTGATTTTAGAAGTGTAACGTCCGCACCTTCAGATGAATCCGCAAAGCTGAGACTTCCCTCGAAGTCAGAGCCTGGAAGTGCCGTTGAAACTGAAAAATATTGAATATTACTGGATGTTTTAAGATATTATTTTAAGATATTTTTATAGAATTTTGCAGTGAGGTGAATGAGCCAGTAAGTATCTTAAGTATTAAGATAAATATATGCAAGTTAGATAAATATATGCAAGTATCTTAAGTATTAAGATAAATATATGGGGGGAGAGGTAAGTATCTGTAAATATCAAGCAACCTGTGGATTTAAAAAGGCAAGTTACTCAATTTAAGATGAGTAAAAAATATTTTATCTTTTATTAAACATAAGAATGAATCTTTTATAGAGATGCAGTGTTTGTGCAAGCCGAATTACCGTAAAATTCCGTGAAACAGCCCCCCCCCCCCCATCCATCGTGAAACATTTTCTTCGTTGCTTACTAATAAATTTATTGATAAATATGTAATTTGTCTTTCAGCTTTTCAGCTGAACATTACGAGTAAACCTCTCCCCACCCTACTAACTCCGCGTTTTTCTATTGCAGATAAGGGTGGGGGAGGAAGAGATCAACGACATTATACTTCTTTTGTGCTACTCTTTCTAATTATACAAAAATGTAATCAGCACCAACTGCACGAATGGCTAAACTACTAAATGGTAAATTTAGTGAAATTTCGTCAGGTAGTTTTTGATCTAAGGGATACATTACATACAGTTGGACACACACACATACACATGCATACAGAGAGAAAGAGCCGGAATTCGAAAATTATGAACCCTATGCCAACAATATTTTGGAACCCCACTGTTTATGGTATAAGCAATTTAGAATAACAAATTTGCAGGCAAGGTTCATAAAAAAAAAATTGAAACAACATAATATTGCTAATGTAAAATTAAAACTTGTTCTTTAATTGATTTAAAATTAAAAAATAACATTTAAAATACTACAAAAAATTAAATAAATGAAGCTAATAAAAATGTTTAATTTATTTTCCTGTGTTTCTTTGAAAATAATTAATATTAAAAAAATAGTAACATGGACTAAAAAATAATATACTTAAATTCAGACTTTTTTAAAAATAATTTTTCTGTTTATCTTTGTAATAATTTTGTATTTATCATCTCTTGAAAAATTTCATTAGTATCCTTTCAGTGGACATAATTTTACACAGTACGTGCTCACAGCTTACATATTATAAAATCATGAGCTTTTAGAATGTTCTTTCACCTGCAATAACTGACATATTTTAATTTATTCAAATTTCCCGCAGCGTCCTATCCTGATCCAATGGGTTATTCGGTCTATTATGCGCGCGCACACACACATACACAGAGAGAGGGATATAGAAAAAGTGTTCACGAAAAAAACAAAAATTTCAATTTTCGATATACTTTCCATGTGTACATTTATGTCTACTGTAGGGAAAGTAAAATAATGGATAATACAGGAAGTTAATGGAAGCGAAGTTTGAGCGAAATATTCACATGGGTACACTAGTAAAATCTAATTTAATACAAACCCGAACTATCCGTGTTTGCTTCTTTCAGTTGGATGTACTTATCAAAATACACCTGCTTTTCCTCAGTACTCATGGACCTCCATTTATTTCCCAGGAATTTACCAATTATGGCTTTGTTTTGTTCCGGACATTTGGCCACCAACTCTTTCTTCTTCTCCATCACAAACAACATGTAAGCGTTCGGTATACGTGCTATTTTCCCCTTGTTGTCCATAGTAGTCCACTTCTATAAAAAAATGTTCTACTTTGTCCCTAAAACACATAAGTCATTTTTAAAATTAGGGTATATTAGGGAATTGCTTTTAAATGTACAGTCACAAGAAAAAGAAAAATATATGAAATGTGTGCGAGTCTTGTGAAGACTTATCATACATTCCTTTTTTTCCTTTGTTATAGTTTTACTAGTATCACAATCATTGGAATGAAAACAAAAATGAATATTTTTCAGATTTCGTATCCAAGAAATCGCTTTAAAATATTCCGTATAAATTCTTCAAAAGTTTATTTTTTGAAGTTGGCAACCGCTTAGTGAAGTTGATGGAAGCATGTCTTACCTGTGATAAAATAGACTATTTTGATACCTTTAACATCCATAGCGTAGTTCAGAGATTTCCAACCAGTGTTCCACAGAACCCCGCGATGATTTGCCTGAGGTTCTGCGAAATTTTGCAAAAGCATGAGAAAAAATTTTAAACTTGTCATCCATTTTGTAATCGAATTCAATCAATTTGTAACTTCAATTTATTAAGAATTTAACATGATCTGTTAACAAAACATTTTGAAAGTTTAACTTGGTTAGATATTCACGTGACAGTTAAAATTTAAGCAGCAAGAGTTTTACTCGGGAAGATATATTTTGTTCAAACTGGAAATTTTTGTAAAGGCAAGAAATTCAGTTAGCAGTAATGAACATTGCCAGCATTCCCGCCACTTGCTGATAGGGTTTCCAGATGAAAATTAAAGAAATAAAGACAAATAATAATAGAAAGCGCTTGGTCAGTTGGAATAATTTTTTTTTTCAGATCACATGAAAATGTGAATGTATCATACAATCATACAACAATAAAATGTAACTTTTGTTTTATTAACAATTTTATGAAAAACAACTAGATCAACAAAAAACCTTTAAAAATTATATACACAATATATGTTTTTTCTTCTTCTTCGACCCGGACTGTCCGACCTACCCGAAGGTGTAAAGTATCTGGACGGCCGGGAAGTGCCGCCCAATTTAGACTGAGACCCAGTGGGGGTAGCATCCACAGGGACCGTACCCTCCTTCCCCTACCACCGCCTCCTGGAAGGAGTTACGGGACCCAACGTGCCCGTACTCCGCGTGAGCACAGGGGCAGTTTGGGCCGGCTTGGAATCGAACTCGAGTCGTCCAAGTGCAATCCCCGCGCGCTAACCTGGGTTATCCCACCCCACAATATATGTTTATAACAAGCAAGCCAGAAGTAAAGCAAAAATGTTTGTCACTTTTTTATCAACAGTAACTAACAACTAGAAAAATGGACAATAATAATAGCCTTGTAATATTTTATTCAAAAGTATGAGTTGCATATTGTTTATGAACACTGCCTACATAAACGTCAGTCTATTTTGTAATTTACCCTTCGAAAATAAAATAATGTGTCGTCAGTCACACAGGGGTTTCGCCTGATTTTCTAAATATTTCAAAGGTTCCTCCAGTCAAATAAGGTTAGGAACCACTGCGCACGCACACGCACACACACGGACATATTTTTAAAAAGTCTCGAAATCAATTCAAGAGGTCTTTAAACGTGTAAATTCGTCAAAATCAAACCATTCGAAAATTTTCGGTAAAACAATACTTTTGCTATCGCTTTACCGAACAATAGCAATATTACAAGAACTTAAAGATTTTGTGTCCAACGCATTACTTTTCCTACATACTAATAAATTTAGATATCATACAGAAACAAATTAGAACTCAATCTCGTTCAAAAAAAATCTGATGTGGGCAACACATGACTTTCCTTATATAATGTAATGAATTTACTTCTTTTACAGTAAAAAAATAGGTTTTTCTTATAGTAGATACTAATATTCTTTCCAAAACATTGAATTTTCGACAATCAGTCGTCATTTTCATTGATTTAGCGTCATTTTTATCCATTTGGCGAGATTTTCTTTAATTTGGCAACATTTCAAAAAGTCGCCAAGTTGGCGACATTCCGCCAAATTCGTCGCCAAAATCTCGCCAAGCATTATGCACTAAGAAATAAGTTATTCTTACAGCAGATAAATGACTATTGGCGTTCAAATACAAAAGTATTACTCAGAGTATCTTTTTTCATGAATGGAACGAGCTAGATCCACAAGATGTCACCCAGTTTATCGCATGTTATTACATATGAAAAGCGAACATGTTTCTCAATAGGAAAAATATTTTTTTTATTTTATATGACTTTTTTTATATATTTTTTAAAATGTACAATATCTCTAGAACGGTTCATGTTAGCGTTCTAAAATTTATGTCAATCGTTTTCTAATGAAAAATTACATAAGAAATGTCTATTTGCGTAACTTTATTAGTGGTTTTGATTTTTTGACGATTTTTACAAAATTGAATTCGAAAATTTAGGGGGGTTCTGAACATTTGATTGCGTATAAAAACAATAGGCTTCCAGTGTTTACGGATTGTGATTTTTCTACCAAATTTGGTTCGAATCGGTCCATTCGTTCGTCAGTTATCGTCTCCACAGACTCACTGACACACACACACACACATACTTTCACACACACAGATATTACTTCAAAAATGTTTGATTCGTGATCAGGGATGCTTGAAACGTGCTCTCCCGTCGAAAACTCAAATTCGAATTTTCGACCCCGTCACAATACTTTCCTTATACATTATGTATATAAGGAAAGTAATAATAGGCTTATTGCTGTCAATGATTAAAATAAGCGTACTTAATTTCAGGGAAATCGAGGGATTCTTTCAAGAGATGTTGCGATCCCTAAGGAAAAGTAAAATATATAATATCTGGAGAACAACTTATGAAAACATACAACATACATCTGTGGTTATAAAAGTTCATACAAAGCATTCTCCTTTCATTTGATGCTAGTGAGAATATTTAACATAATTAAAACTGCTTTTTTTTAAATTCTTTTTATATTTAAAACAAAACGTGAAAATATGTTAGCTGGAAATGGTGTCACTTGCTTTTATATAAAAAATAATACATACAAAATGGTTAATTTGGTACAAAAAAATAACGAATAATTTTTATGTTTTTCGATTTCAGAAAATAAATGTTTTAAAATTTCTGAACACTTCCCCTGGTCAGATTTTCCTAAAAATAGGCTTTTTACCAAATGAAATAATAATCATATATAACCATAATTACATTCAATCAAATGAAATAATAACAGTGGTAAACACAGATTATGGCACATAGAACGTTTATAGTGTTCCTAACGTAACTTTTTACACTGAATTCAAATATGCAATCAGAATTTTTCCACCATCCACAGTTTTTGTACAAAAAGATTTTTTACTATTGCTTTTTCAGAAATTTAGGTATATTTTCCCGGCGATAACAAGTGTACAGCAATATTTTAACTAATTTTTAATAAGATAGCCACAAACAATTTAACATTATAAAGGCACTAGCTATATGTGCTCCTGAAACCAGAAGTGAATGAGCTACCTCAGCATTATTCTTTCCTTCCGCTCTTGCACGAGTTGCCAGAATAGAGTACCAGAACTGGCGATAAAACGACGATTGGCGTGTGGTATGAAAGAAGGGTTATGTGGTATACTAGTCCATGCTCTGGAATAATGCAATACAGCACAGTGAGGATTTATTTACCTATAACACATCATCTTATACATATTATAGTAGAAGCTGAATCGGAACATGATTCAGTTACCGAAGTTGAAAATGAGGAGCAAGATGACCTTCAGAGACAGCAGCCAAAATTTCCAAAAAATAATAAGGAAATAGGAGGATCGAGCCAAAAAAATAGGAAAAATAGGTGGGATAAATGCCTAAAAATAAGAAAAATAGAAGTGATAAACTCCTGAAAAAAGGGTAAAAAAGCTACAAACTCTGCAAAACAGAGAAAATTAGAATATGGAAAATTAATAAAATGACCAGATTGATAAAATAACACTAAATTAATGAAAATGATGCATAAAATGGATGAAAATTCCATATTTTGACAAACAAAGTTCAACTTCTTAATCCCTGTCACTTTGTAGGACTTATTATTTTAATATACTTAATTCAGATTTAAGTGCGTTCCACTTATTCGTGGGACAGATACGTTTTGTATCGAAAATAAATTGCCTTTTGTTAGAGGATGATACTATAACATGTATGTTTCATACGGTAGTTAGGTAGACGCATAGTAAATAATAATATTGATTGGAAGATGTGCATGACTCTCGTGTTCTCATGAATAGCAGCTGCCTGTGGGCGGTTGGGAGGTAACGTTTTGCAGCTTTTTACTTCCTGTAATATGACGAGCATGCCCTTCTAGGATATTACAGGGTGTCCAAAAAAGATTGAAACGCGCTTTAATTCTTTTCTGTTAGAGATAAGTGGGCAATGTAAATTGCAAAAATGTTGAAAGTAAGGTAGGAAATAAGACTACGTTAATGAAATAGTCCTCCCATTAATTTTCAAAAAGTTACACTTTTTAAATTTTTACACGATCCCCTTAGGGCGCGGTAGCCCATTGGTTAGCGCGCTGGAGTTGCACTCGGTAGGCCCGGGTTCGATTCCAGCCACTGCCAAAACTGCCGCCGTGTTCATGCGGAGTACGATCACGTTAAACATGTGGGTCCGAAAGTCCTTCCGAGAGGTTGGTGGTAGGGGAAGGCGGGTACGGTCCCTGTGGATGCCTCGCCCACTGGGTTCCGGTCTAAATTGGGTGGCACTTCCCGACAGTCCAAACTGTTACCTTACACCTTTCTGGTAGGTCGGACGGTCTGGGTTTCAACAACAACACGATCCCCTTAGACAAATTGGGTCATTCAGGAAATTTTTATTTTTAATGCAACAAGATCATTAAAAAAACCGCATATCTGTATCTTTAAAATCAATTGAATTATGATAATGGGAAAATTTTAACTTATGCCACTTTTCCGTACCATATGAAAGGCTGTTTCATCAGTGAAAATAGGGATCATAAACAAATTGGCGATGGAAATTGTTTAAATAAAAAACGTACTTAAAAGTACTTAATTATTGAAAAAGTACTTAGTTATTGAAAAGTACTTAAGAATCCGTGATTGCATCGTGAGCCTACGCGAAATTCGCAAAAATGTCTCCTATGTATTATCATCCAGTTTTATCCTTTTTGTGATATGTCACAAATTTACATTTCTAATTTGATATATGGTTCCCATTCACAATGTTCAATTTTCATTTAAATATAATTCGCTCAATTTTAAAGATACAGATATGCGGTTTTTTTTAATGATCTTGTTGTATTAAAAATAAAAAAATTCTGATTGACCAAATTTGTCTAAGAGGGTCGTATAAAAATTTAAAAAGTGTAACTTTTTGAAAATTAATAGGAGGACTATTTCATTAAGAATCCGTGATTATTTCCTACCTTAAATTCAACCTTAATTTTAAGAATTCGTGATTATTTCCTACCTTATCCGTGTTATTTCCTACCTTAATTTCAACATTTTTGCAATTTACATTGCCCACTTATCTCCAACAGGTAAAGAATTAAAGCGCGTTTCAATCTTTTTGGGACACCGTGTATACTCTTCATAGAAATTTCTAGGAACAATGAGTGCCTTCGAAACTAATGGATAAGTCTGGAAGATTCTACTGTGTTTAGAAACTCGCCAAGTTGGCGATATTAACACCAAATCAAAACAAAGGTCACAAAAAATGTCGCCAAGTTCAGGCAACCCTACCTTCACATAATAGCAATGGTTTCCTGTAAATGTTTTTTCTCCTTGAGCATTCATTGTAAGCATTCCAAGAATTTTATACATTCGTAACAATAATCTTATTCCCACCATAAATAACTCTCATATTAAGTTTATTATGCAAAATATTTCTTTAAAATGAGCCAACATAAGAAAATAAGCCTATTGAATAATAATTAAAGGATGGAGACAGATGGAAAAAGATACTTATAGACTCACAGTAATACATACAAATGAATTGGGAAATCGCACAATTTATGTGAAAAATTATCTAGTTTAGAAAAATATTTATTGATTTACACTGTTATGTTAGAACACTATAAAACTATAAAAAATTATAAAAAATAACCGGATGATGATACTTAAAATGAATCCCTTTAAAAATATTGGGAGCAGAGATTTCAACTTCTCAGTTATAGTTTCAGTAATATAGACAGAAAATTTTTAGTAATCTTTCAGTAATGACGCACGTGGTTCGATTTGCGATAAAAAATCATTGGCAATGATAATCAGAATAATATTTCATTATTATTCTGCTTATCATTGAATAATGAAATTTTATATTTTTATAATTTATAATTAATAATTTATAATTCAATTTAAATTTATCTAAAAATTTGAAAAATGAAACATTTAAAATTTTTTAAATATATTTTATATGAAATGTTCAAATTTTAATTAACATCATAATTAAACATACATAATATGAATACATTAGTCTTCATTACTGAACAAAAAAAAAAATAAAGAAATTTCCAAATTCTTAAAAAAAAACAGAATATGCTTAACTTAAACTAAATAATTTAGTGTGTTTTTTCCCCTACTGTAGCTCAGACTTTGACAATTCTTCCTAAAAGATGAAAAGTAAAAAACATTTGACATGTTTATCTTTTTTTTTTTTTTAATGTAATGTGTCTGCACTCATATTTAGTCTAAAATCAGCCCCTTATTTTCTAACAATAAAGAATATATAAATTCTGGCACAGCATTATTATAAGAAACAAATAATATTGCTTTCATCACCAAATAATACTAAATTCTTCTAGATAAACTGTCAAATTTCTCTGGGCAAATTGAATTGTGCAATCACACTATTTAGATAGAAATAAAAATTAACCTTAATAATTAACCAAAATGTGAAAATAAGCTAGTTTAGTCAATCAATGATTAATATTTAGAGAATGGAGATGGATAGAAAAGGATAGTTGTGGACTCACAGGACTAGACTAGAATTCCCTGAATTACGCAATCGTACTGAATGTATCAAAATAATTAAAAAATTAACATAAATAATAAACCAAAGTATAAAGATAAGCAAGTTTTGAAAACTTAATGCGCAATAATTACAAGATGGAGACAAATGGAAAAAGATACTAGTCAACGCTCGGCAAGGTATGCGATACCACTTGTATTATGCAATCCCACTATTTATGAAAAAATAATTAAAGAAATAGCCTTAACAATTAACCAAAATGTGAAAATAAGCTAGTTTAGTCCATCTAATGACTAATATTTAGAGGATGGAAAAGGATGCTTGTGCAATCCCAGGACTGCACTAGAATTCCTGAATTGCGCAATCGTACTAAATGTGTCAAAATAATTAAAAAATGAACATGAATAATAAACCAAAATATGAAAATATGCAAGTTTTATCAATTTAATATACGCAATAATTACAGGATCGAGATGGATGGAAAAAGAAATAAAGCTGGGGAAAAAAATAGGCGTTTTCTGTAATTTTTATTCAGAAATCCGCAATTACGGAAAATCCGCCATAGTTTGCATCTCTGATGGGGTAATTAATGCATATAGTGGCATAAACAAAAACCCAATATTTCAATGATGCACAGTCTAATCCACCAATTTCATTCTCACATCACAAACCACAAACTCTTACACTCCCCTCCAGTATTTTGTTTGCTTTTTAACACTTTACAACATAGTTGAAAAGTGTTTATGAATTCATTCATTCATTCATTCATTAATTAATTCAGTCTGTCTGTCTGTCTGTCTGTCTGTCCGTTAGCACGATAACTGCCATAAAAATGACTTTATCAAAATGAAATTTTAGCAAGTTGTTCAGACGGTCTGTGGGATCTATGGGAATATAAATGAATAATATCACCCAATTAGTTTTGGACTGAACCCGGGTTGAGATTATGAAATACATTGAACCCTATGGGACCCAATTTTTCAAACATTTTTATGCGAATTTAAAATTCACAAATTGCTTCAAAAGTTTTAGAAAACATTCAAATTATCCCATAAAATATATTAAAAAAATTTCAGCAAAATATATTCAGTAGTTTTGTAAATAAAAATTAAAATAATAATTACACCCTTTATATGAAGAGATCACGTGACCATTATATATGAAGAGATCACGTGACCCACTTCAAAATAAAATATGGCATCCATCTTGTGTCAAAATCGTGATTTTTAAAGTTCTTTTTAATTTATATTTAGTGTTGTATCCGTCCTAAAACCGCTTTATTTTTGCTTAAATTTTGTGCATCTGTATACTGAAACAACGCAATTACAATATATTTGAGTTTAAATGATCATTCAACTTTGATTATTTTTACAACGAAGCCTAAATTTTACTTATGGAGAATGTAAATGCTAAAAGATGTAGAATGAATTGTATAAGAATTGGTGCATTTCTTTAACGCAAAATTATTTAGCTCATGGAGTCTGCAATATAGCTGATATGAATGAACATTGATTTTGCACAGAGAACCAGACAATTTTTTGATGAAGTTTTAAGCATAGAGTTAAATTACTTGTACCTCCATGGTTTTAAGTTTTTAAATAAAATAAATTATTATAGTTTTGTGAAGAATGGGAAAAGGTTTATGAATGAAAAGCTGCTTTTACATAGAGGCGATTTATATTTCGATGACGTCATTTGAATAAAGTTCATTTGTTTTCGATGAAGTTTTCAAGTATAATAAATTAATGTAGTATTATGATAATTTTAAAAGTATTACTGAGGAATGCATCTTCTTTTAGAGATGTTTCAGGCAATTTATATTTCAATGCCATCATTTGAATCAAGTTCATTTTTTTCGATGAAGTTTTAAGTTTTCAAATATAATATATTAATGTAGTATTGTGATAATTTTAAAACTATTACCGAGGAGTGTATCACATTTTAGAGATGTTTAAATACAATTGCATTGAAGTTGGAAAGTGTTTCATAATCAATGATTTATGCATGATTAATCTTTATTGTTTCTATTTTATTTTTGATTCTAATAATGGAATACTTATTTGGAGGCAATAGAAAATAAAAAATAAAAGTATTTTGAGGGTTCTCTTTTTATTCCTTAACGAGGAGATAAATTCCATAAATCATCGATTTATGATTTTTTTTCCGAGATCATCAGAAAAATAGGAGAAAACATGAAAAAAGTAAAATTTAAAATAAAATAGGAGCTCTGTGGTCCCTGGACCTTACGTTTGTAGCAAGTACCTCTTCATGTGCCCCCCATCTGTGTGTTAACTCAAGGCGAATTAAACGACTTGTTCGGAATTTGAAATTGTCAAGGGAAAAAACCCAGATCGGACTCATGGGAATAGTCTGGAAGGCTAGAATCTCCTGCAGAATGACACGAAAGTGTGTATTTATTACAACCGGCAGGAAGTTTCAAGATTTCTATTCTGCAGAAAATGAATTAGTGCACCGACACAATATTTGCACTCCGGCCGTCCAACTAGTTACTCTAAGTCCTCTGGACGAGTCGGACGGTCTGGGTCTTTAACAATATTTGCACTGTAATGGATGTTTTTTATCATGAGGTAACAACACAGTGGAGACTGTTCATTGCCTTTTCGAAATGTAGTTTGAAGGCGGTCATTTTATTTTACACAATGGGAACCAAATACCTTCTGTGCCGTTAGTTTATGCAACTAACATGAAGGAAACGTAAAAAATGTGGAAATCCTGTTAGAAAAAATTCAACATGATAAGTATTGTTAGACCATATGTTACGATAAAAGTCATTGCATTGTTAATGGGTTTACAGCTCGACTATATAAAATTTTGTTGTTTCTTGTGCGAATGAAACTGCAGGGACAAAAAAAAAATCATTACACCAAGAAGGAATGGACGAAGAGTGTCACTGAAGTCTGAACAGAAAAATGTTGTACGTCACTCACTAGTCAACTACATGATTCTTCTACCTCCACTTCATATAAAGTTGCGTTGCGGCTCTTCAAAAACTTGGTGAAGACAATGGACAAAAATGGTGATGGGTTTCTTTATCTGAAGGAAAAATTTCCTCGTGTAAGTGATGCTAAAATCAAGAAAGGAATTTTTGTGGGCCCCTAAATAAGAGTGATTGCAGATGGAAAATTCGAAAATCTGTTACGCCAAGTAAAGAAATCAGCGTGGTTATAACATCTAAAAGAATTGTGCAAATTTTTTTTAGAAAATTTTAAGGCCTTGAACTACCGTGAACGATACTTTTGTCGGTGAACTTTTACAATCATGCAAAGATATAAGCTGTAATATGTCCTTGAAAATGCATTTCTTAGCATCCCACCTGAATTTCTTCCCTGACAATCTGAGTGCAGTCAGTGATGAACATGGAGAGCGTTTCAACCAAGACATCTCTGCCATGGAAAAGAGGTATACCAGGACCAATAGAGTGCAAAATGCTTGCTGATTACTGTTGACGCTGAAGAGGGATGCTCCAGATGACAAACACAGGAAATCAACAACTGTCACATTTTAGATAAGTTCAACAGTGTCCTGAATGTATATAATAAACACATTTCTTTCGCACTTAAAAGGGGTGTCACAACAAAACTGCGGGTAATGGAGAAAAACTACCTACGACTTCAGAGTGCAAAATTCTATTAGAATCAGGTATTTACCTTCGTGTGCCAATAAAAAGGTTTCAGTTTGTTTACCAGTGTAATTGTAATGAAATGATCTACCAATTAAATTTAAATGCAATAAATTACCAAATAAAAACTTTAAACAATGATTTTGTTTATCACCAACGATCTTACATAATAAAGAAAAATGTATGTATGTGTGTGTGTGTGTGTGTAGTCAAAAATCTAAGCATGAGTGACGTACAACATTTTTCTGTTCAGACGTCAATGATTCACTCTTTGTCCATTCCTTCTTGATGTAATGATTTTTTTGTCCCTGCAGTCTCATTGCCACAAGAAATAACAAAATTTTATGTAGACAAGCTGCAAAACGCAATGACTTTTATTGTAACATATGGTCTAATAATACTAATCATACTGAATTTTTTCCAACAGGATTTGCATATTTTTTATACGTTTTCTTCATGTTAGTTGTATAAGCTAACGGCCAGGAAATTTGGTAGACAGGTACTTCAGGGGAGGGTGGGGTGGGGGGGTGGGGGGGTGGGGGGCACGATAGCCCAGTGGTTAGCGCGCGGGAATTGCACTCGATTTCCGACTGCGACTCGGTTCGATTTCCTCTGCTGCCAAAACTGCCGCCGAGTTCGCGCGGAGTGCGATCACGTTAAATATGCGAGTCCGTAAGTCCTTCCGAGAGGTTGATGGTAGAAGGAGGGTACGGTCCCTGTGGATGCCTCCGACACTGGGTTCCGGTCTAACTTGGGTGGCTCTTCCCGGCCGTCCAAACGGTTACCTTACACCTTTCTGGTAGGTCAGACGGTCTGGGTCTCAACAACAACAGGTACTTCAGGATATGAATAGGCGCACCTCGACGTCATTAATTTTTTTAAATTTCGAATTAGTTTTTAATTATTTTATATTTTAGCCTGATTTACAACGATTTTGGGCTATATTTACACAAATCGATTCCTTAGTGACCTAAAATATTACAGAGTTTCCATCTGCTCGAAAACAATTACAGAAGTATAGCAAAAAATTATATTTTAGTTTATTAAAAAAAAAAAAAAAAAACAGGAAAATCCCTGCATAAAGTGACTGAAACTACATCTAGAATGATAGAATCCGTCCTCAATTTATTCCAGTTTTTCACACTTTACAACAATTTTTTAAAAGTATTTATTCATTCTGTCCGTCCGTCCGTTAACACGATAACTGCCGTAAAAATGACTTTATCAAAATGAAATTTTGAAATTTTAGTATGTTGTTCAGACGGTCTGTGGGACCTATGGGAATATAAATGAATAATACCCAATTAGTTTTGGACTGAACCCGGGTTGAAAAAATGAAATACATTGAACGCTATGGGACCTAATTTTTCAAACATTTTTCAAGCGAATTTAAAATTATTCACAAATTGCTTTGAAAGTTTTAGGAAATATTCAAATTATCTCAAAAAACATGAAAAAAAATTCAGCAAAATATATTCGGTAGTTTTTTAAATAAAAATTAAAATAATAAATAC
Organism: Amaurobius ferox; assembly: GCA_951213105.1. NCBI lineage: Eukaryota > Metazoa > Arthropoda > Arachnida > Araneae > Amaurobiidae > Amaurobius > Amaurobius ferox. Next base: position 89,997,534 of record OX578153.1, read on the forward strand.
ACCCATATTGTATGAAGAGATCACGTGACCTACTTCAAAATAATATACGGCATCCACCTTGTGTCAAAATCGTAATTTTTAAAGTTCTTTTTAATTTATATTTAGTCTTCTATCCGTCCTAAAACCGTTTTATTTTTGCTTAATTTCAGTGCACCTATATTTTGAAACAACGCAATTACAATATATTTGAGTTTAAAAGATCAATGCCATCCATCTTGTGTCAACATCGTGATTTTTAAAGTTCTTTTTTATTTATATTTAGTGTTGAAGACCCAGACCGTCCCGACTCATCCTGAGGACTCGAGTATCTATTTGGACGGTCGAGAGTGTTGTATGTGTAATGTGTATATATATAGTGTTGTATGTATATAATATATGTATGTGTAAGTGTTATATGCATTGTTGTTATTGTTGAGACCCAGACCGTCCGACCTACCAGAAAGGTGTAAGGTAACTGTTTGGACGGCCGGGGTGTTGTTGTTGAAACCCAGACCGTCCGACCTACCAGAAAGGTATAAGGTAACTGTTTGGACGGTCGGGAAGTGCCACCCAATTTAGACCGGAACCCAGTGGGGGAGGCATTCACAGGGACCGTACCCTCCTTCCCCTACCACCAACCTCTCGGAAGGACTTTCGGACCCACATGTTTAACGTGATCGTACTCCGCATGAACACGGCGGCAGTTTTGGCAGTGGCTGGAATCGAACCCGGGCCTACCGAGTGCAACTCCAGCGCGCTAACCAATGGGCTACCGCGCGCCGGACGGCCGGGGTGTTGTTGTTGTTGAGACCCAGACCGTCCGACCTACCAGAAAGGTGTAAGGTAACTGTATGGACGGCCGGGAAGTGCCACCCAATTTAGACCGGAACCCAGTGGGGGGGGGGGACGGCCGGGGTGTATAAAACCCCTTTAATTTTGCTTAATTTTTGTGCATCTACATTCTGCAACAACGCAATTACAATATATTTCAGTTTAAATGATCATCCAACTTTGATTATTTCTACAGCGAAGCCTAATTTTCACTTATGAAAAATGTAAACATATAAAGTTGTAGGATGAGTTGTACAAGAATTGCTGAATTTCTTTAACACAAAATTATTTTGCTCTTTGAGTCTGAAATATTGCTGATATGAATGAAACATTCATTGATTTTACAGAGAACAAACGATTTTACAGCAGACTTTTTCGATGGATTTGTAAGCATAGAGTTAAATTACGTTTACCTCCATAGTTTTAAGTTTTTAAATAAAATAAATTATTGTAGTAATGTGACGAATGAAAGGAATGGAATAAAATTGTATGAATGAAATATTTACAGCTTTTACATAGAGAGCCAGGCGATTTATATTTCAATGACGTCATTTGAATAAGTTTCGTCATTTGAATAAGTTTTCGATGAAGTTTTAAGTTTTCAAATGTAATAAACTGTTATATTATTATGATAATTTAAAAAATATTACCGCTGAATGTATTGCATTTTAGAGATGTTTAAACTAGGCGACATATATTTCAATGACGTCATTTGAAAAGTGTAAAATGAGTTGTATAAGAATTGCTGCATTTCTTTAACGCAAAATTGCTTAGCTCATGAAGTCTGCAATATAGCTGATATGAATGAAATATTCATTGATTTTATAGAGAGAAGGACGATTTTTTCGATGAAGTGTTAAGCATAGAGTTAAATTACTTGTACCTCCATGGTTTTAAGTTTTTAAATAAAATAAATTATTATAGTATTGTGATGAATGAAATGAATGGAAAAATGTTTAAGAATGAAATGCTGCTTTTATAAAGAGTCAGGCGCATTATATTTCGATGACGTCATTTGAATAAATTTTATTTGTTTTCGATGAAGTTTTCAAATATAATAAATTATTGTAGTATTATGATAATTTTAAAAATATTACCGAGGAATGTATCGCATTTTAGATATGTTTAAACCAGGCAATTTATATTTCAATGCCGTCATTTGAATAAAGTTCATTTTTTTCCGATGAAATTTTAAGTTTTTAAATATAATAAATTAATGTAGTATTGTGATAATTTTAAAAATATTACCGCTGAATGTATCGCATTTTAGAGATGTTTAAATAAAATTGAATTGCAGTTGGAAAGTGTTTCATAATCAATACTTTATGCGTAATTGATCTTTATTGTTCTAAATAATTCTCTGCTAAAATTATGTCTATTGAATTTTTTCGGTACAATTTCAGTTTCAGGGGTTAGTGACAGAATATTTTACGTTAAAAGCAAATAACAAAGAATTCATATATAAATTTAGTTTCTAAATAATATTTGCCTATACAAAACAGAAGTCTCGATTTTTTTTAAATTGGCTGATCAAGAGTTGGTCACCTTACTATTACAGACGCCGATAGACGTATTTGCTCTACTATTTTTATATCATTATTTTAATATCCGTAGTTAAAATTATTTATTTCTTCTGTACTGTACTACCATCATTATTCTAGGAATTATTATTGTTTTCTATAGGAAATAATATTATGTAAATCACTAAATGCGAATATCTTGAGTTCTTAAAATGAAAATTACTAAAAATTGCAGTTCTTGATTTGCATTCGCTCATGAGTTATCGTATCCATACACCTCACAGACATTACATACACACGCACACGTACGGAGTTCTTTCCAAAAGTGTTCCTGAGGTCCTAAAACGTCAAACATCTGTCAAAATCTTGAATAGAAAAAATTTTAGAAGACAATACTTTCTCTATACAATAAGTATGCAAAAGTAACGAAACCGGAAAATTTTCACTACAAAATCTTATAAATAGAATTATAAATCTGTTTGTCTCATCATCCAGAGAGAATAGCTGCACCGAATTTCATGAAATTTTGATGCGTAAACTTGGTATGGTGGTGCGCTTTAAATACCATTTGTAAACAAAGTAGTTGCAGCAGACGATTCTTTTCCTTATATTTTATCAATGAGTTTATAGGTTCTGATTCCATTGAGGTAAGTGGTAACTATAGTTACCAATTTACGTTTTAAATACTGAAATCGTCTGATGGCTATTCTTTTAATAAAACAATAGCAAAATGTTATAATTCGTTATTTCATTTAAATGCCTAAAAACGTTGAAAATAATATAAAATATCAAAGAAAGGCACCATATTAAAATATATATAGAGAGTATACTGTTAGTACATTATATAATTTTAAGAAGCCGCGAATCAACCACTTTTTATTTTCACAGTTTGTTTCTGTAAAGGCGATATCTCTCAAACAAATTAAAGAAATCGAATGAAATTTGACACGATTTAATACGTCAGAAGCTTATTGATTTTCAGACTGTTTAGGCCCTAAACTTATTAATACAAAACATATTTAAAAAATTATGTAACAAAATTAATTATATTAAATATTGTTCCAAAAAATGTCATTTTATATAATGTCATTTCATGTACGCTTTTTTTAAAGCGACATCATTTACAGAAAGCAAACATAAGCTACTCTCAGATATTGCACATTTTATATTTAAAATAAAATTGACTGGACTAGGTGGCTTAACTCGGGTTTCTCATATCAGAATCCATTTTAAAATAACTTATGGATTTTTATTCCCCCCGGCCCCCCCCCCCCCCCCAAGAAAAACTTTGAAAAATCCGTATTGTGATCCAAATGATTAATTACTATTATAGAAAATTACCCTTCATTTTAATAGGCTTAAAAATTTTTTCGATTGATACCATTTTGTGTATATATATATACCCTCTAGAAAGGTAACTTGCTCCCCAAAGGGTGGGGGTTAATGACGTCACGAAGGCAAAAATTATATCGCGGCTTTTTTTTTTTTTCATTACAATGAATGAATCAAATCGGGACCATTGATTCATAAAGAATTCCTTTTTATGCATAATTCTGTAAAGCTTTGTCCTATGCTGTCATGTACAGAAAATGTAAAATTTCGTCTAAATTTCGAAGTTTTTGCTCAAATTAAAAAAAAATTCTATCCAGTTATAGATTTTTCAGTAACAAAGCTGGATATAAAGTTTCTTGAAAATCTATCAATATTTGTGCAAGCTATCGTGCACAGAAGAAATCGACTACAGATATAAGGACATCACTCGAAAAATAATCAAAAACTATTCAAGAGGTCCTAAAACATATATCAGCATCAAAATCTCAAAACCAAAAATTTTCGTAGAAACAATACTTTCTCTATACTATATTTATAGTATGGGAAAGTGAAAATCCAATAAAAAAAATATCTTGCAACCAAAATAAACAGACACTATTGTTACAATGATCCATTCTCCAGATAATTAAAATTTCACTTTTCATATAGTGCGCTAATCTCTGAAACTAATTGAGCAAGTCGAATGTGATTTGATACAATTATAATAATGTCAGAAGCATATTAATTTTCGTTTCACGAAGTTCTGACGAAACGAAGACATCTTACAAAAATAAATAAATAAATAACATAAAATGAAATGAAAATTATAAAAAAAAATAAATATGCCAAAATTTGCAGCAAAAATTAGATGCGTCTTAAACAGGAGCAAATGGCATAATTTGCAAAACAATAATATGCATCCTTCTCAAGATATTGCACAAAATTGGTCGAAAAGGTATAATATTCTTAAAAGTATAAATATGTTCACTATTCTCAATTAAATGAGTACTTTTAGTATTGCAGTGAGTAATTTTTAAATACTTTTATCATTATGTTTAGTACTTAAGACGAACCGTTCTTGAGATTTTACAAATTTTACTCGCCACATGGAGTGTCGAAAACCCAGACCACTCGGCTCACCCTAGGGTACGAGCAGCAGTTTGATTGGCCAGTTCACAGGGAAAATAAAATTAATTACAGAAAATTTGGCATGTTTCATTCAAACTGTAAGAACCTTATTGATTTTCAACTAATCAACTTAAAACTTTCGATTTTTTGTTATTGTTTTCCCATAATATCGAAATTTATTAATCTATAAGGAAAGTTATCTTAGATTTTAAAAACAAACATTGACACTGTTCTCAGGATTTTACTATATTTGAAACTGAATATGCGAGTTTTTATTTCTAGTGATTTTTGAAAATCATATATATTGTTAAAATGACATTAAAATTAAGATATGTATTTACGTGAAAAAATTTTGTGCATATACTAGTTTAGTTGTACAAGACATACTTTTGCAACTAGTATATGCACAAAAAGTCTTGTACATGTGCTCTATACATGGCACATTAATAAAGTAATGAACTTTTAATTTAATAAAACACAGCTTTTTGATTAAAATGTATCACTACTAGCAAATTCGACGATTTTCGCCATTGTTGATATTAAAAAACGACAATACCATTAGAAATCATATTTCTGATTTCACCGTACCAAACCTTAAAATTATGATATATTTTTGAAAAACTAAACAGACAGAAAAAGGATTCTCCAAAGTGCATTTCAGATTTTCGTTGACATGAAATAAATCGAAACTGTAAATAATAACTGTTATAATATAAATGAAAATACAAGTAAAAATAACTATTTAATCCAACATGATATATAAAATCATTGGTTAAAAAAAAAGTATCAATTAAAATGACATCAATATTACTTACAACGAATCGAAAATAGTAGATGTTTGAAAAATAGAAAACGAATTAAATACTGCTTATTTACGTCAATAAATAATAAACGATATATTTTAAACATTAAAAATACTATGCGTTTATAATCACAAACATATAAACCAAACATGTAATCTTACGTTCAATCAGGGTCGCAATCTTGAAACAAATCAAAATCAACAGTTAACATTAACTTGGAAAGAATTCTAATAAAAAGAAAATGGCTCTCATTACGATTAAGAACGTTTAGAGGTATCACGTGACAGATGTGTTATCCAATCGAAAAGGCTTCTTGAACGGTTGTCACTCTGTACTCGTTTTTAAACAACTTAAGATAATATAAACATGAGCTCGTAGAATTTATTACATTTTTATTTTTCATATTTTCTTATTCTAGCTTTTCCTTATAAATATAAGGCTTTCAAAAAATGTTCGTTTCGAGCACATTTGCTCAGTTGCAAAGCCAAAATACGTATTAGCAATTTAAAAAGAACAGCACTTTTCTGCCTTTTATTCAATAGCATTAATGTGGAAGTAATCATAAAAGAAACGGTAACATAATTTGAAGTATATTATTTTGAATAAATAGTTCAGACTGTGATTATAACAATTGGAATTCAAAATTTATTCAAAATATGTTTGTGAAAATGTTTTCTATAACATTTAAAAATAAGATTTTTAAAAGAAAAGTCATATGGTCGAGTTTATTTAGATGTATAATTTTGAAAATATAGAAGTTCAACTGCAGCTAGATGTTTTTTACGTAATTAATGATTTTAAAAACAAGTCACTGTTTTCGTTACCAGTAAGTTTTTTTTCTTGTGTATTGAATATTTTCTATTATTTAAATGAAATTTCAAAACGGATTGATCTTCAAATAAGATGTTCTAAATAATTTTAAATTTCATATAATTTTACTTTCCCTACAATGCATACTATATGTGTGGGGAAAGTATTGTGATTCGGTCAAAAATGCTCCTCTATTTTGCTGAATTTTCACGCTTTGAGCATTCTTATACTCGAATTATTCGATGTTTTAATGATGCCTATGTATGCAGTAGAGTTTCATACATCAGCCCTCCCCCGTGAATGCGCCCCTCCTCCACATTTAGTTCCAGTTTGAAAGTCCGAAAAATTCCATAAGCATCCCCCACCACCTTCATAAACATCGAAAAAAATATGAAAAGAAAAAACTGATCGTGATAAAAATGTTGTTATTACTTTCCTAATATACATAGTACAATATATAAGGAAAGCATTGTGACGGGGTCGAAAATAGTAATTCTAGTTTTCGACGGAAGAGCACGTTTCAAGCATCACTGAACACGAATCAGACATTTTTGAGATGGTGTGTGTGTGTTAGTGAGTCTGTGGAGACGATATCTGACGAACGACGGTGCGATTCGAACGAAACTTGGTACAAAAATTACAATCCGTGAATACTGGAAGCATATTGTTTCTAAACAAGCACAGAATATAGATGCACTGAAAATAATCAAAAATAAAGCGGTTTTAGGACGAATGCAGCACTAAATCTAAATTTAAAAGAACTTTAAAAAGCACGATTTTTACTCTAAGAAAAAAGATGGATGCCATATTTTATTTTGAAGTGGGTCAAGTGATCTCTTCATATTATATGGATGTAATTATAATTATAATTTTCATTAAAAAAACTACCGAACATATTTTGCTGAAAATTTTTTTTATATATTTTATGGGGTAATTTGAATATTTCCTAAAATTTTCGAAGCAATTTGTGAATTTTAACTTTGCTTAAAAAATGTTTGAAAAATTAGGTCCTATAGGGTTTTCAACCCGGGTTCAATCCAAAACTAATTGTATGATATTATTAATTTACATTCCCATATGTCTTACAGACTGTCTCAACAACATACTAAAATTTCATTTTAATAAAGTCATTTTTACGGCAGTTATCGTGTGAACGGACAGACAGACAGAATGACCAAAGTCATAAACACTTTTCAACTATGTTGTAAAGTGTTAATAATGGAATGAAATGAAGGTTCACAGAACCCGCCTAAACAGGGTGCCTGCAAAATTTCGGCATATAGTATATTTTTTCGCAATTATTGAAAGTATTGGCTGCTCCGTTCTGAAGATCGCTGAAAAGAGCAAAACCGGTCCACAGATACTTCATATCTGGAGCGCGATCCAATGCTACGAATAACTTAAATTTCGAATAATTCTTTAAATCATGAAAATTACGTAACTTTATTTGTAGTTTTAGAGTTTTCTTATATAATATATTCGATTAAAAAGAAACTTTAAAAAAAAAAAAAAGGCCAAGCTCTTCAACTTTACAGGAAGTATCAGCCATAAAAATGATTGAGATGAAGAACTATTGCCAAGTTTATCAAACTTCATAAGCGAAAAGTATGTAGGTAAAGTTATTGGAGGCATTTCGAAATAAACTTGGCGAATTTACCTCTTTAATCCCTGCAACGAACGTATATAAATTAAAAAGAGTTGGAGTGATGAAACTTGAACTGCGTATATACTGAATCTCTAAATATCGTTTTAAGATGGATTTGCCGGCTTTAGAGTTTAGGTGCAAAAGAGAAACTTTCATAGAAAAACAAAATGTTCTATTTTTGACGCATTGTGTCAAAAAATTGGCTGGGCCAAATTAACCAAATTAATTACATTTTGTCTAATAACGCCTACCTATCAGAAAACTTAGTAATTGCCAGTCTGCTTTCTCTTTTTTACTTTCCTTATATACATAGCATAATGTATAAGGAAAGTATCGTGATGGGATCGAAAATTCGAATTCGAGTTTTCGACGGGAGAGCACGTTCCAAGCATCCCTGAACACGAATCAAACGCTTTTGAGGTGACGTCTATGTATGTCTGTGTGTGTGTGTGTGAGGAGATTATATCTCACTAACGAATGAAGCGAGTCGAACAAAATTTGGTACAAAAGTCACAATTAGTGAATACTGGAAGCTTATTGTTTTTATACGCAATCAAATGTTCAGACCCCACCAAACTTTGAAAGGAAATTTTAAAAAAATCATCAAAAAATTAAAAAAAAATAAAGTTACGTAAATAATCATTCCTTATGTAATTTTTCATTAGAAAACGATTGATACAACCTGTAGAACGCTAACATGAACCGTCCTTAAGATATTGTACATTTATCAAATAAATTTATACACATAAAATTCACAAAAAGTATTAACTATTGTGGAATCTGTTAAATTTTCAAATGTAATATTATGCGATAAATTTATTATCATTACTTGAGTAGATCCAGCTCGTTCCATTCAAGAGAGAAGACACTTTTTTTGTAATAGCGTTCTAATTTGACGCCATTAGTTGTTTATCTACTATAAGAATAACCTATTTCTGCATCCACAATGCTTAACGAAACTTTGGCGACAAATTTGACGGAATATCGCCAACTTGGCGAGAATTTTAAATGTCGCCAAATTAATAAAAATATCGCCAAATAGATAAGAATGACGCTAAATCAATGAAAATTACATCTAATTGATGAAAATTCAATATTTTGGAAAGAACATAAAAATAACTTATTTCTGCATCTGTAACGCTTGACAGAATTCTGGGGACGAATTTTGGCGGCATATCGCCAACTTAGCGACTTTTTTTAAATGTTGCCAAATTGGCGAAACTATTGCCAAATTGATAAAAATGTTATCAAATTGATGAAAATGTTGCCAAATTGATAAAAATAACTCCAAATGGGATGCAATGTTTTGCAATTTTTTAATTTCGTCATATGATAGGTATACATTTTATTATATAAGAAATGATCTTCTAAATATCGCCAACTTAGCGATATTTAGCCCCACATTGTCAAACATATCGTCAAAATTGCAAGAATGTCGCCAAGATAATGGCGCTAAGTGAGCAGTAGTGTTTCGCAAATTCTAATTTCCGTCATATGGCGGGCATACATTCTAGTGTATAAGAAATGCTCTTCTCTCCGTTTGTCTGTAACACTTGGTGATGTGGTTATCAAATTTGGCGAATAATCTAGCAAAGTATCGTCAACTTGGCTATATTTCGTTCCAAATTGACGAAAATTTCGTCAAAATTGCAAAAATGACGCTAAATTAATGAAATTGACTCCTGATTGATGAATTAATTGTTAAAATGTTTAAATATATGGACTCCATTGCTTATTGAGGATGCTATCCATATTGATAATTTTAAATTTAGAGTTGCGTAAAATGTAAGTTAATTGAGTACGTAATAGTTTTACATGGTGTCATCCGGAAAAGCATCAAATGTACAATTCAACGTTACAAACACTGTGCCATAGATATTTTCAGCACTTTTCCACCGTTAAAGAAATAAATCCATTGCATTATATAAGGAAAGTCATGTGCTGCCCACATCAGATTTTTACTTTCCTTATATACATAATGTATAAGGAAAGTATTGTGACGGGGTCGAAAATTCGAATTCGAGTTTTCGACGGGAGAGTACGTTTCAAGCATCCCTGATCACGAATCAAACATTTTTGAAGTGATGTCTGTGTGTGTGTGTGTGTGTGTGTGTGTGTGTGTGTGTGTCAGTGAGTCTGTGGAGACGATAACTGACGAACGAATGGACCGATTCGAACGAAATTTGGTACAAAAATCACAATCCGTAAACACTGGAAGCCTATTGTTTTTATATGCAATCGAATGTTCAGAACCGCTCTAAATTTTCGAATGAAATTTTGAAAAAATCGTCAAAAAATCAAAACCGATAATAAAGTTACGCAAATAGATATTTCTTATGTAATTTTTCATTAGAAAACGATTGGCATAAAGTTTAGATCACTAACATGAACCGTTCTCGAGATATTGTACATTTTTCAAAAAAATTATCGAAAAGTTATATAAAATAAAAAATAAAAATATTTCCTATTGAGAAACATGTTCACTTTTCATAAGTAATATCATGCGATCAATTGGGTGACATCATTCTCGTGGATCTAGATCGTTCCATTCATGAAAACAGATACTTTTAGTAATACTTTTGTATTTGAACGCCAATAGTAATTTATCTGCTGTAAGAATAACTTATTTCTCCGTCCATAACGCTTGGCGAGATTTTGGCGACGAATTTGGCGAAATGTCACCAACTTGGCGACATTTTTAATTGTTGCCAAATTAACAAAAATCTCGCCAAATTGAAAAAAATGACGCTAAATCAATGAAAATGACGACTAATTGAAGAAAATTCAATATTATGGAAGGAATATAAGTATCTACTATTAGAATAACTTTTTTTAGCTGTCAAAGTAGTACATTCATTGCATTATATAAGGAAAGTCATGTGTTGCCCACATCAGATTTTTTTATCTTATAATCATGCACATAAGGTAATCATAAATTGATTCAAGATTTGTCTTAAAATATAACGGAATCCCCTGGTTGTATAAAAGGAAAGTATTGCTTTCGAATTTTCGAATTCGGCATTCTGAAGGATAAGCACGTTTTAAAACCAATTTTTACTTTCCTTATATACATAATGTATAAGGAAAGTATTGGAACGGGGTCGAAAATTCGAATTCGAGTTTTCGACGGGAGAGCACGTTTCCAGCATCCCTGATCACGAATCAAACGTTTTTGAAGTGATGTCTGTGTGTGTGTGTGTGTGTGTGTGAAAGTGTGTGTGTGTGTGTGTCAGTGAGTCTGTGGAAACGATAACTGACGAACGAATGGACCGATTCGAACAAAATTTGGTACAAAATCACAATCCGTAAACACTAGAAGTCTATTGTTTTTATACGCAATCGAATGTTCAGAAACCCCCTAATTTTTCGAATGAAATTTTGAAAAAATCGTCAAAAAATTAAAACCGCTAATAAAGTTACGCAAATAGACATTTCTTATGTAATTTTTCATTAGAAAACGATTGACATAAATTTTAGAACGCTAACATGAACCGTTCTCGAGATATTGTATATTTTTTTTAAAAAATTATTAAAAAATCATATAAAATAAAAAAAACCATTTCCTATTGAGAAACATGTTCACTTTTCATATGTAAAACCATGCGATCAATTGGGTGACATCATTCTCGTGGATCTAGTCATTCCATTCATGAAAAAAGATACTTTAAGTAATACTTTTGTATTTGAACGCCAATAGTCATTTATCTGCTGTAAAAATAACTTATTTCTTCGTCCATATTACTTATTTCTTCGTCCAACGCTTGGCGAGATTTTGGCGATGAATTTGGCGAAATGTCACCAACTTGGCGACTTTTGAAACTTTTGATAAAAATGACGCCAAATCAATGAAAATGACGACTAATTGTCAAAAATTCAATATCTTGGAAAGAATAACTGTATCTACTATAAGAAAAACCTATTTTTTTTACTGTAAAAGTAGTAAATTCATTACATTATATAAGGAAAGTCATGTGTTGCCCACATCAAATTTTTTAATTTTCAAACACGCTTTCATTCATGCTTTAATTTTCAATCACTGTTTCGTGCAGGGTCGGCCTCGGGCTTAGGTTTTAAAAAAGTCGAGTCGAGCCAAGCCGTACATATTTAATTTTGAAAACGTTAGAGTACATAAAATTATTGTGTAGTTTTCAGTTATCTAAAGATAATGTTTAAAAATAAGCCAAGTTTAATCTTCATTCTTTTTACAAAAGATTCTTTCGGGCCGCACTGGGCTCGGCTTCAACATCCGCAAATTTCTTCGAGCTGGGACCAAGCCGCACTCTTTCTGTCGGGTCGGGCCGGGTGAAAGACTGAAATTTCAGCTCGTGCAGACAGACCTCTAATGCAGGGTTCCTGAGAAAGTCCTTAAGTCCTTAAGTAAGTAAAAATATATGAGTGTTCATTAGGTCTATCTATAGTACAGATCATGCTCGAACAAATAAAATAGATTGCAGTGCCTCTAGCGGAGAATTTATAAGTTATTATAACAATCTCGACAACAAAGCGAGATAGATAAAAACAGACAATTGCAAAATTGTAGCACATTATCTAATGAATAAAAATCTGATATGGGCAACACATGACTTTCCTTATATAATGCAATGAATTTATTACTTTTACAGTTAAAAAAATGTTATTCTTACAGTAGATACTTATATTCTTTCCAAGATATTGAATTTTCTTCAATTAGTCGCCATTTTCATTGATTTAGGGTCATTCTTATCTATTTGGCGAGATTTTCGTTAATTTGGCAACATTTAAAAAGTCGCCAAATTGGCGACATTCCGCCAAAATTGTCGCCAAAATCTCGCTAAGCGTTATGGACGGAGAAATAAGATATTCTTATACCAGATAAAAGACATTGGCGTTCAAATACAAAAGTATTACTCAAAGTATATTTTCTCATGAATGGAACGAGCTAGATCCACGAGAATGATGTCACCCAATTTATCGCAGGATATCACATATGAAAAGTGAACATGTTTCTCAACAGTTAATATATTTTTTTAATTTATGGGATTTTTTTGATACATTTGTTTGAAAAATGTGCAATATCTCGAGAACGGATCATGCTAGCGTTCTAAAGTTTATGTTAATCGCTGTCTAAGGAAAATTACATAAGGAATGTCTATCTGCGTAACTTTATTAAAGGTTTTGATTTTTTGATGATTTTTTCAAAATTTCACTCGAAAATTTAGAGGGGTTCTGAACATTCGATTGCGTTTAAAAACAATAAGCTTCCAGTATTCACGGATTGTGATTTTTGTACCAAATTTCATTCGAATCGCTCCATTCGTTCGTGAGATATCGTCTCCACAGACTCACACACACACACACACACACACAGACATCACTTCAAAAATGTTCGATTCGTGAGCAGGGATGCTTGAAACGTGCTCTCCCGTCGAAAACTCGAATTCGAATTTTCGACCCCGTCACATTACTTTCCTTACACATTATGTATATAAGGAATGTAATAATTGACCCTAAAACTGTTTGACACAGAGCAGAGTTATTGGCGAATAACAATTTTACTCAGGAATGCTAAAATTAAACAGCAACTTACATGCACAGGAATCTAATGGCCAGCCTCTTCAAGATGCAATCCGTCACCAACAATGAAAATTTGAATTCGAGAAAGAATATTATCGCCACTTTGACAAATATTACAGGTGGCACCATAGCACGAACCTTGAGAATCCGACTTTATGACAGGTATTTATTGTCTTCCATATACTTTTTTGTTTGTTTGTTTCTTCCTCATGTCGATTCTTACTCATTAAAGAATGCTCTACAACCCTGTATTTTTGTTTTTTTTTCATTTATCTCACTTTGTTGCAGAGTTGATTATCCTAACTTCTTAAAATTGACGCAATCACTTTTATTCAATAGGGCATAATCACTACTCCATGGATAGACCTAACATGTACATTCGTATGAACCTGTCTTTACAAAGTATTGGAGTGTTTAAGAATTTTTCTAAGGACCCTGTCCGTTGTAGCATTTAATATTGATCTAATATTGTATATATTGGCATTACATTGGAAATATTTCCAATGTAATCCCAATATTGGGCACATATAGGGATTACATTGGCCTTCAATATTGACTAATATTTTCATTATAATATTACGCCAATATTTATGTTACATTAGAAATATTGGCGTAATATTGTCCCAATATTTTAAGCCAATATTCGGCCAATGCTGTTAAAATGTCCACATTTTCATATGGCCCAATATTGGAGTCAATATTGAATTGCTATTAGGGATATATTAATGATCATAATATAATACGACAATAAAAATCTCTATAATTTAACGTATTTATTTAATACAGAAAAATTAACAAAATTTAGCGAGTTATAAAACCAATATACAATACAATATAAAACTTCATATTTTGTTAGCAGTATATTTCACAAATAAACAAATCATAATCGCATAAATAAAACATTTGAAACACGATAAATATTTTCGTATCTTAACATACATGGATTATAAATAATTCTTTTTATAAAATACGGGAATTGCTCGGAATTTTACATTCAAATTCTGGTTACACTATCCACTGTAAGTCGCTTATATCAACTAATGATGTTTCTAGATATTTAAAATTTTCAGTTTGATATTATTCTTCTGGATATTGATAAACTCATTTTTGTTTTCACTTACTGCATTTATGAGTTAGGTAAAGTTCGAAAAGTATCTGCAATCGAACAATCTGATATTCTCAAATCCGTCTGTCAAATACCATTGGAATTTAACTATATTTTTTCGCGAAAAATTCCATCCAATAAATGAGGTCTAAAAATGTGAAATATAGGGTCACATATCAGTGGCATTTAAAGACGAGGACGGATTTTAATAGAAATTCTGTCTCGATTTTTGACTCACCGACCAGAAGACGAGACAAGGTCCCAAACTTTTACATCCAAATATTTAGACTTGAAAACTGTAGCACAATATAAATTTTAGTTTTAAATCAACAGAAAAAAGTTATTTTTTTCTTTGAGATTCTATATTCTTATGAACGATGCTCCTATACATTTTCGTTTTTTACAAGTGATGGCATCGATAAAATATCGAGTCTGTCATCTGCTGATTTTTCATTTTCAGTTATATTGTTCATGAAATAGATATTCTGTCGAACTTTTGCTTCAAATGTACTGAACCCTGGCAGCCTTTCTAGCGTCACAGATGCTTCGCAACATCGATCTTCAGAATACTTTTGGTCAACAGTAATACGATCCGAATGAGTAACAGCTTTTGCCGGAGAAATTGATTCTGTCTCTAATTTTAAGACAATATTACTACACAAAGCCTCTGGTTTTTTACAGTCCTCTATGGGGATATTTAAGCGTCCAGTCTTCTCTTCACCTGATGCGACAAGCAATCTGTTTTCGAATTGTACTTCTGATTTTTTATGAGAACTATTCGCAGTGTTTTCATGTTCATACATGTTTTCGCCTCCATACCCACTTATCTTGGTCATTGAATTTAATATATGGACTCCCGTTTTTGCAGCTGGTCCATGTTGGGGCGAATTTGTGATCATTCTATGATCGATACTTTCAATTTTACCCTCACTTTTCTCAGCTTCTAGCTCTGATGAAGGAACTAATTCATTATCACCAGCTATTTCGACATGGGCACCAATATAATCGATATTTACCACATTTATATCTTCATCTTCTTCGAATTCGCCTCCAGTTTCATTATTTCGATCCATGGAATCCAGCTTGTTGGATTCTTTATTCGTTTCCTCCAAATGATCATTTATATTATCATGCGACAGACTGCCTGGAGCAAAAGACCAAACTGTTCTGTCATCAAGTTTCTCTGCAGTATTGTCACAAACTCCCTGACTATCGTTGCCGACAGTTTCTGTACTCGTCACTTTACTCAGTTTCCTTGGTCTACCTTCTGGCCCAAATATATGAAATCTGGATTCATTGTAGAATTTCGGATCAGAAGCTCTGTAGTAGTCCGCAGTATCCATATTTCTTATATATGGATCCAAAGCTGAATTACTCCTATACATAGATTGTGGACAGTATGGCAATCTTGAGCTTGATGCTCTCTCTAATTGCCTAGTCATTTTGCTACTGTAGGGATGAACAATGTGTCCTCCTCTGATGGGATTTCTTAAACTAGAAAGATGGTGATCGGTCGGAAAGTATCCCCCAAAAGGCGTCCCTTTCATGCTTTCTTCTGCACTACTCACACGCGTATACGACTGGGTTTTCCTAGGGTTATTTCCCTGTGTATTTAGTAAATTTAATTCATCACTAGCTGCAATGTGTGTACTTGAGCTTGCTGTTTCATGCTGTCTCGATTCTAATTCACTGAAGCAGGGGAATAGCGCTTGCTTCTTAGTTTCAGATACAACAATTTTACTGCTTCTTAAAAGCATATTTTCTTCATTCCCTGCATCATAGTATGGATTAGATAAATTGTCCTCTATTTCTTTTGATCTTCTTAAACACGGCGGAGAGACTGGGGTAACATTTAAAGTTTCATCTCGCACAATTTTTCGAGAACTGTCCCAACCCTGTCCCTGGTACCCGAAGTAGCTCGTAGGGCTTCTATTCATCTTCCCGTAAGGTTTGTCGACATATCCAAACGATTGGGGGAAATAATCAGGACTGGGTGCACGACATGATGTTGGGAAGGAATAGGGTTTTACATTTTCCTCACAAATATAATCTTCATCATCGTAATATGAAGGTGGCCGCCAGTACGGCTGGTAAGATCGAGGTATTGGACTAGGGCAAGGCGATCTGTAATAAAACGGGCTCAAAGGTCGTGCGAAGGATCTTGAAGAACTGCATAAAGAAGGCGAAGTACCCAAAGAGTAATGTTCTGGCAGATATGGGACTGCTTCTTGACCTCGACGGCCTTCCCAAGATGGAATACACCTGCTTCTGGATTCTACATAGAGAAACAATGAAATACTTTAATAATAGCCAGATTTAAGCTGTCTTAAAATGTTGTATACTTCAAACAAATTAATCTGGTAATAGAGAAAAGACTGAGGTCGCCTTTTCACACAGTTATGCAGAGTAAGCTGCCAAAATATTAAAAACTGTTATATCTCATAACTTTCAGTTCTCTTAGGAGGACTTGGTTAAAGTTCTCTTAAGAGGACCTTTCCATTGCAGAAAAGTGATGAAAATTTAATGTGCTTCAATTAAATGAAAATAATTATAATCTTAAATATATATATACAGTGATTGAATGAAATGAATATTAAAAAAAAATTGAAATATATTTAATATTTTTATTTTTAATTTAAAATCTATGAAAGTAATTTTCTCAGTTTGATTTTTTTTATTTTGATAAGTCACTATGTTTAAAATGATAGATTACCAAATGTTTTGCACCGTGCACTGTGTTACAGTCCTTGGTGATACGACTCTTTGAAAGGTATTTATTGCTTTCCATATACGCGTTTCGTGCGTTTCTGGTGTCTATTTTCGCTAATTAGATAATCCTCTACAACTTTGACATTTTTCTATCTCGCTTTGTTGCCGAGTTAGCATCCTATCTCTTAAATTCTCCACGGTCACTTTACTATAGAATAGATAGGCCTAACGTGTACATCTCTGAACCTTTCCTTGCAAAGCTATTTGGGTTGCTCAAGGGCTTTCCTAAAAGCCCTCTATAAACGATGAGCAAAAACCCTGGAACATAAAATAAATCTAACATAATACAGAAAAATGTCTATGTGTGTGTCTCTACCAGTCTGTAGGCTGTAGCGGAAAATCTAAGCGTCTTACGGCCATGAAATTTGGTACACAGGCACTTCATGATCCAAACAGGTACACCTCGGCATTACTTTTTATAATTTCGAATTAATTTTCTAGTTATTTTATGTTGTTTTTTTGCCCGATTGTAGATGAAATTCACACGGATTCCTTAGCGACTTAAAATATTATCACAGTCTTTCCATCTTGGCACTATTGAAAAGATCGAAAATTCTCTTTCAAACATACTTTGAACAGAATTCATACGATTAATAGACAAATTTTAATGAATTTTTAAAGAAATATATACTTCTCGTGCGTTTTAAACCTCTCCGATTTTCATATTACGATATAAAACAAATGACGTTCTATCCAACATTTATATTTTAACAGTAACACCTAAATACACCACAAGCTACTCCAAAAAAGGTTTCATAAACCCATCCGTTGATTAATTATAAATTTTAACCCTGTCACAGCTTAGAGTTTTCTGAATGAACCGAACACTTCTACGCGGACGCTTTTCTGGAGCTGTTCTACCAACTGAAGCCATCCCCAAGCACAAGGGGAACTAACCGCGCTCAGAAATTCCCTTAGGAATTCGCTGTAAGTTTCGGTGCGGTATTTACCAGTATGCAATTTTTTAATTTGCATTTTAAATCCCGTGCAACGCCGGGTACATTTTCTACTAACCCACAAAATAACAGGATAATTACCAAACTCACCAATCCTAGCTGGATTGCAGTATCCATATCTTTGTGGTCTTGTGTACCACCAATAATCATTTTCTGGATGAACTATCCGGTCCATGGTCTCTGATACATCCCTTGGTCCTCTATAGTACTCAAATTCGTCAGCGTATTGCTTGGGATATGTCTGATCCATGTCCCATCTTTCACCATTTCTACTTTCTGGTCTGTTCTGGGTGAAATACTCAGGATTATTTGGAACGTACTCGGGACTCGATGTTTTCCCCTCATTACTAGTATCAATGGTCCATTCTAAATGAAAATTAATAAAAATTATGTCTCAAATTCAGCTGTAAGGATGTTTCTTTAATTTCCTTACAATGCATGATATATGTAAGGGGAAAATATTGTAAGGGGGGGTAAAAAAATCTAATATATCATTAGCTGTGGCTGTTAAAAGAAAATGAGCAAAGTACCATTCTCAATTTTTACTTTCTCTTGCTATAGAATGTAGTATTGAAAATTTTCGACTACGTGATTTTGATGGTAACATATCGGACCTCCCCTATAATAAATAAATGTTTAGGACCTCCTGAACATGTTTTGACTATTTTTGGAGTGATGTCCGCCTATTTGGCTGTGATCGAATTCTTGTGGTGACACGATAACTGTCACAAATATTAATGGATTCCCCCCTCCCCTTATAAAGGGTGTCCCAAAAAGATTGAAACGCGCTTTAATTCCTTTCCTGTTGGAGATAAGTGGGCAATGTAAATTGCAAAAATGTTGAAAATACGGTAGGAAATAAGACTACCTTAATGAAATAGTTCTCCCATTAATTTTCAAAAAGTTACACTTTTTAAATTTTTATACGACCCCCTTAGACAAATTGGGTCAATCAGAAAATTTTTATTTTTAATACAACAAGATCATTAAAAAAACCGCATATCTGTATCTTTAAAATCAACTGAATTATGATAAAGGAAAAAAATCTGACTTATGCCACTTTTCCGTATCATATGAAAGGCTGTTTCATCAGTGAAAATAGGGATCATAAACAAATTGACGATGGAAATTGATTTGATAAAAAAAAGTACTTAAAAGTACTTAATTATTGAAAAAGTACTTAGTTATTGAAAAGTACTTAAGAATCCGTGATTGCATCGTGAGCCTACGCGAAATTCGCAAAAATATATCCTATGTATTATCATCCAGTTTTATATTTTTTTGATATGTCACAAATTTACATTTTTAATTTGATATATGGTTCCCATTCACAATGTTCAATTTTCAATTAAATATAATTCGCTTAATTTTAAAGATACACATATGCGGTTTTTTTAATGATCTTGTTGCATTAAAAATAAAAATTTTCTGATTGACCCAATTTGTCTAAGGGGGTCGTATAAAAATTTAAAAAGTGTAACTTTTTGAAAATGAATGAGAGGACTATTTCATTAACTTAGTCTTATTTCCTACCTTACTTTCAACATTTTTGCAATTCACATTGCCCACTTATCTCCAACAGGTAAAGAATTAAAACGCGTTTCAATCTGTTTGGGACACCCTGTAGATTAATTTGAAAAATCACTCCTTTCGCTTATTTCGATTGGAAAGAGAGGTGTGTGAAGATGGTAAGAAAAATAGAGAAAACTTTCAGCTTTCGATACTTTTTGGCTTTTTCCTTCTTATTTATTTATTTTTTTTAAATTATACAGTTCCAATAGATTAAAAGAATGTAGTTTATTTCCTCCGAATTGTACCACAGATGTTAAAATTATCGACGATAGAACGTTAGTGCCTAACATTTGCAGTCGCTCTACTGGACGAGCGTCAGGTCGGCACAAGTGATAACCGCTTCCTGACGTATAGCGCAGGTGTTGATACACAGATGTCGCAGATCTAAAATTTAAACTATTTTGCATTTTTCTTCTACACACCAAACTTTCATAGTTTTGTACATTGGTTTACAAACGGGGCCCAGGATGCTTTATTTTTCAGATTTATCAGCTAAAACAATTTTGTATGCCAGAAGCAAATATTCTTAAACTTTTAATTTTTTATAGAGGAATTAAATTCAATATTTAAATAGAATTTTTCTGAAAGCAATATGGATACTTCTAGAATCTGTACATATTTTAAATCACTAACCACGCCAGTTATATCAGGCAAAATTTTAAATACGTTGAATACTTTGTAAAAAAATATCTAAGTGTAGTTTACATTGCTTTAAATATTAATTGTTTAAGAATTATTTTTTAATTCAATTAAATGTTTAAGCAGTCGACGCGGTAGCTGAGCGGTCAAAGCAACTCTCGTGCTCGCTCGACTTCCTGGTTGTGGGTTCGAATTCCAATTACGGGCATGGATATTCTGTTGTTGCAGTGTGTTCTTCCCCCACTGGTGCGCCGGAGCAACGTCATGTGAGGACTAAATGATTTACGATACTGGGTGATGTATGGGCGAGTGATGGAATGTATCAAGTGGCTAGCCATTTATAATAAATAAATATTTAAGCATAATAAAGTTGAATACGTTTAAATTAGACAATTAAATGTTTGAACTACTTTAGAATGAGATGCAACGAATTTTGGTGCACAAAAAAAAAACTTTCAAGCGGTAAGTACAAAATTAGATAAACCAGTGAACACGAAATCCCCTCCCCCCTCAGATTTACTTACGCACACCTATGTTAGAAATAAATGCGAGATTATTAGTGTATTTTATACACATATATATATATATATATATATACAATGTTTTATTCTTAAAATGGGCGTTAATTTAAAATCAACGCTGATGCTCCGTATTAAAATAGCGTAAGAATGTTTTTTGTTTAAAACGTAAGTAATATTCATAATATTCATTTTGTTCTATTAAAATAATATTAATATGATCATAATACTATTATTGTATTCATGATCGTGTATGCAAGTTAATATTTGTTATTCTTTAATTAATTTTCTTTTCTTTTTTTCCAGTCAATATAAAACTTGTGCACCTCCGCTTTACATCTCAAATTTACCTTCCTGGGATATGTGCACCCCACTTTAAAGACCACTGAGACAGACGATTACGGTTGACTCAACTATGGAATGTTAATTGTTTAGAACTAATATATTTATATTTTGCTCCGCGCCGATCAGACGTAAGGATTTTTAATGATGTGCTATGAAATTTGTCAGATATGCTAAGAATATTCGAACAAAACGTGTTTTAAATTATAAGAACTTGAGAACACGTATCATACGTTTACAAATTATTGCAGATCTATGGCTTTTATCAGAGACAGCAGATTATGCCGCCCATTACTGCAAACATAAATGGCGTCGAAATTACAATTTATATCGAAATAATTTTATTCATATCGAAATTATTTAAAAAAAAAAGATTCTTTTAAATGCAATTGAAATCAATTTAATATAACCACTGCGATATTCAACGGGCATGTGCTGCTCTTAATCGAATTTACAATTTGAAATTAAAATTACACAATTATGAGTGAACTTTTTACCTACATATATTTTCATTATTTATAACAGTAGAAAATGCCAAAATATCTTACCTTCATCTTGACTGGAATTTCTCTCTTCCAAATGCTAAAATAAAAATCGAAAATTAAAATTAGATTTTCAAATACATTAGCAAGGAAATTCTACTGTGCTCAAAAGTTATAATATCATTAATAACGAGATAATGAAGTCACGTCAACTGGATCTGGCGATGACGTAGTATTTTAATTAAGATTAGTGGCGTTTAATTAGGGTTATTGGCGTGCTATCTATTTCTTCAGTCTATCTTAAAATGGCTGCATATGCATAAGGTATTTAAAATGCCAATAAGTAAAATGCACCTTGTAAAGGATAAGGAAAACTTGAGTAACGTATACAAGCACAAATAACGCAATGAGGCAGCATACAGCGGTTTCGAGGATACGTTGGATCCTCTTCGTCAGTGCAAGAGAACCAACAAACCCGAAGTCCAAAAAAGGAAATCATTGACAAAAAAAAATTCCTCTTTTGGACTTCGAGTTTTTTGGTTCTCTTGCACTGACGAAAGGGATCCAATGTATCCTCGAAACAGCTGTATGCTGCATTATCATTTTATTTATGCTTATATACGCTACTCAAGTTTTCATTATTTAAAATGTGTCTTAAATTTTATCTTCTTATCCTATCTTAATATTCAATGCATATCTTCTAAACGCGAAATAAAATGTTTAAAATAATTCTTAATCTATTTTACATTGTACCCTTATCTTCCAGTTTCTTCCAAATGCAAATTGGATTTCCTATAAATAAAAATGCATTTTTACCAATTTTTTAAACAGCACAAGAGTTTTCGAATTTTTAGAGAGAGAAAAAAAATATGTCTTATACTTTCTATTTTTAATTTGAAATTTCTTAAAACAGTTACAAAAATGTATTGTAGAACTTTCAAAAATATTAATAATAATAATAATAATATATATATATATATATATATATATATATAATATAACTGAGTAGCATATCTGAGTAGTGCATTGGCTTTATGATGATGTATGGGTGGAAATTTCTATTTTGAATTTCACTTGTCACTTTTATTTATTATATCTTTGATTGGATAACTCAATTTTGAGAATTCACCCATTCTTATCACCTAACTTACCACTTGGCCTGAGTCTAATACTGTTTACTATTTTCGAATGACTATTTTCCACTTGTCCTGAGTCCTATACTGATTACTATTTTTGAAAGTCTCCATACATATTATGTATCGTTCAAATGTATTCATTCCGGTGCCCACTCGCATTGACGAAGTGAGGTGAAATGCTCAGTCGCTTATTCAACTTACGCGTGGTAACAATGCTTGTGAGTTCATATTTCTGTTCGAGGAGGTATTATTTTTCTGATTTGTAATTCAATTGATTTATTTTTCTCCTTCCACTAGCCAGTAGACAGTTCCAATGGTGTCTATAGTTAAATACTATCGCCATTGTCAGAAACGGGCTATTCTATCGGTTTTAATTCGAATTGTATGGCTGTCCTGATGAGAATGCAATTTCGAACTAACCGCCATTTTTTGTGTAGTTTCAATTGATCGTTCTCTATGTCTTAATTTTTTATCTTGAGCTAATTATTATTGCCTTTTCTCATTTTTGCCGTGTATTCTTTTTATTTTTATTTATATTTATATACTTTTAATTGTGAATTTTGCATCCTAATATTCTTCTCATCCCCCTTTCCATTGTAGTGATATGTTACCTTCTATTGTTATCCTTAGTCTTGGTCTATAGTTACTCATTTGTAACAGATATGCTAGAGATGGTTTTTTTTGTACATACAGTAGTTTATGCATAATTTTCGATTAAAATCTTTCAATTTATATATATATATATATATATATATATATATATATTACAAGAATTTTATTTACTTGTTTTTAATACCAAGGGGTCTGAAGAGCATATGTAAAAATAATAAATAAATAAAATAAAAATGGACCCAACGTGTGGCTGGAGAAAAAATTCTTTTATAAATAAAACAGATGCTAAATAGGTATTAAATGCCCCTCGTTCCCTGTTCCATATATAGGGTGTTGTTGTTGAGACCCAGACCGTCCGACCTACCAGAACCATATATAGGGTGTGTGTGTGTGTGTGTGTGTGCACATAAAACTAACAGAAAATCTCTAAACAAGAAAATACATCATTACAAACGACCCCAGTAAATGTTGAAAAAAAAACCTCCGTTAGTTTCCGGAGCGTAGTATAAAAACACTTTTCATCATGATCGTTAAGAAACCAATTATTGCCTGTATAGCGTTGAAGGGTGGCATACTTTTCAGATTCTGCGAAATTTCACGAAGTGGAGTACTTGAAACCAGAATACGTATTGAATCATTTCTATTTAGTTTTATACAAGTATAATTTTGACTTATTTTTAGTCCGCATATCTGTTTTAAAAAAATCCAACAAAATAATCAAATCCGCTATTACTGAAATATTTCCGCATACCCCTACTATCATTTTACGTATATCCAGGGGTACGCGGTACCACAGGTTCGGAGACGCTGATTTGGACTGTCGTCTTCGATATATAGTATATAAAGAGAAAATGCCTAAAACTATCCTACAGCAATAGGAATTTTACGGGCCATTCTATGCATTATTCCCAGAGGGGGATCAGAATCTGGGAAGAGAAATCCGGAATTCAAATCTGATGAAATGTTGTATGGTCATCGAAAATATGTATGTGTTCAAAATTTCTAGAAAATTGGCTCTGTAGAAGTACGTCAAAAATTGATTTCAAGATTCAACCCAAACAAACAAAGAAACCAACCTATATATTAAACCAACCAATTTGATTGATCATGAAGGGGTGAACTGTACAATCTCGGACGAAAATCCATTCATCTAGGAAGAGAGGATATTGTTCTTGAAGGCGATCTTTGGTTGAATTGCATGAACTATCGTAAAAAAACCTTACTACCTCAATCGGGAATCGAACCACAAATATTCGTACTGACCAGTCGATGCTCCACCATTGAGCTACTGAGACGGAATTACAAGTTCTTATTGTCGATGTGAAGTCTGCATTTACCACCTTCTAATGTCAGATTTGCGTGCAACTGACAATCTGACTGACCACCTCCTTCTATTTTTACCTCAGGTTAGCCTCTTTCTGTTAATTTTATCCTCCATGTTAGTTTCCAGCGTGGTCTTTGACCTCCCGATTTGAAATCGGCGATCTTCGTAATGGCCAGCCGATGCTCTACCGTCGAGCTACTGGGACTTAATTGCAAGCTCTTATTGCCAAAGTGAACTCTGCACTATATGGTGTTGCACTTTAAAATATGCGGTTTATGTTGTACGAACTAGAAAAATGATTTCGGCTTAATACGGGAGTTGTGCAATCATAGGGGTGGAAGCAGTGGTTGTAAAAAACACTTTATTATTGTAGTGATCTATAACTACAACTACATTACGACAAACGTAGTTAACTACAACTACAACTACATTTTAAAAAAGTAGTGACTACAAACTACTTTTAAAATGTGGTCACTACATAACTACTTTTATACGACGAATTTTGCCACAGCTTCAATTTTCACAAAAAGTTGAGGATGTGGGTATACTGCAGTAATTTAACATACTTATTCTGAATAATTAAAATTTACTGATTTCCTAATTTACTGATCAACTTACCAATCTTTAAGCTTTTACCCTCTTCTGAAAATAGTATAATAGAATAAAAGTATAAACTTTAAAATCAATGACAACCAAAAATAGGTTTAAAAGTTCTTTAATAAAATCTCCTTTCCTCGACGTACAATAATTATACGGCCAAAGCGCTGGGGGCGCGGTAGCCCAGTGTTTAGCTTGCGGGAATTGCACTCGGTAGGCCCGGGTTCGATTTCCTCAGCTGCCAAAACTGCCGCCGTGTTCACGCGGAGTACGATCACGTTAAACATGTGGGTCCGTAAGTCCTTCAGAGAGGTTGGTGGTAGGGGAAGGAGGGTACGGTCCCTGTGAATGCCTCCCCCACTGGATTCCGGTTTAAATTGGGTGGCTCTTCCCGGCCGTCCAAATAGTTACCTTACACCGTTCTGGTAGATCGGATGGTCTGAGTCTGAACAACAACGGCCAAAGCGCTTTCGGGCATCACGATGCCCTTCGAGGAAAGGAGATTTTATTAAAGGACTTTAAAACCTATGTTTGGTTGTCTTTGATTTTAAAGTTCAATTAAAGTTGACGTATATCCATTTTATTTGTTAAAAGTATAAAATAAAATAAAAGTAAAAACTATTTATTTAAAAATATGTTTGTTTATTTTTAGTAGAATTTGTATCTCAAAATTGCAATCAGATAAACAGGATCTTTTGGGACATATCTGAATATATCCATATAAAAAATAAACTTCATAAGGCAATGGCCTTAACCCTGCAGCCATTCATCTGTCGTATCAACTTTCAGAATGCAATCTTAGTTTCTTGCATTTCTGAATCATTTTGCAAAAGCACTTTCTCCTCTGGTAGGCTAACATGAAAAAGTTAAGATTTCGTTCGCAGTCTTGGTTCTTCACGAGGACGGCTGACGCCACCTTTTGTCTGGAAGTGACGTCGGCTGCGGTTTGAATTACGATACGCAACTGGTGCAGGTGTCTGTTAGCCAATGAGGACTTGATTGATGAGTGACGTTGGAGCTGTTCGAATGACGCTCGGGGGATTTTGACCCTTAATTACGGCAGAGGTGGACGCTTGTGAAGTCACGGCGTGTTTTCCAAGAAAATGTTTAGTTCGCGTGGATAGGAAAATATGTGTATATGAAATGTATGTATTGAAATTCGGAACGAGGGAATTAGTATATTGGACGAGCAGTAGTGCCCGCATGTAATCTTATGAAGGGATAGGATTTTGATGACTTTTAGTTTGGCCCGCAGAGGTGGAATGGCGAAGTGGTGCAGAATTTGTGAATATGAAGTGCTACCAGAGAATGAATCCTGCGGCCTGGTGGAGAGACAAAATAGTGCCGAATATCGTGTTCCAGCATGATTATCCCAGACTTTATACCTTTGGCCATCCAGGACCAATCCAAGTCCTAACAAGTCCTAAATGAGGTTGGATCCCCTCTCATCGGATTTGTGCAAAAAGTATTTCTTCTGAATCTGTGAGTACATTTTTATAATTGATATGATATGCATAAAGAATTGTTAATTTATGGTGGACAAGGATATGTATATATGGTATTTGCTTTAATATAGTTGATTTCGATTTGAATAAATATTTGTCATTAAACTTAACTTGTTTTGCGTTCTACTACTTGTTAGATTTATGTGTTGCTCTTTTCATTAGCATCGAATGGTTGACCAACCGGTTCCTAGAATCGGCCAGGGAATAGAACCTGGACAAACACGACGCAATAGGTTTATAAGTTTGGTAAACTAAAACTTGATACCACAATTTGGTACCGTGACAACTCATATAATCAAAATCCTATTCCACACATCGTAGTACATCGTTGCGCAGAACACTTCACACAAAGGAAGAAAGATTGATCGGATGATATGTGGAATGGCACCTTGTTTGTTTACTGAAGTAACGTTAAAAGTAGCGTCAAAACTCGATGCAAACTAGTGATTTATTATATCGCGCCACTCGCCACACTACTCATTTTTAAAAGTAGCGCGTTGCACTACAAACTACGAGAAAAAGTAGTGACTACTATAGTTTCGCTACTTGCATAGCGGGCTACTTCCGACCACTGGGTGGAAGTGACCTTGTTCACGTGCGTACATTTTAGCAACTAGATTAGATAAATTACAATGACCAGAGCTCGGGAAAGGTTGTATTTACTTGAGCTGTCGAATATTTCGGATCCGTTGTAGATTCCACACCTTTCTTTGGATCTCTCTTTCTGATCTTTTTCAATTTCTGAATACGAGCTTCCCTCGGGCTGTAGACGTAATCTGGCAATGTAAAATTTTATTAATATACCTTAAAAATTCTATCACGAACACTTTAATTTTACTATTATTTTTCTACGCCTTATGGATCCACGCCTTATGGATTTAACTTAATCCAAAAGTTCCTAATGTTCGATCGCGTTTAAAATTAATACTCTTCCGCTATTCACTGATTCTAATATTCATACCAAATTGCGTTCGAAACACTCCATTTGTTCGTGAGATATAGCATTCACAGTCTCACGGACATACACATGCACACTAACACACGCACACACACACTAAAATACACACATACCAGCATACATACACACACATACTAACATACATATATCCACAGTCTCACGGACATACACATGCACACTAACATACATACACACACTAACATGCATACACACGCTGACATACATAAACACACACATACATAAACAACCCTTTAAAACCGTTTGATTCGAGTTCAGAGATGCATGAAAACTCGAAAACTTCCGTCAAAAATTCGAATTTTCTATCCCGTCACAATACTTTCCCTTATGCATTTAGGGAAAGTAAAAAATAAAGGAAAAATGTAAATATCACAAAAATAACATTTTTAAGCTATTTCATTTATTATAAACATATGCTAAAAGGAAAGATTGATGTGTAATATATTACAATTACAAGTTATTCTTTTGGAAATATTATAACAATATTATAAAAACTAGCGAAATCCTCGCACTTCATGCGCTACTCCAAGTACACAACGGCCATGCAATGCATGGGAAACAGGAACCGGCGGACAGCAACTCCCGCCGACTCTCCCATCCTCTCCTAATATCCACCGACATATTCAAGCCATATACCCTTCGGTCGGGGATTTTGCTGCTCTTGGCGAAAACCCTGGCTGGGTGGTGGAAGCCATACACACTTAGTGGGACAGCCTAGTGGTTAGAGCGCGGAGATTGCACTCGAACAATGCCGGCTCTGCCCAAAATGTCCCCATGTTCAGACGGAGTACGTGGGTTCGTAGGTCCTTCCGAGAGGTTGGTGGTAGGGAAAGGAGAGTAGGATTCCTATGGATGCCACCCCACTGTGTGCATCTAAATTCTGACATTTCAAGGTCGTCCAAACGGATACCTTACACTTTTGGGTAGGTCGGACGGTCTGGGTCGAAAAAGGAACCATACACCCCTTCCATTCGACATTACTATTTCTTATACGACTTCTTAGCAAAACATACATACTATACCAACCCTTAACATAACGCAATTGGCTTAAGCTCCCCTAAACCCTCTAAGAAACCAATTTATAAATTTTAATACCTCAAAAGTTTCATCTCAAGTTTCAATTTCTGTTGTGGGGTAAAGTACAGAATACAGGGAGATAAAAATAAATTGAAAAGTAAAATCATTTTGAATACGTAGAAATAATCTTTATTGTTTCTGTGCAACTTTGCATTGCGCTAATAATTTATTTTTACAAAATTAATAGTTTAAATAAATATTTTGGGCCTTTCGCCATAAAAATGCATACAATGCAGGGCTACTTATATTACCCCAGCGCCACCTAAATGATTGTCTCAAACGATATTGGCCTTTTTTTTTTAATATGAAGTTTTAACTCCTTGCTTTTACCTCCATGATTCATATCCTAAATTTTTAAATTGGGATGACCTCTCAATAATAACTTTCTTATTCAGCTAAATCATAGAGATGGTCTCATCTCTAAATTCATGAGCTAAATACAGTTTTCCTTCTATTTCTTCAGGCGACCATGCAATCGCATTATGTTGTGGTAAATGCATTCGGTCTGAGCTTATATATACAAAAATAGTAAAAAAAGACCACACTTTGAGGGGCTATTTCTCCGGATCCAAGGGTAAATTTGAAAAGTGGATTTCAGATTTTAATTCAGCATGGTCGTATTAGTGTGCATGAGTTTTTTCAAACCTCGGGGCTGCATTTAGTTCTCTGACATACTGACACTGCCCTTTTAGAGAGTTGATAATTAAACTATATGTAACCTCTGAAACTCAGGGAAATTTAGATAGAATATGTAATATACGAATGGGGGAACATTTATGCAAAATTTTCTTACATATCGCGAGTTTTTTAACACTTTCCAACATAGTTGTAAAGTGACTGTGGCTTTGTAGATTCTGTCTGCCTGTCCGTGACTTTATCAAAATGGAATTTTAGTATGTTCTTGATACGATCTGTGGGACATATGGGGATGTGTAAGTGAATAATATCACCCAATTAGTTTCATATTTAACGCGGGTTGAAGAAATGAAATGCATCGAACCCTATAGGACATAATTTTTCAAATATTTTATTAAGCAGAGTTAAAATTCCCAAATTGATTCGAAAATTTTAGGAATATTCAAATTGTCATGTAAAATGTGTAAAAAAAAATTCAACAAAATATGTTAGGTAGTTTTTTAAATAACAATTACATCCATATCATATGAGAAGATGGCGTGACTCGTTTCAAAATAAAAAAATCTGATGTGGGCAGCACATGACTTTCCTTATATAATGCAATGAATTTACTACTTTTACAGTTAAAAAAAATGTTATTCTTATAGTAGATACTTATATTCTTTCCTAGATATTGAATTTTCTTCAATTAGTCGTCATTTTCATTGATTTAGAGTCATTTTTATCAATTTGGCGAGATTTTTGTTAATTTGGCAACAATTAAAAATGTCGCCAAGTTGGCGACATTACGCCAAATTTGTCGTCAAAATCTCGCCAAGCGTTATGGACAGAGAGATAAATTATTCTTGCAGCAGATAAATGACTATTGGCGTTCAAATAAAAAAGTATTACTCAAAGTATATTTTTTCATGAATGGAACGAGCTAGATCCACGAGAATGATGTCACCCAATTGATCGCATGGTATTACATATGAAAAGTGAACATGTTTCTCAATAGGAAATATTTTTTTTATTTTATATAACTTTTTGATAATTTTTTGAAAAATGTGCAATATCTCGAAAACGGTTCATATTAGCGTTCTAAAATTTATGTCAATCGTTTTATAATGAAAAATTACATAAGAAATGTCTATTTGCGTAACTTTATTAGCGGTTTTGATTTTTTGACGATTTTTTCAAAATTACACTCGAAAATTTAGGGGGGTTCTTCTGAACATTCGATTGCGTATAAAAACAATAGGCTTCCAGTGTTTACGGATTGTGATTTTTGTACCAAATTTCGTTCGAATCGGTCCATTTGTTCGTCAGTTATCGTCTCCACAGACTCACTGACACACACACACACACACATACTTTCACACACACACAGACATCACTTCAAATATGTTTGATTCGTAATCAGGGATGCTTGAAACGTGCTCTCCCGTCGAAAACTGGAATTCAAATTTTCGACCCCATCACAATCCTTTCCTTATACATTATGTATATAAGGAAAGGAATAAAAGTCTCATACATTACCCGAGTCTATTATCTTGCCCGCATGTAGAAAGATGGTTAAAACAATGTTTAGGGATGAGGCAGAGCAAGAAATTAACAAAATTCCTCTCTCAAATAATACAATTCATAGGCGAATTATGGATTTGTCTGCTGATATAGAAGAAAATGTGTGGAATAAACTTCAGAACTCAGAATTTGCTTTGCAAGCTGATGAATCAACTGACATTACCAATAAGGCCCAATTACTTACATTTATT
Source organism: Amaurobius ferox (assembly GCA_951213105.1). NCBI lineage: Eukaryota > Metazoa > Arthropoda > Arachnida > Araneae > Amaurobiidae > Amaurobius > Amaurobius ferox. Next base: position 90,029,114 of record OX578153.1, read on the forward strand.
CGATTTTTTGATGGAGATCAAATCATAAATCAATTTTTTTTTGCTGCAAAGAGATGTCAGACGCTGCAAGATGTCAAGATATATTTGATGTTTCATGTGGCTATCTTAAAAAAATGAATTTTTCATGGAAATCATGCGTTGGAATATGCCCTGATGGTGCTCTATCCATGGTAGGCTCGATGAAAGGTTTTGCATCATTAGTAAAACAAGAAAATTAAAATGTTATCCAAACTCATTGCTTTCTACATAGAAAGGTACTAGTTTCGAAAACATTACCAGTTGAATTAAAACAGTATTAGATCAAGTTGTTGAAATGGTAAATTATATAAAAAGCAAACCGTTGAAGACTCGCTTATTTGAACAAATTTGTGTAGATATAGATTCCCATCATAAATTCTTAATTTTACACTCGGAAGTCAGGTGGCTATCAAGAGGAAATGTTTTAAGTTGCATACATTAACTCCAGAAAGAATTACTTGCTTTTTTTGAAGGAGACAAACACCAACGTTTCTGTCACTATTTAAGACGGAAATTTTGGATTTCTGGACTGGAATATTTAGCAGATATATTTACACATCTTAATAGTCTTAACACAAGCATGCAAGGTAAAAATGAAAATATTCTTACTTCGACAGATAAACTGATTGCATTTCAGAAAAAATAGCAATTTTGAAAACTAGAGCTAAAAATGGTAACTTTGAAATGTTTTCATTACTTGGTAAAACCAACATAAAAGAAATGACTCCTATTGTAGTTGAACATTTGACAATTCTAGAAGAAAAATTAAGCTATTATTTTCCATCACTGAATACAGAAGATTATGACTGGGTCCGAAATCCATTCATAAAAATTTTACCTGATATTGGTTTGAACTTAAAAGAAGATGAAGAATTGGCTTCTATTTCCAGTGATCGGGGACTTAAAATCAAGCATGCAGAATTATCTATTGATGCATTTTGGATTTCTATTAGAAAAGAATATTTCTCGGTAGCTGCTAAAAAAGCATTATCCATTTTGATGCAGTTTTCCACATCATATTTATGTGAATTGGGATTTTCTTCACTCATTAACATTAAATGTAAAAAAAGAGCAAGTCTTCATTGCATTGAATGTGGAAAAAGCTCATGTTTCACATTGATAATTTATTTTACTTACAGAACAAAAAGTAAGTACTGTATTTAATAATTTTTAGTTTCATTTCTTATATTCATATGTATATATATTCATTTTAAATATATCTCTTAGTATATGTATATATATATATATATATATATATATATATATATATATATATATATATATATATATATATATATATATATATATATATAAATTAGTAAATCCAAAGTTAGAATGTATGTAGTAACTCATAATACACTATTCCAAAATTTTCTACAAAATACAAAGAAATATAAGAAATTAAGACATAAAGAGGAAATAATAAAGCGCAATGCAGGTCATAAAGACAAAGACAATCAACAAATTTCAAAAATGAGGAATGCAAATAAGAAAACAAAAAAATCAAGCTAAAAAGCTTGCACATGGAAGAGATTTAGGCTTACGATAAGTTCATTTCGAAAAAATTCTCTTCGGGTCCATATATCTCTTCGAAATGAACACAAAAATGCTTGTTTCTGAAACACAAGATAGATTTTATCTATAAACTTGTGTTATATGGACGACAAGCATATAGATTGGAACAATAAAGGAAACATAAATACCTCAAAACACACCTCATCAGCGCAACCATGACGAGCAAAATATGACTGGAGCAATGTTGCCATATGCCAAAATGAAAAGATGTGATTTGCTGTTGCATATATATATATATATATATATATATATATATATATATATATATATATATATATATATATATATATATATATATATATATATATATATATATATAATAAGTGCGCCGCAAAATTTCCATTTGTTGTAAAGTGCTCCGCGAGTTAAAAAAGGTTTGGGAAACACTGGTGTATACAATCCATAGCACAATGTTTTTGGCATTGAATTAACACCGCGTAAATTGAAATTGGGAATTTTTGTCGAAATAAAATAACTTATTCATACTCACGTGCCTCATTTAAATGCAATTGATAATTAATATATCGGGAAATAAATGAGTATTAGCGAATTCTTTATCGTCAAAATATAGCTATTATTAAAGAAAAAAGTATTTTTTCTCATGAATGGAACGTACTACTATGAAAATGATGTTAATTTGTTGCAAAATATTGCTTAAGTGAACCTATTTGATAATATGTGCTACATCTTCAATTTTACTCTTTTTTTATTTTATTTTATTTTTTTTATTTTATAAATTTATTTAAGGAACCTGCAATACCTCAAGAACGATTCATGTCAACGATCTGAAATGTGTGCCATTCGTTTATTAATGAAAAATCGCACGACAAAAAGTACATGAAAAATTAATGAGCATTTATTTAACAGAATTGAAAGTCCCTAATTTATTTAATGATTTTTTCAAAAATATTATTCAACATTTTGAACATTACGAACACTCGATTGCGTTTAAGAGGACAGTGGACGTTGAAATGAGCAAAAATCGAATAAAAAGTTTTTAATATATAACATTATTTTACACATTTAACATTTGCTTACTGGTCGGACATCGTCCATCCCAAACGAAGAACCCCCCAAAAAGACAGGTATTTGACATACCCTATCCCAAACAGTTCGACCCCTTTGCAGCCATTGGCGTCCATGGAAATCTGCTGGCAGCAGGTGCAATTTTCTATCAGCGATTTCCATGGACGCCAATGGCTGCAAAGGGGGGTCGAACTGTTTGGGATAGGGTATGTCAAATACCTGTCTTTTTGGGGGGTTCTTCGTTTGGAGTGGACGCTGTCCCACCCATAAGCAAAAGGTTGAATGCATTTTTTTCGAAACGGAATTTTCAAAGGTTTTACATTTTTAAAATGCTCCATGCGTCTTACTTTTTGTCTGAGATGCATGAAATTTGGCAAGACGGCACCTTTTATACCTTTTAATGAAACTGGGTATGCATTTCATAATTGGACTTTATTAAGATAATTAAAAGTGAATAAGAACCTAATTAAAGGATGAAAATTAAGTTTTAATGCAGAAAAATATTTTTAAAAAGTCAACTTTCTAAGGGATTTAAAAATGAATACCCAAATGTGTTCATAATGTGTTTTTGAGTGATCATAATGTGAAATTAATCAAAAATGTGAACAAATGGCACGCAAGGAGCATTTTCAAATGTTCGTTAAAAAAAATTAAATTAAAAAAAAAATACAAAATTATAACAAAATTGAAAAAAAAAATGAATGGTATTTTATATAGTAATGTTAAGAGGAATATTTATAAAAAATTTCATGTTTACAAATCAATAAATAAGTAAAAAAAATTTCAACGTCCACCGTCCCCTTAAAGTCGAAGTTTGCAGTATTCACTGATTCGCAAACGTACCAAATTATTTTTCATATTTACTTTATCATACTATATAATATAGTATAGAGAAAACATTGTTTCCCAAAAATTTTCGAATTCGACATTTTGATGCCAATATATGTTTTAAAACTTCCCGAACACGTTTTGACTACTTTTGGAGGGATGGCCGTCTGTCAGCGTGTCTGTGGTCGATTCCTTGTGCACACAATAGCAGCTACAAATATTAATGGATTTTCTCGAAACTTTATATACAGCTTTGTTATCAAAAAATCTAGAACTGAATAGAAGTTTCGAAATTTGATCGAAAGTTTCGAAATTTATTCGAAATTTTATATTTTTTTTAACATAGCAGCATAGGGCAAAATTGGATATAATCATACATAAAAGGGTTTATTTATCAGGTCAGTGATCATGAGACTTGATAGTTTCAATCCTTTTGTGAAAAGTAGTAGTGATGCAAATTTTTCTTATTCTTGTCGTCTTTACCCCCCCCCCTTAGGGGTAAGTTACTCCGCAGGGAGGGGGGGGGGGGTACATTGTCAAGGTACATTGTCAAGTATAGCATCAATCGAAAGATTTTTTTAAGCCTTTTAAAGTGAAGGGTAACACGCTATATTTTTAATCTTTTGGACTTACTATACCGATTTTTCTGATATTTTCTTGTAAAATTTGAAAATAAAGATTCATTCCGGGCATGAGAAAGTTGAGTTGAACTACACAGTTAATTTTATTACCATTTCATGAGATATCGCATCTACGGACTCAACGACACACACACATATACACTACACACTAACATACACACTAACACACAGACATCACTCAAAAACGCGCAATTCCAGTTCCGGGGTGCTTAAAACGGGCTCTTCCGTCGAAAACACAAAATCGAATTTTCGACAATTATCCCAATAATTTCGCTATGTATTATATACTATGTATTTCAGAGAAACCAATAATGGCGAATAAATGGGTATTCACAAAAAGAACCAATAGAATGAATTATCTTTCAACATGCTTACTTACCCGGATAGCGTGCTTTGTGCAGCTCACTGAGCAAGTGCGCTTTCTTGAAATATTCCGTCTTGACAGCGTTTGGGGTCTCTTTCCACATCTTCCCCAGCATGCTGCTGATGAATTTGTTGCTGATTTCTGGGTGTTCTTTAGCGAGGTCTTTTCTGTGCTCTCTTGCGAACACCATGAAAGCGTTTGGGGGGCGGCAGATTTTCTTCATTTTGGGGTTCAGAATCATATCTTTCAAAGAAGGATCTAGCTGCGCGATGCCCTTAGACACGTGTGCATCCATGTCGAATCTTTCTGAGGAGTCAAATGTATGAATGTTTGCAAGAAATACATTATTTTCACTTTCTCATACTATTGATTACAGTGCAAGAGAATGCATATTTTCACAAAAAAATTTTATTTTGAGATTTTGAAGTCAATACATGCTTAGGGCCTCCTAAACACGTTTTGACTATTTTTGGAAGTGATATCCGTCCGCTTGTCTATCTGTCTGTGGTCGATTTCTTGTGTACAGAATGGCTGTCATAAATATTAATGGATTTTCACAAAACTAGATAGAATTTTTTGAAATTCGAGCAAAATCTTCGAAATTTTATATTTTCGTAACGTATAACATCGGACAAAATTTGACATAATCATGCATAAAAGGGGTTATTTGTGGCTCCAATGATGGCGAAACTTAATAGTTCCAAAAATTGTAGTGAAAAAAAAGCCACTATACGATATTTGTGTTCGTGACGCTATTAACACCCTCGATGGTGGGGGTACCCTCGAGGAACAGTGCCTACAAGAGACTTTCAGAGACTTCTACTAGAGCATGGCTTTCGATAGATTGCTTACATTGGACTAATGCAACCGAAAATACAAATATATACAGCATATTAAATTTCAGTGTCCATTACCAAAAGACTAGAGGGAAAACTGGATGCCTAATGGAAAACTAATAATAACAGCGTTTGCCGCTTAGAATATCTCACAATGAAAAAAATCTAATGTAGGCAACACATGGATTTCCTTATATAATCTAATGAATTTACTACATTTACAGTAAAAAAAAAATCTGATGTGGGCAACACATGACTTTTCTTAAATAATGTAATGAATTTACTACTTTTACAGTAAAAAAATAGGTTTTTCTTATAGTAGATACTAATATTCTTTCCAAGATATTGAATTTTCGACAATTAGTCGTCATTTTCATTGATTTGGCGTCATTTTTATCCATTTGGCGAGATTTTCGTTAATTTGGCAACATTTCAAAAAGTCGCAAAGTTGGCGACATTCCGCCAAATTCGTCGCCAAAATCGTGCCAAGCGTTATGGACGAATAAATAAGTTGTTCTTACAGCAGATAAATGACTATTGGCGTTCAAATACAAAAGTATTACTCAAAGTATCTTTTTCATGAATGGAACGAGCTAGATCCACGAGAATGATGTCACACAATTTATCGCATGGTATTACATGTGAAAAGTGAACATGTTTCTCAATAGGAAATATTTTTTTTCACTTTATGTGACTTTTTAATAATTTTTTTGAAAAAGGTGCAATATCTCGAGAACGGTTCATGTTAGCGTTCTAAAATTTATGTCAATCGTTTTCTAATGAAAAATTACATAAGAAATGTCTATTTGCGTAACTTTATTAGTGGTTTTGATTTTTTGACAATTTTTTCAAAATTTTATTCGAAAATTTAGGGGGGGGGGGGGGGGGGTGTTGAACATTCGATTACGCATAAAAACAATAGGCTTCCAGTGTTTACGGATTGTGATTTTTGTACCAAATTTGGTTCGAATCGGTCCATTCGTTCGTCAGTTATCGTCTCCACAGACTCACTGACACACACACACACACACACAGACATCACTTCAAAAATGTTTGATTCGTGATCAGGGATGCTTGAAACGTGCTCTCCCGTCGAAAACTCGATTTCGAATTTTCGACCCCGTCACAATACTTTCCCTACTTCCCGACCGTCCAAACAGTTACCTTACACCTTCCTGGTAGGTCGGACGGTCTGGGTTTCATCAACAACAATACTTTCCTTATACATTATGTATATAAGGAAAGTAATAGGTTTTTCTTATAGTAGATACTTATATTTTTTCCAAGATATTGACTTTTCGACTATGAGTCGTCATTTTTATCCATTTGGCGAGATTTTTGTTAATTTGGCAATATTTAAAAAAGTCGCCAGGTTTGCGACATTCCGCCAAATTCGTCGCCAAAATCTCTCCAAGCGTTATGGATAGAGAAAGAAGTTATTCTTATAGCAGATGAATGACTATTGGCGTTCAAATACAAAAGTATTAGTCAAAGTGTCTTTTCTCATGAATGGAACGAGCTAGATCCACGAGAATGATATCACCCAATTTATCGCATGACATACATATGAATAGTGAACATGTTTCTCAACAGTTAATATTTACTTTTAATTTATGGGATTTTTTGATTAATTTGTTTGAAAAATATACAATATCTCCAGAATGGTTCGTGCTAGCTTCTAAAGTTTATGTCAATTGTAAATTTTTAAGGAAAAATTACATAAGAAGTGTCTATTTCCGTAATTTTATTAATGGTTTTGATTTTTTTGATGATTTTTGTCAAAATTTCACTCGAAAATTTAGGTGGGTTCTGAACATTCGATTACGTTTAAAAACAATAGGCTTCCAGTATTCGCGGATTGTGATTTTTGTACCAAATTTCATTCGAATCGCTCCATTCGTATGTGAGATATCGTTTGCACAGTCTCACTGACATTCGAATTTTCGACCCCGTCACAATACTTTCCTTATACATTATGTATATAAGGAAAGTAAAAAGCAGTCGATTAAAATGTCCTTTTCATTTTAGGTAATCGGCCTCTGTTCGCGTCAAATCAATTATAAAACATTGGCTAATTCAAAATCTGTTGAAGATAATCGCGTCAAATTTTCACCGTCTATTGTAATGAAATAATTAGTAATGAAATAATTAATGCGTAAAACTAAAAAAAGGTGAAAAACTTACAATGATTAGGAAATTAATAAATTTTTATCATCCCACTTTTAAACTCCGACGATTTTAGATATTTAGCAATAATGGTTGATTGGAACTTTTAGCAGGGTTACTTTTAATACTAAAAATTAACTGGAGCGTTTCTCAACTCGACTTTCTCATCCATTTTGTGATTTTTCTTTTCAAATTTCAACCGTACCAGGTAACATGCTATAAGATTTTTACAGATACGATTAGAGCGACAGATAAACGCTAGCGATACACCATTACAATACGATCTTTAAATAAACCACAATTAGTTCGATTGATTTAGCGTCATGTTTATCAATTTCGCGATATTTTTATCGATTTGGCAATATTTTTGCCAATTTGGCAAAATTTGAAAAATTCGCCACGTTGGCGATATCCAGCTAATTTTTTTTTACCAAGCGTTATGGACTGACGGATGGAGAAATGGGTTTTTAAGATATTAAATTAATAATTTCCGCAAAGCAACTTTGATTATCAAGGATATTGAAGTTAATTTTGCAAAATATTGAATTTTCATCAACTATGCGCCATTTCTATGAAGTTAGGGTCATTTTATTAATGTGGAGACATTTTCGTTTATTTGGCGATGTTTTGCTCCATTTGGCGACATTTGAAAAATCGTCAAATTTGTAGCCAACTGGGACAGTTGGATTGACAGACAAACGTCTGCATCATTGAAACATCATTGCAGTACTAGCTCTTAACAAACACATTTAATTTAATTAATTTAGTGTCATTGTTATCAATTTCGCGACATTTCTTATCGATTTGGCCACATTTTCATTAATTTCGTAAGATTTAAAAAAGTCCCCAAGTTGGCGATATCCCGCCAAATTTGTCGCCAAATGTCACAGAGATGGACGTATGGAGAAATAAGTTCTTAAAGTAAATTTTAAGTGGTTGCGATATTTTTTTATTCCAAATTTTTTTTTTTTTTTTGCAAGAAAAATTTTAAAAAATCTGTATTGTTTGTCCAAATGATCAGAATTATAACATGTTACCTTTCACTTTAAAAGGCTTGAAAAAATCTTTCAATTAATACCATACTTGACAATGTACCCCCCGGGGTAACTCCCCCCCCCCCCCAGAGGAAGGTAATGACGTCACGAATACAAAAATTGTGTCACAGCTATTTTTCACAACAATGATTAAAACTATTAAGTCTAGTGATCATTTACCCATAAATAAACCCTTTTATGCATGATTATGTCAAATTTTGTCCTAAGCTGCCATGTTAAAGAAATATGTATAAAATTTGGAATAAACTTCGAACTTTTCGCTTGAGTTCAAAAAAATTCTATCTAGTGCTAGATTTCTTTTATGACCAAGCCGGATATACAGTTTCATACAAATCCGTTAATATTTGAAGCAGCTATCGTGCACACACAAAAAAAATGACCACAGACAGACGGACATCAATCCAAAAATAGTTAAAACGTGTTCAGGATTTCCTGAAACATATATTGGCATCAAAATCTCGAATTCGAAAATTTTCTTAAAAACAATACTCTCTCTGTACTATATTACATATTAGTATGACAAAGTAAAAATGAAATTAAGGTGTATATATATATATATTTGTAAATTATAAAATTAAGATGATTATTTAAACGCTTATTAATTCAACAGATTTTTACTTTCCTTATATACAATAATGTATAAGGAAAGTATTGTGACGGGGTCGAAAATTCGGATTCGAGTTTTCGACGGGAGACCACGTTTCAAGCATCCCTGATCACGAATCGAACATTTTTGAAGTGATGTCTGTCTGTGTGTGTGCGTGTGTCAGTGAGTCTGTGGAGACGATAAGTGACGAACGAATTGACCGATTCGAATGAATTTTGGTACAAAAATTACAATCCGTAAACACTGGAAGCCTATTGTTTTTATACGCAATCGAATGTTCAGAACCCCCAAAATTTTCGAGTGAAATTTTGAAAAAATCGTCAAAAAATCAAAACCTTTAATAAAGTCACGCAAATAGACATTTCTTATGTAATTTTTCATTAGAAAACGATTGACATAAATTTTAGAACGCTAACACAAACCGTTCTCGAGATATTGCACATTTTTCAAAAAAATTTTCAAAAAATCATATAAAATAAAAAAAAATATTTCCTATTGAGAAACATGTTCACTTTTCATATGTAATACCATGCGATATATTTTTGTGACATCATTCTCCTGGATCTAGTTCGTTCCATTCATGAAAAAGTATACTTTGAGTAATACTTTTGTATTTGAATGCCAATAGTCATTTATCTGCTGTAAGAATAACTTATTTCTCCGTCCATAACGCTTGGCGAGATTTTGGCGATGAATTTGGTGGGATGTCGCCAACTTGGCGACTTTCTTCAATGTTGCTAAATTAACGAAAAACTCGCCAAATGAATAAAAATGACGCTAAATAAATAAAAATGACGACTCATTAACGAAAATTCCATATCTTGGAAAGAATATAAATATCTACTATAATAATAATCTTTTTTTTTTTTACTGTAAAAGTAGTAAATTCATTGCATTATATAAGGAAAGTCATGTGCTGCCCACATCAGATTTTTTTTGTTTTCTGATATAGCAACATTGATTTTTTTCTAACCACTTTTCGCGACATGGAAACTTTTATTAAGTAAAACCTATATTTCCCGATTTTCTTGACTTTTTTATTTATTTATTTACTTTTTTGCACATCATTAAAAATCTTTTAACACTTTTGATTTTTGTTTTTAATATATAATAAATAGATAATAAATTTTTAATACTGTAAATATATATAGCTCGTTAGCTCTAATTTAATACAATCAGCGACTTCTCATTTAAAAATAATGCTTTTGATTAATTACAACTTAATGCACAAACATTGACTCACAAGCCACAATAACACATGTCCTCCCCCTCCCCGATAATTGTAAAGTACCATCCAACCATTTTTTGTCATGCACCCCACAACTTATACTTGGCGCCAGTGGTGCTAGCGGACCAAATGTAATTTATCCAAGAAACTGTGACATAACACACCAATGGTACCATTGTTGCAATACGCTACACATAATACTTGTATGCATATAACCACGGATTAATATATACCTTGAGCTTATTGGCATTATTGAGAGGTGGTGGTGGTGGTGGTAAAAAAAAAACGAAAATAGCAGTAAATAAACATTTTCATTGAACATATTTTCCTTTTTTTAATACGTTAGATGTTTGACAATTTGAAATCAATCTGATGGCAATATTAATTTTTTTTTCTCCTTTACTTGTTTATAATGAACTTAGCTTATCATTTACATGAATCTCATAAGAACGCCAATATGGAATTTAATTGGTACTCAAAAACTAAAATTTCAATTTCCTTATTTCTATGAAAATTATGGCTACATAAAGAAAAATTATTTCAATACTTGAACTGGTGAACATTAAAAAATGTAACGGAAATTTTATGTATGAATATAGCTCAATATCAAAACTGATTAATCGTCTGATTAGTTCTTATTCATCCTTCAATATAGTATTACATATTTCAAAATATTTAATTAGCTTCTAAAAGTCCAGTTTTAATTAGGCTATAAAACAATGTCTTACATTATATCTAAAATGAAAATCATGCATCTTTTAAAAGGTGAAATGTTACTGCATTCAAATATATAACAAACCTGTAGCTTATTACACGTTTAACCCAGTAAAGACAACAGCTGAAATTATAAACAATCTCATAGATTTAAAATTTTTCAAATCATAACAATCAAACAACGTACCACACTTACTTTTCCCAATAATTGAATTTCGGAAATTATAAATATCTATAATAATGTAAATTGTTAAATCTGACGCGGTTTGCAACAAAATTGAAAGTTGGAATTACGTTAGATATCACGTGACTAAAATCAAGGAAATTTCGATTTGCGATTTTTTTTACTATACTAACTTGTACTCAAAAGCTTATATCACGCTTAATCTGTATTAACATTAATCAACGAAATATACCTACTGCGTTATTGAAAATAAATATGCTCTATGATAAAAAATCGGATCACCAGAAATGACGTCCAATTGAAGTGAAACAACATATGAAGCATGAATAAAGATACTCTCTCTAACTCCATGGAAGATGCATATACAGAATAAACAGAAGTGATTTCAATTTTAAAATCAAAAGACATATTTGAATTTTGTCGTAAAGATTATACATTAGAATATACAACCGCCTATAGATTTTTATACATGGCTTACACACGACGTCCAAGACAGAGAATTAAAAAATTTGACGTGGGCAGCATATGATTTTCACTATAGACTCAAATTTATTTTCTCTTTATTTCTTTAATAATTAATTAATTTAAGTTTTATTGCACAAATAACACACACAGACACACACATATATATATATCCATCCATTTCTTCTTTGAATCACTTGTTTAGTAAGAATTTTCATCTATGTTTCATGTTCATATTCTGTTTTACTTATATGAGTAATTGTCCTGTCTCCGGCTCTGACTCACTGGACGGGTCTGGGAGGGTCATTGTGAACGTATGTTCTGCCTCCTAGTTTGTATTTCGTCATGTTCATTCCGGTGCTCCTCGATTTTTTTCACACTGTTGCTGTTGATCGCACTCACACTTGGTGAAAGAAGAAGGGTTCCTGCCTCATGGTAATAATATATTTCATAATTTTTTTTTATCTTCAATTTTTCATTTTTGGTGCCTGTAGTTTGAGTTTGGCGCTTTTATAGTAATGTACTATTGCCCAATCTGAAACAGGCATTTGTTTGGGTTAATTAGAATTAAATACTCAGACCTAAAGATGAATTTAATTCTGGTTTGTCTTAGAATTTGGGCCGGTGCTGTTCTTTTCTATTATCGGCATTATGGCCATGGTTTTGCTTCTATGGTGATATTAATATTTCACGATTACTTAAATTGATTATTTTTATTATTACATTTTTCTAATATATATATATATATATATATATATATATATATATATATATATATATATAATATGAAAAAATGAAATTGAAAATGGAATAATACAATTAGAAGATGTGTGTTTACGGGGTTGTAAAGAGGTCAAGGGGGATTGCGACCCCTTTTCCTGGTTTTTCCTGGAATATATATATATATATATATGTGTGTGTGTGTATATATATATATATATATATATATATATATATATATATATGTGTGTGTGTGTGTATACAGGGTGATTCAAAACGATGGGAGAAACTTAAAGGGGTGCTAGAACACACCTAAACAAGCACTTTTCGTCATACAATGTATGGTCGTAACGCACGCGGTTAAGCGCTAGAGGGCACTGTCCAGCGAAAGCACTGAACGCCTGTTGTCGCACTCATCGTCAGTTCTATCTTGAATTTCAGAAGGGGTGGATTGTTTCATGAATCAAGAGAAGGCCAACAAACATTTATTTCATGTACGGAGCTGCGGACGGGAATGCGAGGAAAGCCCAAAACTGCATGTGGTTCCAACACGGAGCGCCACCCCGTTTCAGCTTGGCTGTGCAAACGCCTTGGATGCAACATTCCCAAGATGATAGATTGGTCAGGGTGGTCCCATCACTTGGTCTGCTCGATCTCTCATGTCTGGACTCTTTTCCTATGGGCCCATATGAAAAGCCTCATCTACGATAGCCCCCGCCGATTCCGATGTTGCCAGGATTTCTGTTGCTGTTGCTTCTGTACGAGAAATGCCTGGTGTTTTCGCGAATGTACGACGATTTCTACATCACAGTTGTGAGGCCTGCATTCATGTTGGCAGTCGCTGTTTTGAGCAGTTTTTGTAAGTTATTCATTACAATTTGTTTTGCAACTTCTTCGATTTCTTGTTTTGAACAGTTTCTGTAAGTTGCTCGTTAAAATGTATTCTTTACTTTCTTCATACCTCCTTTGTCATTCTTGTGTTCCATCATTTCATGCAACAGTACATTGTACTAACCCCCAGTGCTTAACCGCTTGAGTTATGACCAAGTATTGTATGACAAAAAGTGCTTGTTTATGTGTGTTCTATCCCTTCAAGCTTTTAAACACTCTGTGTATATATATATATATATATATATATATACTTTATTACACACATTTGCTACGAGCTAAATATTTAGCCTCTGGTGTCTCCGCCGGTCCATAAGTGGCCGAAGACCATGGATGTCTGTCAACGTAGATGTCCTATAAAATCTACCATATAATACTATATATCCCTCATAGATATCCCCTTTAGAATATATACGTCTGTCATCGCTGTCCAAAGGCTGTAAAGTTTGTTTTACACACAGACGTGCATGGTGTTATCTGAGTCTAGTTTTACACATCTCACAAAATTGGAGTTCGGAGATCCAGAGTTCGATTCCCGGTTGGGGCAACAAGGTTCTTTATAATGATGTCCGACCGAATAAACCGTGTATACACGGTTTATTATCCTATAGGATAGTGCAAAGATGTCGGCGGTCTGAAAACGACCCCAGTACGGCTAGTACTGATTCAATAGACTCTGGAAGATTGAACCCCGATTTCGAATTGAGAGGAAAAAACCACACAGGATACTTACCAGGGTAAAAATAGTAATAGCAGGAGGCTAACCTGAGGTAAAAATAGTAGTATAAGGAGGCTAACCTGAGGAAAAAATAGCAGGAGGTGGTCAGTCAGATTGTCAGTTGCCCGCCAATCTGGCGTTAGGTGTGGATAATACTGAGTCCACTTCGACGGTAAGAGCTAACAATTTCGTTCCAGTTGCTCAACGGTAGAGCGTCGGCTGGTCAGTTCGGAGTTCCAGGTTTCGATTCTCGGTTGGGGCAACAAGGTTCTTTACACCTAGTATCTATAAACCTTGGCCTCTTACGACCTTAAGCATTTTAGTACTTCAACCCCTAATAATCCGTTTTTACTTTCCTTATATACATAATGTATAAGGAAAGTATTGTGACGGGGTCGAAAATTCGAGTTCGAGTTTTCGACTGGAGAGCACGTTTCAAGCATCAAGCATTTGTGAAGTGATGTGTGTGAAAGTATGTGTGTGTGTGTCAGTGAGTCTGTGGAGACGATAATTGACGAACGAATAGACCGATTCGAACAAAATTTGGTACAAAAATCACAATCCGTAAACACTGGAAGCCTATTGTGTTTATACGCAATCGAATGTTCAGAACCCCCCCCCCCCCTAAATTTTCCAGTGAAATTTTGAAAAAATCGTTGAAAAATCAAAACCGCTAATAAAGTTACGCAAATAGACATTTCTTATTATGTAATTTTTCATTAGAAAACAATTGACATAAATTATAGAACGCTAACATGAACCGTTCTCGAGATATTGCACATTTTTCAAAAAAATTATCAAAAAGTTGTATAAAATAAAAACATATATTTCCTATTGAGAAACATGTTCACTTTTCATATGTAATACCATGCGATAAATTGGGTGATATCATTCTCGTGGATCTAGCTCGTTCCATTCATGAAAAAAGATACTTTGAGTAATACTTTTGTATTTGAACGCCAATAGTCATTTATCTGCTGTAAGAATAACTTATTTCTCCGTCCATAACGCTTGGTGAGGTTTTGGCGACGAATTTGGCGGGATGTCGCCAACTTGGCGACATTTTAAATTGTTGCCCAATTAACAAAAATCTCGCCAAATTGATAAAAAATAACGCTAAATCAATGAAAATGACGACTCATTGAAGAAAATTCAATATCATGGAAAGAATATAAGCATCTACTATAAGAATAACATTTTTTTTTAACTGTAAAACTAGTAAATTCATTGCATTATATAAGGAAAGTCATGTGTTGCCCACATCAGATTTTTATTTTCTCTTACATAGTATTGAGAAAGTATTGTTTTCGCGAAAATTTTCGATTTCGAGATTTTGATGCCAATTTATGTTTTGAGAACCAACCTCCTGAACACGTTTTGGCTATTTTTGGAGTAATGTCTATCCGTCTATTTGTGTTCCATTTCTTGTGTACACAGCGGCCACAAATATTAATGGATTTTTACAAAACTTTATATCCGGCTTTGTTATAAAAAAAATCTAGAACTAGACAGACTTTCTTTTAAATTCGAGTGAAAACTTCAAAATTTTATATTCTTTAACATGGCAGCATAGGACAACATTTAACATAATTATGCATAAAAAGGGTTATTTATTTCTCAATGATCACGAAACTTAATAGTTTCAAACGTCGTTGCGAACGATAGTCGCAAAACATTTTTTTGGCCATTACTCCCTCTCGGGGGGCGGGTATCCCCAGGCACCATGTTCCCAACTGTTCCTCCCACTCTTCACTATAAGGAACAAAAACCTGGTTCTGATGATAAAAATAAATACACTACGTGACAGTGAAAATGAGACACCAAGAAGAAGTGGAAAGAAAGTGTTGAAAATCAGCAGAGAGACAGCAACGAACAATAAGGGATGTTTATTGCAACATGATACACCTATATACTGAGCGATAATACCGTCTGATCAGTAGGGTGGAGGGCCACCGCGGCCGGCGATACAGAGTCTAAGTACAGAGTCAATGAGCATGTTGGTGAGCAGGGTGGCAGAGCACGCAAACGATGTCCAATCACGTCCCAGACGTGTTTGATTGGTGAGAGATCTGGGGACACTGGTGGCCAAGGAAGCACCTGGGTACCATGCAGGGCATGTTGGCTGATGCGTGCCGTGTGTGGTTGGGCTTTTTCCAGCTGATAAATGGCATTGAGCACCCCCTGAAGGAAGGGTAGTGTCATGAGCCGCAGCACGTCATCCATATATCGTTGGGCCGCCATAGTGGCCTTAATACGGACCAGATGTGATCTGCTATGGTAGGTGATAGCGCCTCAAACCATAATACCACGTTGTCACGCGGTGTGGTGTTCCACAGGCACGACCGGATTGGACCTGTCACCACTTCGGCGCCAGACTCGTACACGGCGCGGCGACTGTCATTGTTGAAACAGAAGCATGGCTCGTCTGAGAAGACGACCCTGTGCCATTCCATCGTCCACGTGGCATCTATCCCGACACCATTTCAAACGGAGGCGTCTGTGCTGTTGGATTACTGGCAGACTTCTTAACAGGTGGCATGAGTGCAGGTTACCGGCGGATAATGGTCCTGGTCGATATGGGAGCATCAAGGGTGTCCTGCACATGCTGCAAAAGAGCGACGGAAGTGGCCTGCGGTGTCACCAACCGGATGCTTTGGTCCACGCGTGCTGACGTCTCTCTGGCTTTGCCGAAACCCCTCAAACGGGCCATATTCCCTTGTTCCAACTATCTTTGTCAAAGCCGGTGCACCGTGGACGCGTGTAGGTGGCTGTCCGAGATTTGACGTATGGACCAACCTGTCCTTCTGAGTCCGATCGCCACACCTCTAATGAAATCGTCTGTCTGCTGGAACTGCCTCGGTTGGAGGCGGCCTGGCATTCTCTGCTACTACACGTTTCTTCTGAGACAAAAATAAAATTGCAAAATGATTTCTTTGGCAGACAGAGCGGCGCGACTATTGCCGATTCTGTAGGTTCCTTCCCTTATATCTCACTCAACGTGCGCAGCACAGCTGCGCATTTCGCATCATTTACATAACTCGGTGAGCTGCGTCTACACTGCAATTTGCATAGTTTTCTGTCCACTCCTTCTTGGTTTCTCATTTTCACTGTCACGTAGTGCATAAGTATTGTGGATGGAGGATTTCTCTCTATCTCTCTATATTGAAAAAACAAACTGTGTACAGCAGCTAGCAAAATCCTTTTAAAATAGAGAGATTTTCTGTCAAGGATAACTCTGCCAGACTTGTGGCTTCAAATTTTTGGCAATTTTGTATTTAAATATTTTGCCATGGATTTAAAATACTTCACCATGTGTCTCCACCTATTTTAGTTACAATCAGATAAAAATTTATATTTTTTATATAATCTTGAAGTGAATTTCTTTTACACTATTTTATATAAAAATAATATTTCCTTTCATTTTCAAAATCTAATATTTCATTGTTGAAAACACTGTTTTATTAGAAAAGAATTAATATGCAAATGACGCCATTAAAAATAAATTTATTGTTAAGAACTAAAATTATGGAGATAACGGGAACTAACTCCATGACAATAATACTGAATCTATCGTTGAGACTTTCGTTCCATTTGGCTATTATTATCGTTAGATTTTAAATGTCTTATTGTTGTTAATATGTATATGCCCACTATTAAAATCTAATTCTGTTCATTCTTAAAAACTGTTCGGTTCATTCTGTTTATTGTTAAAAACGCTGTTGCCATTTCAAAACAAGTAATATTTAAATGATTTACCTTTCATTGAACTTTCACCCAAAGATGTACGATAACTGGCAGACAGCTAAGTGGAGACCTGTTCCGCCACACGGCCTTTAGGTTTGATTCTCCACGTCTGAGAGTCGTCCACAGACGACCCGGCTGAGGTCCAGAAGAGATATGTGGTCAAAAATCAGACCGAAGACCCAGGGCAAGACTAACGCCAAAGTTAGGAAAGACAGTTTAAGGACCCTTGACCACGCACACCGCAGCCAGAGGATATGAACAGAGCCCAGATCGCCCCTGCCAGGGATTCCCCCAGTCTAGGTGACCCGAGCAAAGCCCCCAAGCCCCCTACTCCAACTGGAGAAAATGGGGCACTAAAGAGGTGCGTGAACGAATTTATTGCAAATGCAGTGACCGCCCTAAAGAGCCAAGAGAAGCCAAGCTTATGGCAGCATATAGTTTTGAGTGTGATTTGCAGAGGATTCCAACTTTCTACCCCTCGTAGTTATGCAGAGGCAATATGCAACTTAAAGAGGAGCCGTCGTAACCCGGACTTATACCCGTACTGCCGGGTTAGCCTAACCTAAGAAAAGAAAGAGAAGATCAGAGGGAGAGAGGAGGAGGTATCAGCCGAAGCCGGGAGAGGCACTTGTGCCACAGGAGCGGACCAGAAGAGGAGATAGGAGCAGAGGCGGAAAACTAACAGCAGCCTAAGACTATTGATAAAAAAATCTGATGTGGCCAACACATGACTTTCCTTATATAATGTAATGAATTTACTACTTTTACAGTAAGAAAAATAGGTTTTTCTTATAGTAGATACTTATATTCTTTCCAAGATATTGAATTTTCGACAATGAGTCGTCATTTTCATTAATTTAGCATCATTTTTATCCATTTGGCGAGATTTTTGTTAATTTGGCAGCATTTCAAAAATCATCATTTCATTTTCGCCAAGTTGGCGACATTTCGCCAAATTCGTCGCCAAAATCTCGCCAAGCGTTATGGACGAAGAAATAAGTTGTTCTTACAGCAGATAAATGACTATTGGCGTTCAAATACAAAAGTATTACTTAAAGTATCTTTTTTCATGAATGGAACGAGCTAGATCCACAAGAATGATGTCATCCAATTTATCGCATGGTATTACATATGAAAAGTGAACATGTTTCTCAATAGGAATTTTTTTTTATTTTATATGACTTTTTGATAATTTTTTTGAAAAATGTACAATATCTCGAGAACGGTTCATGTTAGCGTTCTAAAATTTATGTCAATCGTTTTCTAATGAAAAATTACATAAGAAATGTCTATTCGCGTAACTTTATTAGTGGTGTTGATTTTTTGACGATTTTTTCAAAATTTCATTCGAAAATTTAGGGGGGTTCTGAATATTCGATTGCATATAAAAACAATAGGCTTCCAGTGTTTACGGATTGTGATTTTTGTACCAAATTTGGTTCGAATCGGTCCATTCGTTCGTCAGTTATCGTCTCCACAGACTCACTGACACACACACACACACATACTTTCACACACACATACACACACACAGACATCACTTCAAAAATGTTTGATTCGTGATCAGGGATGCTTGAAACGTGCTTTCCCGTCGAAAATTCGAATTTTCGACCCCGTCACAATACTTTCCTTATACATTATGTATATAAGGAAAGTAATAAGGTAAAGTGCACTAAGAGAGATAAGCTGAACAGGGAAGGAGCA
The DNA here is from genome assembly GCA_951213105.1 of Amaurobius ferox. Taxonomy (NCBI): domain Eukaryota; kingdom Metazoa; phylum Arthropoda; class Arachnida; order Araneae; family Amaurobiidae; genus Amaurobius; species Amaurobius ferox. Next base: position 90,048,592 of record OX578153.1, read on the forward strand.
ACTAACCTAGCTAACTAACTTAACTAAACTAACCTAGATCAAAGGAGGTCGCAGAAGGCCCAGAAGCAGACGCGGCGAAGAGCTACAGCTGAGAGGCATACAATGCCGGGGACGGGAGAAACCAGGAGTAGAACCCCAAACAGGGGAAACACACCGGGAAGAGACCCCATGATAGAGGGGGGAGGAAACCAGGGAGGAGAGAGTAAAAACCCAGGGAGGCAAAGAGCGTCCCAAAAGAAAAGAGGATGCCAAGAACAGGAGAAAACACAGCAGCGCCGAACGGCGAAGAAAAAGGAAGCACTACATCCTAGACTACTAGCTAACACGCGCGAAAACACTTACCCGGGGGCTGGAGCGCTGGCCACAGGAGCTGAAAAAGAAGTGTTAGGAACGCGAGACCCCTTAGGGGCCAGATCACCACACCTACCAAATACTACTTGAGGCAGGGCTGTCCCGAACCGGGGGGGGCATCCGTCTTCTTCCTGGAAAGGAGGGAAGAAGTACCTATTAACCTGGAAAGGATCGTGTTCTGGTAGGAGCTGAAAGGAAAAATACTATTAAGGCTGAAAAGGAAGGTACAATTAGAGCTGAAAGGGAGAAATATTAAATTAGGAGCGAGTCCTAGGCCTAGAGACACCACTGGGGTGTGACACCAAAAATACAGAACAAGGGTCGGGACAATACCCCGACAGCACGGTTGTGAATTAACTCGAGACCCAACAAGCACGTCCACAACTAAGGTGGGGAAAGAACAAACACTACAGGGGTGGGATGATAGAGTGCCTGGCTGGTCACAGGGACAATATCCCTGCTGGCCAGTGACAAGTAAATCCGACAGGGAACCAACGTGTGCGAAAGCCTCTGATACAGAGGCTCAACACCAAGAATAAACCTAAACCTAAAAAAGAGAAAGGGTCACATCTGAGGTGACCAAACACAAAAATGCACAGCTGGGACAGTCCCCCAGGCAAAAGACGATGGACCAAACCTGAAAAGAAAAAGGAGAAGGCCCCACAAGCAGAGGAGAGTCGAAAAGATAGGGTTGCCTGCGGGGGGAGAGGAGAAGGAGTAGAAAGGAGAAAGAAGAGAAAATCCTACTAAAGTAGGGAACACTGGGGGAAATACCTTTCAGTGTCGGAGTGCCATGCAAGAGTAGAGGTCCTCTCCGAAAGTCAGGTGGAAACATCCTTCCACCGTTTCCCATCCACTTCCTCCCCTAAGATGTACGGTAACTGTTTGGACGGCCCGGACAGTTGCCACCCACTTTAGACTGGAATTCAGTGGGGACAACATCCACAGGGGGCGTACACTCCTACCCCGCCACCTACTTCTCGGAGAAACTTTGAAACCCACAGATTTAATGTGCCCATACTCCGAATAAACACCTGGATAGTTTAGGCGGAGCTGAAAATCGAATTTGGGTTGGTCCTCCAAGTGCAATTCCCGTGCCTTAACCACTGGGCTTTTAGGCTCTGCTTTCATAATTCTTTGTTGATCAGAAGAGGGCGCTTCCATAGCGGAGCGACAAACTTTATTGCAAACGCAATCTATATATACTAATTGCCAAGTGTCCGTCTGTCTGTCACGCTTTTTTAGGCACTTTCCGTATAGATAGAGACTTGTAATTTGGTACACGGCTCGGACGTTCGATAAAACCCCCTGAAAAAATCGAATTTTTCGAAAATGTTCTCTAGGGGGGTGCTGCATACCAAAACGTTCGAAAAGTGAAATGTGCTTTACGATGAGATAGAGACTTCAAATTTGGTGTATAGGTAAATCATTCGAAAGGAAGAAAGTGTACAATTTCAGATTTCCAATATTTTCTACTTAAGGGGATGTCGCACACTAAAACGTTCGAAAAGTGAAATGATAGGAAAGTATGCTTTGCGATGAAATAGAGACTTTAAATTTGGTGCATAGATAAATCGTTCTAAAGGAAGAAAGTGTGCAATTTCAGATTTCCAATATTTTCTACTTAAGGGGGTGCCGCACATTAAAACGTTCGAAAAGTGAAATGATAAGAAATCATGCTTCGCGATGAGATTGAGACTTTAAATTTGGTGTATGGGTAAGTCGTTCAAAAGGAAGAAAGTGTGCAATTTGTGGAATTGTAATGCTAACTTTATGAGCTTCCAAATTTTCAGATATTTCACTTTGTAAGCGCACCTTCCATTACTTTCAAGTTCTTGGATCACTCATATGTAGCTGTCAAGGTTCGTATTTTACAAATAAAAATACGTTTTAATTAAAAATAACACTTTGTTTAAATTTAATCTTAATATTTAAAATTGCATTTCTACTTATTCTTTACAAAAAAGAAATCTTATTTCGTTGTCTTTATAACACTCAACTAGGTAAGGAAGGGCGTATCCAGGGTGTGATTGGGCGTCTAGTCTCCCTTCGAAATCCTAAACTGTAAAGGGTCTTTTGAATATATGGGATCTTTTGCATACAAAAAATTATCGATGTGAAAACTACTGACGAAAATAAATTATAGCGGACTCCCTCTGAAAAAAATTCTATATACACTCACAGAGCTATACTCTCCATTAATTAAAATAAAATGCATATGTTGCCAATTACATTTTGAGAAATTATTATTTTATTATTTGTCATGCAGCTATTACAGTACTATCCACACTGAACATATTGCCAAACCTACTTCAAAACTCAAGGAGGAAAATATCGGCTTTATTCTTCGGCTTTATTAGTTTTCGAGGGTATAGAATTCGAGATCGCAGCTGAACAGTGTCTTCTCCGAAGATAACGGAGTCTAAATTTAAATAAAGTCAGCTGAGTTCGAAAATGTCCGAAAGCTAATGTGAAAAAGTGAGACATTCAAATAGGATTCATGTATGAAGAAAATTTTAACTTCGTGATAGGCTAAACCAAATCATTGGGAGTTTTTTGGCCAATCAGGATGCGTAAACAGACAACATACATGAAACTTATTCGGCGATTGTAAAATGAGAGGGGAATTTTTTTTTTCGTGTTTAGTTCACATCTGGCAATATTAAAATTATTTCTTCAAAATGGCAACATCGTCTCATCTGTTAATTTAAAATGAAAATAAATATAAGAATTTCTCTTTTTTAACATAACATTGTAATTTTAAAAACTAAAATATTTTTTTTTGAAAATTCTGTTATAACGACTGCTTTTTTTAATTTATGACACTGAGAATAGATTGTTTTAAAAGCATTAAATAATGTCGGATACTTTGTTACAATCAACATTTAACACAAGTTTATTTTGGATGGTTACATGCTGTGGTATTCTAGGATCATTCATACCAGTTTTGGTCAAAATGGTAATAGTTATATAGCAAAATTGGTTAATTATTTTAGTAAAAAATTATACATTTGTACAAATCAGAGGAAGCATGTCTCAATATTATTTTAAAGAACAAATAAGCGTATTCAAAATCTTGGTTTCCAGGTATTTTTTATGAATGGAGCAAAGCATGGATTGACTGTTCAAAACATTTAGTGAGCACAAGGAATTTGTGGAATGAGGAAGTTATTCAATAACATACTTAAAAGTTAGATGTTCATAATAAATCCTTTTACCTAAAAAATGAAAATAATAGCAAATATTTCGATATTTATAAAATTCTCTATTGATTAAAATAAAGGAAATATAAATGAACAAGGTATTTCAGTGTTAAACCAACTACACTTAAAAATTAGGAACTAACGTTTTGTACAATTGTAATCACATGTTAAGTGAAAGCGCCCAGCAACAAAATAGGTGTGTTCTGTTTTGGCATTAAACATTATGGGTGGTTCATTGCTCAATGCACAAATGGTTTAATTTAACTTTTGTAAAATAAACCACGCATTCTACTTGAAAGTGAAAGCCTAATTTTTACAGTGAAAAGTTTAATTTGGATTAATGTGGTTCAACTGGATTCAATTGCAACAGCAATATATTTAGTGCATTATATTTAGATTTAGTAGCATTATATTTAGTGATGTTTTGAAGATCATTATTTATAGCATTAGATATAATATTAAATGTTTATAGAAATTTTATCAGGTGCAACCTATTTTTTAATTTATGAATCAATATGTTTAACATTTAAACTATTTAAATAATTTACATGTTTTAAATGTAAATTAGGATATTGGTAAATTTAAAAGTTAAAAGTATTTTTCTGAATTCTAAATGTAAAAAGTATTTTGTGTACTTCTCAATTCATATATACTAATTTTCTATTTTGTTGAATGCATTTTCTGTATTGTTGAATGTCTTAATTTTACAAAAATTTTAATAGTTTTTGCAAGTTATCACCAGAGAGACAGAGATGGAAGCAAATCTTCGCCGACAAGTATGTGATTTAAAAGCTGAATTAGGAAGCATTAGTATGGTAGATGAATTTGCAAAGTATGCTAAGATAAAAAGAAAAGTCAATAAAGTTACAGATGAACTGTCACATCAGTGTAAGTATTTTATTCAAATGTTAAATCTGTAGAAATGTCAAAAAAACTGAATATTAATGTAGTTTATAGTAGCTGCAAGCAGCACAGTTGATTTTCAAAAAATTTTAACTTGAAATAACTTATTTGCAGTAGCTGTCGACCATGTATCCACCTGCTACATATGTATACATTTTGCTTGCACCATATTGCATGGGCATAATACACCCAAATAAGTGATGAGCTAAATACGTTTTCGCTTGCTGCCCTAGATCTACAGATTCTCCCTGGGCAATGTTGGATATGGATTCTCTGTTTGACTCTTTGAAGTACTTACTCCTTACTAATTAGAGTGGCAGTTGACGTTTGGCATATGCTTCATTCAAAATAGCAACTTTTTATTATTACTTTTTAAACTCTAAAGTTTGAAGTAAATTGTCATATTTTAGCTTTGGCAGAACTCCAGTTTCCAGTTAGCAAACATATCTCATCCAGAGAGCAATCATTTAAAAAATGTAGTGAGCGCTTCTAAATAAATCTTTTTTATTATTAACTAGAACAAATTACCTGGCATTGCTCAGGTATTAAATAAACTCTTGTTACTACTCAATTCACCAATCACGCTATCCGCAAAGAAAAGGTTCAAAACCTCTAGGAGAGCTCAGGAAGTTTCTTCCTGAATGCCAAGAATCCATCCATTATTATGCACAACTTGTTTACCCCTATTTAAAATGGATCTGATCCAGAGAAGGGGAACACTGAATCTCCATTGAAGGGCCAGACAGTCCTTTGCTATGACTGAATGTGATCACTTAAAAAATTATGAAATTAAAAAAAAAAAAAAATTGCTTGAATGCTGATATATATGCCGCATTTTTAGCCAAATTATAGAATGGTTCTAATCTTAATGGTGGTTTTTTGGATGCAATGATATGATTTTTAGATCATGTAAAAATGCAAATTTTGATGTATTTAAAAAAAAAATGAATGTCAAGAGAGATGAAAACTGTGATAATATTTTGGGTCGCTAAGGAATTGATTTATGTGAATATTAGCCAAAATCATTATAACTCTGACTGAAACATAAAATAACTAAATAGCTAATTTGAAAATTTAAAATATAACACCGAGGTGCATATTTTTGGACCTTTAAGTACCTGTGTACCAAATTTCATGTCTGTATGATTCTTAGATTTATCAGTAAAGACTGCACACACATACAGATAGCTTCTTTTATTATGTAAGATATTAGAAAGAAAATGTTCTCATTTTTGCACGGGAGTTAAAGCAAGGTAATTATATAAAATAACAAAATAAAAATTCGTGCACATTGGAACAATGGGCATGAAATGACCCCCTCACAAAACCAAAACCCGTCCCTTGTGGAGACTCTGTATTCTATGTTAAAATGTAATGACGGAATCCATTTTGTAACACAAATAAATTAAAATACTTGAAATTATAAAAATATTCCTTTAAACTTTAAATTTATTACTGTCTCAGTGAATTTCCACTCCATTTCAGTCAAATTTTAGCACAATACTCATAATGATAATGTATAATAAAAAATTAAAAATATTAGGACTTTTAAATTGCCAAAGATATAAAACCTGTAAAAATGCACTATAATATCAATAGATGACATTAGTTATCAAAAGTCGAAGGTTCCTTTTAATATCAATTTCGACCTGCTCCATTTCTCTATGTGTTTCAACCTCTACCAAAGTCCAAAGCATGCTAGATTCATTCAAAAAAGTCAGACATGCCTCAGATAAAAAAATTATGATTGATGGATTTATGAATTTTTTTTTTTTTTTTTTTTTTTGAGTATTCTGTGATATTTTAACTAGGTGCTGAAAAAATAATGCATGGTGCATCAATTATATATATCGTAATATAAATATCTGGGAGGTTTAAAATGCACGTAAAGTATATATATTTTTTTAATTCATTAAAATTTGTCGATTCAGCGTATGGACTCTGTTCAAAGTTTGTTTGAAAGAGAATTTTTTTATCTCCCCAGTGGTATCAAGATGGAAACTCTGTGATAATATTTTCGGTCGCTAAAGAACCAATATATGTGAATATTATCTAAATCATTATAATTCATACTAAAACATAAAATAACTGAAAAACTAATTTGAAATTAAAATAATAAATAAATACACCTATTCGTGTTCTAAAGTACCTGTGTACCAAATTTCATGGTCGTATGATGCTTAGATTTCCCATTACAGACTTCACACACATACATACACATATAGACATCTTTCTTTATTATGTTAGATGTTTGAAAAAAAGTATTTGAGTTTTTTATAAAAAATATCAAAGTGATTTGTTAAGCCATTTAATTTTTTAAATACTCTTTACTTTAAAAATTATTTCCCCAATTTTAGGAAAAAAGTAAAAGTACCCCTTAACAAACTGTTTATGGTGATCTATTTGTCCTTTATAGAAGCAGGCATAGGAAAATTAGTGACTATAATAGTTTCAAGCACATTATGGTCCTTCATCAAGTAATAGAAAAGAGTGTCCTGGTTGAAAGATTAAATACACCTGCTAAGGCACCAGGCACAGAATAAACAATTAGAGCATAAATAATAAAGAATGACACATTTACCTTTATAATCAAAACAAACCAATAAATATTGCTACTCTCATCATAAATATTGCTACTGTTGCTTATTTCCATACTTTGCTACTTAGATTCTATTTTTCACATTTTACTATTTACAATAGTTTTTCTTCCTCTCATCATTTTCTTATTTTTGCTAGTATTTTATTGATTTTATTAATATATTTTGTTCAGTTCTATTTTAAATCTCATAGCAGTATTCGATCTTATTTTTCTGTATCCAGTGGATGTATAAGTGTGAATAGAAGTGGCTTTGTTGCCAAGACAGCTGTCATATTGCTTTTGGTTATATTTTTATTGTCTATTGCTTTAGTTTTGATTTTGAAGGCTGATGTATCATTTTTCGTTGATTCCACTCTGATCATTTATTCTTTGTTACCTTCTTAATTGTATTTAATTTTTTAATTAGTGGGTACATACAGTTTTATTTATTTGTTTATTTTTATTTTATTTTATTTCTTTATGAAAAGCACTCCAGCTCATAGCCAGCACTTGAAACAATTGCCATTACCTAATTTTTATATATCTGCTGATATTAAGGAATATGTATAATTAAGAAAGTTATGCCATGACATTGTTTTCATTTTACCACTTAAGTAGCAGTGCTCAGGACACCTGGTTTTAAATGCTTCTGACCCCATTTTAGGAAAAAATAGTTAATAAAATGTATTCTGTTTTTCATCTCAATTCTGAAAATTGTAATAACCTATATCTGAGCATTTTATTGTGTGTAATATCCAAGCTGTAAGAGAACCGGGAAAGCCCTATTTCCTCCATGTTAAATTCACCATTTTTATGCACTTTTTCTCAAACTATTAAAGCTGAGTCTAAAATATTTATCCCTTATCAGAGGGGTATGTTTTACACATTTTAACAGCTCATTTTTCTCTATATAAAAATTATGATTTAATATTTTTTAACTGTGAATCACTTTTCATATAGCATTTTTCATCACATTTAATTTCCTTTAAAAAAAATATTTGTATAAATCTTGAAATCCTTGTATCAAAATGTTCAATATTACATAACAAATTTATCATAAAAATTAAGTCATTAAATTTGATAGGGTTTGAGAAAAAAGAATATGAACCTGTAAAATTAATGTTTTAAGAAAAACATATTTAAAGTGTATGGTAGCTAGAGTGGCTGTGAGGTGGTTCAGTAAAAATCCTAAAACTTTCAAACTTCTACTTATTCAATATCATTGATACATCATTTTAGTGATGTATCTGTGGTGCATTCTTTTAAAGAGAACATTTTGTACTATTTTATGCAACAATAAAATAAAAATATATACTTTTTAATCGATTTTTGCTTTCCCGGTCCTTTTAATATATATGTCTGTGATATTACAGATCCATGAGTGTGAAGAACAAATTGTAATAACCAGTATTGCAAAGTAATAATCAAAATTATCAGCTATATCCAATCTCATTATAAATGGGTTCCACTGTATTTAATTTTAATGAAGAATTTTGTACATGTTTAATAATTCTCCTGGGGTCATTTTAGGTTTTTGACTTTTTCTGCTATTTCCAAAAAAAAAAAAAAAAAAAAAAAATCACAAGCCTAATCATTGTCCAAGAAAGGAATTTTTGTGTTAAATTCATATAATTTCATTTTCATTCTAATATTCTGGTTGATTCTTTATTTTAGCTGATATAAGGAGCACATATACTATGAAAGTCCGCTTATTTGTTACTGCTGCATTGTATGCCATTATGGTAAGTGTTCATGTTTTCTTTTATATTATACTTGATAAATGAATGAATGTATAATATTATCAAGAGCAAAAAGTTTTTATGTAAAAGACTATTCTAATCAGTTTGTTTGGTAAATTTCAGACATTTTAGTGTCTTTCTTTTATTTTTAATATTTCTTTCTGCATTATCTCATCTATGATGATAACTGTTTTGTTAATTTTGAAAAGTATTCATTATTTCAACTGTTTAAAAATTTTCTAAATATGTGTTATTTAAAGTATTCAAGTGCTTTTAAATTATATCACATGCATTATTTTCTTTGCCTTTTATCTAGCTTGCCTGTACCTAATTTTATAATAATTAAAATGATTTATTATACTTGACAAAGCCAGCTTTGTTATTTTTGTAATAAAATTTTGATTAAGTGACTTGTAAAAATTAGTATCATAATTACTGCAGACCTGGTCATCTCTCAGCCTGGTCAAATGAAGTTTTTATTCTCAAACTACTTTATTTCAATTTCAGGGGTCAAGCTGTCTTGCCCTTGCAGATCTTCATTATAATATAGACTTCAATTTATGCATAGTTTTGATTAAAAAGTGCCCTCAGATAAAAGCAGATCATTGAGCATAGCATTTTTTGTTTTATTGGAAGCCCTTCTAAATATCATTATAGGTCAGTTCCACTGTAACTGACGTAACAATCAATACAAGATTTATGCCTTCTTTAAACCAGGAAACATTTACTAAAAATGATAGAGTAAAACTTTATGCTTTAAAATATTTATTACCTATGGTTATCATATAGCAACTTTAAAAAAGAATTTCTTGCAATGAATATACCTCTATAATTTCGTTTTAAAGATTGTGTAACTGGTGTACGTAATTGGACAAGATGTATTTGCTGATTCAGTAAAAAGTTAAATACTATCAAAATGTTAAAGCTAGAATGGCGTCTTTTGCTTATAAATAATACTAAATAACTGATAGACTAATTACAAACACATTTATATTTTATTTATCAATCATAACTTCAAAAATTACAATATCTTTTGTAACTGATGTAACATGCTTTTGTAACTGATGTTACTGTATCAATTTCTTATAATGTCACATTATTTTTGTAGTGCATTTTTATTCCTGGATATTGTTATATGAAATCTAAAGTTTTTTACTAATACACATGACAATTTAAACATTTAAATCCTCTGAGAATAGGCAATAATCTGAATATTTATTTTAGAACAAAAATGAGACTTCTATGTAGAATTGATATTATCATTTTATTTTTTGTTCAATTATAGTTTGTTAAATTATTGTTTGAGGGTGAGGAGTTAAAGGTATTTTGATTCAAATTTTTACTTATTGTATCATACCTCGCAAGCACACAGAGACAGATATAATTCTAAAAGTGTTTTAAATGTGTTGAGGTGGTTTTAAAACTTGTTTTTTCACCCTTAAAAAATTTAAGAAATCAGTATAATATTATATGAAATAAATAGTAAAAATCAGTATTTCTGAACCTAAACAAGGCATATTTTCTGTAATTGAACATAATTGTTAGAATTTTTTATTAATGTAATTCTTATAGAATGGAAAGAAGAAAGACACCCCTAAATTTTTTTTGTCTCCAAGCTCTATACATCTTAATTCAATTTTTAGTTCTTGTCACATGGCTTACTTACTTTTTTTGTAAGTAGGGTATTTTAATACTTTGTAATATTAAAAAGAAAAATGGACGTGTACGGTGTACCACATCCAGGATTACAGCTGAAATTTATTTGCTTTTTTAATCTTGTGCATTGCCAACAAATTTCAGCCATGATCCTAACCGGTCTATTTGGTTAATAAGAAACAAATAAAAAGAAAAATAGTCAGTAAATTCCTCATGTCATTTGCTAATTTCTTCATTTCATAAGATGGAATCATTTCCAAAACTACTTTCTAAAATATAATTTATCTAAAATACATGTCTCTATATTTTAAATACATGTCATTATTGATAATTTTTTTTTACAAAAATTTTGGTCACCTTCATTCAGATTGTTAAATATTTTTTTAATTAATTCCGTACAAGTTTTGTAATAGGGTTCCTGTGTACTTCTGCCGATTAATATTATTAATTACTAGCAGCATACCCATTCTTCGTACGGAGTATATAATATAAAAAAAAAATCACAATCATGTGCAAATTCACTAAATGACATTTTTAATCAAAATATTCTGTTAAAATATTTAATTTAATGCTCCTAAAAAGAAGTTTAAGAATCTCTGTTCTCGCTATACAAAATTATCTTCATGGGCAGATCTGAAGAATAAAACATCCTGGCCCCTTTTGAAAGCAAATTTACTAAAAATATGGAATTGAATCAATATATGCAAAAAATCAATATATGCAGCGTTAAAATTGTATGGGACCCTTACTACTTATGTATGCAAATATTAGAAGATATAACCTGTATTAGCAGATTACATATATAAATTAAAAATATCAATAAACCAGTAATCTTTAAACCTGAAGGCAGTAATTGATTCCAATATATGCCAAAATGAAAGTGCTAAAATTATATGGGAAGATATACCCATCCTACTTATAATATCATAGATTAGAAGACATGTCCAAGTGTTAGTGGAAGATTGCCCATATTACGATATGAGTCTGAAAAATCTTTGCCAAAATAAAACAGATAACGTAATAATTTGAAAATATTAATAATCCCCCCCCCCCCCCATAATCCTCATACCAGAAGGCCATACTTGATTCCAATATATGTCAAAATATATGCCAATATACCTGTACTACTTATATTCTCGTAGATTAGAAGATATACCCGTGCATTTGTAGAAGATTACTCATACAACGCACAATATATGAGTTTCAATAATTTTTGCCGCAATAAAACAATGGCATAATAACTTGAAAATATCGAGAATCTCTGAATCAACAATCCCCGAAAATATCAATAATAATAATGTTTAAACCTGAAGACCATAATTGATATTATGCAGTCAAAAATGCAATGGCAATGAAACTTATTTTATATACATATCTTCATTATTCAAATCGGAAAAGGTTTAATAAAATCATCTGCCACATAAACACATTGGGTTTAAATCCACTGCTAAGCGACATGATATTATTTCCTTCAAATAAATTGGTGGAAAAAATATCGTCTGAATAATGCAATCGCTATGGAAGGTTTGGCGACATTTTAAAAAATTGACAAATTGATGAAACATCATCACAATACTATCCCCTAACAAAATACAATTCATTAATTCATTTCATTTATTTAGCACAATTTTATCAATTTCAAGATATTTTTAAAATTTACAAATATTTTTTTCAATTTGGTGACATTTTAAACATTCGCTAAATGTGTTACTAAGTAGTACAGTTGGACTGACAGACAAATGCTAATGAAACATCATGTTAGTACACTCTTCTAACAAAACAAAATAAATTTCATTGATTTGCGCCGTTTCCAACAATTTGGCGACATTCTGTCAATTTGGCAACGTTTAAAAAAAGTTACCAAGTTAGCAATATCTCGCCAAATTTGTAGCTCTGAATTTGCAAATCTAAATAAAACATCCTGATCCCGTTTGTATATGCTAAATGATAACCCTAAAGTTGTATTAGAAGATATACCCGTTCTACTCTTTTTCTGTGTCAACAATTGGCTAAATGAATATATTAGCTAAACACAATATATGAGTTTATTAGCTAATTACAATATATAAGCTTGAACACTCTTTGCCCAAATAAATGAAAGAGATGTATGCAGTCCTCAATTAATATAATTAAAAGAAAAATCAAACTGTTCATTTATAAGATATATTTTAATATCCATTTATTTATTATTCAAATCGAAAAAATAATAATAAACATTAACAAACACTTTTAATTTAATTGTTTTGTCGAGCAACATGATATAAGATATAATCTTCATAAAATGCTAATAATTAAATTACCATTTTGATTTCTTAATACTTTTCATTCTTGAGTAAAAGCTTGTGAAAAATAATCCATGGTGATAGATTTTCCATTTAAATTCATGCTTCAAATAATTCATGTTTTCATAAAGTGACTAATTAGCACAAAAATCTTCCACCAAACTCAAAGATAAAGTTTGAATTCACTTTCACGTTTTAAACAAACGATTTCCAACCTTTTCATTTGGAGGAACCAGGGAGTTAGAAAGTAGAACTCCTAGGGAATAATTTTGTTTTTCATTAATATCTGGACAACCGCATGACTTACAAACTGAAAACTTGGACTAAACTTAAGTGGGATTATTTTAAGGCTACCCACAAAATTTCTTTAAATTCCATTCAGCCTTTCTCCCGTGATGATGAGACAAACAAAAGTTTTGTTTTTCACTAATATCTTGAAAACCACTGGTCGCAGAAACTCAAAACATGGACTAAATTTTAAGTGGGGTTATTTCAAGGCTACCCATAAAATTTCATCAAATTCGGTTTAGCCGTTCTCTTGTGATGATGGGACAAACAAACAGACAGACAGACAGATTTTCAATTTTATTTATATAGATTATACAAACCCCTAACAAAACATAGTTTACAACCTTTAGACCCTCTCCGCATGACAAAACTACCTATCACACAAGCAGTAAAACTTACTATATTTTGAATCATCAAGAATATTAAATTAATAATTCCGTTAGAGCAACAAGGATTATCAAAGAAAGTAAATATAACTTTTGAGATATTGAATTTTCATCAATTTGTTACATTTCTTAAAGTTTCCATGTTAAAGTTTCCATGTTTCCATGTTTTGTTACATTTCTTAAAGTTAGTGTTGTCTATATTGTGCCAAATTTGTCATCAAATTTATCATTATGAAAAGTCTGTCATTTGAAAAGTCTGTGGTTATAGCGAGTGACCCCTGGTCATGACCAAAGCCTTTGAAACCTAGTTTCATTTATCTTGGTAATAATCGCTGTTGTTTAAAAAATATTTTAGCCACAATATAAAAACTTTCAAATTGCAAGATTCTGAAGAAAAAAATAAGTACTTTCAAACACTGTACAACAAAATGTAAAAATTAAGTAATTTTAAGGGTGCTTAATATTTCAAACTAAATTTTAGTACGTTTAAGATGCATACAAACCCTGTTCAGGGACTATAAGCACCTTGATCCACCCATTTCTAAGTAACCACCAAATTCAGATGAAAGATGTTATGAGCCGCAACTTCCATCGCAAGTTTGGGGGGGGGGGGTACAATTTGAAAGTCACATGATAGAAATCATCCAATCAAGAGGTTGACAGTTTGAAAACAATAGACTGACATGCAAGTTGTATTTTAGCACAGTTGTTTCTTCACAGTTCCAACAAAGTTAAAATATGAGAAGCAGGACATATGATGTGAAAGCATTTCATCTGAATCTGGACCTAGCTCTGTCTCTCACACTTAGAGTGCATTTGAAAACTCAACCCTCTGGTCATTCCAGTTACGACCAAATATATCACAGTTGTTTCTTCTGTTATCTGGTTATTCAGCAGAAAAAAATACAGTACAGTTAATCTATACAGTTCAAGACAGCATTTTTAGTGAAAACAGCCAAAAAAAGTCTTCTGCACATCACATAACTATATAATCCTGATAACAGTGGGAAATTTTCGGTCATTTGTTTATAGTCAAACTGTGGCCAAAATATGTTTTTAAGCAACAGCGATTATTACCAAGATAAATGAAGCTAGGTTTCAAAGACTTTGGTCATGACCAGGTGTCACTCGCTATAACCACAGACTTTTCATTTTCATATACATGGAAACTTTAAATATTGTCTATATTGTACCCTATTTGTCATCAAATTTATCATTATGAAAAGTCTGTCATTTGAAAAGTCTGTGGTTATAGCGAGTGACCCCTGGTCATGACCAAAGCCTTTGTAAACCTAGTTTCATTTATCTTGGTAATAATCGCTGTTGTTTAAAAACATATTTTGGTCACAGTTCGACTATAAACAGAATGACCGAAAATTTTCCCCTGTTATCAGGATTATATAGTTATGTGATGTGCAGAAGACTTTTTTTGGCTGTTTTCACTAAAAATGCGGTCTTGAACTGTATAGATTAACTGTACTGTATTTTTTTCTGCTGAATAACCAGATAACAGAAGAAACAACCGTGATATATTCGGCCATAACTGGAATGACCAGAGGATTGAGTTTTCAAATGCACTCTAAGTGTGAGAGACAGAGCTAGGTCCAGATTCAGAGGAAAAGCTTTCACGTCATATGTCCTGCTTCTCATATTTTAACTTTGTTGGAACTGTGAAGAAACAACTGTGCCAAAATACAACTTGCATGTTAGTCTATTGTTTTCAAACTGTCAACCTCTTGATTGGATGATTTCTATCATGTGACTTTCAAATTGTACCCCCCCCCCCCCCCCCCCCAACTTGCGATGGAAGTTGTGGCTTATAACATCTTTCATCTGAATTTGGCGGTTACTTAGAGATGGGTGGATCATGGTGCTTATAGTCCCTGAACAGGGTTTGTATGCATCTTAAAAGTACTTAAATTTAGTTTGAAATATTAAGCACCCTTAAAATTACTTAATTTTTACATTTTGTTGTACAGTGTTTGAAAGTACTTATTTTTTTCTTCAGAATCTTGCAATTTGAAAGTTTTTATATAGGCTTTATGCTGCGAAAGACCCAGACCAACCGACTCACCCTAGGGTATGAGCAACTGGTTAAGTGTCCGGAGGCCACTTAACCAGTTGCATAAAGCTGTAACTAAACTTTATGTTCTTTAAAATCATATTTTTTGTTAGAACTTCATGTTTTATGTAATAAACACATTGTTATGTGTTGGGTTATACTTTTGGATAGTTAATAATTTTGTTTTTAGTTTAAATGTGTTCAGGGGTCTTATTTACATAGCCATTCTCTTTTAGTTATCCATTTTCCAATTGTTTAGGTTTTGATATTCTTCTGTTCAAATATATTGTATTCCATAGGTTTTGTGTTAAAAACGGCAAAAGTTCGTTCTTTTTAGGTTTTAGCAATTTAAATTTATTTAAATTTGCTAATTTGCAATTCCATTTATTGCCCTTTTTATTCCCTTTAATTTGATTCCAAATTTATTGCTCTCGGTTAAAAATTGGTTAATTCATCGCAATTTTACAGTTTTATTCTATTTTCAGCTTTTTAAGTATTTCAGAATCGTCCATATTTAAATTATTGCCAAATTCGTATATTTCCAAATCGTTTCACTTCATTTCTTTTTAATTTTCGTCTGCTCTGAAATTCCATTTCTCTTCTTTAAAATTTCGAGTTTTTAATTGGTTGACCGTAATATTAAAATCGTCTGTCATTAATTATTTTATCGTTCATCGATAATTTTGTTTACAATCTGTGGCAGCGATGTTTCGCAGTATATAAGCAAATCGCGCACTTTTTCGATCTCTTTTACGCTCTTTTTCACTTTTCTTCTGCGTATGGATTAGAACAAGGGGATGTAAGCTATTAAGCTGTCCTGTGCCGTTAGGCACACATTCTGTGGAATGTCTTTTTTCGCGACTTTTATGTTTGTTCGTGTTTAATTTACGATGTCCAGCCCACGATTCTTGTTTCCTGCTATGACTTAAGTGCGTACTCTTAACGCTGCATATAAAATAAAATGTTTATCCCGGCTAATTAAACGTCTGATCTGTTATGAAGTTGTAGCGTCTTCAATCTGTTTTTCCCGCCGTGGAGGCGAGGTTTATTCTAAACAGTTGGGAGCATCCGAAATTATTGTGTCTACAAGCTCTCGCCTGCCATGTGGATTTGAGAAGTGCTCTGTTGTTTATCGTTGTCAGTGTGCATTCTTTAAATGACGTATTGAGTCGGCATTTCCATATGATATTACTGGACTATATGCTCGGCGTTTAGTACTGATGAGTAAAGAAGTGTCCATTGTTTCCAATGAAGAAATCGTTGATTGAGGTTTGGTGCTGATCGAATTTTCGACGTTGAGGAGCTTGCTGTCGTGTGAACGGTCCTTCTTTTGGACAGGAATGGATGTTTTTCCTCGTGATTAAGCGATTGGACTTTTGCCTTTCCATCTTCGTCTCATCTGTTGGGATCTGATGCATCCAGCATGTTCCATGACGGCTCTACATCCGGGTGATATCTTTTAAATGCTGATTTTTATTTGCTTCTGTCGGTTTAGACTATTTATTTTAAAGTTTAATTGTGTTAGTAGAATAAGACCCCTTTAGACTTATACTTTAGGTCATCTAAACCTGTGGTTAAGTTTAACTTTTGTTCTAAATTTCCCTTTTGGCTAACTGATGTTCTTTTATCCCAAATTTAGTTTTGATAAATAATTGAATAAGTTTAATATTGTTAACTTTAAAATTTAATATTCTAACGTTTTTCTACCACTATACGACCGGCCATTCCATTTATTTTTATTATTTAAGATGTTTGATTTTAGTTAATGAGATGTAAAATGTTTTAAAAATTCTTTTAAAATAAAGTTTAAAATTTTAATAAACGTTAGATTTTGAAAACCTAAATTCTGTGTTCTCTCTCTCTTTTACTTTAATGCATGTTTTTTATATTTTTAGGAAAGTTCCATTTAATTACATGTAGAGTACATATTTGTACACGTAGGGAAACTGGTCAATAGGTCAACTTTCAGTTTATTTAAGAATTCAGTTTATTTAAGACTTTCAGTTATATTTCTAAAATGTTTTCAGGTGAACTCACTTGAGAACTTTTCACTTGAGAACTTTTTCAGAGTGTATTTCAGTGTTTTCAGATTTATGTTAGATGAACTTTACAAATTTCAGATATTTTAGAGAATATTTTTTTAAGTGTTTTCAGAAGAATGATTTTTAGGTTTTAAGAACCTTTAGTAAGACAGTGGAAAATTTAGAATATTTTGAATGATAGAATGTTTGTTTTTAGTATATCATAATGCCCTTCTCTTCTTCCCCCCCCCCCCCCAACAATTGGCGCCGTTTGACCAGTCTAGGGGCTTATTCATGCTAACTGTAATATATGTTCTTAATAATTTTTGTTCTTAAAAATGAAATTTCCGTAAACTGATTCCATACTTGTTTATTCTAAAAGTAATTACTATTGAGATTTTGATAAGATTTTAAACTAAGGCTGGATATTTTAGAATGTTCTTGATTTAAATTAGAGGAATTTATTTTAATATTTTGATTAAAATTGAAATTTTAGGATTAATTTAAATATTTTCATTTAGAATTTTTTGAAGAAATTTTTGGATTTGACTTTTTCATTTAGAATTTTTATTTAAGCATTCTTTAATTTAAGTTAATTTGATTTGAGTTTTATTATTTGAAGTGTTTGAAATTAAATTTAATTCATAAGTTTAGGAAGTTTTAAGTATTTGAAGAACGCACTTTATAGTATTTACATTTTTTGTTCTAATCCCATCTCATTAACAATTTTTTTATTTTGATGTTCTTATAACCCACGCTCCCAGCAGCACTTAAAATTGTTTTGATGAAATAGAATGAAATTAATTGAGTAAATTTAATGAGAATATTTTTTTTTTATTAAGTTAAATTGTATAGAATTAAAGCAGTAGTTTTTCGACTTAGAATTTTTTATGTTCTGATTTGGAATTGAGATTTAAATGCTCACTGATATGTGAATGTAGATGATGAAATACTGGTGATTAATTGAAAAATTGGGTAATGCAGGTGTTTTTACACTCCAATATGAGTGTGACATAAATATCAACTTGAGTTATCTTGTTCTTCACATTGATCATGTGTTTGGTTTTCACACTCAAATAGAGTGGTGATAAAATCAGTTTGTTTGTTCTTAATTCTGAATCTGATATTTTAATGCTGTATTTAAAAATTTTTTGGTCGTTAAAGTGGAAAAATTTATTTTATTATAGGAGAATTAAATTTTTTTAAGTGGAATATTTAAAATTGTGCAATGCAATTTGAGTTCTTTTGGTTTTGAAATTTAAATGGGAATTTGTAACATGATTTTTTCTTTGGTATTTTGTTTAAAGTAATGTGATACACTTGGCAGTTAGTGAATTTAAATGTACTACTTATACTTGATGGATATTTTTGTGCTATTTTTTTGGGTTCAAAAAAGATTCACAACCTTTGAGAGGACTCACAACCCTCGGCCCCTTGTCTTAATTTTTTTTGATTTTTATGAGAATTTTTTTGAGATTTCCAGAGTTGCAGTTATGATATTTGAGTTTATTGTTGTTGAGAGTGCAAGATGTTGCACAATAATTAGTAGAATCGCGTTTATTGATATTGGTGTAAAATGATGCATAAGGTCATTTTAATGTATATTTGTATTTTGAACGATCTAATTTGCCAAGTAATCAGTTTATAGTATAATTTGTAAACAAGTCGGTTAAATTTGTGTTCAGTTCCAAATTGTTAGGGAATTGAGTTTGTTATTTTGGGGTAAATATTCCACAATTTTTTTTGTTTGTAACTTGAGCCAACTTTGATATTATTATTTAAATTGAAAATTATGCTTCGAATAATTGTTTTCTTTGTAGAGGAGGAGATTCATGATGAATTTGTTGATTTGTATTTATTGGTTGTTATGTTGAAGGTACCATTTCAAAATTTATTGTTTAGAATATTGGAATTCTTTGGCTGGTCCAAAGTTTTCGTTAAAATTTATGTTTATTCATGACAGCTAATGATATAGAGATCTGTTTATTATTTTTCTACTACTTCTCTTTGATGACGTATTTGTTGGAGCATTTTAAAATGAATTAATGAATTTTCATAGTCTAGAGTTATAGTGAAGTTAAAGAATTTAATGTTGAATCTATATGTATGTTTAAGAGTTTAGACGAAATGTTGAGAAATATGATAATTGTTATTATGAAAGTGTTTAGTGAAGTGATTATTTGATTATGGATTTATTTATAAGGAATTTGATTTTTATATGATTTTTATGGCTCATGTTACAGATGTAGTTGAGATTTTGATTTCTTTTTTCTCTCCTTCGTTTCGCGATATTTTGTCATGTGTTAGCTAAAATTTTTCATTTTTCAAATGAAAAATTTTTTTGGGACGTTCGAAGGAGTTGTTGGGTTATACTTTTGGATAGTTAATAATTTTGTTTTTAGTTTAAATGTGTTCAGGGGTCTTATTTACATAGCCATTCTCTTTTAGTTATCCATTTTCCAATTGTTTAGGTTTTGATATTCTTCTGTTCAAATATATTGTATTCCATAGGTTTTGTGTTAAAAACGGCAAAAGTTCGTTCTTTTTAGGTTTTAGCAATTTAAATTTATTTAAATTTGCTAATTTGCAATTCCATTTATTGCCCTTTTTATTCCCTTTAATTTGATTCCAAATTTATTGCTCTCGGTTAAAAATTGGTTAATTCATCACAATTTTACAGTTTTATTCTATTTTCAGCTTTTTAAATATTTCAGAATCGTCCATATTTAAATTATTGCCGAATTCGTATATTTCCAAATCGTTTCACTTCATTTCTTTTTAATTTTCGTCTGCTCTGAAATTCCATTTCTCTTCTTTAAAATTTCGAGTTTTTAATTGGTTGACCGTAATATTAAAATCGTCTGTCATTAATTATTTTATCGTTCATCGATAATTTTGTTTACAATCTGTGGCAGCGATGTTTCGCAGTATATAAGCAAATCGCGCACTTTTTCGATCTCTTTTACGCTCTTTTTCACTTTTCTTCTGCTTATGGATTAGAACAAGGGGATGTAAGCTATTAAGCTGTCCTGTGCCGTTAGGCACACATTCTGTGGA
The DNA here is from genome assembly GCA_951213105.1 of Amaurobius ferox. Classification (NCBI taxonomy): domain Eukaryota; kingdom Metazoa; phylum Arthropoda; class Arachnida; order Araneae; family Amaurobiidae; genus Amaurobius; species Amaurobius ferox. The sequence continues at coordinate 90,069,118 of OX578153.1, forward strand.
ATGTCTTTTTTCGCGACTTTTAAGTTTGTTCGTGTTTAATTTACGATGTCCAGCCCACGATTCTTGTTTCCTGCTATGACTTAAGTGCGTACTCTTAACGCTGCATATAAAATAAAATGTTTATCCCGGCTAATTAAACGTCTGATCTGTTATGAAGTTGTAGCGTCTTCAATCTGTTTTTCCCGCCGTGGAGGCGAGGTTTATTCTAAACAGTTGGGAGCATCCGAAATTATTGTGTCTACAAGCTCTCGCCTGCCATGTGGATTTGAGAAGTGCTCTGTTGTTTATCGTTGTCAGTGTGCATTCTTTAAATGACGTATTGAGTCGGCATTTCCATATGATATTACTGGACTATATGCTCGGCGTTTAGTACTGATGAGTAAAGAAGTGTCCATTGTTTCCGATGAAGAAATCGTTGATTGAGGTTTGGTGCTGATCGAATTTTCGACGTTGAGGAGCTTGCTGTCGTGTGAACGGTCCTTCTTTTGGACAGGAATGGATGTTTTTCCTCGTGATTAAGCGATTGGACTTTTGCCTTTCCATCTTCGTCTCATCTGTTGGGATCTGATGCATCCAGCATGTTCCATGACGGCTCTACATCCGGGTGATATCTTTTAAATGCTGATTTTTATTTGCTTCTGTCGGTTTAGACTATTTATTTTAAAGTTTAATTGTGTTAGTAGAATAAGACCCCTTTAGACTTATACTTTAGGTCATCTGAACCTGTTGTTAAGTTTAACTTTTGTTCTAAATTTCCCTTTTGGCTAACTTATGTTCTTTTTTTTCACAAATTCTAGTTTAGGCAAATAATTGTATAAGTTTAATATTGTTAACTTTAAAATTTAATATTCTAACGTTTTTTTTTTACCACTATACGACCGGCCATTCCATTTATTTTTATTATTTAAGATGTTTGATTTTAGTTAATGAGATGTAAAAGGTTTTAAAAATTATTTTAAAAGTGAAATTTAAATTTTAATAAACGTTAGATTTTGAAAACCTAAAATCTGTGTTCTTTCTTTTACTTTTAATGTTTTTATTTTTAGGTAAAGTGTCAATTTTTAATATTTTACAGGAGTACATATTTGTACACGTAGGGAAACTGGTCAATAGGTCCACTTTCTGTTTATTTAAGAATTCAGTTTATTTTTAGAATGTTTTCAGGTCAGAGGAACTTTAGAAGTTTTAGAACTTTTGCAAATTTCAGATATTTTAGAGTATTTCAGATGACATTTAGGTTTTAAGAACCTTGAGTAAGAAATTTGAGAACTTTTGAAAATTTGAGAATTGATTCAGAATGTTCTTTGTTTTTAGTATATATCATAATGCAACTTTCCCCCCCCCCCAACATGTCGTGTGAACGGTCCTTCTTTTGGACAGGAATGGATGTTTTTCCTCGTGATTAAGCGATTGGACTTTTGCCTTTCCATCTTCGTCTCATCTGTTGGGATCTGATGCATCCAGCAATTTTTACATTTTGTTGTACAGTGTTTGAAAGTACTTATTTTTTTCTTCAGAATCTTGCAATTTGAAAGTTTTTATATAGGCTTTATGCTGCGAAAGACCCAGACCAACCGACTCACCCTAGGGTATGAGCAACTTGTTAAGTGTCCGGAGGCCACTTAACCAGTTGCATAAAGCTGTAACTAAACTTTATGTTCTTTAAAATCATATTTTTTGTTAGAACTTCATGTTTTATGTAATAAACACATTGTTATGTAATAAATATAATGTCATGTAATAACATGATGTTATGTAATAAGCATGATGTAATTATGTAATAAACATCATGTTATCATGTTTATTCCACATTTCTTCCACTGTTTTGTATACATGTCATATTTTCTTATTAGTAGCATTTTTCTTTTTTGCATATATAATCAATACTAAAATTAATGTCTGATGTTAATCATAAATATATCACATTTTCTAATTTCCTAGAGACCTTTATTTACGGTGCTTAAAAGTCCTTGATTTTGAAATTTCACAATGAGTATAAACCCTGTTAAAAGTCCTTAAAAACTTCTTAATTTAAATTCTTAAGGATATTTAAATTGCTGCAATTTATACCAAAGTGCTTAATTTTTTTTCTATTGGAAAAATTGTCTCTCATCGAAGAGTGACAATCAGATCGAAAGTTGCTGGAACAATTTTTACTATTGCCATATGGAAAAAGGGTGATTTGATTCCCTGATTCTAATAATAGATTACTTCAGCACTCATAATCAGGGTCTCCTCGAAATATCAAAGATCCTTTTTGTGTAGCATTTATTACATTTTAGTTTATAATTATATCCATAACTGCCTGATTTTTCAATTAATAAAACATGCTGTTTTTTTTATTCATTGGTCTTTAATATACTGATGAATGGTTCATATTTTTCTTACATGTAATCATTCAAATAAAATATCATTAAAAATCTGCCTAATATTCTCAAATCAGCAAGATTCCAAATATGCCAATTTTGCTCAAATTTAAAGAATTTTTTATGAGTGACTGCAGAAATTTTTAGATGCATTGAGATTTCTGATATAGTATTGAAATTAAATGAATTTATTATGTGAACTTTGCTATAGCTTCATAATGTATTAATGTAACCTATTTCTTTCACAGTGTTTAAATTTTTTCTGTGATTTTTTCCTTAAAAAGTGATTAATTTTTTTAATGAGAAATGGCCAAGAACCTTGGCGGGGCAATCCCTTCTCTCTGAATAGTATATGAAGTTTACTGAGTAAAAAATTGCAAGAGTCTACCTTCATTGCAAGAGAAAATTTTAATGTGACATCAGATTTTATAATTTTTAAATTGTTTTGTTTAGTCGGTTTTAAAAATTAAAGCAACTAACTTTAAAATCAAAGGGGGAATGCTTTCTCTCATTTAGACCTTTGCTGTAATACTTAGAAAATAGTCTGATATTATGAGGTATGTTATTTATTGCAAGTGATTAGAATGGCTCGGGTGTAGCTTATAGGTGCACCTGAACTATAGGTGAGCTATAGGTGCACCTGAACTGACTTATAAGTGCACCATAGGTGACAGCTATAGATGAGCTATAGGTTCAATTTAGCTTATATGTGATAATATATTGAATTTTGGATGTTTTAATAATTGAAATTCTATCTGTGTACCAAATATTAGTCAACTTTTCTTAAAATGTTTTGAAGTCATTCTTTTAATGTGGAATAAGAAGTTTTTCAGAATGCATTATGTTTCACTCGTCGTGGATCTACAAATTTTCATGAGTATTTTGTAACCACTCATTTTTACACAATATCAACAGTATTTGATTACTCATTAAAATTTATTCACATTCGAAATTGTACCTATAATATGTCACCTTACATCAAAAATGATGTAACTCACAGTCATACAACAAAAGACAGATTGTTCAGAAAATAAAGAAAACTACTTTAACAAATTAATATAATTTATTAAATGTTAAGTTCTTCAACCTTAATGGATATTTTCCTCCAGTCACTTGGGGAAAATATCCTTTTAAGGTTTCACATATTAACCTGTGGTAAATGTTCTAAACGGATTTAAACTGGCAAATAAAAATCTTTAGCTAAAATCTCTGAAATGATTTTAGTATTTTCAGATTTTCTTTAGCCAAAGTGCCATCTTTGATATTTTTTATTATTGTTGTTATTATTACCGATGTGAAATAAATATGAAAATGTTTTATACTTACTATTATAATTAAAGAATTTTCCATTCTTATGCTATTGTAAATGCAAAGATTTCTTTCAGAAAATCTACCTGGTGCATGTTATCTCTAATATTAATATGATTTATTAACTTCACAGCTCAAAGTACATGTCCCTAGTTTCATATTCATCCATCATAACGTGACCACTTTTAACTAATTGTATAATGTTCAAATTGAAAATAGTATGCCCTAATTTCTTGCATTATTTTTACTTTCATACATAAATTTACTCAAAATGTGCATGCTATCCAAAATCCTAGGTCTGATGTTGAGTTTAAACTTTAGCATTTTAGTTAAAATGGCAGAAAAATTTGTAGTAAAATACTAAGAAACTAATACAATTTAAACTCTGATTGCAGTACATTTGTTGTAATACGGTAAATATATTACTGTATGTGGGAAAAATTGCATCTGCTTGTTACATCAGATTTTTTAATTGAAAATATTTAAGGTCTGTCAAACAATTGATGAATTCTGTTGGATTTTATTAGAGCTTCTTTGAATACCAACCAACAACCTAAACTTGTTTTTGTTTTTAATGTAATTGTTGATCAGGCAAACAATTCATGAATTCTATTGGATTAGATTAGAACTTGAATTTGAAGACCTACCAACAACATAAATTTATTTTCGTTTCAAATGTAATTGTTTACATAGTGTTATCAAATTTTACGTTATTTATGTGGAGATAAGTATGCTTCTGTGATTCCAATATTCAAAATAGAACACTTGTAAAATTGTTTCAGTAAAAGGGTGAATTTGTTTCATCTTAATGTATGTAATGTTCTGGAATTTATTATTATTTTTTTTTTTGCTTGTTCACCGGTTTTAAAAATGTTAGAATTGTATTTTAAGCATTGCTAAATTTATTCTCATGTTTACCAAAATGACACTTAATTTTCATAGTCTTTCATTTGTGCTTATTTATACTTGTATTTTTCAGAGTGTAACTCTTATTTATCTGCTGTGGAACTATAGTAAAGAACCTGTTGCCATTTTGCCAGAAGATTGGCTTTATCCTTTGTCTCCTCTTTTTTCATATCCCTCAGGTGTACCAGGTAATTTCACTTCTACTTTCTTGCTACTAATACATTTTTATAGTATAATATAGCAATGTAATGTGTAGCACAGAGATTCACATCCTGTTGCTCATTAGCAGCATTGTAATCCACTAAGTATGCTTTAGCATATCATTTGCTGTGTTAATTCTGGAACAATTTACATTGTGCAAATGTTCTCTGGGTGTAAAAGATTTTGAACTTAGGGGTGTGATACATTTACCTATACTGTTAATTTTTATACCTAATCACTAAAAAAACACAAATAGATGTTTTTTTTATTTGCACCCATTTTGTATTTTTGACTTTGAGTTTATTGGTTCTCTTGCACCGACAAAGGGGATCCTGCGTATTTTCGAAACAGCTGTATGCTGCATTGATATGATATCATATTTGTGCTTAAATATGTTGCTCAAATTTTTCTTCTAGTGGACATGGCTCATAAAATTGAAATAAAAATAGGATGAAGTGATAAACACATTAGGATACGCAGCAAATGAAATATTCTTTCAACCTCAGATTAGTTTATTTATTTTTCTGACTTTGATTACGATGATGTTTACCGACAAATCAACTGTCAAATAAAATAGTTAGCATATGCAGTTTTTCAGTTGGACAAAAACACTTTTGTACTAATTTGACAATTATCTGCAACTTTGTAATTGACTTTTTTCTCTATTTCTAAAAGTGGAGTAGGATAGCACCCACCCAACATTGTCTCATTCTGTAGTGCCATAGGGGTTTCCTATGCAGCTGTATTAAAATAATAAGAATGACTCTGCATTTTTAAAAAAAGTTCCCCTGATACAGACTTTCCTAGACCCTCTATAATAATAAATAATCATATATAATAATATATAATTAATTTAATGTTATTGATTCAGAATATAGTGAGTTTCACTGTCCCTGGAACAAGTACATTTTGTTAGCAATCTAGGATGTTGTAAATTAATTAAGATTTGCTGGGGGTGATATAGTAGTTGCTTTGATAGGTTATTAATGAATAATATTGATCGAGAGAGCTGCGTAGTCCACATATGTCTAGGATATTAGTAGCGCAACGCAACTGCTGCAGGCAGGTGAATGGGGTGGAATTTTGTACATAACTTTAAACACTCCATCATACAATGGACTTAGGATCTAATTTTATAATGTATGATTGAAATAAGTAAATGTATAATATACATTTTTTAAGGGAAATTCTTATAAAGCCAGAAAAAATAAATCATTCTGCCTTTTTAACTGCATAATTTAATGATATATGTCAATATTAATGATAAGCTTCTCAGAAAGGCCTTCATTATATTACTGTACTGTGAAACAACCTAATGTCGGGCTTTCTAACAAGTTTTTATCGATATCAATATCAGCATATCCTAGCAGTAGACTAAGATATGAATAATAGTTTGTAGAAATGGCAATTTTGTGAACTAAAGGCAATTTTGTGGTGATAGATAGTGATAAACGCTACCTTTTGTCAAAAATTACTTGTAAAAAAAGTTTTATTTCATTTCCATCACATTTCTAAATCTAAGCCCTGATCGATTAATTTTATTCAGGAAATTCATCATTTCTTAGATTTAAATAGACCAACATACAAAAGAGTCCCTTGCAGGGTGAATAAGCATTTTTGTATTAACTAAACTGAAACAATTGGTGATGTAATGAATGATATGATGTAATTTGAACTGTACAAGCTATATATTCTTTAATGTTTTGGTTTGTAAACACATATCCTCAAGGGGAAAGGAAAACTTGACAAAATGCATCACATAATTGATAAAAGGTATCATCTAGTTTCGGAGACAAAACTTCTTTGTTCAAGCTGTAAAAACAAAGTAGCCACCTCATTTAAATAAAAAAAGTTTTTGGAATAAACCTCTCTTATTGTTGTTATTGATAAAGGTATTAAGATAGTATGTAATAAACAAAATCAACTTAATCATATATAATTAATTTGTTTGACTGAGTTATGATGACTGGTTCTTGTGCCCTTTTAACTATAATTGATAATAGTATGAAGCATACTCTGAATTGTATGTTCGAACCTGAAGATTTCGTTTGGTCTGACTATATAGTATTGGGCTACCACACCATAGGTTGTGCCTTCTATGACTGCGTGTTGTAGTAACCGGCTCTTGTGCCATTCCAACTACCATTGCCATGCTACGAAGCATACTCCGAATTGAAGTTTTGGACCTGAAAATATCTTTTGGTCTAACCGTTTAGTATCTACCACACACGCCATCAGCCGTAGGTTATGCCCCCTCATGGCTAAAAGCAGGTCTCACAGACATTGATAACTTTAAAAAGTATGACTGTACGAGATTGTTGTAACATAAATATTTTTACTGAAGATTAAAGATTCAGTAATGATTTAAATATTGTATGTCACACTATATTCTACAGTATTTTTCTTCAACAGTTTCTTTCTCTTTTTTTATAGGTGCTATAAGTTTGACATCTTGGTTATTCATCAGCAGTACTGTTGGAAGAGTTATGGCGAATTTTCTATCATTCTAGTACCTTCTACTTTGTTTCAAGATTGTACAATTTTGAAATGTTTATAGTCTCTTTACTTCATATTTTGTGTAAAATATACATATTTATATTTCAGTTAATTTAGGAAAATTCATTTTTATGTTTGTATTTGTAATTTATATTTCAAAAGTATATGTTGTGATAATAAAAACTTTGTGTGTTTAAAACATATTATATTTTCTTAATGCAAAATTAATTAAATTAAACGTGGAATCTCTTCAGACTAAGACTTCAAAGGAAACTATTTGTCATTTCAAACAAAAGATTAGATTTTCTTCAATTTGTTATTGGAAATATATATGCAATTAATTTAAATTTGATTCCTTTTTTAATACTCATATTTTGTAATATCGGACGAAAACTGCAATATGTTAGCCATGGTTTGTTTTTACATCCTAAAAGTGATTTTTTTTTCTTACATAAAATTACATGTCAAATAATTATTTATTAAGGATAGTTAAAATATTTATACTTTAGCAATCTTGTTGCGATTTTATACTTTTCTCATATGTTAATATATTAGGGGCCCTGTCCTGTTTTCTATGCTCATCAACCCCCATTTGCAATGTGTTCATATCTTCATTTATTTAATCTTGTATTTTTCCGGCATTTGATAGTATTCATAATTGAGATTGCATTGGATCTCTTTGAAGCAGGATCTATTGCCTTAAATGCATATGTGGTTCTTAATATAATGTTGTTTCTGCAAAATCCCATATAATGATTTTAACATGTGAAATGCTAGTATGCCTGCAATTTTTCAAAAAATGTTTTAAATTATTCTATTTATGAGGTAACTTATTAGAACAATTCTCAAAACCATTTTTTAATTACATTGATTAGCAGCATGATATAATTTTTTTTCGATAAAATTTTAGAAAAAAATCATGTGCTTTATACTATTTGTATAAAAGGTTTAATTTTGTAGTTTTTATTAATGTTTTGATAATCCTTAGGCCCAGAAAGCTGAAACATTGATAGAGTTACTTGTAGTAAAGTGAGGAGTAAGCGCATCAAATTTATAAAAGAAATCTGTCATAAACTATAGAATTGTATATGATACAGACATTCAACGTTATATGTATCTATACTATTAAAGGAAGAAGTCTGTTAATCTGTTGAGGAAAATCTAAGCACTGTGCAGCAATGAAATTTGATAGGCAGGTACTTTAGGACCCAGGATGATGTCCCTTGACTGGATTTTTTTTTAAATTCAAATTAGTTTAAAAGTTATGAATTTGATTAATTGTAATAGTCGGAATTGATTGATGGTGCAATCTATTGTAGATTGCTGAAAAAAAAAATTCTCTATCTAAAGCTTAAAGTATTTTATTAATAAATTAGAAATTTTACATGGCATTGTACGGGATTGAAAACAGTGATTAATTAAATTTATTGAATTTTTTTAAAAGCTTAATCGCCTGCTGCATGAACATGTGTTTAAATTACAAAACCTAAACAAACACATGCTTGCCCTAAATAAGCACTTGATCACACTTTAGACCACTGCTTGGCTACATAATACAGCTTTCTCCCGGCACTGGACACATCAATATTTCGTGAATGGTCAGTTGCAATTGCACCTGCTACAGCAGGTGCAATATTTCTGTCTGCGATTTCCATGGATGCCAATGCCTGCAAAGGGGGTCAAACTGTTTGGGATAAGCCACAGATGTGGTACAACTCACAATATTCAGGGTCTGATTAACCAATCAATTTAGGGGAAGCACAACCAAATTTGGAGGCCTCACTTTGATTTTGCAAGCATGGCCCAAGAAATTCCCCATGCACTGATCAGTGCTTGAAAAATTCTATTACGGCATTGCTCTGCCCAAAACAGTCTCATTAACAAACTAATTTTTTTAAACACGTTTGTCTGTGCCAAAATTCTAAACCATAGTCTATTTTATTATAAAATCAAGGGTGTTTCATGTTTACTTTTGCAATTAGTTTTAACTTAAATATTAACTGCCATGCTACCTTTCTTCATTAACAGTTTAATATTTAAATGCAAAAAGATAGAAAATATAGGTAATACAAATTCGTGCTCAGACAACCAAAATATTTCTTTGTTTGCCTGTATTGGAAAGATGTAATTTAATTTAACTATTTGATAAATATCTTACATTAAAAAAGAGTAAATCTAACTATTTGATCAAATAACTTACATTTTAAAATAAGTGTAAATCGGGTATGCAGTTGGGGGGGGGGTTGAATCTTTTAACGTGAAGCATGTGCATACAGTGCCTTTTTGGTAATCAGACCCTATCAATATTACCATATTTTCCTGTCACCACGGGGGGGCGATTTTGAGGGTCTTACTCCCCCCCCCCCACCTTCAGGAACCCATCAGAACCCATTGAAGTATGTAGAAATGATGCTAGGAGAAACAAGTAAAAAAAAAAATTATTACTCTCCCCTCCTCCCCCCCAAAAAAACGAAATTCGGCACGAAAATTTTCGAATTCGAGATTTTTATGACAATATATGTTTTAAAATGTCCTTAGCAAGTTGACTATTTTGGAGTGATGTCATGGTTGTATATTCTTGTATGTATGTATGCATGTATGTACGTGGTCGATTTCTCGTGTACAGGATATGCACCACAAATGTTAGTAGGTATTCATGAAGCTTTATATCCGGCTTTGTTATCAAAAATTCTAGAACTAGATAGACTTTTTTTTTTTAAATTTGTGCGATAACTTTGAAAGGGTTTATTTAAGGCTTAAACATAAAAGGGTTTATTTATGGCTCAATGATCACGGGACTTAATAGTTTCAGTCGTTGTGAAAAATAGCTGCAATACAATATTTTTTTTGTTGGTGACGTCATTAGCTCCCTCCCCCGCCGAATGTTTTGGAGGTTTAATATCCCTTAAACAACAGTAGTTTCATAGAGTTTCTGTGTATCATGCTCAAAACGTATTTAGGTGCGGCTTTGTAATAAATTTCAGAAATCTCATTTTATAGAAACATGCCACACCAAAGGTGGGATTATTGTAGCGCCTATAGACTTTCTTGTGAAGCTTTTAAACGGAAAAGAAAGCTTGAAACTTGATATTCGGTTTTATCGGCTTCTTCCCCTCTCTTCAAAATGTCTCCGTTTCCACACTTCTATTTCTCCCTCTTCTATCCAACTGTCATTTCAATGAACGTTTCGACCGACGGTGTCTGGAGTATATTTCTATAGAAATGTTACGCTATTCCCAATACACCTAGACAAGGGGTGTCGCTTGGGGGGCCCCATCTGCTGAATGGTACCCACAAATGATTTTGTATTATTAGTACCACAAATTCATATCATGGGACCCCATAGTATTATGCACATCTTAGGTTCTCAGAAACTATAAATAATAAGTTGCACTCGAAACTATGAACGCTGAAATGGAGATTCATTAAAAAAAAAAATTCCAGAAAAGCGATTTTTTTTTCTGAAAAAAAAAGAAGAAAAAAATGGAATACCCACTAAAATGGTGATTTTATTAATAAGATTCTATGATTTTTTTTCAAAAGAAAAAAAAAATGATAAAGTGGAGATATTTTTTAAATAAATCTTAAAATACCATTTTTCCGAAAAGAAAGATAAAATGGCAATTTTCGAAAAAGTCTCTAAAATAATTTTTTCGGGAGGGGGGGGGCGCTAGAATGGAAATTCTTTTAATAAAATTTTTAAAAATGCGATTCTTTTTTTCTTTTGGGGGGGGGGCATTAAAATGGAATTTAAAAAAAAAATTCTATTAAAACAACTTTTTCGAGAAAAATAAATAAATAATATTTTCGAAAAAAGGTGCTAAATGGCTGATCTTTTCGGGGGGGGGGGGGGGGGGGGGGGGGGGGAATTCCCCCCTCCCCCGAAAACATCACCAATTTAACGTCTTTTTTTCGAAACATTTACATACACAGGAATCTAACGCACAGCCTGTTTAAAATACCCTGCAGCAGTTTTTTTTTTCATTAACCGTTAAAGTACCAATTTTTTTTGAAAAATAGCACCCATAATTATTTTAAATAACACTGAATTTGCACTTTTAATTCAATTTTTTTTTCATTTGGTTACTGGACTTATTAAGGGTAGTATAGCAAAAGTACACAAAAAAAAAAATCTGACGTGGGCAACACATGACTTTCCTTATATAATGGAATTTACTACTTTTACAGTTAAAAAAAGTGTTATTCTTATAGTAGATACTTATATTCTTTCCAAGATAAATGAATTTTCTTCAATTAGTCGTCATTTTCATTGATTTAGCGTCATTTTTACCCATTTGGCGAGATTTTCGTTAATTTGGTAATATTTAAGTTTTTTTTTTTTTTTTTTTTAACAATCACACATATACAAAAACAAATTATATAGATACATATATACAACATGAAATTCTGCAGATGAATATGTTCAGAAATATGTACAGAGATATATAAACAATTTATACAAAAGTCCAAGTCGGCCTCTCGTCGGACAGGCGCCCACAGGCAAGGGCTTCCGCAGCAGACTTGGTGCATCTCGTAGCAGGACCAGCCAGGCGCCCACAAGCTACATCAGCTGTGGCAGAGTTCCGTCTTCTTCATTCCCTTGGTTCCGGGTCTGATGTTGGATTTCTTTTCTCCATGGTGTTCTGGTGTTCCTCGCAGTGTGAGGTGTTTCCCAATGGTGGTTCTCTTAATTTCAATGGTACGTTTGATGAATCATTGTAGTTGTGTGCAGTTCGCCAGTCGCATCGTTCTTTTTTTGGTGATGACTCCTCTCGTGCCCTCCTGAAGATACCCGAGAAGTTGAGGGTCGGTGTGGGGTCGCTGCAAGGGATTTTTTCTCCAATCTCCGCGTCCGCTTTTAGCTTCTGAGACCATACATTCCTCCAGTTGAGATCAAACTGAAGTTTCTCTGAGGAAGTGTCAACTGGTGCTGGAGGTGAATTTCTGTTTGTTTCCTCTTGTTGCTGATCACTGTGTGGCTCCATGATGTCCATTTCTGGTTCCTCGACTGCACTTGGGTTAGTCCCTCCATTCTTTTCACCATCCTGTTTGTCATTATTCATATCATTAGTCCAAGTAGAAATAGTTTATAGATATAATCTATCTATTTCTTCAGAAACATACATTTTTGTGTTTGCTTCTACAAAAAACTTGGACATGATTAGATTTTTGTAGAGGTTAACAATTCATGATTTAAGCATAGAGCCTCGTCCACGTGTATAGCGTTTGTGCTTGATTTCGTTTGTTATACTTTTGTCGATTCCATACCTTTGTATTATGATATTTTTCATTGACTTGTTGATTCGATTTTTATTTTTTTCCATTTGCTTGAGGATTAGTTGATTTTTACTTTTGTTTTGTAAGCCAGTTAGATAGTTGAATTTAGTTTAAGTTTTTCTTTTTTTGTTTCCATACCTTTGAATTTTGTTGATTTTCTGTAACTTGATAGCTTGTGTTTTGTATTTTTTATCCATTTGATTGATGATTTGCTGTATTATATTTTATTCTGTGGGTGTTTTAAGAAGTTAGGTTTATCGTGTTACATCTTCTTACTTTTCGTTCATTGGATTTTCAAACTACTATTATTATATATATATATATATATATATATATAATGATTCAAGGTGAGAATTTACAAAGTCGAATTTTAGAAACAAACAAAGAACCATTTGGAAACGAAGTTCTGTATTTTTAAAATAGAAAATGTTTAGCAATTAATAGAAGTCTGTTTTTACTGTAACGTTTTGCTCAAATATTACCTATCTCGTTAACAAAATGTTATCTATAGATATAATTTATGTTTTAGGATAAAAAGAAATACTGAAATATTAATTAAAAATAATTTGCAATGTCAATTTGAAAAAGAAAGCTAAAACAGTCGCTACAAAATTTGAAAATAAATGTGTAAGAAAAGAAAGTGTTGCAGAATCTTAATCGACGCATTTTGAAACTATATATTTTAGAGATTTCAAAATACTTAGATTAAGATTCTTAAAAAAGAAAGTTGTGTATAACAATGAACAAACTATCACAATGGCACACTTTTACAATTTTCTGGAACTACTACAATGAACCGTTCTATCGCGAACGTGCCAAATCTGGCTCTCATTTGTAGCAGCGAAGGGGGACATAATGGCCATGCTTTTCAGATCTCCAAACAAAGGAAAGGCTATTCTAGTGATCACCAAACAAAGGAAAGTGATTCTAGCCCTTTGGCTGGACCAGGGGCGGAACCAGAAAAAAATTTCGGGTGGGGCGCAAAGCTAGAAAGCTAATTCACACTTATTTTGCTAAATTTGTGATTGTGTTTTGGCATGCTCTTGAATGAAGTCGCAAAACACTGAAAAGAAAAACACATACATAGATATATATTTTAATATAATTTTTCATATTTTAATATTTTATTTCTATCGTTTTATATCTCATGCATCTTTTAATAATATCTTTATTTTTTCATATCTCAGCCATGAGTATTTATAAAATAAACTGAATTTCCTTTGTTGAAAATTAATTTTGGGGATGATCATTCATCAGAGCGAGTCCTGTTAACCGGTATTCGGCCATTTGAGATCTCAACCAAGTTTTAAGTCCTCACAAAGTAAATAAACCTCGCTCTACTGTGACAATTGACACCCGAAGTGTGGTCTTGTGCACTTTAATAAGGTGCGAGTAAATATCGCCATCTTCCTTCAATTTCTCCAATACGCCAAGCGAAAAAGACTTGCTGAAGTTTGGCCTCTGACAAGGGAGTTTTACTTCTGCAACAATTTGTTGTAGGGTGTATTGGTCTGAATCGCGTAGTTCCACGAGATGGCATGATGCTTTGATAATCCTTCTGAAGTAAGATTTTACATCCGTAGACTCTAATTTTTTAAATGATTTGGAACCATTTGGTGAGCGAAAATTTTCTCAAAATCGTAGGATATATTTGACAAAAGAATGCAAACTGTCCACTTCCAGTGCGCTGTTGATAAAGAGTCTTCTTCCATTAAATTATTAATTTGGTGCTGCTGTCTGCCAGCTAATCTTGGAATGGACGACCAATCTTGGAATGGACGAGTTCGACTCCCAATTCCCGCTTTCCTCCTCCATCACTAATTCAGTATAGAACTTCTTAGAGTAGGTAGGTCTCTCCTTTAGCACTTTGACCGTTTGCTGAATTTTTACAGTTAATTTGTGTGCATCCATTCTCTTCTTCTGTAGAAAGTATAGTTTAATGGTTTGATTATAACCACTGAATTACTCAACGAGAATATGGCCATTATGAGTTCACAGTGCGATATACTTTTGAGAAGATTTGCTTTGGCCGCTGTTCTTATATCATGGCATTGTGTTAATTTCACTAAAACTGTTGTGAAGTGCAAATCAATTTTTAACTGAAGAATTGAGTCATGGCACTAATCCCAGCGGGTTCAACAATGTTCGGCCAAGGAATAAACCCAAGAGGTATCTCAGTACAGCATAATTTTTTACGTGGCATTGAAAAAAGAGATCATTTCTTCTACAGTTCTTAGTGCGTTCCTGTTGGAAGGCGCATCACAGTAACTATAAATTGCCAAATTAAGATGATGATTTTTGCAACGACAGAGAGAGGCGTTCACAACTTCTCTTTTAAGTTCCGTCACATCCTACACAGTTGCGAAACATTTACGGTTCATCTATTACAACCAGTCGCTGCGCCAAAATTCAGATCTAGTTCCAGTTCCTTTATGAATTTAAGAATACTTTTCCCAAGAACAGAACTTCTAATTGCAAAGTCTTCCTAATATCTTAAATGTCTTCTTGAAGATCCACGAAACGCACAAAACTTTTTTTTACAATGGCATTTGAGCAATACCGCACTGATGAACAGAGTTGTAACATGGGAGATTCATCAGTGATTTTATTAAATATTATATTGTAATATTTTTTCCTGTTCCTGTGTCAGAATCATTTTCAGAATCTCGACACAAATGCAAATTATCAACTCATTGCAAGTCATTTTAATGTTGCGTTTGTAGAGGATATTTCTGATTGATTTTATATAATATTGTCTCCACTGTCAATTCAAAAGTGAAGGACTTTGAGGATTCCTTGGTTCCTGGTAGGTTCACAATTGGTGTCTAGTTCTGATGACTTCTCTGTGACATATTTTGGCGGCTAAACAGCAGAATCGTTTTTATCATTGAATGCAGCCTTACCATGTTCTCGTCAACTTATTTTTATCAGAAAAAGCTCATCCGGGTCCGGCTATCTACATTTGGTAGAACGAACGTTGTTATAATTATATGAGCTCGTCCTATTGTGTTATTCAGTGTTATTATTTTAGTTTTTCTAAAAAAATTATTTTTCGTGTGAATTTTAAATACTTTTTAAGTAGGTCTGTTACTAAACATTTTTCAGGCTCAGCATTGCATTTCCCAACATATCTTGTGCCCACAACCATGCAGAAATATTCCTGTTTTGACCGCGAAAACACAAGTCAATGTTATTTTTCGAAACGCACTGCTTGAACTTTCCTTTGTTCTTTACAACCACATTTTGGTTGATACATGAAGGATACATGTAAGCTGAATCACCATTCCAATGATATTTTAGCAAGTCCTATTTTATCAGCTCACTTGCCAAGATGATGCTCCGTATGCATATACTGGCAAATCTAAAAAATTGAAACCATTATTGTTATTTGAATTACATATTTGAGAAAAGCACATGTGCACACAAACAGTACATACAAAAGAAAAACAAAATTAATCAATACTGAATAGTGATTTACATACTTTTCAGAGTTTGATCGCGATGTTGAAACAGCATTAATAGCTAAAAGCACTACTACTAATTACGGAGAAAATATTCAAAATAATATCTGCTGAACATATAGCTTTAAGAATACACCGTTAATTGCGATTCTTTAAAAAGTACGAAAACCCAAAAATAATTTTATTATTGAGCTGAGCATAACAAAGCTCTTTAGGATCCTCCCAAATGCCATCTTTGTCATCGTTTTTCTCAAGAACGCCTGGCTCAAGAAAGCTCAATATAATTGCACAGTGGTCATAACTAAAATTTTGCACAGGGGCGCAACTAACGTGGACTAGGTTTTTAGCTATGGAAATTGAAAATAGTATTAAAAAAGTAGAAAATAGTGTGAAAAGTAAAATAATTTTCTCAAAAACGACTTTAATGATTGGGATGAAATTTTCTTTGAAGTTAGTTCGTATAAATACAAATGAAACCATATCAGTCGCTTTCATGTGAAAAGTCTTGCTCCCATCCCCTTCAACCAGGTCTCACCGTCACCGATGCAGCCACAGAGACAAATCATTAAACTAGTTCCCCTTAAAATTCTCTCTAATTTGATGTCTTTATTTCTGATTTTGTTTAAAAATTGTGTCTGTTCCATAGTTTTCCATTATTTTCGTACGTTGTGCATTGCATATTCTCACATTCTATTGCATATTCTCGCATGTGCAATCAACGCCCACCTAAGTCAAGACATAACTCTAGAACATAACTCTAGTGTATTGTATCATATGCAATCTTGCATATGCAACTCTCCGAAGTCAAGACATAAGCCAAGATTAGTGCGTTGTAGAAATTGACAAACCCCTATTTTCCCATGGCTTATGTTGCGATGTCTCGAGTTCACACGTTGAGGAATTACTGATCAAGGCATTCCATGAATCATGACTGCTTGGTATCAACGATCCATTAAAAAGTTATCTTTCCAATTAAAAAGGTCAATTGTAAGATAGACATTCTTATCGCACCCAAAAGATCAGAATCTGCAATGTATGCAGGTTTCAGTACTCTATAGTCCATGAGTTTCAGTTTCATGTTCACGATAATTTCCTTTTCGTTTATTAAACTCCGAAAACCTTTTACTTTCCTACTGTATTTAACTTTTGGTACATAGTTCGTCCCGGTTACAAAATACCGAAAAATAAGGCACAATACAATAAAATTTAATAAAATTTTAGTAAAATAATTGCTCAACTCAATTAGCTATTACCGCTCTGAAAGCGCACGTTTGAAAATCCTTGAAAATTCGAAGAAAGTCTTGCCCAGTATTTCTTTCAGGGCTTATTGGCCGGGAAGGAGACGAATGAAAATGTATGGGGGGGGGGGGGGGGGGGCAAGTTTTCTATTTGCCCAGTATACATATATCTAAGTGCTGTGTCACATAAATAGAAACTAGGTTAATATAAAATGTTGCCGGGGGGGGGGGGACGAATACTCGTCTCCAGGGGATTTCGCTTCCCGGAGGTATGCTTGAATGAAACACTGTACTCTATGTTTTTTTTAATTTCTAGATACTTTCTTGAGTTCAGCTTATATTTTCTACTTTAGATTATGTTGTCGGATTTTTTTTTACCATATTTCATTCCTGTATTTTTTTAAATTTAATTCCTATATTTTTATTTTTCAAATCATTTTATATTTTGATTTTTTTTCCTGCCTCGATATCCTATTCTCGGGGAGGGCGCGCGCCCCGTGCGCCCTCCCTCTGGATTCGCCCTTGGGCTGAACCAAAAGCATCTCCTTTTATGACCCCCTCACTTTTATAACCTTCAACCTGCAGTTGTGCCCTGAGGGGTAGAGAATCTTTATGTGGCGACCCTCAAAGCTGGCAGTCCTTTTGCTTACTTGGTCAATTTGTGAAATGAACTTTCATAGTTTTTGTTTTGAAACAGTATTCCCAGATCAAGGGAATTTTCCCTAGATCTAGGGAAATTCAGAGATTTCTAGCGATCTAGGGAAGAAATAACCAAATCTAGGGAAATTTTCAGAGATTTTTAATTTTTCATATTTATTACTAAGTTTACAGTTTTCGGTTAAAAAAACTTCTCAATTTCACATATTTTTGAAATTCTTAAAAAAAAAAGATTAATTTTTTACTTTTTTCGGAGATTTTGAAACTAACTGTTTAGTTAATTGTAACCGCATTAAAAGGGCTTATTTTGAATATTTTCACGGACTGTTGTCTGTTACGATAATTCCGATTTACAATCTTTTCTTTAGTCGTTTTCCTAGGATATAAGGGTTTAAAACCCTTTAGAAGATAAGTAAAAATAACAGATTCCAACCTCATTTTTTTACCAAATGCGTACAGTTATCAAAAAAATCTGGGGGTGTTGGAAGATAGGAAAATATACTTTCCCTGGGAGCAAAATTGTTTGCAGAATTTTTCTGGAAACCTAAATAGTCAGTACCAGACTGTTCAGAGTGGAGACATGATTTATTGATAAAAGAAGATATCATTTATTGTTTCAAGTTGTGCTACATAGTTTTATATTAGTTTAAGTTCAAATTGTTAGTTTGTTATTGTTATAGTTAAGTAGTTTGTTAATTTGTTATTGTTTTAATTTTATTATTGTTACAGTTAAAAAAATATAAAAAAAAAATTTGAAGTATATTCCCGAATCTAGTTGGATATTTTTTGATAAATGGAACCCACCTCAGAAAAAAAAATTCGTAGTTCATGGAAGCAAGAAAGTGAATTTAAAAATGGCAGTCTAAATGTTTTTACTACTAGGCCTGAGATTTCCATGAAAAAGCAGGGAAATATGAAATAATCAAACATGGACTATTAAAAAAACATAATACTAATGCCACCACTACAAAATATATAAATTAGTTTGTGTCTGCACCAAAGTCTGTGCCTGCACATATACAAAGCATTTCATTTTGTTTTCTAAAGTTTCTATTCACAAGAAAAATTGCAATTTGTAGTTTCACCAAATAAAAATAATATACAGAGGCTGTTCACACATTTTTTAGACGATGTATATTGTATTCACAAAACTAAATTACATAAAATTCTTGTGTTTTAAATGTTCTATTTGACATCCCTTATTCTGAACTATCTTTCGACACCGCAATTTCCAGGATAATAATGCCTTTTGAAGTGTCAGAAGAGGTATTCTATCCCATTCCTCCTGAACAGCTTTCCAGAGTCCTGTAAGAGTTTTGGGACGACGTTTGGATAATGCAGATTTTAAAAGTCCGAAAGCACAAAAATCCATAGGTGATACATCGGGAGATTTAGTAGGGATATCAGTGAAGGGTATGGCCTTGATACCAGTTTTTTGTTCCATTTCTTTTAGGAAATTTACAGTGGATTTTGATGTGTGACTGCTAGCTTTGTCCTGATGGAGTCTCACAGATTGATGGCACTGTGGGTAAAGCGATGGTATTTCATTCAGAAAAATTGGCGATAAAATATGTTCCTGATAGTATTTGGAGTTAATCTTGACATTTTTTCCCACTCTCTTTATTTTTAACTTGCCATTATAAGAAAAACCAGCAACAATCATGAATCCCTTAGAAAAACTTTCTTTCGATTCTTTGAACCATGTACTTAAATTTTTTTCTCCCCTTTTATGATAATAAATGGCTCTTTTTTTGTTGCAATCATTTAAATACACCCATGATTCATCTATTGTGACAATTGTTTTCCATTTTTATTTGGATAAGTGTTTCTCATATAGAATGCTGCAGCGTGTCCTGCGTTCAGCGATATGATTTGGAAGAAGACGATGCACATTGCGTTTTTTCGCTTTCTTAAGATTTAAATCAAAGTTTATCATTTTGTTTACAGTGGACACCGAGCATTTTAATGATTTTGCAACTGTACTTTGACTAGGGGGATTTTCTATTAACATTAAACAACGTACCTTTGCAATATTCGAAGATGTCCGTTTTTTCCTTGGATATTTGTTTGGAATTTTTATCCTACTTGAGGCTCCAATTTGAAGTTTTTTTCCTTTCCTGTTGACGATATTACCTATCGACGCTTTAGATATCAGAAAACCATGACTCTCACATCGTTTTTGGATAACAGAGTATGCATATTTCTCTTCGGAAAGAGCATAAATGTAGCCTTCGAACAACTGTTTTGTTAAAAACGCCATTTTTGAATAAAAACAAAACTTTCAAGCCGCAGACGATAATTTTGACTTTTAAAAACATAGTACAATTGGAATTATTTCTTTTGCAGCAAACGATTTTTTATTACCGCTTACCAAAATCGTCTAAAAAATGTGCGAACAGCCTCTATATTTATATTATTTTTAATCTGGGAATGAGGTTATTTGGCTAATAAATAAACTTGTCTGTTCGAAACTTGCAGTAAGAGCACGGAATACAGAATTTCCGAAAATGATTGTGATTACGTTATGCATAGCATCCAATCAGATCGTTGCTTCAAACATTATGACGTCACTTATCACGTGATCTGGAAATCTGGGGAATTTTTTTCCCGAATCTAGGGAAAAGACTTGGAAAGAATCTGGGAACACTGTTTTGAAGTAATAATTTTCATAATGGAAAAATCAGCAGTGACTCCAGTTTAATGGAAATGAAATATTTTTGCGGGAATAGCATATTTCTTTGTGGGTGATTTGTCTTCATAGACATTTTAAATACAATTGAAAATATTAAAATATCGAAATTAAAACTACTTTTTCAAAACAGTTCAAAATGTTAAAATATCAACATTAGAACCACCTTCCTAAAGAATTGTTCAGAATATTAAAATATCGAAATTATAATCATTATATTTCGAAAACTAAGACGCTGATCAAAAATCGCTGGGATCCATCTCTAACTAGTACACCTTTAAATGTGTAAGAAACTTTTGAAATGAGACCTGTATTTGGAGGTTCTTTTTATAATTCAGCCACGTACCCAAGATAAATACACAAAATTCTCATTTCTACTAAAACTTATATATCTAATCATTGTAGGGTTTTCAAAGGAGTACAAATAACTTTTTAGTTCATACCTAGCACTTTTAGTTTTATTTTAGTTAGCACTTTTAGTATATATTAGGAATGTAAGAGTTTATACCTTTATTCTGATAATGATTGTGAGACAAACAGAATATATGTATCATAAAGTGTCGAAAACCCAGACCACTCGACTCATCCTGAGGCATGAGCAGCAGTTTAAGTGATCGGGCGTCGTAAAGTGTAGAAAATGCGGCGTTTCGAACCTAATGTTCTTTGTTCCCATTACCAAATCACAAAATTCCCGTTCTCGCCACAAAAATCAAAGCACAAAACAGGCCTTCTCATTTACGATCGATTAAAGAACCTTGATAGGGAAAAAAAATCATCAAAGCTCTCTAGCATGAAGCATAAAAAAAAAAAACCTTTAGCCCTCATGCTTCTTCCTATGAAGGTTCTCTACTAGAAACGATTCAACGTTTTAGTGGCGACATCTAACGACAAAAATTTTTACTTTTCCCGGATTTCACACACTCCTCATTTTAGTGCTGTCATCTATGAGCAATTTCTAGAAATTATAAGAGATTTTTGAAAAGGACTAAATATAAAAAAAATATTACGCAGAAAAATTGGGCATACATACACCCTACAGGCCTACACTATAATGTGGAGATTTTGTATTTCTTATCCGGAATTTCGAGATCAGTTTTTGGCTGGGATCCATCTCTAACTAGTACACCTTTAAATGTGTAAGAAACTTTTGAAATGAGACCTGTATTTGGAGGTTCTTTTTATAATTCAGCCACGTACCCAAGATAAATACACAAAATTCTCATTTCTACTAAAACTTATATATCTAATCATTGGAACAATTTTAAAAAGCAAAATATTAATATACTTCGAACTTTATTAAATAGCGTTTTTTCTTATTCAAATTTTTATATTTTTTGTCCCCCAAGATACGGCATGGCTCTCTCTCTCTCAATTTAAATAAGTATTAAAGATCTCATTAGTCATAAATACTTGAACTATGAAATTTTAGCTATTACCATTTTTAGCTCTTTAATTAAGTAATTGAGTAATAAGGTGTTATTTACTTTAAAAATGTGCTCTTAAAATTGTTAAAACAGGTTTTAATAATTTTTTTAACAATATAAGCAAATACATTTCTTATAGTTATTATTTAATAGCTATTATTTAATAGAATATTAGTTCAGACAGCCAAGACTGTCTGAACTAAAGATAAAAACTGGATTTTAATTTATGACACTATTATAATATTTAATAAAGTTTAAACATTACATAATGCATTAGATTTATATGGAGAAATAAGAAATACATTTTTATTCAAACATAGAGCACACAAAATTTCATACGAATAATTTTAAGTACTTTAAATTCTAAATCATAAATGGTTTAGAATACTAACGTATAAGTGGCATACATTTTACAGAGACTATTTCAACTAATTACATTTTACTACAACGTATTACCAGGCGTTGTCAGGGTCCTTAACAAGCACCAACTACTTAAATATAGATAGCATAACACCACTCAATTCCAAAATTGCCTGATTTACTACCACACATTCGCATAACCACTTCTCCCCATAGGAACGCCCGGCCCGTTGCTTGGAACGGGGAAAATGGAAGCCCTTCATTAACGAAATATAAAATTTCAATTTTTATGTGTTTGTTTGAAAATTCGCATATAACCAAATAATATAGTCATTTAAAAAAAATTCTTGAAATGCCAAGACATACATACACCCATATTTCTGCAAAACTATGGAATTGTGATAATCTTCCATTTTCGGATGTGGCGAATCGGGAATCATTCAACTTGCAAAATGCATATTTTGATGTATTTAAAAATAATTAAATAAGTAATATGAAGGAATTGCTCTATAGATTCGGCTCAAATATCTTTGAAAAGAGTGTTCTTCGATCTTTCCGATGGTACAAGATGGAAACTCTGTAATAATATTTTCGCTCGCTAAAGAACCGATTTGCATAAACATCGCCCAAAATAGTGCTTCAACATAAAATAACTACAAAACATTTCACCGAGGTATGTTATATCGGGAGCTGAACTAATCCAGTACTGAATTGCATGGCTATCTGAAGATCAGATTTTCTACTATAGACGATATACACACAAATATTTTCTTTTATTATGTAAGGATAGCGTTCCCATTGCAGATGACCTACATCCATGGATTGGTCTAGCATTTTCTAGTGCTCTTTACCATGGAATACGTGATGCCTGCAGTAACAGAATAAAAACTTGCATCTGTAGCAAATTTGTAAACCTCTTTTGAGATGGACAAATTCAATCTTATCGGATCAATAATCACCAATACCAATCTTAGTCGGAATAAAATTTTAGTTTAGAATATACAGAACTGCAATGGTCAAGAGTTGATTCTCACACAACTCATTTAATGAGGGGTATTTCCAAAGGTGAAATTGTGCTAGGATGGATGTTGGTATTGGCAATGTGAGAACAATCCAATATTTGGGGAAATCTCCCTTTAGCTGGATTCTGTGAGAATGTATTTTATGGCTTGAATAAAGTTGCTATATTAGCTACAGTTTTCAGAGGGAAAAAACTGCTTCGGTCTTCAGAATAGAGAAACAGAAACCCCGTACCAGCAATAGAAACACGATGCAGATACGTTTTTGCCTTTGCTCTGGCTCTACAATGAAGAAGGAGGCTGCTTTTTAACTCCAAAACCAGTTGATACTTTTAATAAACAATTTATACTATTATTAATGAAGAATTTTTATTGCAGAAGAAATATAACTTCTTTAAGTGAAATCGTGAATGAAACCTTATAAAAATTCCATTAAATAACACATAAACAGTTAAATCATATAACAGAAATGTTCATGACAAAGTATTGATTAATGTCCTATGTCAGTCAAATTATCATAGTTTTGCGACAAGGTACTTTAGTAGCATCCCTGTACTTTGACAACATTCTATAATCAGATGTATTACTTATGCCATCATGCCTTGCAGGGGATATTTACCAACATGATAATGCCAGACCTCATATGGCGAGACTCAGCAATGCCTCCGTGAAGTTCATACTCACCAATGACCAGCCGGGTCTCCAACCTGTCACCAATCGAAGATGTTGGAGGATATGCTGAGAAAGCAGTTGCAGCCATCATAGAATCATAGAATGTGAGCAAACTTATTGAACGTCATGCTACACTACATTGGCTCATATTACTGCAAAAGGAGGATTCACTACAAATCAATATGTGACTATTATGTTGCCATTTTTCTGCAATAAAAATCCTTTTGCAGTGAAAATGCAATTATTTATTTCTCTACTTTTACATACTAATTGTGCGTGTAATTTTATAGTGATAAAATATTTTTTCAGGGTGTTTTCTTTTTTTTCTTTTTGTTTGTAGCTAAGTGTATATTGTCAGCTTTTTCTATTCCCCAAATAGCTAGTCCCCCCGAAATTGTCAATGTGCCACTGAAAATGCTACCCATAAAAATAAAAAAAAAGTTACAGAAACTAATGTGGCACATCTTTACAAACTTTGTATACTAAGATAAGAACATGAACTTTTAAGATACATTATTTTAAAATGTCATGTCTGCATTATAAGTCGTGGAAACAGTATTAAAAGCACACACTATATTAAAAAATTGTAATAAATTTATTTTCAATATTAGTTTGTACATTAGAAATTCTTTTTTTATGAGAATATCAACTAGAAATCAGCGTGTTTTTGTGACCTTATATGCCTGATCAAATTGCTTTTGGTAGTAAAGTTCATTTTACAAGCAGTACAATGAAAAGATCTTTCCCCGGTATGCACTCTTAAGTGATAGTTAAAGTGAGAAAGATATAATTTGATAAGAACAGTGAACACTTATTAAATTACACTTATGAATTCTTCTTTTCACATTTTTATCAAAGATATAATCCATGCCTACAAAATAAAATCATGAGTATCAGCATATAACACATGCATAGTAAAAGAAAACAAGTACATTCACATGTTTCATTTCATATCAAGAGTTAAATGCAAGTAAATCATACGTAACAATTTGCTTTTGTTATTGGAGGGGTAGTTTTCATATCTTCCAGAAATATAAGAAAATAAGTACATTCACATGTTTAATTTCATATCAAGAGTTAAATGCATTCTCAAATCATCTTGACATTAATAATAAAATCCTTCTTTACAAGTCCATCGTGCAACCCATACTTCTCTATGCCTGTCCCATACGGGAATTTGCGTGTAAAACCAGCATTGAAAAAATCCAGGTAGAACAAAATCGTATTCTTAGGATAATTAGGAAAGCCCCTCGTTACTTACGTAACGATGTAACGTAACTTACGTAACGATCCGTAAGGATTTCAAAATCATAACAATCAAAGTTACAATCAAGAAACATGCTAAGAAATTTTTCCAAAACATCCCTTCTGTTTGTTCGTAATCAAGAATTATTCAATATCCCAGATTACGATCCGCGACAGCAGAGAAAGCGGTCGCGAGCAGTACTCTACGACCCACCATAGCTTTGTAATTACTGTCCCTTCCATATCCTCACTCTATTATCTCTTTTTTATCATTAGATCTTTTTAATTGCATAACTTGTAACTGCTTCATCTCGTATCTTCTGATACTTTTATTCTCTCCTCTTCTTATTGATCTGTTTAAATACAGATGGCAGCACTTCCGTGCTGTACTTTTCCCTTCCAATGAAAGGCGGGACACTTTTGTCCCATGTTTTGCCTTTTACAGTTTTTAACACTTTACAACAAAGTTGAAAAGTGTTTATGACTTTGTTCATTCTGTCTGTCTGTCTGTCCGTTAACACGATAACTGCCCTAAAAATGACTTAATCAAAATGAAATTTTAGTATGTTGTTCAGACGGTCTGTAGAACCTATGGGAATATAAATGAATAATATCACCCAATTAGTTTTGGATTGAACCCGGGTCGAAAAAATGAAATACATTGAGCCCTATGGGACCTAATTTTTCAAACATTTTTTAAGCGGATTTAAAATTCACAAATTGCTTCGAAAATTTTAGGTAATATTCAAATTGTTCCATAAAATATATAAAAAAAAATTCAGCGAAATATATTCAGTAGTTTTTTAAATAAAAATTAAAATAATAATTACACCTCTTATATGAAACGATCACGTGACCATGATATGAAACGATCACATGACCCACTTCAAAATGATATATGGCATTCATCTTGTTTCAAAATCGTGATTTTTTTAAGTTCTTTTTAATTCATATTGAGTGTTGTATCCGTCCTAAAACTACTTTATTTTTGCTTAAATTCTGTGCATCTACATACTGAAACAACGCAATGACAATATATTTGAGTTTAAATGCTCATCTAAATTTGATTATTTCTACAACTAAGCCTATTTTTCACCTATGTAAAATGTAAACAGCAAAATATATAGAATGAGTTGTATTAGAATTCCTGTATTTTTTTAACACAAAATAATTTAGTCCATGGAGTTAGTGCATGGCTGATATGAATGAAATATTAATTGATTTCATAAAGAGAAGGACGATTTTTTTCTATGAAGTTTCAAGCATAGAGTTTAATTTTTTGTAGCTCCATGGTCTTAAACAAAATGTTTAAATAAAATAAATTATTATAGTATTGTGAAGAATGAAATGAATGGGAGAAAGTTATGCATGAAATCCTGTTTTTATAGAGAGATCCAGGCGTGTTATTTTTTCTATGACGTCATTTGAATTAATTTCAGTTGTTTTCGATGAAGTTTTCAAATATAATAAATTATCGTAGTATTATGATAATTCTAAAACTATTACCGAGGAATGTATAACATTTTAGAGATGTTTAAACCAGGCAATTTATATTTCAATGCCGTCATTTGAATGAAGTTCATTTTTTTCCATGAAGGTTTAAGTTTTCAAATATATAATAAATTAATGCAGTATTGTGATAAGTTTCAAAATATTACCGAGGAATGTATTGCATTTTAGACTTGTTTAAATAAAATTGCATTGAAGTTGGAAAGTGTTTCATAATCAATGCTTTAAGCATGATTGATCTTTGTTGTTTAACACTTTACAACATAGTTGAAAAGTGTGTATGACTTTGCTCATTCTGTCTGTCTGTCTGTCTGTCCGTTAGCACGATAACTGTCGTAAAAATGACTTTATCAAAATGAAATTTTAGTATGTTTTTCAGACGGTCTGTGGGACCTATGGGAATATAAATAAATAATATCACCCAATTAGTTTTTTTTTAACCCGGGTTGAAAAAATGAAATACATTGAACCCTATGGGACCTAATTTTTCAAACATTTTTTAAGCAAATTTAAAATTCACAAATTGCTTCGAAATTTTTAGGAAATATTCCCATTATCCCATAAAATATATAAAAAAAATTTCAGTAAAATATGTTAGGTAGTTTTTTGATTAAAAATTATTTAATATAGGGAGAAAAACAAATTCAATTAAATTTTGACTTTTGGGATATCAACCAGAAAGAAAAAAGAGATATATTATATAATAAATATTTTTCCAAGAGTTTAATAATTTTGTATACGAGAGAGAGCCTTAACATTTTAAAATAAATTTGGTAGATAACAATTTTTCAAGTGTCTTTTAATTTTATATAACTCTTGCTGATATACTTATTTGATGGCATTTTTAATGCACTTGCCTACGTCCTAGAGAATTAAAATTTGGTACACAGCTTAAATTTGTTGAACTTTTTATTCTACAAAAATTTGGTGGATCTTTAAATACAGATCCTACATTTTTTTCAAAATAGCCTGCAAATAATCCCCGTTCACTTCTATAAATATTATGCTTGTTGTAATATTGTTAAAAATTCTGATGTGGACAGCACATGTCTTTCCCTGCAGACTCATATTTACGTTCTCTTTATTTCTTCAATAATAATTTGATTTTATCTGCACAAAATAACAGCCATAAGTATTTTAAATGACATTAAATTTGCACGTTAAACTTGAATTTGGTTCTCATTTGATAGCTGGACTTATTGTCAAAGGTGACGTAGCGAAAACGCGAAAAAACTGGAATATCTCAAGAACGGCTAGTCCTAGAGTAATGGGGTTATTCTTTTTGCTGTAAAAAATCACGTATAAAATAGGAATTTAATTGATATAATTGAGCACACGTAGTCTTTTATTTTTATATTTAACGATTTTTGCGGGCCATTTCGCAAAAATAGCCCGTTCCTTTTTATCGAATCGTACTAGAATAACCTACAAATGATTTATATACCAAATTTTGTTAAATTTGGTATATAAATCACTTGTAGCTTATTGAAATATTATGCACCAAATTTTGTTAAATTTGTTCCATCAGTTTTTAGCTAGAGTAGATAAAGGCAATTTCTCCCGGCCATTTCACAAAGAAGGCTGATTCTTTTATTATGAATCGTACTATAATCTAATGAACATCAGGGTTTCCCACAAAAAACATACCTACCAAATTTTATGAAATTCAGTCCATCAGTTTTTCAGTTAGAGTGGATGCAATATCCTCACAGACACACAGAAACACACGCAGATACAACCTTACACACACAGACGTCTTCCTAAAAATAGTTTTTTCGTGTTCTAGAAGTCCCAAAACGTGTAGATCCTTCGAAAATACGAGTTCCGATCTTCGGCATGATTCCAATACTTTGAATACATACACACACACACATACATTATCTGTGTATCTGTGTATCTAAATTCCGTGCCTACGCAATTACAATAGTTGTGATTTTAAATGATCCCTAAACTGTTATTATTTCTTCAACGAAGCCTAATTTTATCTTATGCAGAATGCAAATATCTCAAGCGATTGTACGGTGAGTTACATAAGAATTGCTGATTTTTTTTTCTAACTCAAAATTATTTAGCTCTGGACTCTGGATTACAAGTTATATGAATGAAATATTCATTGATTTTGCATGGAGAATCAGATGATTTGTATTTCGATACAGTTTTAAATATTTAAGTATAATAAATTACTGTAGTACTGTGATAATGTAAAAGATATCACCACTGAATGTATCACATTTTAGAAATTTTTAAATAAAATTGCATTTCAGTTGGAAAGTGTTTCATAATCAATGCTTATGCATGATTGATCTTTCTTGTTTTTATCAGTTCTATTCTGCTCAAATAATGTCATGTAAACATACCTAGTTATCAAATCGGAGGTAAAAGCCATTCTGGCTAGGAACTTCTTGTATTGGCACATTAGCACGACTAAGAGTTAAATGCAAGCATATCATGTGTGACAATTTGCTTTTGTTATTGGAGGGATAGTTTTCATACCTTTCAGGAATACAGTTAAGGAATTAGATAAATAAATGCATTCTTAGTAAGAATCTGAAAGCTACCAAGATTTATATCCAGAATATGAACTTTGCTATAAATAATATAATAAAAATAATATAATAATAAATATAATAAAAATAATATAATAATAAATATAATAAAAGGCAATGTCTGTGTGTGTGTCTTATACACTATAGGTTCAGCGACCGCGTGTCGGAGAGCCACGAAATTTGGCAATCGGAGACCCGGGTGGGTGGGAAGGTGATACGTAAAAGCCGATTTTTTAAATTTGAATTATTTTTTTTTTGTTATTTAATGTTTTATGCGATTTCGACTTTTTTTTTGCCCTTTTTTTCTCCACCATCCAGACGTCGTAGAAAAAACAAATCACACGATCGGAAAGAGCAGAGAATTGCGTGTAAAAATATATCAATTTCAAATCTCAGGGACAAATTCTAATATTTTTTAAAGATTTTAAAACAAAAGTCACTTTAGGCTCAAAATGAACTTTCGTTTTTAATTCTCGCATCCGAAAAAGTAGCGAGATTTTCGACTAATAATTTACATTTTTAGAAAGCTAAAACACCAGGCTTTCTTACAAGCCCAATCTGGTCAAGAAATAATTTTAAATAGCCGCAGGATTCCGATTTTAATGAACTAATGATTTTCAATTTCTCGAGGATTTTCAATTTCCGCGAAAGAAGTTCCCGCAGAAGCACTGCGTTTCTATAGCGACGGTTTGCGCACTCGGATGTTTGGTGATATATTTGAGACTGTCCTGAAAATCGTCTGCAGTTTGTAAGGTTTTGATTTAGACAACGAGCGAGTTAAAAATAATAAGCGTGTTCTTGAGAAATTTTGTTGAAAATTTTTGCCAGGGATAGGATTTGTCGTAGTTTAATGTCTGTCTGTCTGTCTGTCTATCTGTGTGTGTGGTCTTTGGCAATCGGAGACCCGGGGGGAGGGGGAGGTGACACTTGAAGCCCGTGAAACTTATGGAGATTGTGCATCGGGTGATGTTTTATGCGATTTCGACCTTTCCTTCCCTTTTCCCCTTTTTTATGAATATTTTAAATGATGGAACGATGGATATTTTAATTTTATGGATATTTTAAATGATGGAACGATGGATATTATAAATAAAAGATGGAACGAAGTATGGAATAAGGATGATGGAATTAAGAGCTTGATAACCTCGGACCGTGTCGCTCGCCATGAATGGCAAAGAGCAGTTTTAACCGCGGCAGGAGAAAGAAAAGTCCACCATCTCCACACCAAGGATTTAATAAACCAAATCAAAGGGGGCCTGGCCAAGGCGGTTACAGGGGGCCTACAAAACTCCGCAGCATTATGCGGGTATTCAACTAAATACAAGTACAAATTAATAATAAACATAAGTATTAAGCCATAACAAAAAAGTAGGCCAAAATTCTAAGCCAATAAACTTCTGGGTGATAAAAACCAGACATATAAACCAAACATATAACAACAAAATGATAACCCATAAATTATCTGGGTATACAAAAAGTCCATATAAACAAAATAAAAATATTTTGTACAATTTACATAAATCAAATCCACCATATAACAAATCCACCATATAATTAAAAACTCAATAAAAACATCCAACAAAACACCAAAGGCAAGGACTCCCAGAACTATAAACAAAATGATCCCAACTAAAAGTCGTCGAAAAGAAATCCAAAAATCAAAACAACAGGAAATAAACCTCATACAACCAACCATCTATACTAAATATAAACCAAATATAAACCTAAATATAAACCAAATACAAAAAGCACTACAAATCACCAAAAACAATTCACCACAATATCTAAATCCAAATAACCAAGAAGGAAGTTAAATATAAATGTTATAAAAATTCAAAGAGATAATTAAAATAATCACCAATCATCAAAACACAATAACTATTTCCAAAAAATCATAATCACCAATTAAAATTCCAACAACAAAATCCCAATTTACTACAACTAATTTAAAACCAATAACACCAATACTCAACACCACCAATACCCAAAACCACCAGTCCACAATAAATAGATCTCCAACAAAGAACAGTCAATTCAAAACCGAATTACAACACAATTCTACCTTAAGTCAAAACCCAATCAAAAGTCAAAACCAATCAAAAGTCAAAAACCACAAGTCCATAAACACCATTCTATCACGAAGGCTGGAACAACAACGAGGCGGTCAAAAAGGTCACCCCTACCTCTCAACAGAGCGAAACATATAACACAATATAAAACCGACATTAACAACCCAATTACATCCTAAATCATCTAATCACCATAATCCACATGCCGTTGATATTTAATCACCTCGATCTTATAAACTGGACAAGAAAAACTCCTGCAAGAATGCCCATAATCTAGTTTTGCACCCTTGGCCCTGTTAAACCCAATACAATTTACACAACTCAATGGGGCCTCACACCCCAGAGAAATATGATCACCCATACACCTCAAACAACAACTCTTTCCACGACAACGAGTATTAGTGTGCCCCAACTTGCCACACTTCAAGCATTGGAGCACTCCAAAGAATTCTCTCAGCCAATACTTTTTTCATCCCACGTAGACAAACCTTTTCTTTACCAATTGATCAAAAACCATAGAAGAAACCTCATAAACATAATGGGATCCCATTCTAGCTTTCATTTTAAATTTAAACCGTACCATGTCCTCATTAATGGCCAAGTTCTGATTTTGGACTCCGAGACTAGACATTATATCTTCAGGTTTAACAGAATCCTCAATATTAAAAACAATAACTTTAGGCCAGCGCTTGACCGGTCTTTCAAACTTAAAAGACTCCCTTAATTTAACACTATTTTGGAGGCCCTGCATTAGGGCACAAGCGTCCGTTTCCCCAGGAACCTCTAACAAAACCCCTCCGCTAGTAACACCAACCATTCTATCAACACCAAACAAAAATTTTCCAAGTCCAACATCGGAGCTGAGAAGGGACGACCTAGTGTCCTCCACAGAATCAGCCACCAAGGACCGAACAATAACAACCTTCCGGGAGGTGGGAAAAGAGGGCGACCGATAACCGGGGGAGGGGGGTTCATTCAGACCAATCTCGCCAACTTCCAAAGCCTTACTCAAAGAATGAACCTTTCTTAAAATCCAAAGTCCGATCTTTAGCACACTTCAACTGTTCACTATAATCCTTAACCGAGTTCTCCAAATCAAGAATCCTCGAGGAAGTTTCAACAGAAGGCAGTACAATAGAGGGCGAAACAAGAGGCTCAGAAACCATAACCGGGGACACACTAGACCTTCCCAAGTCCAACAACAGTAGAGAGATTATGGGTCTTCTGCGGCGGAGGAGGAGCGAGGAGCAAAATCGCCGCCATCTTGGATTTTGTAATCCTGAACGAGGGGATAAAAAGGAGGAAATGAAAAAATGTGGGGGTTAAAATTTTTTAAAAACTTTTTTCGGGTGGCAACGATTTCGTAGTCTTGTACGAGGGGTTTAGGGAGAAATGAATTTTTTGAATGAGTTTTTTCTAAGTATTGGAGAAACTTTTTTGGGGTGGCAAAACCTTCTCCTCAC
Source organism: Amaurobius ferox (assembly GCA_951213105.1). NCBI lineage: Eukaryota > Metazoa > Arthropoda > Arachnida > Araneae > Amaurobiidae > Amaurobius > Amaurobius ferox. The sequence goes on from OX578153.1 coordinate 90,102,024, forward strand.
TCACAATTGAGGAGCAGGTCCATCAGCGCCCCCTAACGTCGAAAAGGGGAACTATTGAGATAAAACTTGGGATTTTTTCTAAGTATTGGAGAAACTTTTATCGGGGTGGCAACACCTTCTCCTCACTCACAATTGAGGAGCAGTATCCCCAGAACCCCCTAGCGGCGGAAAGTGGAACTATTGAGGCGATATTTAGGATTTTTTCTAAGTATTGGAGAAACTTTTTTTCGGGGTGGCAACACCTTCGCCTCACTCACAATTGAGGAGCAGGTCCATCAGCGCCCCCTAGCGCTACATTGAGGTATTAAAATTGGAACTTGGTAATTTTCTCCCTTAATAGGATTTTTTCAAATATTGAAAGGTGATACTAGGGAATGTGTTTAACATTCGAGTTGCAGTACCTAGGGTAACATTAAGATCCCCGGATAATTAAAGGATGTAAAAAATGGCATAAATGTGAAAACCTATGTTAATTCCCATAGAGAAATTAGCACATGTGTGGTTTCTGAAAAGTAAAAAACTGACATTTGCGAAAAATTATAAGAAAAAACTTGCATTTACGAAATTTTGTTAGTAAAAATTACGTTTTTGCGAAAAAACGTTAAAAAATGGCACAAGTGTGAAAAACTATGTTAATTTCCATAGAGAAATTAGCACATGTGTGGTTTTTGAAAAGAAAAAACTCGCATTTGCAAAAAATTATAAGAAAAAAATCTTACATTTACGAAATTTTGTTAGTACAATGCAGAATTCTCACAGTTAACTTCGTAACCGTCTTTTTCTATGGCGTTGCTTTGGCATGCTCTTGGCCTATGGATAGCGCAAGCACTCGTTTTTTCCCTTTAGAAGGCGGAGGGATATTCCAAGAACGATGATCTTGGCACACCCTTGGCATACGGATATTCAATACTTAATCACTTAATTTAATTAACTCAATTTTAATTAACACCCTTTAATTAGTTTAGAAAAACAATTCCTATTAGGGTAGAAAATTATCAAGTTCCATCTTCACTATTTAAAATTAGAAATATTTTATTTATAAGCTCCAGTTTTAAGTTTTCGCGGCTAGGGGGCGCTGATGGCACTGCTCTACCTCTGTCACAGAGACGGAGGTGTTGCCACCCCCAAAAAGTTTCTCTAAAACTTAGAAAAAAATTCCAAATATCTTCCCAATAGTTCCCTTTTCCACCGCTTAGGGGCACTGGTGGCACTGCTCTGCCCCTGTCAGAGAGGCGGAGGTGTTGGCACCCCAAAAAAGTTTCTCCAATACTTAGAAAAATTCCCTAGTTTCGTCCCAATAGTTCCCCTTTTCGCTGCTAGGGGACGCTGATGGCACTGTTCTGCCTCTGTTGGAGAGGCGGAGGTGTTGCCATCCAGAAAAAAGCTTCTTCAATACTTAGAAAAAACTTATTCGGAAAAATTCATTTCTCCCCAAACCCCTCGTACAAGACTACGAAATTGTTGCCACCCGAAAAAAAGTTTCTAAAAAATTTTATCTCCACATATTTTTCCATTTCCCCCTTTTTATTAACACTTTACAACAAAGTTGAAGAGTGTTTATGACTTTGTTCATTCTGTCTGTCTGTCTGTCTGTCTGTCCGTTAGCACGATAACTGCCGTAAAAATGACTTAATCAAAATGAAATTTTTGTATGTTGTTCAGACGGTCTATAGGACCTATGGGAATATAAATGAATAATATCACCCAATTAGTTTTGGATTGAACCCGGGTTAAAAAAATGGAATACATTGAGCCCTATGGGACCTAATTTTTCAAGCATTTTTTAAGCGGATTTAAAATTCACAAATTGCTTCGAAAATTTTAGGCAATATTCAAATTGTTCCATAAAATATATAAAAAAAAATTCAGCGAAATATATTCAGTTGTTTCTTAAATAAAAATTAAAATAATAATAACACCTCTTATATGAAGCGATCACGTGTCCATGATATGAAACGATCACATGACCCACTTCAAAATGATATATGGCATCCATCTTGTGTCAAAATCGTGATTTTTAAAGTTCTTTTTAATTCATATTGAGTCTTGTATCCGTCCTAAAATTACTTTATTTTTGCCTAAATTCTGTGCATCTACATACTAAAACAACACAATGACAATATATTTGAGTTTAAATTCTCATTCAAATTTGATTATTTCTACTATTAAGCCTATTTTTCACCTATGTAAAATGTAAAATCATTTAGTCCATGGAGTCTGCATGGCTGATATGAATGAAATATTCATTGATTTTAGAAAGAGAAGGACGATAATTTTCGATGAAGTTTTACGCATAGAGTTTACTTACTTGTAGCTCCATGGTCTTAATTTTTAAATAATATACATTATTATAGTATTGTGATGAATGACATGAATGGGGGAATTATTTATGAATGAAATGTTGCTTTTATAGAGAGAGCCAGACGTGTTATTTTTTTATGACGTCATTTGAATGAATTTCAGTTGTTTTCGATGAAGTTTTCAAATATAATAAATTATCGTAGTATTACGATAATTCTAAAATTATTACCGAGGAATGTATCACATTTTAGAGATGTTTAAACCAGGCAATTTATATTTGAATGCCGTCATTTGAATGAAGTTAATTTTTTTCGATGAAGGTTTAAGGTTTCAAATATAATAAATTAATGTAGTATTGTGATAAGTTTTAAAATATTACCCAGGAATGTATTGCATTTTAGACATGTTTAAATAAAATTGCATTGAAGTTGGAAAGTGTTTCATAATCAATGCTTTAAGCATGATTGATCTTTCTTGTTAACACTTTACAACAAAGTTGAAAAGTGTTTATGACTTCGTTCATTCTGTCTGTCTGCCGTTAGCACGATAACTGCCATAAAAATGACTTTATCAAAATGAAATTTTAGTATGTTGTTCAGATGGTCTGTGGGACCTATGGGAATATAAATGAAGAATATCACCCAATTAGTTTTTTTTCGGCCACACATATTGCTACCGTAAACCCTAGGGTTGGTCGTGTGGTCTGGGTCTTCAACACCCAATTAGTTTTGGATTGAACCCGGGTTGAAAAAATGAAATACATTGAATCCTATGGGACCTAATTTTTCAAACATTTTTAAGCGGATTTAAAATTCACGAGTTGCTTCGAAAGTTTTATGAAATATTCAAATTGTAGCATAAAATATATAAAAAAAATTCAGCAAAATATATTTAGTATTTTTTTAAATAAAAATTAAAATAATAATTACACCCTTTATATGGAGAGATCACGTGACCGTTATATGAACAGATCACGTGACCCACTTCAAAATAAAATAGGGCGTCCATCTTGTGTCAAAATCGTGATTTTTAAAGTTCTTTTTAATTCAAATTTAGTGTTGCATCCGTCCTAAATCCGCTTTACTTTTGCTTAAATTCTGTGCATCTACATATTGAAACAACGTAATTACAATATAGTTGAGTTTAAAAGATCATCCAACTTTGATTATTTCTACAACGAAGCCTACTTTTCACTTATGGAAAATGTAAATAGCAAAAGGTGTAGAATGAGTTGAATAAGAATTGCTTCATTTCTTTAACGCAAAATTATTTAAATCATGGAGTCTGCAATATAGCTGATATGAATGAAACATTCATTGAATTTACGCAGAGAAGCAAACGATTTTTCGATGAAGTTTTAAGCATAGAGTTAAATTACTTGTACATCCGTGGTTTTAAATTTTTTAATAAAATAAATTATTTTAGTATTGTGATGAATGAAATGAGTGGAAATTTTTTTATGAATAAATGCTGCTTTTATAGAGAGAGCCAGGCGTGTTATATTTCGATGACGTCATTTGAATAAATTTCATTTGTTTTCGATGAAGTTTTCAAATATTATAAATTATTGTAGTATTATGATAATTTTAAAAATATTACCGAGGAATGTATCGCATTTTAGAGATGTTTAAACCAAGCAATTTATATTTCAATGCCGTCCTTTGAATGAAGTTAATTTTTTTCGATGAAGGTTTAAGTTTTCAAATATAATAAATTAACGTAGTATTGTGATAAGTTTTAAAATATTACCGAGGAATGTATTGCATTTTAGACATGTTTAAATAATATTGCATTGAAGTTGGAAAGTGTTTCATAATCAATGCTTGAAGCATGATTGATCTTTCTTGTTTCTTTCCAACCTTTTCAGATGGTTTAAGTTACAGTTAAACTCCGAAGTTAAACAAAAATCGTCTGCATTATTAGAAAAACCAAAAATTTGGTTTTGAGACTGCTGTCTTTTGACAATGACATCATTTGAATGAAGTTCATTTTTTTCAAGTATAATGAATTAATATAGTATTGTAGCAATTTTAAAACTATTACCCCCCCCCCCCCCAAGGAATGCATCGCATTTTAGAGATGTTTAAATAAAATTGCATTGAAGTTGGAAAGTGTTTCATAATCATTGCTTTATGCATGATTGATCTTTCTTGTTTACTTTATATATGAGTTCGTTTACAAAATGGCTATAAAATATAGCTTTCCCTTAACTACATTCAACGAATGGAGAAGTGCAGTTGTGAAAGCCTTTAAATAGTATTATAAAATCAAACAAAATAAAACTACTAGTTATAAACTCGACAAAAATATGCTGGATCAGTTTAAAAGCAAATATGTAATAACTTATATGGATAAGGTAACTGCGAACTATGCATGCAAAACATATTACTTTGAACAATTAAAAGTGTATTACAGTGATGTTAATATGTACAAGATAAATCATTTGTCCAAAAAAGCAAATGAAAACAAAATTATAGCTCTATATAAACGTATAGGAATTGAAATTAATATTGTAAAATTTCCGTACTTAACACTCATTCCAAAGACGCACAAAACACCTATAAAGTTCAGACCGGTGACAGTAAGATGTAAATCATATTTAACTCGGGCAAATACAATTTTATTGAATCTTTTAAAACCTGCAATAAAACAAATTAAACCATTTGGGACTGTAATGGTAACAAATAACTATGAGATCATAGACAAATTGATAAAATTACCCGAAAAGTTGCATTTTAAAAGTTATGACTTTAAGGACCTTTTTAATAACATTGACCTACGTGATTTGTATGATATTATGTTGGAGACTTATGAGGCATACGATCTGCATTTATCAATAAATATCAATAATTATAAAAACCTTATCAAGTTTGTTTCATACGAAAATTTGCTATATGATGGAACCACCTTCCACCAACAGATTAAAGGTATACCCATGGGATGAGTGTGTTCGTCTATATTAGCCGATATCTATTTAAATAAATACGAAAGTAGAATGCGCTTGCTAAACGAGATCTCTTTTTCAGATTTGTGGATGATGTGTTAATTGGTAATATTGCACACAAATCAAATTGATTTTGGATTTTATCCAACAAATTTGGATCTCATAGAAACGTGCCAGCAAAATAAAGAAGTGGAATTTTTGGATATAAGCATATACTATGATCTTAATAATAGAATCAGTTTTAAAATGTATGATTAAAGAAGTTCTTTCAATCGCAATATCAACTTAATTACAAGCTGGCACACTAATTTAAGTGTAAGTGTAAAACGAAACTTAGTCATTAATCACCTAACAAGATATAAACGTTTAAATACATCCCAACAAGAACGTATTAAATGCGAACAGCATTTAATAAGAGAAGCCCTAAGACAACAAATTCCGTTACGATTCCTGAAGCATTATTACGAAACGTCATACATGAACTTTGGTAATGAAAATTATGCAAATTTCAATGAAGTGTTGCCATATACAAGTAATACATAAAGGGATCTCACTGTAACCTTAATCCCGAAACTCAAACGTACTATCATTGACGGAAATAGATCATAACGTGGATCGTGATATTTATTAGGAGTGACTATTGGTTTTGATTTGATGATCGTTGAAATATTCGATGACGGAATCTTTTTCGCTTCCACTTTTGGTTGTTGTATCCTTGTATGGATTTTGCTTTTCCAACCTGTACGGAGGGATATTTGCTTCGGGCATTTAGTGGTTCTGGGAGTGTTTCCCGGGTATCAAAACATGCTTCAACCAGGAACAAGGAATCACAATCCCTCTTGGCCTTTCTACATCCCTGTAAGCAACACTGTTTTTGTTCCTTTTCCTTTTTCTTGTTGATATGTCTTCTTTTGAAATCTTATACTGCTTTGATTGTTAGAGCTGCATATGCGCCTAATAATTAATAAATTAAGCTATTTCGTTTAACTTGCTGAACTTAGGTTATATTTCAGGTATTAATATATATATATATATATATATATATATAAGAACAGCCTATAATACCGGAACAAGAAGGAATGAATGGCATCAGTAAAACTAACTTGGCTACTTTTTATGACTATTTCAAACTACGGGCCAAACTTATGAAAATCCAATTGGAAAAACGGAAACTACATGTGAACAAGGAATTTTTCATTATTACTTTTAGCAATAAGACTTTTGATCATCTGAAATTCAAACATATTTTTAAAACTTTTAATCATCTTTTACCGACACAACAAATTATTATTGATGTATCATTTCGATATACCATGACTCATGGACGCAATATATACAACTATAATAAGCTATGTAAGGACTTATCTGAATATGTACAACAGTCATGTCAATGTATTGATGATCCATTATGTAACCAAGATCACGGTCATATCGTCACAGGAGACATTAAACTTGCAAAAGACCTTCCTTTAATGCAATTTTTAAAGATGGGCACTAAATTTCGACATCAAGTATTCAAGGGAGAAGTAGAAAGTAATTTTAATAAGGATCTGGAAGCCTTTATTTACAAAACTGCAATAAAATACAGTTATCCATTGTCCACATTTAATGAATGGCGATATAACGTATTTAATGCATTTAAATCTCAATATAACCTGCTTAAATAATTTACGAAAACAGAAAAAATCAGTAAAGCAGTTTTGGAGACATTTCGCAACAGCTATGTCATCACCTATATGGATAAAGCCATTAATAGCTACGCCTTTACTTGCAAATCATATTACGTACAACTCCTACTGGCATGCTATAAAGACAACAATATGTATTGTCCAATTAAACTAGGATATACTCCTAATGTTGATAGAATTATAGCCCTCTATAAACAAATTGGTATTAATATTACAGTAGTCAAATTTCCTTATTTAGTGCTCATACCAAAAATCCATAAAAAACCTGTTAAATTTAGACCTGTCATTATAGGTTGTAATACCTATTTAATCAAAGTGAATTCCATTTTATTAAAACTATTAACACCTGTTATGAAGAAAATACGAAAAGAGGGCTCAGTTATGATTAAAAACAGTTATGAAGTGGTCGACAGATTGAAAACTTATTCTGAAAGATTTTATTTTAGAACGTTTGATTTTAAAGACCTATTTAACAATATCAACTTACAAGATCTCTTTGATATTTTAATGGAAATTTATATTACATCAGATTTACACAAATATGTGGAAACCAACAAGTACAAAAGCCTCCTTAAGATTGTCATATTTGAGAATATACTATATAATGGAATCGCATTTTATAGACAAATCAAAGGCATCCCAATGGGAGGGGGATGTTCCTCGTTACTTGCGGATTTTTACTTACATCATTATGAGAAAGGCACGTATTTAATTAGTGAAATACTATTCTTTAGATTCGTTGATGACGTCATGATTGGAGTGGATAATCAATATACTATATTTGATTTTACATTCTACCCACCGCGTCTTGAACTAATCGAATCGGAGTCAGCGAAGGTAGGAACAGTTGATTTCCTTGACATCACTATTTATTATAATTTGGAACAGAAATTATGTTATAAATTATTTGACAAGAGACATCTATATGACTGCAAGATCAATTATTTTACCCACTGGAATACCAACTTGAGTTTAAACGTACAACGTAATTTAATCGTAAATCACTTGAACAGATACAGATTATTAAACTCATCTATTACAGAATTTAATAAATGCATGATGCATTTAATCAACGGAACTCGGGAACAATCATATCCCTTCCGCTTTGTACAGCACTATTATGATGTTTTTTGCAGAAATTATAGTGATAAAAATTATGTTAATTTATCCGACATCATACAATACAACTCAACTCTTACCTAGGATTATCTGATTGTTTCACATCCAGATGGCTCTATAAGTTAGACGCGAATTTTTTATGTATGCTTTCCTATTCGAAGTATATACGCTTTATGCAACTCTTCCAAGATTCTCGTCTTGCTGGTTAGTAAAATTTCCAATTTTTGTTATTTTGATCATTTTTATGTTGTCTGGGATTCGGCCATTTTTTCCCCACGGGCAAGATCGATTGTTGTTTCGGGCGTGCAGAGACTCTGGGAGCGTTTTCATGAAGTCAAAGCTAGCTTCTAACCAGGAAATAGGGGTTGCAATCCCCCTTGACCTTACTGCAACCCTGTAAAAACAATCATTCCATCTATATATTTTCTTTTTTCATTTTAAATCTTATTTTTCAAGACTCTGATAGTGCGGCAATTTGCGCCTTTCTCTTTCTTGGATTTCATACTTTTTGGGATTGTATTTCTTTATATATATATATATATATATATATATATATATATATATATATATATTTGCAACAGGGTGTATTATTTTTAATACTAAAATTAATTTAGTCTAAATTAAGTCTAAATTTAATTTTTAAAACTTGCAAATATCCTTAAATTAAATTATGTAAATAACTGGATGATCATCATTATAACCACAAATCCAGTTAAACTACAGAATATTCCCTGTACGAAACGAATTCATTTTAAAAACAATCTCCAAAAGCAATTTTTTATGCACAATTTGAATGTCATGTTGACTGAAATTTCACATCACTCCTAAAACTTGAATATTTTTATCAGGAAGCGGGTTAAATATATATTTTAGGGGAATCACCCCCCCCCCTTCCCCCGTCTCGGTTACATCTCAAAAAATTGACAGGCGTGTGGCTCAACTTGGCTTTCTCCACCAGAATCCATTTTTAGTAAGATTTTTTTTATTCAAATTTTACAAGAAAATGTTTGAAAAATCGGTATTATAGGCCCAAAGGATTATAATTACAGCTTGTTACTCATCACTTTAAAGGGCTTGAAAAAAATTTCGATTAATGCCACACTTGACAATGTACGCCCGCGGGGAGGGTAACTTGCCCCTTAAGGAGGGTAATGACGTCGCGAACCAAAAAATTGTAACTTGAATATTTTTCACAACCAGGATTGAAACTATAAAATCTCGTGATCATTTAACCATAAATAAACCCTTTTATGCATGATTGTGTCCTATTTTGTCCTATGCTCTCATGTTAAAAAATATAAAATTTCAAATAAATTTCGAAGTTTTCGCTCGAATTAAAATAAAATTCTATCTAGTTCTGGATTTTTTTAAACAAATTTGGGTTTGAAAGTTTTGTGAAAATCCACTACTGTTTGTGACCGATATCTTGTACACAAGGAATAGACCAGCGACAGACAGACAGACATCACTGCAAAAATGGTCAAAACGTGTTCAGGAGGTCTCAATATATATATATTGCCATCAAAATTTCGAAATCGAAAATTGTTGCGAAAGCAATACTTTCTCAATACTACGTATGAGAAAATAAAAATATAGAAATATAAAGATGCACAAATTTCTTTTTGTATCTCTCCCTCATCCCAATTGTTGTGGAACAATACTTTGTCAGTACTACGCATGAGAAAATAAAAATGTAGAAATATAAAGGTGTATAAATTTCTTCTTGTATCTCTCATCCCAAGTGTTGTGGAACAATACTTTCTCAGTACTACGTATGAGAAAATAAAAATGCAGAAATATAAAGGTGCATAAATTTCTTCTTGTATCTCTCATCCCGAGTGTTGTGGAACAATACTTTCTCAGTACTACGCATGAGAAAATGAAAATGTAGAAATATAAAGGTGCATAAATTTCTTCTTGTATCTCTCATCTCAAGTGTTGTGGAACAATACTTTCTCAGTACTACGCATGAGAAAATAAAAATGTAGAAATATGAAGGTGCATAAATTTCTTCTTCTATCTCTCATCCCAAGTGTTGTGGAACAATACTTTCTCAGTACTACGCATGAGAAAATAAAAATATAGAAATATAAAGGTGCATAAATTTCTTCTTGTATCTCTCCCTCATCCCAATAGTTGTGGAACAATACTTTCTCAGTACTACGCATGAGAAAATAAAAATATAGAAATATAAAGGTGCATAAATTTCTTCTTGCATCTATCCCTCATCCCAATAGTTGTGGAACAATACTTTCTCAATACTACATATGAGAAAATAAAAATATAGGAATATAAAGATGCATAAATTTCATTTTGTATCTCCCTCTCATCCCAATTGTTATGGAACAATACTTTCTCAGTACTACGCATGAGAAAATAAAAATATAGAAATATAAAGATGCATAAATTTCTTCTTGTATCTCTTCCTCATCCCCAAACAGAATTAATCTTTTAAAAACCCCGCGCACGAAACTCACCGGCAGAGCAGACACTCGAACCTTGTAGAGAGCATCGCTCAGGGAGAAAAAAAAGATGCTCCGCCGATAGTAACCCGAGAAGGAAAGCTGCCGAAACCCAGCTAGCAGTGGCGCGGCTTCGGCAGTTCTCGATTGTGGCAGCTGACGATTGGGCTCGTGTTTTCGACGGAGGATGAGTGCGGTCGTTGCCGGAGCTTCGACGGACGGGCGCCCGGAGACAGATGGGGAATCGACCGGTCAAAGGATTATCAAACAAGAAAAGGATAGCGATATCAAGGTAGGTAAAGCGAATTGATTGGCGTGGCTTAAAAAAATGGATCCCAATACAGTGTGAAGTTCAGAATACCATTGGATTTTATTTCATTTTTATTTTTTTCTTATCAATTCTTAACAATATAAAACATTTAAAAAAAAATAGAAGATGGTTTTCGATTACGCTACAATTCCCAGACATTGTAAGGCAATCTGATAGATATAGTAGATGGTATGACAGGGCAATTCGATTTGACATACTCCTATTAACAGTGGCGTGCCCAGGTTGGGTACAAACGTATACCCCCCCCCCCCCCCGTCCTCAGTGTCGCTAGCACAATTTCTGCATCAAATGCATGGGCCCCCTACTATCTCCTATTTTCTGTTATTGATATTTTTCGTGACCTGTTTGTGTGATCTAGGCTGCCGGGCTCCTAAGCTTCATTTACCCCTTCTCTCTGTCGGCGGGTTTGCCGAACCCCTTAAAATTGTTCCTGTCATACAGTATGACAATCTGATCTCCGCATTTCACTTACAGTGATCTTCAATTACTCAACTTTCCCATTATTACATTTCCTAAATCATAAGCGTAGCTAGGATTTTTAAAAAAAAAGAGCAAGGGTGGCGGATTACAGTGTTTTCCAATTACATTTTGTTTTCCAATATGAACCTTATGGAGATATAATTCAATTTTCCTACCAAAGGTGGGGTCTACTACGCCACTGCCTTTAATAATATAAAATAGTTCCCTATGGAGAGAGTTGTTATGGGTGTTGAAAATTCAAGTTCGAATTTGGCGGAATTACACATTTTGAGTATGTTTAGAACACTATCCTGCTATTTTAGAGTTTCTGTTTAGCGTTTCTGTATCCATTTGTGTAACTAGCTTAATTCACACTTTTTCAGCTCTTTTGAGCACTCTTTCACTTTTTTCAGTGTGACGTCTGGTATACGCATCTTTGGACATTGGTGAACTCGAATCAAAGTCTTTGAGCTGACTGTGTGTATATTTATTTACATATGTATGTACGTTTTTGAGGTAATTTCTCTCTGTGCGTGTATGTTTGTTTGCTTACTTATGTACGTTTTTGAGGTAATCTATGTGTGTATTTGCGTATGTATGTACGTTTTTGAGGTAATATCTCTCTCCCTATGTGTGTGTGTGTGTGTTTGCGTATGCATGTACTTTTTTTAGGTAATCTGTGTGTGTGTGTGTGTTTGCATATGTATGTGCGTTTTCGAGATTATCTCTCGCTGGTCGTGCGTGTATGTTCGTTTGTGTACGTAGGTATGTTTTTGAGGTAATCTATGTGTGTGTTTGCTTTACATATGTATGTACGTTTTGGGGGAATCTCTCTATGTGTCTATGTGTTTGTTTGCGTATGCATGTACTTTTTTGAGGTAATCTGTGTGTGTGCATGTTTTGAGAGTCTGTGATTACAATATCTCAATATTTAAATGATCGAATAAAAAAATTTGGCACGATTACCGCGATTTTATAGCACTTGAATATCCTTTTAAACGTATAAACGAGATCAAACGTTTGAAAACCCCCAAAAATTATCAATTGATCTTTTTATTAACATTCTTAAAAATTTAGGACAGTCAATCATGTTAAAGAAACAATCATTTTCTGCGTAATTTATCATGAGACGAAGAATGGCACTCATTTTAAAACGCTGAAAACGTTCTCGAGATATCAAATTATTTTGTTGAATAAATGTATTAAACGAAGTTACACAAAATTAAAAAAGAAGAAGAAAAGAAGCAGTAGTTCCAGTTCCGATGGGGCCGAAATTGTTCTGTGTACATAATGACTTGAAAAAATAGACTCCAATAATGTACTCTTATTTTCAAAATGCTATAAATGTTCTTCTGGCGCTTATTGTTCTGTAATTATCTTAAATATTGAAATTACCTTTTCAAAATAGTTCCAAAATATTAAAATATCGAAATTCGAATATAATAAAATATCGAATTTAATCACTCTATTTTAAAAACAAAGAGCCTGATCCAAAATAACAAAATTAAAATACTTTTAAGTTTCGAGATATAACCATTTTACAAACTTTGAAAACAGGACATTTTTATTTTTCTCTAACTTGACAAAACAATGGCTTGAAAACTCTTAAGAGCTTTGTGAAATCACATCATTGATTTAGAAACCGTATTTCTTAGTGAATCTTTTTGTCCCTTTCTGTTTATATCTATCTTTTTAATAGTTTAGGAAATATCTCGAGTAAAAGATGATCTCGATAATCAAAGCGAAATGAAAATTTCGCAGAAGAAACATCTTTACTTTTTCTCGAAAAGAAATATAGTTCAAAATATTAAAATATTGAGATTATTTTTATTCATTCATAAATGATACCCTGACAAAACAAGTATAAATTCTTTATATTTTCTTCTATAAAATTTGGAGATATAAGCGTTTAAAGTGTTTACATTTTTCGTAACGCTCCAATTTCAACCAGAGATACCCTGATCATAGATGTTATTGACGTCAAAAAATAATTATAAAAATCAGTACATGGAGGTAAAAGTAAGGAGTTAAAACTTCATATTAAGAAAACACCAATATCGTTTGAGACAATCATTCAGGTGGCGCTGGGATAAGATAAGTAATCCTGCATTGTATGCTTTTCTATGGTTAAAGGCCTAAAATACTTATTTAAACTACCAATTTTGTAAAAGCAAATTATTAGCGCAATGCAAAGTTGAACTGAAACAGTAAAGAATGTTTCTACATATTCAAAGTTATTTTAGCTTTCAGTTTATTTTTATTTCCATATATTCTGTACTCTATCCTACAAATATGAAAAATTACTGGTTAATTATACTCATATAAAGGGAACCTTTAATTTACAAATAATCTAAAATACATATGCTAAATACAACACCTTTCTATTGTGTCAACTAACTTTACTAACGCTAGTGACACCTAGATGTAATTCTCAAAGCATTATAGCATTTTCAAACGTTTCATCCATCTTCTTTTTAACTCCATGAATTAGTTCTTTCTAAATTTCGAAAGTTTGTTGGTCGAATATTCCGACCATAGACTCAAAAATTAAGTAACGCGTTAGATAATTTGGCTTTCCATACGCAATATTATGCAACAGGTTCATTGACACCACCCTCTTGGTTTTAACTACGTTTCCTCCACGAGAAAAACTTTTTTTTTCTAGTCTTTGTAAGTCAACTATGATGCCAACTTTTACTTGTTACGCATGTGATATTCATTTAATACCAATTATATTCTGATTTGGATTTTGCCCGCATCAAAAAATAAAAATATATTTTACTTGGCCAACAAAAGTCTCTTAAAGCTAGCTCTGAATTTTAATTATGTGGTAAAGTTCTGTATAACGGGGGCATGAATGAGAGGGAGGAAAAATAATTTGTTTCTTAATTTTTTTAAATAATTTATAATGGTGTGTGGGTGAAAGTTGCATCCTGCGCATATCAGATTTTTTTAGGGGGGTGGGGGGTAGAACCACTTGAGTCTCTAGGAATGCAATTTTTTTTTCTGTAATCCTTAATGTGCTCCTCGCTATACATGTCTAAAATGTCAGAAACATTAGCACTATGATTCCGAATATTTTTTGCTTGAATGAATCCTTGACATATTTTGTAAACTTTCGGCGGAACTCAATGATTACGAAACAGTTTCAATCATTTTAGTGAAAGTTAGCCACGATACAATTTTGTGTTCTCTTGACATCATAAGCCACCTCGGGGGTTTAATGATGTCACGGACATCCCATCATTTAGCCAAGTTTGACAATGCACCCTTCCTCCTAGGGGTATATTATATTGTCAAACTTGGTATCAATAAAAAGATTTTTTCAAGCCCTTTAAAATAATGGATAACATGCTGTAATTGTGACCATCTGAATCAACAATACAGATTTTTCAAATATATAAAATAAAGAAAAATATTTTGCAAAATTTAAAAAAAAAATAGTAATAATCACAAGCTATTTAAAAATAAATTCTGGCATGAGGCATACTCCAGTGTTAATTTTTTTAAAAAGAAAAGTTTTCGTTATATTCAATCGCTTCAACCAAAATCCTTATTCAAAATCCCTTCAGCGGTTTTCGAGAATACGAAGGGCCAATGATTTGACACACGCCCACAGACTGACAAAATTCCATTTTGGGGTCCCCCTCTTCCCCTCCTCCGATATATTTACAGCGAAAACTCAACTTGTAATTAAATTACGATCACCATACTTTTCTTATACTACAAAGGCTAAAGTAAAAGGTTTTCTTAATCTACTACAAAAAACATGTGTTTTAAGAAAAGTGGTACAATTCACAATATTCAGAATTTGATTAACCAATCAATTTAGGGGAAGCACAACCAAATTTGGGGGCTCCATTTTGATTTTGCGAGTATGGCCCAAGAAATTCCCCATGCATTGCTCGAAAAATTCTATTGCTGCATTGCTCTGCCCAACTAACAGTCTCCTCAACAAACTAATTTTTTTAAACAGGTTTGCTTGTGCCAAAATTCTAAACCATAGTCTATTTTATTATTTAAAATCAAGGGTGGTTAATGTTTACTTTTGCAATTAGTTCTAACGTAAATATTAACTGCCATGCTACCTTTCTTCGTTAACAGTTTCATATTTTAAAAAAATAGAAAATATGGGTAATACAAATTCGGGCTCAGACAACCAAAATATTTCCTTGTTTGCCTGTACGGAAAAGATGCAATTTAACTTAACTATTTGATAAATATCTTACATTTAAAAAAAGTGTAAATCTAACTATTTGATCAAATAACTTACATTTAAAAATAAGTGTAAATCAGGTATGCAATTTGGGGGACCCCTTTGAATCTTTTAACGTGAAGCATGTGCTTACAGTGCCTTTTCGGTAATCAGATCCTATCAATATTGCCATACTTTCTTCCAGTGGCGTCGCCAAGGGGCGATTTTTAGGGTTTTTTACCCCCCCCCCCTTCAGGAACCCATCAGAACCCATTGAAGTACGCAGAAATGATGTTTAGAGAAACAAGTAAAAAAAAATTATTACTCCCCCCCCCCCTTCCAAAAAAAAAAAACGAAATTCGTCACGAAAATTTTTTCGAATTCGAGATTTTGATGCCAATGTTTTAAGACGTCTTTAGCAAGTTGACTATTTTTGGAGTGATGTCCTGGCTGTATATATGTATGTATGTATGTGTGTACGTGGTCGATTTCTTGTCTACAGGATAGATGCCACAGACATTAGTGAGTATTCACGAAGCTTTATGTCCGGCTTTGTTATCAAAAATTCTAGAACTAGATAGGCTTTTTTTTTATTCGAGCGAAAACTTCGAAAGGGTTTATTTAAAGCTTAAACATGAAATGATTTTTTATGGGACAATGATCACGAAACTTAATAGTTTCAGTCATTGTTGTGAAAAATAGCTGCGACACAATATTTTTTTTTGTTGGTGACGTCATTTGCCCCCTCCCCCGCCGAATTTTTGGAGGTTTAACAGCCTTAAACAACAGTAGTTTCGTAGAGTTTCTGTGTATCATGCTCGAAACATATTTAGATGCGGCTTTATAATAAATTTCAGAAATCTCATTGTATAAAAACATGGCACACCAAAGGTCGGATTATTGTAGCGCCTGTAGACTTTCTTGTGAAGCTTTCAAACGGAAAATCGAGGGCTTGAAACTTGATATTCGGTTTTATCGGCTTCTTCCTCCCTCTTCAAAATGTCTCTCTTTCCACACTTCTATTTCTCCCTCTTCTATCCAACTGTCATTTCAGCGAACGTTTCGACGACGGTATATTTCTATAGAAATGTTACGCTATTCCCAATATACCTTGCATGGAGGACGGAACCTAGGTAAGGGGGTGTCGCTAGGGGGTCCCATCTGCTGAAAGGTATCCACAAATGATTTTATATTATTAGTATCACAAATTCATAATATGGGACCCCATAGTATTACGCACATCTTAGGTTATCAGAAACTATAAATAGTAAGTTGCACTCGAAACTATGAACGCTAAAATGGCGATTCTTTAAAAAAAAATTCCAAAAAAGCGATATTTTTTTTTTCCAAAAAAAAAAGTGAAATACTCATTAAAATGACGATTTTATTAATAAAATTCCAAGAGCTGCGATTTTTTTCGAAAGAAAAAACGCTAAAAGGCGATATTTTTAAAATAAATTTTAAAATACCATTTTAAAAAGACATTTAAAGAGACATTTAAAAAAAGTGATCTTTTCGGGAGGAGTTTAATTGCACAAAATAACACTGATTTAATTTAATTCAATTTTTGTTTTTATTTGGTAACTGGAATTTTTTTCAAATGCGGCTTAACAAAAATGCAAAACACTCAAATATCTCGAGAATGGTTAGAGTAATGAGGCGGATCTTATTCTTTTCCTCGTCAAAAATTACGTATTGGACACGGATATAATGGATACATTTGAGTACACGCAGTCTTTTATTTTAGATTTTTGCTGCCCATTTCGTAAAATAAGGCAGGTTTTATTTTTCCATACCAAACTCTGATCAGCATCAGGGTATCCCACAAGTGACTTATCTACTAAATTTTTATGAAATTTGGCTAATTAGTTTTTTGGCTAGAATAGATACATCGACTTTTGAGGAGCATTTCGCAAAAAAAAGGCAAGTTCTTTCACACCGAACCGTATCAAAACCTAATCAGCACCAGGATCACCCACAAGCGACTTACCTACCAAATTTTATAAAATTCGGTCAATTAGTTTTTTCAGTTAGAGTGGATACATACATTGCACAGACAGACACACACACAGACGTCACGCTAAAAATGGTGTTTTCGAAATCCAGAGGTGTCAAAACGTGTAGATAAGTTGAAAACTCAAATTGCGATTTTCGTTCATGATTCCAATACTTTCTCTATACATTACCATGTATTTAAGGGAAAATAAAAATGTAAAATATGCTTCACTTTAAATTTTAAATCAATTAAAATGATCTATAATGACAAGATAAGTATGCTATGCTAGAATCTAATATACCATATTATGCATATATCACAATTATCTGTACTGTGAAGAAAAATTACGATTTTGTACAAATATATACTTGTAACAGTGTCAGTGGTATACGTACACGAGGCCTTGTTGAGACACATGTACACTATTCATATGTGATATCATGCAATAAATTTGGTGACATCATTCTCGTGAATCTAGCTCGTTCCATTCATGAGAAAATATACTTAGAGTAATACTTTTGTATTTGAACGCCAATAGTCATTTATCTGCTGTAAGAATAACGTATTTCTCTGCCCATAACGCTTGGCGAGATTTTGGCGACAAATTTGGTGGGATGTCGCCAATTTGGCGACTTTCTTCAATGTTGCAAAATAAATGAAAAACTCACCAAATGGATAAAGATGAAGCTAAATCAATGAAAATGACGACTCATTGACGAAAATTCAATATCTTGAAAAGAATATAAATATCTACTATAAAAATAATCTATTTTTTTTTACTGTAAAAGTAGTAAATTCATTGCATTATATAAGGAAAGTCATGTGCTGCCCACATCAGATTTTTTTTTACGAATCTGTGGGATACAAGGCCCTTCAGCTGTAGCATCTTTAGCTTATGCGTAAAAACAGCCTTGCTTAGGCCTTGCCCGTAGTTTCTACTATACATTTTTGCGGGCTTATCATTTTCAAATTAAAATTATTTCGTGCAACATTTCGAAGATATTGCACATAATATATTGTTTTTACTTTCCTTATATACATAGTATAATGTACAAGGAAAGTATTGTGACGGGGTCGATAATTAGAATTCGAGTTTTCAACGGGAGAGCACGTTTCAAGCATCCTTGATCACGAATCGAACATTTTTGAGGTGATGTCTGTGTGTGTGTGTGTGTGTGTGTGTGTGTGTGTGTGTGTGTGTGTGTCAGTGTGTGTGTGTGTGTGGAGACGATATCTCACGAACGAATGGAGCGATTCGAATGAAATTTGGTACAAACATTACAATCCGTGAATACTGGAAGCTTATTGTTTTTAAATACAATCGAATGTTCAGACCCCCCCCCCTAAATTTTCGAATGAAATTTTGAAAAAATCATCAAAAAATTAAAACCTTCAATAAAGTTACGCAAATAGACATTTCTTATGTAATTTTTCCTTAGAAAACGATTGACATGAACTTTAGAATGCTAACATGAACCGTTCTCGAGATATTGTACATTTTTCAAATAAATTTATCAAAAAATCCCATAAATTAAAAAAAATATATTAACTGTTGAGAAACATGTTCAATTTTCATATGTAATATCATGCGATAAGTGTGACATCATTCTCGTGGATCTAGCGCGTTCCATTCATGAGAAAAGATACTTTAAGTAATAACTTTGTATTTGAACGCCAATAGTCATTTATCTACGATAAGAATAACTTATTTCTCCGTCAATAACGCTTGGAGAGATTTTGGAGACGAATTTGGCGGAATGTCGCCAACTTGACGACTTTTTTAAATGTTGCCAAATTAGCGAAAATCTCGTCAAATGGATAAAAATGGCGCTTAATCAATGTAAATGACGACTAATTGACGAAAATTCAATATCTTAGAAAGAATATAAGTATCTACTATAAAAATAACCTATTTTTTCTTTACTGTAAATGTAGTAAATTCATTTCATTATATAAGGAAACTCATGTGCTGCTCACATCAGATTTTTTATTTATACTATGCATTATATATTATTTATACTATGCATTAAAATTAATTTCAATTGGTATATGAAAAGATGTGCTCGTTTTAAAATTAAAATTTAATTATAATTTAAGTAAATAATTTTATCTAAATCTTTCCGAATTCGATGGGGGGGAGGAGGGGAGGCACAAAAATTATTTTACGAGCTGATTTTTAGTTCCATGCCCTCCATGGTTCAGCTGAATTCGAAAATTAATATTGAGAGGCCATCCCAATTTAAAAATTCAGAATATGAATTTTTGAACCACGGAGTTAGAAAGACTTTCTTCCTGCTTTATCTTCAAATGCCACATTTTAAGCAATGCGATTAGTGAATTGTTTAAAACGTGATATGAAACTTAGATGGATTGAAGACTGATTACTGACACAGATTGATTGATTGACTGAAGATACATTGATTGTAGCTGAATTCTATAACCCATAAATTTAGAGAGAGTAAGTCCATTTGTCTTGCACAATATGACAAGAAATTGAAAACTTGAGCTAAAAAGTTTGAGGTATAAACTTGATAAATTAGTTTGTTAGAGGATCTATAGAAGCGTAAAATAATTGCGTTATGTTAGGGACTGGTATAGTATGTATGTTTTGATAAAGAGTCGTATAAGAATTGTAATATTGAATGGGAGGAGTGTATGACGTCTTCTTCTTCGACCCAGAATGTCCAACCTACCCAAAGGTGTAAGGTATATGTTTGAATGACCGGGAAGCGCCATCCAATTTAGACCGGAACCCAGTGGGAGTGGCATCCACAGGGACCCTACTCTCCTTTCCCTACCACCAACCTCTAGGAAGGACTTACGGACCCACGTATTTAGCGTGCACGTACTCCGCGTAAACACGGGGATTATAAGAAAGAGTAATTTTGAATGAAAGGGGTATATGACTCCCATGTGTCTGTGAATATTAGGAGCAGATGAGAGAGTTTTCGGGAGTTGGTGTCCGTCGGTTCCTGTTTCCCATGCATGGGCGTGGTGTACTTGGACAAACACAGCGCATGAAGTGCGCATGCGTTACTTGTCACTATTATGAAACCGCAGCTTTAGTATGCCAGATTACCGATTGTAATCCGGAGGGATGAAAAAAAAAACTCATTTATACTAATTCGAACAAGCTGAATTCAAAATCTAAAATACCTTTTCCAAGTTACCCCTTGAATATAAAGAAATAGCCTTTCGAAGTTTGGCTTTTTTTGTTGTTGTTGTTATTTTTGTGCTTATATCTCAGACCGAAAGCTTTGCCACAACATGATGCAGTTGCTTGGTGATGAGATTTTAATGCCTCAAGCATGGAGTTAGAAAGAAGGAGATGAAACTTTTGAAAATGCCATAGTGCTTTGAGAATTATATCTAGGTGTCGCTGGTGTTAGTAAGGTAGTCGCTATTGTTAGTTAACACAACAGAACTGCGTAGTATTTAGTATTATTGATTATTTTTAAATTAAGGGTTCGCTGATTATGAGTATAATTAACCAGTATTTTTTCATAGTTGGAGGATAGAGTACAGAATATATGGAAATAAATTGAAACCTAAAATAACTTTGAATACGTAGGAATAGAAATTCTTCGCTGTTTCAGTTCAACTTTGCATTGCGCTAATAATTTACTTTTACAAGATTGGCAGTTTATATAAATATTTTAGGCCTTTCGCCATAGAAAAGCATACAATTCAAGGCTACTTATCTTATCCTAGCGCCACCTGAATGATTACCGCAAACGATATTGGTGTTTTCTTAATATGAAGTTTTAACTTTTTACTTTTACCTCCATGACTTCCAGAAACTGAACAGAGAACTGTATTGAGCTCATGGAGTTTGAGATGAGACCCTCCCTTTACCTCCATGGTTCAGCTAGATATAGGAAAGTCAATATTGAGAAGTCACCCTAATTTAAAAATTCAAAATAGGACTATTTAAACCAGAGTTGAGGAGACTTGCTTCCTCTTTTATCGTCAAATTTGTGTTTTAGACATTGCAATTAATGCAAACTTCGTTTATAGATAGAGAAACGAAATTGTATGACCTATAAGTTAGAGAGAGAGTTAGTCCCTCCCCCTCAATGGCATAACCAGAAAACAAGATAACCTGTTTCACGGATTCTTTTTTTCCTTTTTTTTTTCTGTTTTTGTGAGAAAATGCTCTAGAAAAGTGATTATTAAGTCTTTTAACGAACTGAAAAAACTCACTCGTACTCAACTGGTCAACTCACTGGTACTGAATCTAATGCAAAAAACCGTATTTGAAATAATTCTCCTTAAATTGAGTTATTTCCCGTAGAAACTAATAACTATTAACAAACATCAACCTCGTCGAAGTGCATAGTCGACAGGAGTTATGGCCACCGGTTCCTGTTTCCCATGCATGGCGTAGCGCGCGAGCCACGCTGGTTTAAAATAATACTGTGCTATGTTTCATAAACATGTTGTTTCCGGGGTTTATTTCCTCTGCGATTAATAACTCACACACGCATAGTAGAACGCCGGTTATTCAAACCATCATTAACCGAACATCCCCCAACACACACACACACACTCTCTCTCTCTGTTTTCTTCAAAATTTAATTATTTGCACAGCGATAAAAGTGTTATAGAAGCTGAATGAGAAAATAAAGCAGTTCTGGGTATTCGAGGGTGCATTATATTGATTGCTCCCTACCTGGGGAATGCTTAGGACAAAATAAAGGGGAAAATGTGATCAAGAAAATCAGAAATCCATGTATTACACAAAGGCTTAATTTGACTTACGAATTGGGTTATCAAGTGCTGAAGACCCAGACCGTCCGACTCGTCCAAAGGACTAAGAGCAGCTATTTGGACGGCCGGGGTTATCAAGTGCAGAGTAGTTAAAAGTTAAAAGTTAAAAGTTAAAAGTTAAGTACCAATATCCTACTTCAATAAAGTCTGAGTTTTAACTTTTAACTACTCTGCGGGGTTATCAAGTGCAGAGTAGTTAAAAGTTAAAACTCAGACTTTATTGAAGTAGGATATTGGTGTGATTCAGACTAGACCTGGAAAGCCAAATAGTCATGTTTCGCCAAGTAAGAAAAACTGGGGTGTTAAGGATAGGAATATGATGAAGGAGAAAATAAATTTACAGTATTGAAGTACGGTATTGGAAAATCATTGGATTCTATACGAAGTGAAAGATAATTATGCGTGCACTCTATATCTAACTGATCTTTTTCTTTTTTTCAAGACAGACTCTTTGCAATTCACCAGACTATGTAATATATATACCCATGCAATAAAAGAAAACTCATTTTATACTTTCAACGTGCTCGTGAAATTATTTAAAAAAAAATCTGATGTGGGCAGCACATGACTTTCCTTATATAATGCAATGAATTTACTACTTTAACAGTAAAAAAAAAAATTATTATTATAGTAGATATTTATATTCTTTCCAAGATATTGAACTTTCGTCAATGAAACGTTATTTTCATTAATTTAGCGTCATTTTTATCCATTTGGCGAGTTTTCGTTAATCTAGCATCATTGAAAAAGTCGCCAAGTTGGCGACATTCCACCAAATTCGTCGTTAAAATCTCGCCAAGCGTTATGGACGAAGAAATAAGTTATTCTTACAGCAGATAAATGACTATTGGCGTTCAAATACAAAAGTATTACTCAAAGTATCTTTTTTCATGAATGGAACGAGCTAGATCCACGAGAATGATGTCACCAAATTTATCGCATGGTATTACATATGACAAGTGAACATATTTCTCATTAGGAAATATTTTTTTTTATATTACTTTGATAATTTTTTTGAAAAATTCAATATCTCGAAAACGGTTCATGTTAACGTTCTAAAATTTATATCAATCATTTTCTAATGAAAAATTACATAAGAAATGTCTATTTGCGTAACTTTATTAACGGTTTTGACTGTTTGACGATTTTTTCATAATTTCACTCGAAAATTTAGGGGGGGGGGGGGGTTCTGAACATTCGATTGCGTATAAAAACAATAGGCTTTCAGTGTTTACGGATTGTGATTTTTGTACCAAATTTCGTTCGAATCGGTCTATTCTTTCGTCAGTTATCATCTCCACAGACTCACTGACACACACACACACACACTCACACACACACATACCTTCACACACACACACATACTTTTACACACACACACACGCACAAATATCACTTCAAAAATGTTTGATTCATGATCAGGAAAGCAGGCGTGCTCTCCCGTCGAAAACTCGAATTCAAATTTTCGACCCCGTCACAATACTTTCCTTATACATTATGTATATAAGGAAAGTAATAATCGGTCCGTATATCTGACTTTCGTTTATCCGAACTGCTTTCTCCCTCAAATAGTTTAGATAATCGGCATACTACTGTGCATTTAATTTGAAAAATGTTTCAAAATCGAGTGTTAAATCCTGCCATGACAGTTTCGTGCCCGGGTATAGCTTATAAATAAGAAAGATCAATCATGCATAAAGCATTGATTATGAAACACTTTCCGACTGAAATGCAATTTTATTTAAACATCTCTAAAATGCGATGCATTCAACGCTCATATATTTTGAATTATCACAGTCCTACCAGTAATTTATTATATTTGAAAACTTAAAACTTCATCGAAGAAAATGAACTTTATTCAAATGACGTCAACGAAATATAAATCGTCTGGCTCTCTATGTAAAAGCATTGAATAGTATTTCATTCATATCACTTTTATTCCAGACTCCAGAGCTAAATAATTTTGAGTAAAAAAGATTCAGCAATTCTTATACAACTCATCTTACAATCCATTAAAATTAGGCTTCGTTGTAGATATAATCAAAGTTTGATGATCATTTAAACTCAAAAATATTGTAATTGCGTTGACACAGAATATAGAGCCACAGAAAATATCTAAAAAATGTAGCGGTTTTTGGACGGATGCAACACAAAATATAAATTTAAAAGAATTTTGAAAATCATGGTTTTAACACTGGGAGAAAAAGATGGATGCTATATTTTATTTTGAAGTGGGTCACGTGATCTCTTCATATAATATGGGTGTCATTATTATTTTATTTTTTATTTGAAAACTACCGAACATATTTTGCTGAAATATTTTTATATATTTTATGCGATAATTCAAATATTTTCTAAAATTTTCGAAGTAATTTCTGAATTTTAACTTCGCTTAAAAAATATTTGAAAAATTAGGTCCCATAGGGTTCAATGTATTTTACTTTTTTTAATCAGATTTCAAGCCGAAACGAAATGGGTTATATTATTCATTTACTTTCCCATATGTCCCACAGACCGTCCCAACAATATAGTAAAATTTCATTTTGATAAAGTCATTTTTACGGCAGTTATCGTGAGAACGGACAGACAGACAGAATAAACAAAGTCATAAACACTTTTCAATTATGTTGTGAAGTGTTAAAAATAAATTAATTCATCTGAGAAATATTAAAAGTATACATTTTTAATATTTATTATTTTAACCTCAGTTTATTACCACTTTACAACATAGTTGAAAAGTGTTTATGAATTTGTTCATTCTATCTGTCTATCTGTCTGTATGTCCTTTCGCACGATAACTGCCTTAAAAATTATTTTATCAAAATGAAATTTTGATATGTTGTTGAGACGGTCTGTGGGACCTATGGGAATGTAATGAATAATATCACCTAACTGGGTTTGGATTGAACCCGGGTTGAAAAAATAAAATGCATTGGACCCTGTGGGACCTGATTTTTCAAACATTTTTAAGCGAAGTTAAACTTCACAAATTGCTTCGAAAATTTTAGGAAATATTCAAATTGATGCGAATGAGCAGACAGACAGAAAGAACAAAGTCATAAACACTTTTCAACTATGTTGGAAAGTGTTAAAAATAGATCTACATTTTTAACTCTGCGGATATTTTAGCACAGTTTATGTCTGGCTCATAGAGTAATGTGAACTTTCCGGTAAGAAATTGACTTTAATACCACCATATCTCATTGATGTATACTAATAAAAAGCTTGTGCTGCTAGAGGCCCATATGATTGGGGGCTTTTTAGTTGGACTCCAAAACTTAAACTTCATTAGCTTCACAGAAAATCCATCATCATATCCACCATTATATAATTGTTATGTAATAATTTAAACCATCATTATATAATAGTTACGTATAACGAAAAATAATATCTTTGTTAAGAAATTAAAATTCAAGAGATTTAAATAAAATATTTCACCTTTATGTATTAAATTATGCCTATCTTTCGTGAACTTCACTAACGTTTCGATTAAAGGCTATTCGATACTTTGTTGAAATCGATTAGAGATAGATATTCTTATGCCGCTTATCGCACAGTACAAGGCTCAAAGTGAGATTTTAAATTGCTAAAAAATGGAATTGTTTTGAGAAAGCGAAATATTTTGTAATATGTTTTCATCATTTAAAGCTCTTTTCTCATATTTAAAATTTTGATTTTAAAATTCAAAAAAATCCACTTGTTGAGACTTCCTGAACACGATTCGTACATTTTAAAAGTAGTTTTATGCTCTGAAATAAGGATAAGACAACTCAGAAACAAGTATGCGTATTTACGTATTCGTACGAGTATAAGTTAAAAAAGTAGGAGTATAAGTTACGTATAAGTTTAAAAAGAACTAGTAAACTTGACCCGCCAACTGTTACTAAATATAGAAACCAGTTTTTACAGTAATCAATTATTTATCCAGTTCTGTGCCTGCTGCGTGGCCGCAAAAGCCGCAAAGCAACGAAAGTGGGTTAAAGTTTATCGTGAGCAGATTGAAAATCGCATAAAAATCGGAGCGAGTCGCTAAGATAGATAAAAACAAAGATTTTAAAAAGAGGGGAAGCCCCCTCTCCACAGACCCCCGTTTCCTTGATCAAGAGTAACAAAATGGAAATTCCCGCAATACAAATTCTTTCTCGGACGTGTGGTACGGAACTTAGACATGAAAGTTACTGAATCATTAATTTAATTGCAAAATATTGACAAATAATGTGACAACGAAAATAATTTAAGTTTGTTAGAACTAAGGAATAAGAGTTCACGATGACAAATTTTGAAAACCGTACCTTGAAAAATCTTTCTATGCCAAACGTGTGTGCTTTTCTACCAATACGGAGAATGCTCGAAAATTGAGAAGAAAATTATTGAATCCTTAATTTAATTGTACAAAATGTAACAGATACAGTGTCAATGAAATCAATTAAAATTATCAACAACTAAGGAATGAGGTATTCACAACGACGAATTTTGAAGACTGTATGAAAAGTATTTCGCTCAAATGTCACAGAGCAACAAAAGTGGGTCAAAGTTTTGCATGAGCAGGTCGAAAATTGCATAAAAATCGGTGCAACAGTCGCTAAGATAAATAAAAATGAATATTTTAAAAAGGGGATGGGGGCACGCCTATTCAATTATACCTATCTTATGTGAACTTAACCAAAGTTTCGATTACTTGTTATTCGATACTTTGTTGAAATAGATAAGAGATAATGTCCAGTTCAGAGCTCAAAGAGAGTTTTTTAACTGCTAAAATATGACCGTTTTGAAAAAACGAAATATTTTGATATATGTTTTCATCATTTGAAGTATCTTTCTCATATTAATACTTTCTTGTGTAAAGAAAAGTATTGTTTTCACCGAAAAATTCTTAATTTTTGAATTTTGAAAAAATACACTTGTTGAGTAACCCTCCTGATAATGTTTCGTATATTTTACTTTCCCTGCAATACATGGTAATGTATAGGGAAAGTATTGAAATCATACCGAAAATCGCAATTCGAATTTTCGACGGATCTACGTGTTTCGAGACCTCTAGAATACGAAAAAACTATTTTTAGCTTGACGTCTGTCTGTGTGTCTGTCTGTGTGTGTGTGTGTGTGTCTGTCTGTTTGTCTGTGCAGATATTGTATCCACTCTAACTAAAAAACTAATTGACCGAATTTCATAACATTTGGTAGGTAAGTCGCTTGTGGGTCACCCTGGTGCTGATTAGATTTTGGTACGATTCGGCAAAAAATAACCCGTCTTTTTTACAAAATGGCCCTCAAAAATCGTCAAAATCTAAAATAAAAAACTATGTATGCCTAAATATATCCATTAAATGCTTGAATTATACGTAATTGTTAACGAAGAAAAGAATAAGACCAACCCCATTACACTAGCTAGGACTAGCCGTTCTCGAGATATTTTAGTTTTTTCGTATTTTCTCTACACTACCTTTGAAAATAAGTCCAGTTACCAAATGAGAGCGAAAATTGAATTAAATTTAATTAAAATAAAGAGAACGTGGATATAAGTCTGCAGGGAAAGTCATGTGCTGCCCACATCAGATTTTTTAAAATGATATCATGCTGTGATATAAGACACGACAACTCAGAAATAAGTGTGCGTATTTACGTATTCGTACTGCTCATAAATTATAAAAAAAAATGGAATGTTTCATACTCATATACTGTGCTATAATTGTACCAAATGTAATATTCATGATCTGAGTTTCAGCAAAATAGTGGTTTCATCGAATTTGTTCGAACAAATTGATCGTCTGACGAACATGCTAAAAAATAATTTTTCATTATCACTCTCGAAAACTTCGGAAACTGTTGTTTGACCGAAATTTATTTTGGACAAGGAAAGAATGTTTTTTCAGAAATTAAAAATAAAAAGAATTTCTTAAGAATTACTTAATATTATAAACTTTTTTAAAAATTGTTTAACATTGCAGGACATTTAGGGTCGAAAATAGCTGTTTCAATTAAAAAAGAATTATATCTAGGCGTAGCTTAGTAAAATAGTCGCTATTATTAGTTAACACAACAAAACGGCGTAGTATTTAGTATTTTTGATTACTTTTAAATTAAGGGTTCCCTTTATATGAGTATAATTAACCAGTAATTTTTCATAGTTGTAGGATAGAGTACAGAATATACGGAGATAAAAATAAACTGAATGATAAAATACTTTTGAATACGTAGGAATATTTTTTATTGTTTCAATTCTACTTTGCACTGCGCTAATAATTTATTTTTACAAAATTGACAGTTTTAAATAAATATTTTAGGCCTTTCGCCATAGAAATTGATCGTGGAGGGCCAATTATCTTATCCCAGCGCCACCTGAATGATTGTCTCAAACGATATTGGCTTTTTATGTATATGAAGTTTCAACTCCTTACCTTTACCTCCATGGTCGAGATTAATAGAAATGCAAAATTAAACCTTTCATAGACATAACACTATGCAGACGATATTTTTTTTTCCTTGCCAAAATTTATTTGTAGAAATTCCATTCGATATTGGCGTTTTCTTATTATGAAGTTTTAGCTCCTTTTACCTCCATGGTAGTACCATTCCGGTGTAATCCGGAATGAGTTTTCTGAGACTGATTCATTAGTCCCGTTTCAGCTGATTAGCTCGCTTGAGTGCGGAGCATAGTTCTCTTGCAGCACCAGTCGTACCTAATTTATCAGAGAGGAAAGAGGGAGGTGCCGTACGTGGTGTGTTTTGATCTGTGAGAGACACTTGATCCTAGGCCGGGGTTATTTCGGGAGAGCGAAAAGACGTCAGCGAGATCTCACACAATAAATATGGCCCCCCGAACATCGTCTTATTGTTGTTTTTTTTGTCGCTGAAGTTTCGAAATATTGGTAGTGTCCGACACTGAGCCGTCTATACCGGTGGTTGTGCATCCACCATGTATCGCGAATCGGTAGATTTTTCGAAAATTCTACAAAAGACTTGCAGATTTCGCAATATTTCTACTGGGATCGTAGAAAAATGTATTTCCTTTTTTTAAGCATTCAAACCGAGATTTGAAAATCCTACAAGGATATATAATTGGATTTCCGACTGGGCTGTCAGTTTTTAAAAAATAGCTGCCATAATTTCGATATTTTAATATTTTGAACTTTTTTTTTTATATAGAAGTGGATTTAATGTAGATATTTTAGTTGTAAGTGTGCCAAACACACACATAAATAAAAAAAAAATGTGTTAATGTTTAATGTTTTAATGCGATATGCATTTGCGAGCTAGAAAAATAAAAATCAATAAAATAAATTTTTATATGATTTATTATTAAATCAGGCTAAGTAAAAATTGAAAATACATTTTTGAATGATTCGAATAAATTGTAGCTCTTTGAAAGTAAGTTATGTAAGTAAATTGTAGCCCTTGGAAATGCCTACTAGGATATATAATGTAGAAGGTGTAGAAGACCCAGGCCGTCCGACTCATCCTGAGGACTTGAGTATCTAATTGGACGGCCGGGAAAAGAGTTAGCGGAAGCCAACTCCCGGGGCGGCCAACGTCCGACGGTCTGGGGCAAAGTTTATTTAAGTTTCAAAAATATACATTGTATTGGATTTTGGATAAGGCTTTTATTTTTCGAAATGTAGTGATTATATAGTTTTGAAAAGTGATGTCAAATTTGTATAGATGTGATATTCGCTTATATAGCATTAGAAAGATTAAGTTGTGGACGTTACAGCCCAGTGGTTAAGACACTGGAATTTCACTCGGAAGATCCGAGTTCGTTTCCCGGTTATGCCCAAACTGTCCCTGTGTTCACGTAGAATACGGGCACGTTAAATAGGTGGGTCTGAAGGTCCTTCCGAGAGGTTCGTATTAGAGGAAGGACTGTGCTGTTCCCGTGGATGTCGCCACCACTGGGTTCCGGTCTAAGTTGGACTGCACTGCTCCGACCGCCCAAACAGATACCTTGTACACCTTCAGGTCGGTCCAAAGGTTTGGGTCGAAAGAAAGGAACGAATGTTGAGATGACCGACATGCATCTAGTGTACGGGGATTCCGGGTTAAGGGCAGTTTCTATTTTTTTTTCTGGCGACTTCAAAGAATTGCAGCGTACTTATATCAAAAAATATTATTTAGACCGTATCAAAGGCGTATCTGTATTGTTTAAGTAGAGGGCGCAAATTTCTGACCTGGATAAAGCCGGGCCATAAATATACACTTTCTAGTGCATAATATATTTTGTCACGGGCGGAAATTTTTCCAGATGTGTTCAGGAGGGGCACGACAGCCCAGTGGTTAGCGCGCGGGGGTTGCACTTGGACGACCCGAGTTCGATTCCCGCCTCTACCCAAATTGTCGCCGTGTTTACGCGGAGTACAATCACGTTAACATGTGGGTCTGAAAGTCCTTTCGAGAAGTTGGTGAAAGGGGAAGGAAGGTACGGTCCCTGTGGATGAAGACCCCACTGGATTCCGGTCTGAATTGGGCGGCACTTCCCGACCGTCCAAACAGTTACCTTACACTTTCTGGTAAGTCTGTGGGTCGAAATAAAGAATAATTTGTTTCAATTATGTAACCACAGTCCCTATTATCTATTGCAAATGAAACAAACGAGATTGAAAACAAGGAATAAACGTATTGAACCGTATTGGAGTTTTATTTTGCAAGACGTTATTTGCGCAAAACCATTCCGACTCCATCGAACGGGAGACGTCGCGGAATTTTTACCTTCCCTACAATACATGGTATGCATAGGGAAAGTATTGGAATCATGCCGAAAATCGCAACTCGAGTTTTCGACGGATCTACACGTTTCGAGATCTCTAGAATACGAAAAAACCATTTTTAGCGTGACGTCTGTGTGTGTGTCTGTCTGTGCAATGTATGTATGCACGCTAGCAAAAAAAGTAAATGACTAAATTTCTCAAAATTTGGCAGCTTAGTCAGTTGTGGGTTACCCTGCTGATTAGATTTTGGTACGGTTCGGAAAAAAGAACCTGCCCCTTTTTGCGAAATAGTCCGCAAAAATCAGCAAAATCTAAAATAAAAGACTGCATATACTCAAATGTATTAATTAAATGCGATGAAAAAATTTTTGACCTTTGCCACCTTTGAAAATACATACAGTTGCCAAATAAAAACGAAAATTGAATTAAAATTGCCAATTCGGTGTCACTTCAAATAATGATGCGTGTTTATCTGCGCAATTAAACTCAATTTAATGAACTATTAAAGAAATAAAGAGAGCATGAATTTGAGTCTGTAGGGAAAGTCATGCTCTCTCCACATTAGATTGTTTCATTCGCTTTCAAAACGGATTTAACAGAATTTGTAGTGGAAGTAATCTGGCGCATTCTGATTCTGTTTTAGACTATCTTGACATATGTAAACGATGCGATATTCGGTCCTGTGATTAAACGGCTATACGAACTGAAAGATTTCGAGTAATAATAAAACGAATGAATGATTCACAAAGAATCGTTCCGGGGACATCAGAGGAACACCGGCGTCAGAATTAAAAAGAGTATTTAAATTAATTATCTTCGCTGAACTTCTTCTAACGAGAATATTTAAATTCATTGTCTTCTCTGGACTTCTACTTAGGTGAAACTGTTTCGCATATTTCAGGTTGCCAGATTTAAAAAAGAACAAAGTGGGATGCCGCCTTGGTGGGAAGGGGAAGCAGTAAAATCCCTCTCTGAGGGAATTTTATTTTTACTTTCCCTGTAATACATGGTAATGTATAGGGAAAGTATTGGAATCATACCGAAAATCACAACTCGAGGTTTCGACGGACCTACACGTTTCGGGACCTCTAGAATACGAAAAAATTATTTTTAGCGTGACGTCTGTGTGTCTGTCTGTCTGTGTGTCTGTCTGTCTGTCTGTGCAGATTTTCTATCCACTCCAACTAAAAAACTAATTGACCGAATTTCAAAAAACTAATTTTCCGAAATTAACCGACTAAAAAACTATTGACCGACTAAAAAACTAATTTTCCGAAATTTGGTAGGTAAGTCACTTGTAGGCGAATCTGGTGATGATTAGTTTTGGGTATGATTCAAGATAAGAAACCACCTATTTTTGCGAAATGTCCCGCAAAAGCTAAAAAACTAATGGACCGAATTTTACAAAATTCGGTAGATAAGTCCCTTGTGTGTTACCCTGGTGCTGATTAGATTTTGGTATGATTCGAAAAAAAAAATAACCTGCTTCTTTTTGCAAAATGTTCCGCAAAAATCGTCGAAATCTAAAATAAAAAACTACATATGCTCAAATATATCCATTAAATGCTTGTTTTATACGTAATTTTTAACGATGGAAAAAATAAGACCAACCCTGTTACACTTAGACTAGCCGTTCTCGAGATATTTTAGTTGTTTCGTATTTTCTCTACGTCACCTTTGAAAATAAGTCCACTTACCAAATGAGAATGAAAATTGAATTAAAAGTGAATTAAATTTAATTAAAATAAAGCAAACGTGGATATAAGTCTGCAGGGAAAGTCATGTGCTGCCCACATCAGATTTCTAAAATTAGTGAAGTAAATAACCTATTTCATGACGATTTGACTTTGATGGGTTTTGTGCATTTATTTAAATGAAAAACAAAGTTGCATTTTAATTGACATTCATTTCTATTTAGGAAAAATAAATATTGATTGTGAAAATATATTATTATGCATACTTATTTCCAAGTGTCTGTCTGTCTGTTTGTACGGCTGCCACATCCTTTTCAGGCACTTCACGTGTAGATGCGGTGACTTGTAAATGTATACCAGGTGGATCGTTTGAGAAAATCCCCGAAAAAAAAAATCTAGTGTGGGCAGCACATAACTTCTGCCGACTCATAGTGGCTTTCTCTTTATTTCTTCCATAATTCATTAAATTGAGTTTAATTGCACAAAAAACACCCATAATTATTTTAAATTTGACTGAATTTGCACTTTTAATTGAATTTTCATTATTATTTAGTAACTAGGCTTACTGTCAAAGGTGGAGTAGCGGAACAGCGAAAAAAAAAATTAAAATATCTCGAGAACGGCTAGTCCTAGAGTAATATGGTTGGTCTTATTATTTAGCAAGCCTTTAATTGCTATATTTGAGCATACGTAGTCTTATAGTTTAGAGTTTAGCGATTTTTGCAGGCAATTTAGCAAAAAATGACGTGTTCATTTTTTTTCAAATTGTACGAAAATCCATAATCATCACCAGGGTAACCTACAAATGACTTATCTACCAAATTTTGTGAAATTGGTTCTATTAGTTTTTCAGCTAGAGAAGATACAAACTCTGCACAGGCAAACAGACACAGATGACACACATACAGACACACACACACAGATGACACACATACAGACACACTCACACACATACATACATGGGGCGCGGTATTCCAGTGGTTAGCGCGCGGGAATTGCACTCGGTAGGCTCGGGTTCGTATTGCTATTTCGTACTGCAGGGAAAGTAAAAATACTTACGGAGAAGGTTTTTTTTTTTGTATCTGTATGTGTTTGTTTTATTTGCTTTACAGATAGCGCGCTTGGTGAATTCAGTAGTACTGGGAGTTTATTTACGGCTGAGGCAATGCCAGGTAATTCATTCTAGTAATTGATACGCTTAAATAAAATTAGAAAATTCTAATAACAAGAAAGATCAATCATGCATAAAGCCTTGATTATGAAATACTGAAATGCAATTTTATTGAAACATCTCTAAAATTCGATACATTCAGCTGTGATATTTTTTTTAATTATCACAGAACTGCAATAATTTATTTTACTTGAAAACTTAAAACTTCATCGAAAAAAATGAACTTTATTCAAATGACGTCATCCAAATATAAAGCATCTGGCTGCAGTGAATATTTCATTCATACACTTTTATACCAGACTCCAAAGTTAAATAATTTAGCATGAAAAAATTGAGCAATTCTTATACAACTCATCATACAATCACTTGTTTACATTCTGCATCCATTAAAATTTGGCTTCGTTTTAGAAATAATCAGTTTGATGATCACTTAAACTCAAAAATATTTTAATTACGTTGGCACCGAATATAGATGACAGAAAATACGCAAAAATAAAGTGGTTTTAAGACGGACGTAACACTAAATATAAATTTAAAAGAATTTTAAAAATCACGATTTTTAGTCTGGGAAAAAAAAATGGATGCCATATTTTATTTTGAAGTGGGTCGCATGATCTCTTCATATTATATGGGTGTCATTATTATTATACTTTTTGTTTAGAAAACTACCGAACATATTTTGCTGAAATGTTTTTTATTTTATGGGATAATTTCAATATTTCCTAAAATTTTCGAAGCCATTTGTGAATTTTAACTTCTCTTAAATATTTGAAAATTAGGTCTCACAGGGTTCAATGTATTTCATTTTTTCAACCAGAGTTCAATCCAAAACTAATTAAGTTTATATTATTCATTTACATTTACATATATCCCACATACTGTCTCAACAGCATGCTAAAATCTCATTTTGATAAAGTCATTTTGACGGCAGTTATCTTGCGAAAGGACAGACAGACAGACAAAATGAATAAAGTCATAAACACTTTTCAATATGTTGTAAAGCGTTATAAATGGGTACTTCCATAAATTTTATAAAAATTGAGATAGTGAGAAATATAAAAAAATCTGATGTGGGCAACACATGACTTTCCTTATATAATGCAATGAATTTACTACTTTTACAGTTAAAAAAAAGGTTATTCTTATAGTAGATACTTATATTCTTTCCAAGATATTGAATTTTCTTCAATTAGTCGTCATTTTCTTTGATTTAGCGTCGTTTTTATCCATTTGGCGAGATTTTCGTTAATTTGGCAGCATTTCAAAAAGTCGCCAAATTGGCGACATTCCGCCAAATTCGTCGCCAAAATCTCGCCAAGCGTTATGGATGAAGAAATAAGTTGTTCTTACAGCAGATAAATGACTATTGGCATTCAAATACAAAAGTATTACTCAAAGTATCTTTTTTCATGAATGGAACGAGCTAGATCCACGAGAATGATGTCACCCAATTTATCGCATGGTATTACATATGAAGAGTGAACATGTTTCTCAATAGGAAATATTTTTTTTTTCATTTTATATGACTTTTTAATAATTTTTCTGAAAAATGTGCTATATCTCGAGAACGGTTCATGTTAGCGTCCTAAAATTTATGTCAATCATTTTCTAATGAAAAATTACATAAGAAATGTCTATCTGCGTAACTTTATTAGTGGTTTTGATTTTTTGACGATTTTTTCAAAATTTCATTCGAAAATTTAGGGGGGTTCTGAGCATTCGATTACGTATAAAAAAAATCTGATGTGGGCAACACATGACTTTCCTTATATAATGTAATGAATTTACTGCTTTTACAGTAAAAAAAATAGGTTATTCTTGTAGTAGATACTAATATTCTTTTCAAGATATTGAATTTTCGACAATTAGTCGTCATTTTCCTTGATTTAGCGTCATTTTTATCCATTTGGCGAGATTTTCGTTAATTTGGCAACATTTTAAAAAGTCGCCAAGTTGGCGACATTCCGCCAAATTCGTCGCCAAAATCTCGCCAAGCGTTATGGACGAAGAAAGAAGTTGTTCTTACAGCGGATAAATGACTATTGGCGTTCAAATACAGAAGTATTACTCAAAGTATCTTTTTTCGTGAATGGAACGAGTTAGATCCACGAGAATGATGTCACCCAATTTATCGCATGGTATTACATATGAGAAGTGAACATGTTTCTCAATAGGAAATATTTTTTTTCATTTTATATGACTTTTTAATAATTTTTTTGAAAAATGTGCAATATCTCGAGAACGGTTCATGTTAGCGTTCTAAAATTTAAGTCAATCGTTTTTTAATGAAAAATTACATTAGAAATGTCTATTTGCGTAACTTTATTAGTGGTTTTGATTTTTTGACGATTTTTTCAAAATTTTATTCGAAAATTTAGGGGGGTTCTGTACATTCGATTACGTATAAAAACAATAGGCTTCCAGTGTTTACGGATTGTGATTTTTGTACCGAATTTGGTTCGAATCGGTCCATTCGTTCGTCAGTTATCGTCTCCACAGACTCACTGACACACACACACACACACACAGACATCACTTCAAAAGTGTTTGATTCGTGATTAGGGATGCTTGAAACGTGCTCTCCCGTCGAAAACTCGATTTCGAATTTTCGACCCCGTTACAATACTTTCCTTATACATTATGTATATAAGGAAAGTAACAATAGACTTACAGTGTTTACGGATTGTGATTTTTGTACCAAATTTGGCTCGAATCGGTCCATTCGTTCGTCAGTTATCGTCTCCAGAGACTCACTGACACACACACACACACACACACACACACACACACACACACACACACAGACAGACATCACTTCAAAAATGTTTGATTCGTGATCAGGGATGCTTGAAACGTGCTCTCGAATTTTCGACCCAATCACAATACTTTCCTTATACATTATGTATATAAGGAAAGTAACAACTCTCATACAAACGTAATCTATACACTTTTATTTCAAACCAAATTATTACTTTCCTTATATACATAATGTATAAGGAAAGTATTGTGACGGGGTCGAAAATTCGAATTCGAGTTTTCGACGGGAGAGCACGTTTCAAGCATCCCTGATCACGAATCAAACATTTTTGAAGTGATGTCTGTGTGTGTGTGTGTGTGAAAGTATGTGTGTGTGTGTGTGTGTCAGTGAGTCTGTGGAGACGATAACTGACGAACGAATGGACCGATTCGAACCAAATTTGGTACAAAAATCACAATCCGTAAACACTGGAAGCCTATTGTTTTTATACGTAATCGAATGTTCAGAACCCCCCTAAATTTTCGAATGAAATTTTGAAAAAATCGTCAAAAAATCAAAACCGCTAATAAAGTTACGCAAATAGACATTTCTTATGTGATTTTTCATTAGAAAACGATTGGCATAAATTTTAGAACGCTAACATGAACCGTTCTCGAGATATTGTACATTTTTAAAAAAAATTATGAAAAAGTCACATAAAAAAAAATTCCTATTGAGAAACATGTTCACTTTTCATATGTAATACCATGCGATACATTGAGTGACATCATTCTCGTGGATCTAGCTCGTTCCATTCATGAAAAAACATACTTTGAATAATACTTTTGTATTTGAACGCCAATAGTCATTTATCTGCTGTAAGAATAACTTTTTTCTTAGTGCATAACGCTTGGCGAGATTTTGGCGACGAATTTGGCGGAATGTCGCCAACTTGGCGACTTTTTTGAAATGTTGCCAAATTAATGAAAATCTCGCCAAATGGATAAAAATGATGCTAAATCAATGAAAATGACGACTAATTGTCGAAAATTCAATATCTTGGAAAGAATATTAGTATCTACTATAAGAAAAACCTATTTTTTTACTGTAAAAGTAGTAAATTCATTACATTATATAAGGAAAGTCATGTGTTGCCCACATCAGATTATTTTATATTTGCTACTTCTATAGGTATAATTTTGGGTTAGTATGTAAAAACTACTTTTCAAAATTTAAATTCCTCAAATAAAATATATTTTGTATCGCAATGAGCTCATAATCGCTTTTCAAACCTTCCGAAGTAAATGCTGAATTTCAGCAAATGAAAGGATTATCAGATATATAACCTTTAAAAAATAAAATAATTTTTCCATGTGTTCAAAAGCAATTAAATATTCAAAAATTTTGGAAATATTTAATATCTTTTGATAAAAATTAACCGAAGTGTGGCTCAACTCGACATTCTCATACCGAAATTCATTTTTTTTTTCAACTTTTACAAGAAAATTTTTGAAAAATCGGTATAGTGGGTCCAATCTATTATAAGAATAGATGACTTATAATTATGTCAATTTTTTTTCCTATACTGCCATGTTAAAAAAATAGAAAATTTCGAAATTTCGCTCGAATTTAAAAAAAATACTATCTAGTTCTAGATTTTTTTATAATAAAGCCGGATATAAAGTTTTGTGAAAATCCATTAATATTTGTGACTGCTATAAAAAAAAATCGACCATAGACGGACAGACGGACACCACTCCAAAAAAAGTCAAAACTTGTTCAGGAGGTCTTAAAACATATTTTGGCATCAAAATCTCGAAATTGAAAATTTTCGTGAAGCAATACTTTCTCAATACTACTTAGTGAAAATGTAACCACGAAAAAATATGTTTTGGACAATATGAAATATTCTTCTCCAATAAAATATTATTCCCTTGTTTCTAAATGGAAGGATATAAGATAACTCAAGTAATTTTACATGGCCGGAGTGTAGTAGGCTGCGTATCCAGGGAGCTCGGTGAAGTTGTATATAAGCTAAATAAGTTTTGAACAATGTTAGCTAGAGCTATGAAATTGAGGCATTGATATAGAGAGATCATACACCAGCAGATGAGACTTACGACAGTGCTCCTAGCGGTAAAATTTGGAAGTTAGCACTCCTATCTCAGAGACTGTGAGAGATGCAGATAAAATGCGAAATATAAATTGTAGAACATCATCGAATTAGTAATAAATGGCATTTTTCATAAATAAATGGTACAAATGGCAAGCTTTAAGCGTTACAGTGGGTGTATTATGCAAATGATGGCTGTAACGCGCAAGATTGCTCCTGCACATAAAATATGCGAGAAGATTGTCTATCAATAGATGCGTGTAATTTAAAAAGCATTGCGTCAAAGAAAGAGCATGATTGCTGGCTATTCGAATGAAGATTATTGCAAGATGGTACTGCTATGGAAGTAGCACTGTTATACCTTTTGATTTCCTACTGCCCACATTAATCCATAATGCTGGCTGACATTGAACATACTTTATGTTAAACTGTACGTTATGTAAAAAACGCTTTTGTATTAAACTTGTAGAGAACGCTTATAAGGTAGTATTAAATGCCTTTAGCTAGAGACGTCTTTAACTCAACGCTATGATACTGGCCTATCACTTTTTGGTCCCGGCATCAAACCAGGGTACTGCCAAGTTGGTGATTTCGAATTCTCGCTATATTGGTGACCTGGACGTGATCGGGCCTTGTGACTCACTAGGAGGCCGATTGTAACAGCTCTTTCACTTCAATTTAGAACTCGCCGCCTCATCTCCAACTCAGTGAAAATTTCATTCGGTTTCGACAAAACTCACTGGGGGGGGAGAGTACTGTAGCGAATGTTCATAAAGTAGTATTAAATGCCTTGAGCTAAAGACGTCTTTAGCTCAACGCAATGATACTGGCCTACCACGCTTTCGCCCCGGGATCAAACCCGGATACTGCTAAGTTGGTGATTTCGAATTTCCGCTATAAACTAAATAACGTTTTGTACCAATTTGATGATGCTTTATAAGTTTCTGACATCTTTTCAGAACGGTTTTTATGCTCTACAACAATTGACTTCTGTATCTCTCATAGTGTTCGAGACAGAAGCGCTAGCTTCCACATTTTGACACTAGGGGGCTCTGTCGTTAATATCATCTAGTATCTACTACTAATGGTGGCGGCACGTCATATTTTCAAATCGATTTAAATAATAAATGACTGACAAATTAGATTTTAAACGTCATTTTATTAAAACATCCATCAGAGGTACATATAATTTAAAAGCCAGAGCACTTTCGAGTATCATCATACCCTTCCTCAGTGGCGTTCCAAGCCACTGAGGAAGTTCCAACATTCGATTCTTCGTTCTCAGTTGAGTTAGTTAAAATTCAGGGCTATCCTCAATGTGCTTGTGTATGAACAAACACATGAAACGTAAACTTGATGCGCGTGAAAAAAAAATCGTCTATTGCAATCTTTCCACTCTGGAATGGTGAATACCCCTACCCGTAACCGTAGAAGGGATATAAGGTGTCTCGAGAGCATGGAGAAGAGCAGGCGGTCCGGAACGATGTGGAGAGGGCTTCTTTATTTCCACTACGGAAAATAGAAGATTGGTAAGCTGGATAAAATTCCGCATCCAATACAACAAATCTTATATAACCAACACATAAATATACCTGCAGAGTAAAAAACTCTATTTTGTCATTTATATTTATCTCTATTTTGATTTGTATTCATCTCTGTATAAATCTATTTTATTATTCATATTCAAAGAACAGAGAAAAAGCTTTACTTTGTTATTTATATCCATATAACTGGGGAAAAAATCTTCATTTTGTTATTCATATTCGTAGAACAGAGAAAATGCTCTATTTTGTTATTTATATTCACATAGCAAGGAACAAAAAATCTCTTTTGTTATTTATATTTATGTAGCAGAGAAAAAAAAAATCTGTTATTTTTTATTTATATTCATAGAACAGAGAAAAAATTTCTCTACTTTGTTATTTGCATTCATAAAATGCCGAAAAATATCTATATTGTTATTTATTTATAAAAATCTGATGTGGGCAACACATGACTTTCCTTATATAATGTAACGAATTTACTACTTTTACAGTAAAAAAAAATAGGCTTTTCTTATAGTAGATACTTATGTTCTTTCCAAGATATTGAATTTTCGACATTTAGTCGTCATTTTTATTGATTTAGCGTCATTTTCATCCATTTGGCGAGATTTTCGTTATTTTGGCAACATTTCAAAAAGTCGTCAAGTTGGCGATATTCCGCCAAATACGTCGCCAAAATCTCGCCAAGCGTTATAGACGAAGAAATAAGTTATTCTTACAGCAGACAAATGACTATTAGCGTTCAAATACAAACGTATTACTCAAAGTATCTTTTTTCATGAATGGAACGAGCTAGATCTATGAGAATGATGTCACCCCATTTACCGTATTGTATTACATATGAAAAGTGAACATGTTTCTCAATAGGAAATATTTTTTTTATTTTATGTGACTTTTTAACAATTTTTTTGAAAAATGTGCAATATCTCGAGAACGGTTCATGTTAGAGTTCTAAAATTTATGCCATTCGTTTTCTAATGAAAAATTACATAAGAAATGTCTATTTGCGTAACGTTATTAGTGGTTTTGATTTTTTGACGATTTTTTCAAAATTTCATTCAAAAATTTAGGGAGGTTCTGAACATTTGATTGCATATAAAAACAATAGGCTTCCAGTGTTTATGGATTGTGATTTTTGTACCAAATTTGGTTCGAATCGGTCCATTCGTTCGTCAGTTATCGTCTCCACAGACTCACTGACACACACACACACACACATACTTTCACACAAACACACACACACACACACAGACAGACATCACTTCAAAAATGTTTGATTCGTGATCAGGTGTGCTTGAAACGTGCTCTCCCGTCGAAAACTCGAATTCGAATTTTCGACCCCGTCACAATACTTTCCTTATACATTATGTATATAAGGAAAGTAAAAATGGGTTATATCCGCGTTCTTCGCGTAAATTTTTATTAAATATAAATAAAGACGTGAACTATGCTTGTGGTAGAGTTAACATGACTGTAGAAAGGTATATAAAAATCTCCAAATAAATCTCTAAATTCATAAATCTCGGAATTTTTTGTTCCAACATATTTCCAATTACAACTGGCGAAAAGCTAGACAAACATTTTTTTTATTATACACCATCATGCAAAAAAAAAATTATCAATTTATTTTTTTTATTTTTCTAACAAAATTATAAGATTTTATATTTTTTCTCATTACACACAGATCATATTCCTCGTGTATTCAAAGTTTCAGGTTTCTACCTTTGGCAGTTTGGGCTGTTTAATTCATCCATTACTCAACCAGTCTTCCTCCAGCTGTTTGATATAGACAAGAAAGCCGAATACCGATATTTAAATACTATATGACGAAAGCTTTGAGAAGACAGCAATCCCTACAATGCAAACAATAGGAACTTTCAAGAGAGAAAGAACTGTCGAAGTTACTGATGGAGAAAAAATGTGATAAGATTCCAAACGGTACCGAAGCAGCAGATGCTCTTGCGCTTAAACTATTATTCTTTCAAAATTCAATGGGAAAAATAAATAAAATTCCTCCGTAATGGAGTTAGAAAGAAATCTATAAAACTCAATGGCTGAAATGCTTGAAAATGCACTAATGCTTTGAGAATTATATCTAGTGTTGGTAAAGTAGCTGCTATTGTCAGTTGACATAACAGAAAGACTTAGTATTTAGTATATGTATATTTGATTATTTTTAAATTAAGGGTTCCTTAGTTATGAGTATAATTAACCAGCATTTTATCATAGTTGTAGGATGGAGTACAGAATATAAGGACATAAAAATAAATTGAGAAGTAAAATAATGTTGAATACGTAGGAATATTCTTTACTAGCCGGCTTTGGCGACCAGCCTGTTCGCTACCCTTGAAAATTCTGACCGTGGCAAACTCGCTGGCGCGACCTACCAGAAAGGTGTAAGGTAACTGTTTGGACGGTCAGGACGGTCAGTGCCACCCAATTTAGACCGGAACCCAATGGGAGAGGCATCCACAGGGACCGTACCCTCCTTCCCCTACCACCAACCTCTCGGAAGGACTTACGGGCCTACATGTTTAACGTGATCATACTCCGCCTGAACACGGCAGCAGTTTAGGCAGTGGCGGGAATCGAACCCGGGCCTACCGAGTGCAATTCCCGCGCACTAATTTAAATTTTATAATGACCACATGCTAAGCTCTATTAAAATATCCATCGTTCCATCATTTAAAATATCCATATAATTAAAATATATCCATAAATTAAAATATCCATTTAAAATATCCATTTAAAAAATCCATATCGTTCCATCAATCATCCATATCGTTCCATCAATCCATAAATATAATAATTTCAAATACATCGCCACAATTCAATCCACCATAATTCAATCATTAAATTATTTAAAATAGCCATTTAAAATATCCATAAATTAAAATATCCATTTAAAATATCACATAAATATAATAATTTCACCCGATGTATACAATACATATGCTAAGCTCTTAATTAATTTAAAACCGGAAGTGCGGTCTCCATGGAAACGGGGAAAAACTTCTGCGGGGGAGAAACGCCGCTGAAGAACTACTTTAGCGGATTTCCGAGAAATTGAAATTTGGAAAATCTTAAAATCCCGATCCTGCGGTCAATTTTCATTA
Source organism: Amaurobius ferox (assembly GCA_951213105.1). Taxonomy (NCBI): domain Eukaryota; kingdom Metazoa; phylum Arthropoda; class Arachnida; order Araneae; family Amaurobiidae; genus Amaurobius; species Amaurobius ferox. Next base: position 90,145,366 of record OX578153.1, read on the forward strand.
TTTCTTGACCAGATTGGACTTGTACGAATGCCAGATCTTTCAGCTTTCTAAAAATGTAAATTATTAGTCGAAATTCTCGTAACTTTTCCCGATGGAAGGATTTAAAAACGAAAGTTTTTTTTTTTTGAACTGAAAATGAAGTTTGCTTTAAAATCTTTAAAAAATATTAGAATTTGTCCCTGAGATTTAAAATTCATATATTTTTACTCACAATTGTCTGCTCTTTCCGGTGGTGTGATTTGTTTTTTTTCTACGACGTCTGGATCGTGGAGCAAAAAGGAGAAAAAAGTGAAAAAAACGGTCGAAATCGCATAAGACATTGAATAAGTAAAAAAATAATTCAAATTTTAAAAATCGATTTTCACGTCCCCCCCCCCCCACTCCCGGGTCTCCGATTGCCAAATTTCGTAGCTCTCCGACGCGCGGTCGCTGAATGTATATTGTGTAAGACACACAGACAGACAGACATTGCCTTTTATTATTTAAGATTGTTTCTGTTCTACTTTGCACTGCGCGAATAATTTACTTTTACAAAATTGACAGTTTATATAAATACTTTAGGCCTTTCGTCATAGAACTGCATAAAATACAGAGCTACTTAAGTTGTCCCAGCGCCACATGAATCATTGTCTCAACGATATTGGCATTTCCTTAATATAAAGTTCTAACTCTTTACTTCTACCTCCATGCACCGGTTTTTTCGTCGATATAATTAAAGAACATGGAGGTAAAAAGTAAAGAGTCAAAACTTCATATTAAGAAAACGCCACTATCGTTTGAGACAATCATTCAGGTGGCGCCGGGGTAAGATAAGTAGTCCTGCATTGTATGTATTTCTATGGCGAAAGGCCTAAAAATATTTATTTAAACTGTCAACGTTGTAAAAATAAATTATTGGCGCAGTTCAGATTAGAATTGAAACATGTAACGAATATTCCTACGTATTCAAAATTATTTTAACTTTCAATTTATTTTTATCTTCCTATATTCTGTACTCTGTCGTACAACTATGAAAAAATACTGATTAATTACATTCATAATTAGTAACCTTTCATTTAAAAATAATTAAATATATATACACGAGTACTAAATACTATGCTGCAGCAGGTGCAATCTTTCTATCGGCGATTTCCCCAAAGGGTGGCAGAATTTGATATTCGCACGTTGTTCTTCAAACGCCATTTCCGTTTTCGACGAACGCGAACGACTACAGTTCACTGACACGCATTGTCTGGAAAAACCCTGCACTGCGAACCTGCTTCTTCCTTATCATATCTCGCGTCACATGTGCCTCTACGCCACTGTAAAATAGTTCCCCTCTCCTATATGGAATATTTATATATATGAGTGAGCTCGTATGGAAATTAATAAAATCCTTGGTTTTTGCGGTAAAGAAAAAACATTTAAATAAAGTTTATGCAATTTTCTTAAAATTAAATCTTGCTAATGAACATTTTAATCATATTTTCTATGATTTGCTTATTACAAGATCAAAGTATTTAAATTTAAAACTTAATCAATATCATCTTAATAATATGTCAACTAATTCATATTGTGTAATCTCTTTCAAGCATCCCATTTATAATTCTATAAATTTTGGTCATCTATTTAACAAGTTCAAGCGTTTAATGCCTATTGGAGATTTGAATGTATCAAAGACTTTTAAATACAACAAGCCTATTGGTAGATCAATATTTAATTATAATGGAATTTCACAATCTCTTCCTATAGATCATAATTCTAAGTCAAATTAGATAATGAATGTAATTGTAAAGTAAAGGATTATGCTAAATTTCTAAATCTAGACCTGGGGCATATAGTTATAGGAGACTTGGGTATAGTTAAAGACAATTCGTTAAGAACCATTATGTCTTTTGGCACTAAATTCAGGCTACCCTCTTGTAATAATTCTTTTAAAGTTTTAAAATCAATAAATTTTGATCTTGATAAATATATATATAAATTAGCTTCTCAATATGCTATGCCTTTAGAGGCATTTAATATGTAGAAATTTACTTTATTAGAATCTATTAAAAATGCTATTAGTAGTATTAAATTGTCTAGATCCATATATAATATTGATAATATTAAACACTCCATTAATGATTTACAAAGATCTTTTGTTATCACCTATGTTGATAAAGCCTCTAATAATTATGCTATTATCTGTAAAAATTTTATATACAATTTCTGTCAGATTATTTAAAAAATAATAGTATTTTTAAACTTGATTTACATTCCATTAATAGTATCAAATTGAAAATTATCAATATGTATAGTGATTTAAATATTAAATATAAATTTTTCAAATTTCCATATATAGTGCTTATTCCAAAATTTCACAATCCTATTAAATTTAGAACAGTAACTAGAGGTCATAATACTTACTCTACTACGGCGAGTAAATTACTACTAAATTCTTTAAATCAAATAAATCATAGTTTACGTCAGTCTAGCAATAATTACCTTATTCTAAATAATAGTAAAGAATTAAAGAATAGATTAACATCACTTAAAAAACTAATAGGGTTTCAAACTTTTGATTTTAAAGATCTTTTTAATAATATTAAGATCTCAGACCTGTATGATGTAATGTTATCTCTATACAATGCTCTTATATATTACTAATCTTTCAACTCAAACCTGTTTTATAAATTTTCCTAAACTTCTTCACTTTGTTATTTTCAATAATTATATTTTTCAAGAAAATAAATTATACCTACAAGTCTCAGGAGTTCAACAGGGTGGCTGCAGTAGCAGTATGTTAGCTAATTTATATCTTTATCATTATGAACAGTCTACATCAATAGATTATACATTATACAGATATGTTGATGATCTGATTTGCTTAGTATATACTGAAAATTGCGTCATAGATATAGATTTCTATCCTGACAATTTGTAATTAATTCCTAATGAAGCTGCTATTAGTAAAAATATTATTTTTTTGGATTTAAATCTTATTATTGAACCTTCTAATATAATTGTTACTAATTTATATGATAAAAATATTTTAATTTTAGCATTAATAAAATCTTACCATTCAATTTTAATTTAATTTTATTAATTGTAAAATTAAAATAAAAATTTATTTTAATTTCAACATTAATAAAATCTTACCTGCAACTCATTCTATTGTTTAGAAATATTATACTTAATCAGCTTTTCAGAATTTATAGATTATCTGATAAAAATTTCATGCTATTCATATTAATAATCTAAAAGTTTCCAGCAATTTATATGAATATCCCTCTTATTTTGTAAATGGTATAGTTAATAAATTTAGATTAGCTGGATTTTCATGATTTCTATTCAAAATTTTTTATATTAGCCTGACATCTCCATACTCTTGTTTTACTAATATTTTATTTTTACCTCCACTTACACATTAGCCTTTCTATTATTAGCCCCTCCTGATTGTATATTATCACTTGCCTTTTCGCATTACTGTTATTTATTTCTTACAAACGGCAACAGTAGATCATATCTTTTTCCTTTGAGAATGGCAACACTAGTCTCTTCATTCTGGGTTCCCGGGTTCGATAAGTTCGTGCATTTGTTGAGTTATATTCCAGGTATTCTTTTTCCTTTTATTTTTTCTTCTTTATGTATGTTGTCCAAGTAGAAATAGTTTATAGATATAATCTATCTATGTTTTCAGAAACATACATTTTTGTGTTTGCTTCTACAAAACACTTAGACTTGAGGAAGAGTTTTGAAGAAGTGAATAAATCTATGATTTAGGCCTAGACCTTGTCCACGTGTATAGCATTAATACTTGGATTTCATCTGTTTTTCTTTTATCGATTCCATAACATAGATTTTTGATAATTTTCTTTAACTTGATGATTCGAAAGTTGTAGTTTTTTTTTCCATTTGCTTGAAGATTTGCTGATTTATACTTTTATTTTGTAAGCTTGTTAGAAAGTTAGGTTTTTCGAGTTAGAGCTTCTCACTTTTCTTTCATTGGACTTTCAAACTTTTATTATATATATATATATATATATATATATATAACGTTAATATGACCAAATACTTATGAAAGAACACCTTCTACTTCATAATTAGTGTCGTGATATAATATTAGTAGTAAATTTTGAAATTTTTTTTATTTAGACTGATAATTAAATTTTGAATGTTAAATTGCGTTTGTCAAAACAAGTGTACAATGCAATGGGCATAATTAAAATAGAATAAATGATAATATGGAGCCATGAAAGAAAAAAAAAATGTTTACTGTATATTTAAATAGTTTAAGGCTCCATTTCAAAACATTTCTGTTTATTCAAAGATCATATATCGCGTAAGCGAAGCACTTACGTTTCTGTTTTATTTCTCAAAGTGTGTGTTTGTGTTTGTGCCATTCTCCGCTTGATTAACCCAGTGACATGCTTCTACTTCTGTTTCCCAAGAGAATCTCGAAGGAGCTATGTTTAGAAACTTCATATATTATGAGCCAGCAGGTTGTTTCCGCTGGGAAATTAGTCTTGCTTATCCATTAGTTTCGTTCTTCAATTTTTGTAATATAGTTTTTGTTTTGCATTGACTAGCAAAAGGCTGAATATACTTATTGAAAATAAAAAGCTTTTTCCAATTTGACATACAATCATACCGTATGTTTTTGTCTTGCACTTCAGCCTAAAAAAAACTTGACTTCATGCAAACAGGTTCACCCCATTTCCCATATGTGACAGCCCATAGAAGAAAAGTTTCGAAAAATCGGTAACGTCATCACGCTAATTTCGTCACGAAAAAAAAATTGTATCTCGGCTATTTTTCACAACAATGATTAAAACTATAAAGTCTCGTAACCATTGATAAACTCTTACAGGACTCTTACAGGATTATGGCAAATTTTTTCCTATGCTGTCGTGTTAAAAAAATATATAATTTCGAAGTTTTCGTCCAAATTAAAAAAAAATGTTATTTAATTCTAGATTTTTAGATATCAAAGCCGGTTATAAAGTTTCGTGAAAATCCATTAATATTTATGGCTGCAATTGTGTGCACAAATCAACCATAAACAGACAGACGGACATCATTCCAAAAATAGCCAAAATGTATTCAGGAAGTCTTAAAACATATATTGGCATCAGTATTTTGAATTCGAAAATTTTCGTGAAAACAAAACTTTCTCTATACTATATGGCATAGCATGAGAAAGTAAAAATAGTACATGGCCACTTTACCCATCTCTCTTCTGCACACAGACGGGTATGATTCTGTATGGTTCGAAACATATTCAAGAGGCCTTAAAATATGTATTTTTGTCAAAATTCTGAATTTGACAATTTTTCCGTACAATACATCTCTTTTATGTCTAGACTAATATGAGAAAATTCAAAATATCAAAATGCATTCTGCTATTTCTAAAGCAATCTCTAATAAACCAATATAATGCCATTGTTGGTGTGTGGATTTTTTGGATTATTATTAACTTCCTCCAATGTATTGGCTCAATATATACCAATTTCATGTAATATTTTCGCAATATTGAAATAACTTTGTAAGTGCCATAGTTACTCAATATTGGTTGAAAACATTCGGTCAATGATAGAAAAATAGAAATATTTGCAATTTAAAAGGGGGATGGTACTTATTGGACCAGTAGTGATCCAGTGCTAGTAATAGTGTCAAAGGACACACTGACACATGAGCGAGAATAGCGGCCCACTGCAATACACTTATATTAGTTTGATTCGAGATAAATAACGTTAAACACACCGTCCAATAAACAGCATTTGATGGTTCGAGTTCTATTAATAGAATGAAAAAATAATCACTTTCTTTTGCTAGTTAATTTTTAAAATTCTTCCCAAGTTGATAACAGTTATTTTTCTTTGACCTAGACTGTCCGACCTACCCGAAGGTGTAAGGTATCTGTTTGGACGGCCTTGAAGTGCCACCCACTTTAGACCGGAACCCAGTAGAGGCGGCATCTTCAGGAACCGCACCCTCCTTCCCCTACCACCAACCTCTCAGAAGGACTTAGGGACCAATATATTTAACGTGCCCGTACTCCGGGGTGAACACGGGGAGAGTTTGGACAAACTCTCGGGATCAAACTTCTGTTGTCCGAGTACAATCCTCGAGCACTAACTACTGGACTGCCCCAATCCCTAGTAACAGTTCTTCTTCGACACAGACCATCCGACCTACTCGAAGATATAAGATATATGTTTTGACGGCTGGAAAGTGCAACCCAATTTAGATCGGAACCCAGAAGGGAAGGAATCCGCAAGGACCGTACCCTCCTTCCCCTATCACCAACTTCTCGGAAGTACTTACGAACCCACATGTTTAACGTGATCATACTCCGCGTGAAAACGGCGACTGTCCCGAGGTAACTTATTCTTTTAGGACACGCCCGGTAAGAGCGCGAAGAAGAAAAAGGCCGTGTGTATATACAAAACATTAATTTATTTACACTATATAAATATTTACATAATATTGATTCAATATATTTAAAATACAACTTCCCATATTCAAAATGGAACGTATACCAATTTAAGATAAACATTACAAAAGTGTATAGAGTCTCACGGACTAAAGTTGAAAAGATGGTAATTAAAATTAAGATTCACTATCCCTAAGTTATATTTAATCATCTTTAAAACGGAAAGAGAGGTCGAACAAATACATAATAAGAAATAGGTCCCAAATGGGTAATTCACCAACATCGCTGGCCGAGTTGCGGGCTTTCATCCTTCAGATGAACTGCACTTAAAAAAAGGGGCTAGCCCTCGAGTCCGAGATCATTCTCCTCGGTCCTTTTTTAAATTTTGAAAAACTCTCTCTCTCCAAGATTTTAAAACACGCCCCTGAGCCGCACACCACTATCTCATTGGATTCTGGGTCTTAACCCCTTGACCCCAAAGCAACGCCATTGGCCTTCAGACCTTCAGAAACAAAAAGCCCCTTCTCAAGCCCCTGCGAAACTGATATGCTTTCGGCCACTAATTCAAACAGGCCGCCTGCCCTATGATCCGTCCGAACCGGACAAACATTAAAATCTTTCGGTAAAAATGTGATCTCCAAAGAAAACTCCCCCACATCCTGTTTTCTATTCCGAGTGCAGCTGGCCAAACGAAAAGGCTGACCCCCAAAATAAATACGTAATCTCTAGATCGCACCCCCCGAAAATATGGGATCATGGGTTTACCATGCGACAGCGACAGTTTGGGCAGTGGCGGGAATTGAACACGGGTCGTCCGAGTACAATCCCCCAAGCGCCAACCACTGGGCTGTCGCGCCCTCCCTAATAACAGTTCTGCGGCCCAGACCGGGGGGGGGGGGGGGGGGCTCATTTAAAAGGTATATAGCTTCTGAATCCCCGGCCGTTGACAGCTGAAGTAAATATAAATATGCTGTTGTATTTTTTTTCTCTATGATTTGGGAAAATGCTTGCGATTCTCAAATGTTGAATTCACAAAACGCCAAATTAAAAAAAAAAAGTTCGGTCACAACAAAAGCAGTTGATAAACAAAGCTTAAAGAGCGGGCAGCGCCATTTTCTAAATATAGCGAGTAAAGTTAAGAGGGAATGTAGGTAAGGTGCAGAGAGAAGTGGGAAAAAAAAAGTTGGAAAGCGGAAAGAGCAATTTGTTATCCTTAAAGAGAACGAACGAAGCAAGGCCGAAAGATTACTCAGAGAGTGATTATTCCTTGTGGAGAAAACAGCGATGATAACATTTTAATTTTAATTTCTTTTCCTGCAATACACTTGTAGATAAGCTAAGATACCCAATCAAGATATAAAAGAAAATAGTTTTATTCCAATAGCAACAAATTTTGGAGTAGTCACAACAAATAAAATTAACTGAGGTGTTGGTCAACTGGACTTTCACATACCAGAGTTATATATATATATATATATATATATATATACATGGTGTCTCAAAAAGATTGAAACGCGCTTTAAATCTTTACCTGTTGGAGATAAGTGGGCAATGTAAATTGCAAAAATGTTGTAAGTAAGGTAGGAAATAAAACTACATTAATGAAATAGTCCTTCCATTAATTTAAAAAAAGTTACACCTTTTAAATTTTTATACGACCCCCTTAGACAAATTTGGCCAATCAGAACATTTTTATTTTTAATACAACAAGATCATTAAAAAAACTGCAAATCTTTATCTTTGAAATCAATTGAATTATGATACAGGAAAAAATCTGATTTATGCCACTTTTCCGTACTGTGCAAAAGACTGTTTCACCAGTGAAAATAGGGACCATATACAAATTGACGATGGATATTGTTTAGATAAAAAGAAGTATTTAAAATACTTAATTATTGAAAAAGTACTTAGCTATTGAATAGCACAGTGATTGCATCGTGAGCCTACGCACAATTCGCCAAAATGTCTCCCATGTATTATCATCCAGTTTTATCTTTTTTGCGATATGTCAAACATTTTGATTTCTAACTTGATATAGGGTCCCCATTCACAATGCTCAATTTTCATTTACATATAACTCGCTCAATTTTAAAGATACGGATATGCGGTTTTTTTAATGATCTTGTTGCAATAAAAATAAAAATTTGATGGACCCAATTTGTCTAAGGGGGTCATATAAAAATTTAAAAAGTGTAACTTTTTGAAAATTAATGGAAAGACTATTTCATTAACGTAGTCTTATTTCCTACCTTACTTTCAACATTTTTGCAATTTACATGGCCCACTTATCTCTAACAGGTAAAAAATTAAATCGCATTTCAATCTCTTTGGGACACCTTGTATATATATATATATATATATATATATATATATATATATATATATATATATATATATATATATATATATATATATATAAATTAAATGATTTTAATCGAAAATTTTGCATAAACTACTGTATGTACAAAAAAACCCATCTCTAGCATATCTGTTACAAATGAGTAACTATAGGCCAAGTCTAAGGATAAAGATAGAAGGTTACATATCACTACATTGGAAAGGGGGATGAGAAGAATATTAGGATTCAAAAATCACAATTAAAAGTATATAAAAGTAAATAAAAATAAAACTCTGCAAAAATGAGAATAGGCAATAATAATCAGCTCAAGACAAGAGATCAAGAATAGAGAACAATCAATCGAAACCACACAAAAAATGGCGGTCAGTTCGAAATTGCATTCTCATCAGGACAGCCATACAATTATATATATATATATATATATATATATATATATATATATATATATATATATATATATATATATATATATATATATATATATATATATATATATATATATACATATGTATGTATTTATATGTATTTATATGTATATATATATATGTATTTATATGTATATATATGTTTTTTACAATTTATATTTCTCAAGTGCGCTCTCGATCTGAAATCGCCACTGGTATAGGGTAACAGTCGGGAGAAAACGCGTTCCTGGGAAATTTGTCCTTTCAACACCTGCCTTTATCTTTGACGCTGATTGCAACCCTTAAGCTCTCTCCATATACACTACCTCGATGATTCGATAATACCATACTTGACAAAGTATCCCTTTCTCTGGAAGGATCCCCAAGGGGGTAAAAAAAAATTGTATCGCGGCTGTACCCCCAATATACCCTCAATGTACCCCCGGGGGAGATAATGATGTCACAAAGAAAACAAATTGTATCGCGGCTATTTTTAACAATATATGAAGTTTCGTAATCACCCAGACATAAATAAACATTTTGATTATATCGAATTTTGTCCTATGTCGTTGCCATGTTAAAAAAAATATGAAATTTCGAATCAATTTCGAAGTTTTCGCTCGAATTTAAAAAAAAAAAAAAATCTATCTAGTTCTAGATTTTCTTTTAACAAAGCCGGGTATAAAGTTTCGTGAAAATCCATCAATATCTGTGGCTGTTATCGTGTATACAAGAAATCGACCACAGACATCAGACAGACAGTCAAAACTTGTTCATAAGGTCTTAAAACATATATTGGCATCAAAATCTCGAAATCAAAATTTTTCGTGAAAATAATACTTTCTCAATATGAGAAAGAAAAATCTGACTTTCCCTATATGATGAAATGAATTTGCCTCTTTCATAGTGAAAAAAAAATCTGATGTGGGCAGCACATGACTTTCTTTATAACATGTAATGAATTTACTCCTTTCATAGTCACTAAATAATGCATAATATCCACGGTACTGCGTTTTCGACGTTGAATTGTACATTTGGCGAATTTCCGGATGACAACATGTAAAACTGTTTCAAAGTACCCAATTGACTTATATTTTTCGCATAAATAAACAATTATCAATATTGATAGCATCCTCAAAAAGCGACATAGTTCACATATTAAAATATTTTAATAATTAATTCATCAATTATGCATCATTTTTATTAATTTGGCGTCATCTTTATAATTTGTTGACGATATTTCGCCAAATTCGTCGCCAAAATCTCTCTAAGCGTTATAGATGGAGAAATAAGTTATTCTTTTAGTAGATAAATGGTTACTAACGTTCAAATACAAAAGTATTATCTAAAGTATTTTCTCTCCTGAATTGAACGAACTAGATCCACGAGAATGTTGTTGACAAATTTATTGCATAATATTACATATGAAAAATGAACATATTTCACAATATTTTTTTTTAATTTTATGTGATTTTTTATAATTTTATTTGAAAAATGTGTAATATCTCAAGAACGGTTAATGCTACCGTTCTAAAGTTTATGTCAATCGTTTCCTAAGGAAAAATTACGTAAGAAATGACTATTTGCGTAACTTTATTAAAAGTTTTAATTTTTTGATGATTTTTTCAAAATTTCACTCGAAAATTTAGGAGGCTTCTGAATATTCGATTCCGTTTAAAGATAATAGGCTTTCAGTATTAACGGATTGTAATTTTTGTACCAAATTTCGTTCGAATCCCTCCATTCATTCGTGATATATCGTCTCCACAGACCCACTGATACACACACACACACACACAGACATCACCTCAAAAACGTTTGATTCGTATTCATGGATAATTAAAACGTGTTCTCCCGTCGAAAATTCGAATTTTCGACCCTTCATAATACTTTCCTTATACATTATACTAAATATATAAGGAAAGTATATAAGGAAAGAAATAATGTGTAAGATCTACTGCACAATGTTTGTAATATTAAATTGTACATTTGGCGCTTTTCTGGATGATAAACTGTTTCGCTGTACCCAATAAACTTATATTTCACGCACCTCTAAATTGACCACTATCAATATTGATAGAACCTAAAATAAGGAATAGAGTCCATAGGTTAAAATATAATAAGAGTTATCCATTAATTTGACGTTAACTTCATTTTCGTCATTTTTACAATTCGATATTTACATTAATCTAGGAAGAAGTATCGCCAAATTGGCGATATTTCACTAAATAAGACGCCAAGTTTGTCAAATGTATCGCTGAACATTACATGCAAACGGGGAAAAAAACGTTTCTTGGGTATAAATGAGTGTTAGCGAATTTTTAGACGTTAAAATACAAAACTATTACACAAAGTATCTTCTCCCATGAATGGAGCAAACTAGATCATGTTAACAAATTCATTGAATAATATTACATATAAAAAGTGAACATATTTCACAATAGTTAATACTTTTTACATTTTATGTGATTTTTTTTATAAATTTATTTTAAAAAGTATAGTATCTCGAGAACGGTTCACTCTAGAGTTCAAAAATTTATGTCAATCGTTTCCTAATGAAAAATTGCATAAGATATGGTTATTTACGTAACATTGCTAAGGATTTTGAATTTTTGATAATTTTCTTTCAAAATTTCATCCAAACATTTAGTGGCCTTCCGGTCATTCTATTGCGTTTAAAATCAATTAGCTTCCAGTATTTACCTATTATAATTTTTGTACCAAATTTTGTACAAAACGCTCCATTCAGTCCAGACTACCTCTCTCCCCCTCTCTCCCCCTCTCTCCTCCCTCTCCCCCTCTCCCCTCTCTCCCCCTCTCTCCTCCCTCTCCCTCTCCCTCCCTCTCTCCTACTCTCTCTCCCCCTCTCTCTCTCACAGACACACACACACATGCATGCACACACACACACCACCTCAAGAACAATCGATCCGTGTTCAGAGATGCTTAAAGCGTGCTCTTCCATCGAAAACTCGATTTTGAATTTTCGACTTCGTCACAATACTTTACCTATACATTATACTAAGTATATAGGAAAAGTCATATTAAAATAATGTGTGTGGCATCTTCTAAGTTGCCACTTTCCCTACTCATACATTGTATAAGATACAGGGAAAGTACTATGAAGGGGGTCGAAAATTCGAATCGAGTCTTCGACGAAAGAGCCCGTTTTAGGCATCTCTGAACTCATATCGAAAACTTTTGAGATGATATCTGTGTGTGTGTGTGAGAGAGAGAGAGAGTCTGTGAATGCAATATCTCATGAACGGATGATGCGTTTCGAACATAATTTGGCGCGATTATTAAAATAGCAAAATATTTAAAGGCTAAATAAAATTGGTATCACGTCTGATTTCAACCAGCAGAAACAAGATCACAACTATAATAGAAGGTCTTTATTTCACTTCTTTAAGACGTACAAAACTTAAAAAGGCCAGAGCGCTTTCGAGCGTAAATACGCTCTTCATCAGTAGCTTCATGGAAATAGGAATGATCGTTCATATATAGACCAGAAAAGGTGACAAATTTGCATAAATACAATTATCAATAAACTTACGTTTATCTAAGGAGAATCCAAAAATACAAAACATTTTGCACAGATTCAAAAAATCGAGCATGAATCACGAAAAGAACAGTAAAATTTTACAATTTTATTACAGAATTTTCAAATTCAAAGAATTTTAAAACATGGGGGCAGTCAGGTCCAATCCCCGAGAGGATGACGTCAAAGATAACTATGAAGAGACTTGAATTGCATGGAGTCGAGAATGAGTCGCCAAGCATAACTTAAAATCTGAACGGGGTCAAAATTACAAATCGACTCGCGGTAAACATAAAGAAAGAGGGACTCAAAAAGGAGAATATTACGAGGTTATTACAACGCATAAGAAGGAAAGTTCTTTCAAAAATGGGCCGGAAATTTTCTTTAACAACAAAATGAGCAAGGGCCGTAGAAAGTTTACCACCTTTGACATCCCTAGTATGTTCTGCCAAACGGATACCAATAGTACGTTTTGTACTGCCAATATATAAAATTTAAAATTACCATCGATGGACAACAGGGGAACCACATACACCCCAGCAAAGCTTTTAAAGCCATCCTTATCACCCAGCTTATCAGACCGAATCCGGTTAAATAAAGAAGAAACATTAGAGTGAGCAGACCTGAAACCAAATTCAGAGCAGAACTGAATAAAGGGACGGAAAATTCTAGGATAGTACGGGAAACTAGATTTATGATTCAAACGATATTTTAAAGAAATAAGTTTAGTATCAATTTGAGAAAATTTACGGCGAACATGGGAAAAAACCTTATGTATAAATTCAAAGGAATAGGCAGCCTCATAGCCAAGATTGAAAATAAAATCAATTTCGTCACTTAAAGAAGAAAAAGAAGAAGACACGTTAAAAGCACGATTAAAATAAACGTTAAAAGAAGCTTTTTTAGAGGAAATAGGCTGATAAGAATTAGCAGGAATACAGGAATTAGTAAAAGACGGTTTACCGTAAACAGAAGTGTGAAAACCAACAGCAGAACGAGTAACCATAACATCAAGAAAAGGCAAGGAACAATTATTTTCGTGCTCAACGGTAAAATTAATCGAAGGGTAAAAATCATTAACTTTGGACAAAAGAAGAAGGAGATCATTTAAATCACCATCCCAAATAATAAAAACATCATCAACAAATTGATTACTTTTTATTGATGATGTTTGATGGCTATTGATGATGTATTGATGAGGTTTTTTATTGATGGCTTTGATGGGGTGTATGTGGTTCCCCTGTTGTCCATCGATGGTAACTTTAAATTTTATATTGGTAGTACAAAACGCACTATTGGTATCCGTTTGGCAGAACATGCTAGGGATGTCAAAACATGCTAGGGATGTCATGCTAGGGATGGCAGAACATGCTAGGGATGTCATGCTAGGGATGTGTCTAGGGATGTGGTAAACTTTCTACGGCCCTTGCTCATTTTGTTGTTAAAGAAAATTTCCGGCCCATTTTTGAAAGAACTTTCCTTCTTATGCGTTGTAATAACACTCGTAATATTCTCCTTTTTGATTCCCTCTTTCTTTATGTTTACCGCGAGTCGATTTGTAATTTTGACCCCGTTCAGATTTTAAGTTATGCTTGGCGACTCATTCTCGACTCCATGCAATTCAAGTCTCTTCATAGTTATCTTTGACGGCATCCTCTCGGGGATTGGACCTGATTGCCCCCATTTTTTTAAATTTTTTGAATTTGAAAATTCTGTAATAAAATTGTAAATTTTTACTGTTCTTTTCGTGATTTATGCTCGATTTTTTGAATCTGTGCAAAATGTTTTGTATTTTTGGATTCTCCTTAGATAAACGTAAGTTTATTGGTAATTGTATTTATGCAAATTTGTCACCTTTTCTGGTCTATATATGAACGATCATTCCTATTTCCATATAGCCACTGATGAAGAGCGTATTTACGCTCGAAAGCGCTCTGGCCTTTTATAGTTTTGTACGTCTTAAAGAAGTGAAATAAAGACCTTCTATTACAGTTGTGATCTTGTTGTTTTTGCTATTTAAAGGTTACTGATTTTAAACGTAATTAAATGTTCGGAAGACCCCTCCCCTCTAATTTTTTTAATGAAATTTTGAAAAAATCATAACTTTTAATAATGTTATTTTGAAAACTGTCATTTTGAAAGTACTGAAATTTTGAAAAATAAGAACTTCCAATAACGTTACATAAATATTCATTTTTATGTAATTTTTCATAAGAAAATGAATAGCACAAACTGTAGAACGTTAGTATGAACCTTTCTTGAGATATTGTACATTTGATGAAAATTGTACATTTGATGAAAATTTGATATTGTACATACAATGAAAAAATTAATTAAAAATGAAAATCTTTTGACTTTCATGAAATAAGTTAACTTTTCATATTCAATATTATGCGTCGAATTTGTTAACAACATTCTCGTAAATATCTTTTGTTCCATTCACGACAAAAGATACTTTGTGTAATAGTTTTGTATTTTGACCACCTAACAAGTCGCCAATAGTCTATATATATTTAAGAAAATCCCGTCATCTGATAAACACCAGAAATTTGGCGAACTATCGCCAACTTGGCGGCATTTTCAATGATGCTAAATTGGTGAAACGACTGCCAAAATTTTCAAGAATGACGCTAAATTAACGAAAATGACCCTAAATTGATGAATTAATTACTAAAACGTTTATAATATATGGACTATCTTATTTATTGCGAATACTATCAATATTGATGATTGTCAAGTTAGATTTGCGTGAAATACAAGTTAATTAGATACTTTGGAATTTTTACCTGTTGTCATCTAGAAAAGTGCCAAATGTACAATTTAGCGTTAAAAACACTGTGCCAAAATCTTGTACATCGTTATTTTTTTTTTCTCTGTAGAAGAAGTAAATTCATTGCATTATGTAGGGAAAACCATGTTCTGCAGACATCAAACTTTTCTTATTACGTGAACATCGTGATTCATGGAACCTGTCAAATAAAAATCGTCTGCCGTTTTTAACTCTGTGGTTAAATTTTAAAGAATAAATAGTTGTTCTTGTTACTTTGTAGTATAACATTTTTTTTCTTTTTTTTTTGCTGAAAATAACTTAGAATAATAAATTGCTTTAGGTTAATTTACAATGTTTAGGATTTTATATATTTTATTAAGTTTTAAAAGGTTGGGAATCATAGAAAGATGTAGAGTATTGCCATAATATACACATGTATTTGAGTGAAATTATAAACCCAAGTATTTTATCAGGTATATTGAAGTTTTTGTACTATTTCTCATAATTATAAAAAAAAATATCTGGCGTTCTTATAAAAAAAATCTAGAACTAGATAGAATAAGGATAGATATTGGGAAAACCATGTTCTTCCCGCATAAGATTTTTCTTATTATTTGAACATCGCGATTCATGGAACATATCAAAAGAAAATCGTCTGCCGGTTTTAACTCTGTGGTTAAATTTTAAAGGATAAATAGTTGCTCTTGTTGCTTTGCAAAATAACACTTTATTTATTTATTTTCTGCTGAAAATAACTTAGAATAATAAATTTCTTTAGGTTAATTTACAATGTTTAGGATTTTATATATTTTGTGAAGTTTAAAGAGGTTGCGAATCCATTGAAAGACGTAGTATCGTCATAATATACCCACATATTTGAGTGAAATTGGAGACCAGGAGCTCTGTCAGGTATATTGAAGTTTTTGTACCGCTGCTTCACAATTAGAAAAAATAAATCTGGCGTTGTTCTAAAATAATCTAGAACTAGATAGAATTTCTTTTAAATCGAGCGAAAACTTCAGAATTTATTCGAACGTTATTTTTTTTTAACATGGCAACATTGGACAAAATTTGACATAATCATGCATTAAAGGTTTTTTTTGTTATGGCTCAGTAATCACGAGACTTAATAGCTTAAATCATTGTTGTGAAACACAGCTGCAATAATTTTTTTTTGCTTGTAATGTCATTAGCCCCCCCCCCTCGGGGGGAAGTAACTCCCCGAGGGTACATTGTCAAGCATGGTATCAATCGAGTGATTTTTTCAATCTGATATATTTCGCTCAATTTTTTTTATATACTTTATGGAACAATTTGAATATTACTTAAAATTTTCGAAGCAATTTGTGAATTTTAAATCCACTTAAATAATGTTTGAAAAATTAGGTCCCATAGGGCTCAGTGTATTTCATTTTTTCAACCAAAACTAATCCAAAACTAATCAATCCAAAACTCATTTTCTGATAATATTCATTTATATTCCCATAGGTCCTACAGAGCGTCTGAACAACATACTGAAATTTAATTTTGATTAAGTCATTTTTACGGTAGTTATCGTGCTAACGGACAGACAGACAGACAGACAGAATGAACAAAGTCATAAACACTTTTCAACTTTGTTGTAAAGTGTTAAAAAGACCGGCTCCATCCTGCAAAAATTCACCCATATAGGTACCTGCCTGTAAACATTCGTGACCTTGCTATTGTTAGTCTATCCAGGACGCGAACTCGCAGCTCAAATATTTTGTCTTTGACATTAAATATTTCTTAAACTACATTATATATCAAACAAGAAAGATCAATCATGCATAAGCATTGATTATGAAACACTTTCCAACTGAAATGCAATTTCATTTAAAAATTTCTAAAATGTGATACATTTAGTGGTGATATCTTTTACATTATCACAGTACTACAGTAATTTATTATACGTAAATATTTAAAACTGTATCGAAATATAAATCATCTGATTCTCTATGCAAAATCAATGAATATTTCATTCATATAACTTTTATTCAAGACTCCAGAGCTAAATAATTTTGTGTGAAAAAAATTAAGCAATTCTTATGTAACTCACCTTACAATCGCTTGAGATATTTGCATTCTGCATAAGTTAAAATTAGGCTTCGTTGAAGAAATAATAAAAGTTTAGGGATCATTTAAAATCACAACTATTGTAATTGCATAGGCACGGAATTTAGATACACAGATAATACACAGATACACAGAAAATATATGTGTGTGTGTAGAAAACCCAGACCACACGACCAACCCAAAGGCTAATGGTAGCTTACTGTGTGGCCGGATATGTGTGTGTGTGTATGTATTCAAAGTATTGGAATCGTGCCGAAGATCGGAACACGAATTTTCGAAGGATCTACACGTTTTGGGACTTCTAGAACACGAAAAAACTATTTTTAGGAAGACGTCCGTGTGTGTAAGGGTGTATCTGTGTATGTTTCTGTGTGTCTGTGAGGATATTACATCCACTCTATTGAAAAACTTATAGACCGAATTTCATAAAATTTGGTAGGTATGTTTTTTGTGGGAAATCCTGATGTTCATTAGATTGTAGTACGATTAGTAATAAAATAATCGGCCTTCTTTGCAAAATGGCCGGTAGAAATTGCCTTTATCCACTCTAGCTAAAAACTAATGGAACAAATTTAACAAAATTTGGTGTATAATATTTCAATAACCTACAAGTGATTTATATACCAAATTTAACAAAATTTGGTTTATAAATCATTTGTAGGTTATTCTAGTACGATTCGAGAAAAAGGAACGGGCTCTTTTTGCGAAATGGCCCGCAAAAATCGTTAAATATAAAAATAAAAGACTACGTGTGCTCAATTATATCAATTAAATTCCTATTCTATACGTGATTTTTGACAACAAAAGGAATAAGACTAACCATATTACTCTAGGACTAGCCGTTCTTGAGACATTCTAGTTTTTTCGCGTTTTCGCTACGCTACCTTTGACAATAAGTCCAGCTATCAAATGAGAACCAAATTTAAGTTTAACGTGCAAATTCAATGTCATTTAAAATACTTATGGCTGTTATTTTATGCAGATAAACTCAAATTATCATTGAATAAATAAAGAGAACGAATATGAGTCTGCAGGGAAAGACATGTGCTGTCCACATCAGAATTTTTAACAATATTACACCAATGATTTATAGAAGTGAACGGGGATTATTTGCAGGCCATTTCGAAAAAAATGTACGATCTATATTTAAAGATCCACGAAATTTTTGTCGAATAAAATGTTCAACAAATTTAAGCTGTGTACCAAATTTTAACTCTCTAGGACGTAGGAAAGTGCATTAAAAATGCCATCAAATAAGTATATCATGAAGAGTTATATAAAATTAAATAAAAATTGAAAATTTGTCATCTACCAAATTTATTTTAAAATGTGTAGCCTCTCTCATATACAAAATGATTAAACTCTTGGAAAGATATTTATTATATAATATATCTCTTTTTTCTTTCTGGAGGATATCCCCAAAGTCAGAATTTAATTGAATTTGTTTTTTTCCCTATATTAAATAATTTTTAATTAAAAAACTACTTAATATATTTTACTGCAATTTTTTTTGTATATTTTATGGGATAATGTGAATATTTCCAAAAAATTTCGAAGCAATTTGTGAATTTTAAATTTGCTTAAAAAATATTTGAAAAATTATGTCCCATAGGGTTCAATGTATTTCATTTTTTCAACCCGGGTTCAATAAAAACTAATTGGGTGATATTATTTATTTATATTCCCATAGGTCCCACAAACCGTCTGAACAACATACTAAAATTTCATTTTGATAAAGTCATTTTTACGACAGTTAATGAAAAAGAACTTTAAAAATCACGATTTTGAGACAAGATGGATGCCATGTATCATTTTGAAGTGGGTCACGTGATCTTTTCATATCCTGGTCACGTGATCGCTTCATATAAGAGGTGTTATTATTATTTTAACTTTTTATTTAAAAAACTACTGAATATATTTCGGTCAATTTTTTTTATATACTTTATGGAACAATTTGAATATTACTTAAAATTTTCGAAGCAATTTGTGAATTTTAAATCCACTTAAATAATGTTTGAAAAATTAGGTCCCATAGGGCTCAGTGTATTTCATTTTTTCAACCAAAACTAATCCAAAACTAATCAATCCAAAACTCATTTTCTGATAATATTCATTTATATTCCCATAGGTCCTACAGAGCGTCTGAACAACATACTGAAATTTAATTTTGATTAAGTCATTTTTACGGTAGTTATCGTGCTAACGGACAGACAGACAGACAGACAGAATGAACAAAGTCATAAACACTTTTCAACTTTGTTGTAAAGTGTTAAAAAGACCGGCTCCATCCTGCAAAAATTCACCCATATAGGTACCTGCCTGTAAACATTCGTGACCTTGCTATTGTTAGTCTATCCAGGACGCGAACTCGCAGCTCAAATATTTTGTCTTTGACATTAAATATTTCTTAAACTACATTATATATCAAACAAGAAAGATCAATCATGCATAAGCATTGATTATGAAACACTTTCCAACTGAAATGCAATTTCATTTAAAAATTTCTAAAATGTGATACATTTAGTGGTGATATCTTTTACATTATCACAGTACTACAGTAATTTATTATACGTAAATATTTAAAACTGTATCGAAATATAAATCATCTGATTCTCTATGCAAAATCAATGAATATTTCATTCATATAACTTTTATTCAAGACTCCAGAGCTAAATAATTTTGTGTGAAAAAAATTAAGCAATTCTTATGTAACTCACCTTACAATCGCTTGAGATATTTGCATTCTGCATAAGTTAAAATTAGGCTTCGTTGAAGAAATAATAAAAGTTTAGGGATCATTTAAAATCACAACTATTGTAATTGCATAGGCACGGAATTTAGATACACAGATAATACACAGATACACAGAAAATATATGTGTGTGTGTAGAAAACCCAGACCACACGACCAACCCAAAGGCTAATGGTAGCTTACTGTGTGGCCGGATATGTGTGTGTGTGTATGTATTCAAAGTATTGGAATCGTGCCGAAGATCGGAACACGAATTTTCGAAGGATCTACACGTTTTGGGACTTCTAGAACACGAAAAAACTATTTTTAGGAAGACGTCCGTGTGTGTAAGGGTGTATCTGTGTATGTTTCTGTGTGTCTGTGAGGATATTACATCCACTCTATTGAAAAACTTATAGACCGAATTTCATAAAATTTGGTAGGTATGTTTTTTGTGGGAAATCCTGATGTTCATTAGATTGTAGTACGATTAGTAATAAAATAATCGGCCTTCTTTGCAAAATGGCCGGTAGAAATTGCCTTTATCCACTCTAGCTAAAAACTAATGGAACAAATTTAACAAAATTTGGTGTATAATATTTCAATAACCTACAAGTGATTTATATACCAAATTTAACAAAATTTGGTTTATAAATCATTTGTAGGTTATTCTAGTACGATTCGAGAAAAAGGAACGGGCTCTTTTTGCGAAATGGCCCGCAAAAATCGTTAAATATAAAAATAAAAGACTACGTGTGCTCAATTATATCAATTAAATTCCTATTCTATACGTGATTTTTGACAACAAAAGGAATAAGACTAACCATATTACTCTAGGACTAGCCGTTCTTGAGACATTCTAGTTTTTTCGCGTTTTCGCTACGCTACCTTTGACAATAAGTCCAGCTATCAAATGAGAACCAAATTTAAGTTTAACGTGCAAATTCAATGTCATTTAAAATACTTATGGCTGTTATTTTATGCAGATAAACTCAAATTATCATTGAATAAATAAAGAGAACGAATATGAGTCTGCAGGGAAAGACATGTGCTGTCCACATCAGAATTTTTAACAATATTACACCAATGATTTATAGAAGTGAACGGGGATTATTTGCAGGCCATTTCGAAAAAAATGTACGATCTATATTTAAAGATCCACGAAATTTTTGTCGAATAAAATGTTCAACAAATTTAAGCTGTGTACCAAATTTTAACTCTCTAGGACGTAGGAAAGTGCATTAAAAATGCCATCAAATAAGTATATCATGAAGAGTTATATAAAATTAAATAAAAATTGAAAATTTGTCATCTACCAAATTTATTTTAAAATGTGTAGCCTCTCTCATATACAAAATGATTAAACTCTTGGAAAGATATTTATTATATAATATATCTCTTTTTTCTTTCTGGAGGATATCCCCAAAGTCAGAATTTAATTGAATTTGTTTTTTTCCCTATATTAAATAATTTTTAATTAAAAAACTACTTAATATATTTTACTGCAATTTTTTTTGTATATTTTATGGGATAATGTGAATATTTCCAAAAAATTTCGAAGCAATTTGTGAATTTTAAATTTGCTTAAAAAATATTTGAAAAATTATGTCCCATAGGGTTCAATGTATTTCATTTTTTCAACCCGGGTTCAATAAAAACTAATTGGGTGATATTATTTATTTATATTCCCATAGGTCCCACAAACCGTCTGAACAACATACTAAAATTTCATTTTGATAAAGTCATTTTTACGACAGTTAATGAAAAAGAACTTTAAAAATCACGATTTTGAGACAAGATGGATGCCATGTATCATTTTGAAGTGGGTCACGTGATCTTTTCATATCCTGGTCACGTGATCGCTTCATATAAGAGGTGTTATTATTATTTTAACTTTTTATTTAAAAAACTACTGAATATATTTCGGTCAATTTTTTTTATATACTTTATGGAACAATTTGAATATTACTTAAAATTTTCGAAGCAATTTGTGAATTTTAAATCCACTTAAATAATGTTTGAAAAATTAGGTCCCATAGGGCTCAGTGTATTTCATTTTTTCAACCAAAACTAATCCAAAACTAATCAATCCAAAACTCATTTTGTGATAATATTCATTTATATTCCCATAGGTCCTACAGAGCGTCTGAACAACATACTGAAATTTAATTTTGATTAAGTCATTTTTACGGTAGTTATCGTGCTAACGGACAGACAGACAGACAGACAGAATGAACAAAGTCATAAACACTTTTCAACTTTGTTGTAAAGTATTAAAAAGACCGGCTCCATCCTGCAAAAATTCACCCATATAGGTACCTGCCTGTAAACATTCGTGACCTTGCTATTGTTAGTCTATCCAGGACGCGAACTCGCAGCTCAAATATTTTGTCTTTGACATTAAATATTTCTTAAACTACATTATATATCAAACAAGAAAGATCAATCATGCATAAGCATTGATTATGAAACACTTTCCAACTGAAATGCAATTTCATTTAAAAATTTCTAAAATGTGATACATTTAGTGGTGATATCTTTTACATTATCACAGTACTACAGTAATTTATTATACGTAAATATTTAAAACTGTATCGAAATATAAATCATCTGATTCTCTATGCAAAATCAATGAATATTTCATTCATATAACTTTTATTCAAGACTCCAGAGCTAAATAATTTTGTGTGAAAAAAATTAAGCAATTCTTATGTAACTCACCTTACAATCGCTTGAGATATTTGCATTCTGCATAAGTTAAAATTAGGCTTCGTTGAAGAAATAATAAAAGTTTAGGGATCATTTAAAATCACAACTATTGTAATTGCATAGGCACGGAATTTAGATACACAGATAATACACAGATACACAGAAAATATATGTGTGTGTGTAGAAAACCCAGACCACACGACCAACCCAAAGGCTAATGGTAGCTTACTGTGTGGCCGGATATGTGTGTGTGTGTATGTATTCAAAGTATTGGAATCGTGCCGAAGATCGGAACACGAATTTTCGAAGGATCTACACGTTTTGGGACTTCTAGAACACGAAAAAACTATTTTTAGGAAGACGTCCGTGTGTGTAAGGGTGTATCTGTGTATGTTTCTGTGTGTCTGTGAGGATATTACATCCACTCTATTGAAAAACTTATAGACCGAATTTCATAAAATTTGGTAGGTATGTTTTTTGTGGGAAATCCTG
Source organism: Amaurobius ferox (assembly GCA_951213105.1). Lineage (NCBI taxonomy): Eukaryota > Metazoa > Arthropoda > Arachnida > Araneae > Amaurobiidae > Amaurobius > Amaurobius ferox. Next base: position 90,168,862 of record OX578153.1, read on the forward strand.
ATGTTCATTAGATTGTAGTACGATTAGTAATAAAATAATCGGCCTTCTTTGCAAAATGGCCGGTAGAAATTGCCTTTATCCACTCTAGCTAAAAACTAATGGAACAAATTTAACAAAATTTGGTGTATAATATTTCAATAACCTACAAGTGATTTATATACCAAATTTAACAAAATTTGGTTTATAAATCATTTGTAGGTTATTCTAGTACGATTCGAGAAAAAGGAACGGGCTCTTTTTGCGAAATGGCCCGCAAAAATCGTTAAATATAAAAATAAAAGACTACGTGTGCTCAATTATATCAATTAAATTCCTATTCTATACGTGATTTTTGACAACAAAAGGAATAAGACTAACCATATTACTCTAGGACTAGCCGTTCTTGAGACATTCTAGTTTTTTCGCGTTTTCGCTACGCTACCTTTGACAATAAGTCCAGCTATCAAATGAGAACCAAATTTAAGTTTAACGTGCAAATTCAATGTCATTTAAAATACTTATGGCTGTTATTTTATGCAGATAAACTCAAATTATCATTGAATAAATAAAGAGAACGAATATGAGTCTGCAGGGAAAGACATGTGCTGTCCACATCAGAATTTTTAACAATATTACACCAATGATTTATAGAAGTGAACGGGGATTATTTGCAGGCCATTTCGAAAAAAATGTACGATCTATATTTAAAGATCCACGAAATTTTTGTCGAATAAAATGTTCAACAAATTTAAGCTGTGTACCAAATTTTAACTCTCTAGGACGTAGGAAAGTGCATTAAAAATGCCATCAAATAAGTATATCATGAAGAGTTATATAAAATTAAATAAAAATTGAAAATTTGTCATCTACCAAATTTATTTTAAAATGTGTAGCCTCTCTCATATACAAAATGATTAAACTCTTGGAAAGATATTTATTATATAATATATCTCTTTTTTCTTTCTGGAGGATATCCCCAAAGTCAGAATTTAATTGAATTTGTTTTTTTCCCTATATTAAATAATTTTTAATTAAAAAACTACTTAATATATTTTACTGCAATTTTTTTTGTATATTTTATGGGATAATGTGAATATTTCCAAAAAATTTCGAAGCAATTTGTGAATTTTAAATTTGCTTAAAAAATATTTGAAAAATTATGTCCCATAGGGTTCAATGTATTTCATTTTTTCAACCCGGGTTCAATAAAAACTAATTGGGTGATATTATTTATTTATATTCCCATAGGTCCCACAAACCGTCTGAACAACATACTAAAATTTCATTTTGATAAAGTCATTTTTACGACAGTTAATGAAAAAGAACTTTAAAAATCACGATTTTGAGACAAGATGGATGCCATGTATCATTTTGAAGTGGGTCACGTGATCTTTTCATATCCTGGTCACGTGATCGCTTCATATAAGAGGTGTTATTATTATTTTAACTTTTTATTTAAAAAACTACTGAATATATTTCGGTCAATTTTTTTTATATACTTTATGGAACAATTTGAATATTACTTAAAATTTTCGAAGCAATTTGTGAATTTTAAATCCACTTAAATAATGTTTGAAAAATTAGGTCCCATAGGGCTCAGTGTATTTCATTTTTTCAACCAAAACTAATCCAAAACTAATCAATCCAAAACTCATTTTGTGATAATATTCATTTATATTCCCATAGGTCCTACAGAGCGTCTGAACAACATACTGAAATTTAATTTTGATTAAGTCATTTTTACGGTAGTTATCGTGCTAACGGACAGACAGACAGACAGACAGAATGAACAAAGTCATAAACACTTTTCAACTTTGTTGTAAAGTATTAAAAAGACCGGCTCCATCCTGCAAAAATTCACCCATATAGGTACCTGCCTGTAAACATTCGTGACCTTGCTATTGTTAGTCTATCCAGGACGCGAACTCGCAGCTCAAATATTTTGTCTTTGACATTAAATATTTCTTAAACTACATTATATATCAAACAAGAAAGATCAATCATGCATAAGCATTGATTATGAAACACTTTCCAACTGAAATGCAATTTCATTTAAAAATTTCTAAAATGTGATACATTTAGTGGTGATATCTTTTACATTATCACAGTACTACAGTAATTTATTATACGTAAATATTTAAAACTGTATCGAAATATAAATCATCTGATTCTCTATGCAAAATCAATGAATATTTCATTCATATAACTTTTATTCAAGACTCCAGAGCTAAATAATTTTGTGTGAAAAAAATTAAGCAATTCTTATGTAACTCACCTTACAATCGCTTGAGATATTTGCATTCTGCATAAGTTAAAATTAGGCTTCGTTGAAGAAATAATAAAAGTTTAGGGATCATTTAAAATCACAACTATTGTAATTGCATAGGCACGGAATTTAGATACACAGATAATACACAGATACACAGAAAATATATGTGTGTGTGTAGAAAACCCAGACCACACGACCAACCCAAAGGCTAATGGTAGCTTACTGTGTGGCCGGATATGTGTGTGTGTGTATGTATTCAAAGTATTGGAATCGTGCCGAAGATCGGAACACGAATTTTCGAAGGATCTACACGTTTTGGGACTTCTAGAACACGAAAAAACTATTTTTAGGAAGACGTCCGTGTGTGTAAGGGTGTATCTGTGTATGTTTCTGTGTGTCTGTGAGGATATTACATCCACTCTATTGAAAAACTTATAGACCGAATTTCATAAAATTTGGTAGGTATGTTTTTTGTGGGAAATCCTGATGTTCATTAGATTGTAGTACGATTAGTAATAAAATAATCGGCCTTCTTTGCAAAATGGCCGGTAGAAATTGCCTTTATCCACTCTAGCTAAAAACTAATGGAACAAATTTAACAAAATTTGGTGTATAATATTTCAATAACCTACAAGTGATTTATATACCAAATTTAACAAAATTTGGTTTATAAATCATTTGTAGGTTATTCTAGTACGATTCGAGAAAAAGGAACGGGCTCTTTTTGCGAAATGGCCCGCAAAAATCGTTAAATATAAAAATAAAAGACTACGTGTGCTCAATTATATCAATTAAATTCCTATTCTATACGTGATTTTTGACAACAAAAGGAATAAGACTAACCCCATTACTCTAGGACTAGCCGTTCTTGAGACATTCTAGTTTTTTCGCGTTTTCGCTACGCTACCTTTGACAATAAGTCCAGCTATCAAATGAGAACCAAATTTAAGTTTAACGTGCAAATTCAATGTCATTTAAAATACTTATGGCTGTTATTTTATGCAGATAAACTCAAATTATCATTGAATAAATAAAGAGAACGAATATGAGTCTGCAGGGAAAGACATGTGCTGTCCACATCAGAATTTTTAACAATATTACACCAATGATTTATAGAAGTGAACGGGGATTATTTGCAGGCCATTTCGAAAAAAATGTACGATCTATATTTAAAGATCCACGAAATTTTTGTCGAATAAAATGTTCAACAAATTTAAGCTGTGTACCAAATTTTAACTCTCTAGGACGTAGGAAAGTGCATTAAAAATGCCATCAAATAAGTATATCATGAAGAGTTATATAAAATTAAATAAAAATTGAAAATTTGTCATCTACCAAATTTATTTTAAAATGTGTAGCCTCTCTCATATACAAAATGATTAAACTCTTGGAAAGATATTTATTATATAATATATCTCTTTTTTCTTTCTGGAGGATATCCCCAAAGTCAGAATTTAATTGAATTTGTTTTTTTCCCTATATTAAATAATTTTTAATTAAAAAACTACTTAATATATTTTACTGCAATTTTTTTTGTATATTTTATGGGATAATGTGAATATTTCCAAAAAATTTCGAAGCAATTTGTGAATTTTAAATTTGCTTAAAAAATATTTGAAAAATTATGTCCCATAGGGTTCAATGTATTTCATTTTTTCAACCCGGGTTCAATAAAAACTAATTGGGTGATATTATTTATTTATATTCCCATAGGTCCCACAAACCGTCTGAACAACATACTAAAATTTCATTTTGATAAAGTCATTTTTACGACAGTTATCGTGCTAACGGCAGACAGACAGAGAGACAGACAGACAGAATGAATAAAGTCATAAACACTTTTCAACTTTGTTGTAAAGTGTTAAAAACGATTTATTTCAGCGTATCCCCCAAAGCTTTTCCTACAAGTACCGAATTTCATATTTTTTTATATGCAATAGTTTTTGCGGTAAGAAACAAAGAATCTCGAGAAACGAGAAATTTGTCAAACGACGGGGGCTACTTTTTTTAATATAGAGAGATAAAATTAATAAATGTATGTAATTATAAATATTTTTATCATAATAATATAATAAATTAAACAATTTCCAATGTGTCAAACACCCATTGAATTTCCTCATGTACCCCAGCTTGAGAAACACTGCTACGTATGTAGTCAAAGTAATAACGCTTACATTAATTTAAATTAATCATAAATTAGACTTTCCCCATCAAAATCCCCAATATTTTCAAAATTCCCCAATTTATTCCCGCTTCTTAAAATTATCTGGATTTTTTTTTTTTTTCAACTCTTGAAAGGAATTCTTATAATCATTTATATTACATTATTTTGTAAATGACACTTTAAAAACAAATTGCTTCCGTTCACATTGCTTGCAAACTATTCTTTTAGAAAGATCTTAAGTCAGTTATTCAATTGTTTCTCGCTTTTGAATGAATATTTCAAAAGGGGCGATTTGATATAACAATAAGCTTACGAATGTAATATGTTCCAGAAAAAAAAAATAAGATAAAATATCCTAATAAGAAAAGCAACTCTCGTATTTCAAAAGAAATACATTTTTCTCGGAAATGAAAATGAATTCTTAATTTTTTTTTTTTTTTTTTTTTTTTTTTTTTTTTTTTTTATTTCATATTTTGGTATAAGTCGGTATATTTAAGTGTATTTTCTTCAAAATGCATAAATGTTTCTCTTTTACATTCCCTACAATACATGATAATGTATAGGGAAAGTTTTGGAATACGATTGAAAATCGGAACTCGAGTTTTGACGGATCTACACGTTTCGGACACTCTAGAGTACGATTCCGCCATTTTTAGCGTGACGTCTGTGTGTCAGTCTTTGCAAAGCATGTCTCAGCACTCTAGTTCCAAAACTATTCGGCGAAATGTCACAAAATTTGGTAGATAAATCACTTGTTGTTCTGTTGTAATTAGATTTTAGTACGGTTTGGAAAATCCGAACCAGTTTCTATACTTGATTTTCCGGTTTTATCATCATCAGTGGCTCGACAGCCTACTATCGGCTCTTGTCTGCAGATGATTCTTTCAAGCTGTTTCCCTTGGAGTAATGTTTTTCCAATTTTTAACGCTTTACAACACAGATGAAAAGTGTTTATGACTTTATTCATTCGGCCTGTCTGTCTGTCCGTTCGCACGATAACTGCCGTAAAAACGACTTTATCGAAATGAAATTTTAGTATGTTATTAAGACGGTCTGTGGGACATATGGGAATGTAAATTAATAATATCACCCAATTAGTTTTGAATTGAACCCCGGTTGAAAAAATGAAATGCATTGAACTCTATGGGACCTAATTTTTAAAAATTTAAGCGAAGTTAAAATTCACAAATTGCTTCGAAATTTTTAGGAAATATTCAAATTGCCCCATAAAATATATATATAAAAAAAATTCAGCGAAATATATTCAGTAGTTTTTTAAATAAAAATTAAAATAATAATTACACCTCTTATATGAAGCGATCACGTGACCCAGAGTAAAAATCATGATTGTTAAAGTTCTTTTACATTCATATTTAGTATCGCATCCGCCCTAAAACCGCTTTATTTTTGCGTATTTTCTGTGCATCTATATTCTGAGCCAAAGCAATTATAATATTTTTGAGTTTAAACGATCATCAAATTTTGGTTATTTCTACAACAAAGCCCAATATTAATGGCTGCAGAATGTAAACAAGTGATTGTAAGATGAGTTATATGAGAATTGCTGAATTTTTTCACGCAAAATTATTTAACGCTGGAGTCTGGAATAAAAGTGTATGAATGAAATATTCACTGCTTTTACATAGAGAGCCAGACGATTTATATTTAGATGACGTCATTTGAATAAAATTCATATTTTTCGATGACATTTTATGTTTTCAAGTAAAATAAATTATTGTAATTCTGTGATAATTAAAAAAATATCACCGATGAATGTATCGCATTTTAGCTGTTTAAATAAAATTGCATTTCAGTTGGAAAGTGTTTCATAATCAATGCTTTATGCATGATTGATCTTTCTTGTTAATCTTTAACACTTCAAAGTTCTTATCCACACACACGATCCATTTCAACATTGGTTGCCTCCTAGGTCTTTTTCCTATCGGTGTGGGCATAAAGATTTCTTTGAGATTCTTTCATTTTCCATTCTTAGCACATGTTCTGCCCATGGTTTTCGGTGACTTCGACCCATGGTCACTCGAGGACAGCTCTAGACACACAAAATTTGTTATTATACAATCATGCGAAAAAATTTGTCATTATACAATCATGCGCAGAAAATTTATCACAAAATTTGTTTTATTTCACAAAATTTGTTATTATACAATCATGCGCAGAAAAAATATCCTAAATTTTCTTAATTAACTCTATGTGTGTACAATCGATCCCTCTTGAGGTATTTTAATTTACAGTTACAGCAGACGATATTTTTTTGTTATATTTTATTGCTGAATTTGTTATTTATAGTTTTTAATTCAATTGCAGTAACTATGGTAAAATAGCAACAGGCAACATGCAGTAATTGGAGATGAAATATTGTTTCACATACCGCAATTTCCATGTGAACAAACGGTTCTATAAAATGTGCGACAGGTTTATGCTTAAATTTGAAACGTTTTTACTTCCTCTGAAATACATGGTAATGCATGGGGTAATGCATGTCGAAAATCGCAATTCGAGTTTTCGGCGGATCAACATGTTTTGGGACCTCTAGAATACGAAAAACCTATTTTTAGCGTGACCTCTGTGTGTGTGTGTGTGTGTTTGGGTGTGTGATCGACCAAATTTAATAAAATTTGATAAGTTACATGTGGGTTATCCTGGTGCTGATTAGATTTTGGTACGATTGGAAATAAAAGAATCTACCTTTTTTTATGCGAAATGGCCCTCAAAAATTGTCAAAATGTGAAATAAAAGGCTACAAATGCTCAAATATATCAATTAAATGCTTGTTTTATACGTAATTTTTGACGAAAAAAAGAATAAGACGAACCTCATTATTCTAGGACTAGCCTTTCTCGAAATATTTTAGTTTTTATTTCTCATTTTCGTTACGTCACTTTTGAATATAAGTCCAGTTACCAAATGAAAACGAAAATTAAATTAATAAGTGCAAATTCAATGTAATTTAAAATAATTATGCGTGTTAATGTGTGTAATTAAACTCAATTTAATGAATTATTGAAGAAATGGAGGGAAAGTGAATACGAGTCTGTAAGAAAAGTTTATGTGCTGCCCACATTAGATTTTTTTATATACAGAATTTTAATTAAATATGTAAGTGGGCATTTAGTGACCACTAGACATATTTCGTCCCCGCTCGAAGCCTGAGTGGTAATGGTTGGTCATATCATATTGCTTAGCAGCGGAATTTAATCAAATGCGTTTATACGGCAGACATTTTTATAAAAAAAATATTCTATTCAAATTATATAAAAGTCATTTAATTCAATTTCTTAAAACAATAATTTATATAAATATCATTAAATGGATATGAAAACAAATGTTATAAATGACCCGCATTATATTTTAATTAGATTTTATTACAGCATTGGGGTCATACGAGATTACATGAATTATTGTTATTTTCGAGTCATCTGTTTTATTCCGGATTAAGATTTTAAACTCATGTATTTTCTATCGTGTTTTTCCGGTTGTTGAAATAGGATAAAAATTGTACTGATCTCCTACCATTTTAACGTCTTTATTTTGGCATATGTTGACCAAATTTCATATTTTTTTTTTTTATAAATTTATTTATAAATGGGACTAGGATGTTTTATTCTTCTATCTGCCTGTGCAGTTAATTTTGTATTGCAAGACAAGAAATTCTCGTATTTCTGTTTATGGAAATTGAATTGAATATTTCAAAGAATTTTAGAAGATTATTTATTGGAATACTATACTGAAATTTACAAATTACTTGAATCACGGGCAACACCGGGTATATTTGCTAGTAAACAAATAAATGGAATTAAATATTTTAATATAATTTTAAGAAGATTATCATTTGGAATACTACTGAAATATACACATATTTTAAATAAATAAATAAGCTAGTGATATGTCTTCTAGTAAATACATAAATAGAATTTAGTGCTGCGTTTGAGAGTATTAGGCACAACCAGGGTCCCCGACTTAGTCCAACTTGGGCCCGGGGCAGACATTTCTCCGGGGCACCCTTTCATCTCTCGATATACATGAAATAAACAAAAATATATTTCAAAAACATAATTGCATTCTAGAAAAAAGTATACAAAATATGGTTCTTTTATATTTTAAAGGAATTTAAATTATTTGCAATTTTCTTATCATAGCCAAGATGCCAACATGCTAAATTACGACGGTTAATCCCTAATCCCTATATATCCCTAAAATGAATCTATCCGCTGGGCAAACCTAGTCCGATGGCGTACATTTTTTAAGGCAGTAGTCGCTCATTTTTCGATGTTGTAATTGTTTAATTTGGGGCCCCCTGATGCGGGCAGCTGCCCTTGCGTTAGACAGGCCCAGGGCACCATTTTTTCTCGCATCTGATTCTAAAAAAGTCATGGTGTCTTCCGGAGTTCAAGTTCAGACGTTATTCTCTGGAAGTAAGCACCCGTACCTTGATAGAAAGACACTCGAGTAGGGGAGGAGAGAGGGAAAAGTGTTTGGGTCTATTCCGAGATGAATGACACCCGAGAGTATGGAGGATGGAGCCAAGGGAGAGACGTCCGAAACCGGAGAGAGCCAAGATGGTTCTATGAACAAGATCCAAAAAACAGAGTAATCCCTATTCGAATTTTTTTTTTATTTCTTGCGGTTTCTAGAAAAAATTTATATTAAAATGTTGAAATGCATTTTGTGATAGTTCTAACCTTTTGTTAGAAAATATGGGGTCTATCCCGAGAGAGTTGTGAACTAGAGCAAAAACATTCATGAAGAAGCTTTCATATGGTGTGTACAATTCATTTTCTATTAAGCATTTTTATACTTTTTTGTACACTTATTTCGTACAGTCATACAAACTTTAGGAAAAACTGAAAGTGACATCGCTTCAAGCAGAAGTGGAAATCTTTATTGAACCTCCATACAGGGGGAGAGGGCTGCCCCATCTGGAATTTGATGCTGAATTCATATCAGTTATCACATAAGATCTGCCTATAACTAATTCTGAGAAATAGATATTTCAAGGATAATTTTTGGAAGCGCAACGCATCACAAGTGGAAATCCTTATTGAACCTTCTTATTCTCTCCAGAATTTAATGCTGAATCCATACCAGTCGTCATCTAAGCTCTATATATAGCAAAACCTGAAAAATAAATGTTTCAAGGAAACTGTACTTTTTATAATAGAAAGTGATATCTCCAGAACCGGAAATGTTATTCCTTAATGAGTCCCTTTACTCCCTCCGGAATTCTATGTTGAATCCATATCAGTTATTATCCAAGTTAAGACAATCCTGAGAAATAGATGCTTCAATGAAAATTCTTGAACTGAAAGTGGAAATTCTTAGGAAACCGCCTTACCTCTTCTAAAATTTGATTCTAAATCCATATCAGTCATCATCTTTATCTATAGCCAATCTTGAGAAATAGTTGATTTAAGTAAAATGAAAATTATTGAATAGGAAATAGAAAAATAACTTGAACGTGGAAATCTTTAGTGAACCCCCTACCACCTCCAGAATTTGATGATGAATCCATATCAGTTATCATCTAAGTTCTATCTATAGCATATCCTGAGAAATAAAGTCTTAAAATATTTTTAGTAAAAAACAACAGTTTGGAAATATTTTTACCACCAATGATATTATTTCACATTTTTAAAAATTTGACAAATTTCCACAAAATTAAACTTAAGCTCCTGCACGCTGGCTCCTGCATATTGGCTATTCTATTGTGACGATCATATAATAAGCGCAAAACCAGTCCTAGATTTTACTATCTCCAACGGGAGCGTAACATTGGGAATGTCTCTTATAAGCGGGTATAAACTTGGCCGATCAGTATTGTGTAGCCTGAACTCAATTTGTAGAAGTTTGAAGCTGACTACATTGTAAAACTGAATTTGTCGGTTCTCATTGAGGGTCACAATATCTCACACCCGTGATTTTAGGTATCCCCCACAACGAGAAATCTTAGGGTATAAGATCTGGGGATCTCGCAGGCCAGTCATATGTGCAATCATCTCCATGCAAAAGTCATCTCCATGGCTTGATCTGCCGCAGCACCCCCGAGTGTCGAGAGTTTGAACTAAATTTTTTTCATGCCACGCAAAATCCCCCACCACTGTGAATATTAATCTGCAAACCGCATGTCTCTCCGACTCATAGATATTTTTTATAGCGTTTTACTTTTGCTCCTAACTTTTGAATCACCCGGTATATATATATATATATATATATATATATATATGCATATATAATAAGGCTAATTTAATACATGAACAGTGGCATACCCTGGTTCAATAACATTAAGGAGGTTAATGATGTAAAAGAGAATTTGAAATAATATATCTAACAAAAGGAAACCAATGATACCATAGAATTCAAATTGATCGTAATTTTAAATTGTAAGGTAATAAAATTAATAGTAATACATGTTAATAAATTAACATTCAAGAGTGGTACCACAAACTAAGCAAGAGCATCAAAGGATTGTCAAGAGCTGGAGACTCAAAATGTTAAAATGACAACAAAAAATAAATTCTAAAGATAAGACGCAAATTGAATGTATGAAATTGGATGGAACCCCTGTAGATGCAGCTTTTCAAGGATCTTTGCATCTACAGAGGTTATATATATATATATTATATATATATATATATATATATATATATATATATAATTTAAATAGGATGTTAATACGGAAATCAGTAAACACCGTGACATAAAACGAAATTTTCAATATACAATACACGCAAAATGCAGCAGGCAAGTACATGGACGAATAAAACATAAATAACATGGACATAAACAAAAATGGAAATAATAAGAGACAAATAGAAAGACAAATACCAGACAAATATATACAGTACAAATATATACAGGACATATACAGTACAAATACCAGATATATCAATGGCTTACCTATCAATCAACAAATGATGTAAATAGAAATCAAAATTCATGCCTATAATCACCCTCATTCTTGACGTCGAATATATCGGTGATCTATCACGAGAAAATATCTAAAAAGAATTCTAAATTATGCCATCTGTTGTGAATTTTAGGAACTGCTCTTGAAAAGATTGTTACTCAATTGACAATTTGATATACAGGTACAAAGAGATAAATATCAACTCCAAGAATTAAAGACACTCGCTGAATACCCGTTGAAAATCAACGGTCCCACAATAATCAACCCCTTGAATAACATACATTTTTGAATAATTCGCGCTTCACATTTATTCAAAAAATCGAACATTATGGTGAGCGGAACTCCCTAAAGAAGAAAATATTGAAGAACTGAAATCTCTCACTTTCTTACTTTCGAACTATCTACCCATACACTAAATTTGAAGTATATATCTCCATGCAAAGCATGCTTTTTTATCATTTCACTTTTCGAAAGTTTTGGTGTGTGGAACGGCCAAAAATTACAAATATTGGAAATATTTTATTGCACACTTTCTTTCTTTTGAACTATCTACCTATACACCAAATTTGAAGTTTCTATTCAATAACGAAGCATATTTTTTCTATCATTTCACTTTTCGAAAGTTTTCGTGGGGAGTAGCTACACTCCTTATATGAACAGTTTGAAAAACTCTATTCTTGTGTTTCTTATCAGATAATTGTCCCACATACCAAATATCAAGCCTTTAAGGGGCTTTTCTCGTTTATTCGAAAAATCGAACATTTGGGTTTGCGGCACCCCCCTAAAGTAGAAAATGTCGGAAAACTGAAATTGTACATGCTCTTCCTTTCAAACTATCTACCTGGTCACCAAATTTGAAGTCTCTATCGCAACTCGAAGCATGGTTTTTTGTCATTTCACCTTTCGAACGTTTTTCTCTGGAGCACCCCTTTAAAAGAACATTTTGAAAAACTCTTTTGTCTTGGGTGTTTTCATCAAATTATTAGCCAATATATCAAATTTCAAGCCTCTATCAAATTTTCAAGCAGGCGTTTCTCATTTGTTCGGCAAAAAGAGGATTTCGGTGTGCGTCACCCCCTAAAGTAGCAAATACTGAAAATCTGAAATTGCACACTTTCTTCCTTTCGAACGATGTACCCATACACCAAATATGAAGTCTCTATCTTATCGCAAAACATGCTTTTCTATCATTTTACTTTTCGAACGTTTTGGTGATGGTGGTGTTGTTGAGACCCAGACCGTCCGACCTACCAGAAAAGTGTAACGTAACTATTTGGACGACCGGGAAGAGCCACCCAATTAAGACCGGAACCCAGTGGGGGAGGCATTCACAGAGACCGTACCCTCCTTCCCCTACCACTAATCTCTCGGAAGGACTTACGGACCCACATGTTTAACGTGATCGTACTTCGCGTGAACACGGCGGCAATTTTGTCATCGGAGGGAATCGAACGTTTTAGTATGGAGCACACTCTCTTCAAAACATTTTCGGAAAATACGATATTTCCAGGGGTTTTATAGAACGATCAACCCATGTACCAGATTGCAAGTCTCTATCTATTCGGGAGGTGCCGAAAGAAAGGGTGGCAGACGGACAGACAGACAGACGGACACGTGGCAATTAGCATATACTAGCCGAATACCCGTTGAAAATCAACGGTGTCGCAATAAACAACCTCCAAATAATGTAAATTTTTGATTAATTCGCGTTTCACATTTATTCTGCAAATCGAATATTTTGGTGTGAAAGGCCCAGACCATACAGCCAACCCAGGGGTTTACGGCAGTTTGATGTATGGCCGGGAATATTTTGGGGTTGTAGAACCCCCTAAAGAAGAAAATATTGGGAAATTACACACTTTTTATTTTCAAATTATCTACCCGTACACCAAATTAATGTCTCTATCTCATCCCGAAGCATGTTATTTTGTCATTTCTCCTTTCGAACGTTTTTTTGTGGAACACACCCGCAAATGAACATTTTTGAAAAATTTTGTTCGACTTTAGTTTTTTATCAGATGATTGGTCCATATACCAAATATCAATCCTCTATCACACTTAAATGGAAGCGTCTCATTTATTCAGAAAATCGAGCGTTTTAGTGTGCGGCACCCCATAAAGTAACTAATATTGGAAATCTGAAATTGCGCACTTTCTTTCTTTCAAACTATATACCAGTATACCAAATTTGAACTCTCTATCCTATCACGAAGCATGCTTTTTCTTCCATTTCACCTTTTAAACTTTTCTGTGTAGCACCCCCTTAAATGAACATTGTTGAAAAACTGTATTCATTTTGAATTTTTTTACTCAAATGATTAGTCCATATACCAATTTCAAGCCTCTATTACGTTGGAAAGGAGGCGTTTTTCATTTGTTTGTCAAATTGAATATTTTAGTGTGCGGCACCCCCCTACAATAACAAATGTTGGAAAATTGAAATTGCACACTTTCATCCTTTCCAACTATCTACCTGTACACTAAATTTGAAGTCTCTATCTCATCGCGAAGCATGCTTTTTCTATCATTTCACCTTTCGAATGTTTCTGTGTGGAGTACCCACCACCTCATATGAACATTTCTGAAAAACTCCATTTTTCTTGGTTTTTCTATTAGATGATTGGCCCATATACTACATATCAAGCCTCTGTCACATTTTAAAAGAGGTGTTCCTCATTTATTCTGAAAACCGAATATTTTGATGTGATGCACCCTCTAAATTAGAAAATATTGGAAAACTGAAATTGTACACTCTCTTCCTTCCAAGCTATCTACTCGTAGAACACATTTGAAATCTCTATCTCATCTCGAAGCACTTTTTTATATATATAAATTCAACTTTCGAACGTTTTTCTCTGGAGCACCCCTTAAATGAACATTTTTAAAAAACTATATTCTTCTTGAGTGTTTTCATCAAATGATTAAGCCATGTTCCAAATTTCAAACCTCTATTAAATTTTAAAAGTGTCGTTTGTCATTTATTCGACAAGTCGAACATTTTGATGTGCGACACTCCCTTAAGTTTGTTTTATGTCACGTTGTTTACGGATTTCCGTATTGACATCCTATTTAAATATGCAGGGTGGTCATAAAAAAGCTTCCCCGATATATGAACCCCTAGCAGCCTATCCGCTCAACCAATCGAAAGGAAATTTCAGATATTGTTATTTGAAGGTATGCTCTCGAGATTGTGATGATTTCAAACAATAGAACTCTCACGGTTACGGTTACAGTGAAAAAAATTCGAAATTTTCAAATGGCAACACCCACTTTTTTCCCTGCGCAAATTGATCAGAGCATTGAAAAGCCATAAATGGCGTTGTAACGATACACGTATGACGAAAATTGGCTGCGTAAAACATTTGCAAAGAACAGCATTGTAAAGGACCAATGACAACACAGAGAGGAAGTGCGTTGACACACTTTACATAATTCACAGGGATAGACAGTAGAAGCACCAATCATAGAACACCATGTGCAAAGCATTGCTTGTGGAAAACCTTTAATAATCAGTGTGGGAAGATTGTTTCTTCAAACAGGTGTTCGAACGTGCCAGCAGGAGGACACTTACAGGGAAACAACGAGGTGAATTGATAAAGCTGTTTTATCTGAACGGGGAAAATGCTGCCGAAGCAGTGCGAGTTTATTGGTGAAATCATAAGCTAAAACGAGGCCTATGTTCCGTACTAACTGTACGTGATTTGGTAAAAACATGTGAGAGATAAAACTGGATGCACATGTGATAGACCGCAATCCGGACGACCATCTGTTCCTGTTGAAGTTGTTGCGGAAGTCCATAATACGATTTCTGCAGGTCCATTGCGTACTGCAAGAAGTGTTGCCTGCAATTTGGATGTACCGAAAACCACAGTCCTCAAGCTTCTGCGCTCTGTTCTGAGGATGTTTCCTTATCGATTCCAGCGCGCTCAGATGTTGCAATTTGGAGGCGAGCAACAGCGTGTCGACTTTGCGAATTTATTCCTCATCAGATATGATGAAGATAGCAGGTGGCCGTTGTAGATATTATGGACGGATGAGACACATCTCTCCTTAACTGGGAACATAAACTCCAAGAACTGCGTTCACTGGGCTGACGAAAATCCTCACGATGTGGCACCAGTGTCTTTACATGAAGCTAAAGTGGCTGTGTGGTGCGGCATCACAAGCACATTCGTTCTCTGTCCGTACTTCTTCAAAGAGGTCACTTCCAATGGTACGCAAACGTGCTCCATCACAGGTCCTCGGTATAAAACAATGTTGCAGAATTACGTAATTCCAGAATTGCAGCAGTGAAATGCCGTTAATGACATTGTATGGGTGCAAGATGGTGCTCCTCCACACGTCGCTACATGTGTTCGACAAGTGCTGCAACAGAACTTTGGTGATAGGGTCATCTCCCGTAACTTTGCAGTTTCCTGGCCACCGCGATTCCCCGACCTCACTCCGATGGAGTTCTGGTTCTGGGATTATCTGAAATCTAAGGCGTACACATCAAAACCACGAGATTTGTCAGAATTGAAAGATGCCATAAAACGTGAAGTTATACAGATTCCTCCTGCGATGTTACGTTCGTCATTGTTGTCAACAATCTCTCGCATGCAATGCGTTATCGTCTGCGAAGGTGGGCACGTTGCAAACTTGTAATTCCAATAAAAGTTTTTTCCCTCTCCTCTCATGTGTTGCCATTGGTCCTTTAGCAATGCTCTTCTTTGCAAATGTTTTACTCCGCCAATTTTCGTCATTCGTGTATCGTTCCAACACCATATATGGTTTCTCAATGCGCTGATCAATTTGCACAGGAAGAAAGTGGGTGTTGCCATTCAAAAATTTCGAAATTTTTTTCACTGTAACCGTAACCGTGAGAGCTCTATTGTTTGTAATTATCACAATCTCGAATGCATACCTTCAAATAATAATATATGAAATTTCCTTTCGATTGGTTGAGTGGATAGGCCGCTAGGGGTTCATATATCGGGGAAGTTTTTTTATGACTACCCTGTATATATATATATACACTGAATAGCAAAAAAATCCACGCATCAAGAAGGAGTTGTCCGATTGTGATAAAAATTCGTGGATGTGAAGAACATACATAGAAAAGAAATGATTAAAATTTCAGAACAATTTAATGATTTAGAGTTTGACCGTATACAAAGGGAGGAAGTCAATAAGGCATTGGTCCACCTCTGGCCTGGATGCAAGATGTCCCCCGGCGTGGCATAGACTGATAAAGTTCACGGATGGTGTCCTGCGGAAGGTCTTGCCAAATTGTCTCCAACTGTCGGGCTAAATCGTCAACATTCAAGGATGGTTGCAATCGCCTTCCCATAATGTTCCAAATGTGCTCTATGGGAGAGAGATTAGGAGACCTAGCTGGCCAAGGACGTGTTGGGCAAGCTTGAAGACAATTCATAGCAACACGTGCCGTGTGCGGTCGAGCATTATCGTGTTGAAAAATAAGTCCGGAGTGTCGCAAAAGGAACGGTAACACAGCCGGTCGTAGAATGTTGTCTACGTGCTGTGCTGTCAGTGTGCCCTACCAAAGGGGTCCGATTATCAAAGGAGATGGCACCCCAGACCATACCCACCTGCAGATATACACCTGCTGAATGCGCAGTTCCGATGCTCTGGAACTCCCACTATTTATTCATTGGACACTAAATTTTATTCATTTGCATATTCGCTCAAAATGCTTTGCATACGAAATTTCATTAAAGTCGGACAACTCCTACTTGGTGGGTCGATTTTTTTGTTATAGAGTTTATATATATATCTATCTCTCTCTCTCTCTCTCTCTCTATATATATATATATATATATATATATATAGATATATATATATATATATATATATATATATAGATATATATATATATATATATATATATATATATATATATATATATATACTATATATTATATATATATATATATATATATATACTATATATTATATATATATATATACTATATATTATATATATATATACTATATATTATATACATATTATATATAATATATATTATATATGTATATATATATATACACACGAGTATATACATATATAAATGTACTATTCTACTTCAACCAAAGATCGTGACTCTTGTATGAACCATTACAATTTACGTCACTCTAAATTAAATTTCCAACAACCTAATGACTAGAGTTCGACGAAGGAATCACGACATTTAACAGATGAACAACTTTATTTACAGCTAGCTTCTCTGGGAACACAAAACACACACACACACATATATATATATTACAAATCTATATGCAAATTATTTATAAAGCTAGCATTACCAATTCTACCTGAAACATACAATGAAATTCAACTCTAACTTATTACTAACTTGACTTTTAATCTGAACTTATGATGATCAAACTACGATACATACATATATACTTGAAAGATCACAGGCCTCGATCACAGGCCTCTCGAAAGATCACACTCTCGATGACGATAGTGGAAGATCCGAACGATCTTTCGTGGACGGTCAGAACACACACACGCTCGCGAACTTGACAAAATGGCAGATCAGTAATTTTAAAGTCTGCCCTTCTTATAGATCTGGCCAATCGTGAGTATGCGATTTTTCAAAATGAAAGTTGAGAAGTTTAGGATATAAATTAAAATCAGTAAAAATGGAATTAGAATAAAATGATAATAAATAATAGAATCCTCACACATTGGTTACTGTAGTATTGAAACTTCTCAAAGGCAGGAAAACTAACAACTCTTAAGAAAATGAAGTTGCATTTATAAAAAATATTTTACTTTGCTTTTAAAATTAAAGACAATTAAAATAGGTTTAAAAAGTCATTTAATAAAAACTCTTTTCCTCGATGTACATAAATTTACAAAGCCGCTTTTGAGCATCACCATGCCCTTCATCAGTGACAAAGTTCGCCAGGATTCCAGTCGCCTACGGATCTGGGTAAATGGTCATAAAGGCCTGTTCCTCCCAGCAGACTGGAAGAATTTGCTTCATGAGCCCAAGTGAGAAATTTACGGGAGCAATCCACACATTTGTGTATGCGGGTCAGAGGCTACAGTGTCTATACACCGAGATGCCGTCCTCCATTGAGGAAATATGTACTATAAGGTGCAAAGTTTTTGCCGTTTCTGTAACCAAAACGGGCTTTTGGAGGGTTTGGGAGGACATCTCCAACTACTTCCATTTTTTCTCCCCCCCCCCTCTGGCGGGGGGATCGAAATCCTGGCTTCATTAAGATCTGCCCCGTGGTCGATACCAAATATGCAACGATTCAGAGAACACTCCTACTCGGGAGGGGGGATCAAAATTTCGATTTGTCACATGGTCGATGCTGTAAGTATGCAAAAATTCAGCTTTCTATACAATAGCGGGGATGTCTGAAACGTTTAAAAAGACTTTTCGAAAAGCCGTAATTTTCTTCGCTCCCGAGGGGCGGGAGGAAGATAAAAAAAAACCTGCTACTTAGGTTCTGTCCCATTTTCGACACTATAACTGTGCAAAAACTCCATCACTGAAGGATTCCTGGAAGGATTAGAAGTACAGATTGGGAGACGATTACTGTGTAGATTCCAGACTGATGAACACATAATAAGCACAAAACCGGTCCGTGGATGCTGTTTTAGCAATAGAAGCGTCATCCGCAACTTATTCTCTGGAAACAGGTACCCGTGCCTAGATAGGGAGACACTCGAGCAGGGGAGGAGAGAACAGCGTTCGAATCTATTCCGGGATGACGGATACCCGAGAGTTTGGGAGGATGGAGCCAAAAGACGGACGTCCGAAACCCGAGAAGATGCAAGACGTTTCTGTGTGCAAGGTCAAAAAACGCTTTACTCCAGAAATGAATGGTTTTTGCCAGTCTTTTGAAAAGAAATTACACCATAAGATTGAATTGTACTTTTTCTTTCTCACATTTCGTAGGATATGCTGTCTGTTGCAAAAAAATGTGTGCACCCATAGAAATGTGAGCTACAGCCACGAAACAAATGCAAATGTCGCTTTAAGAGTTATGCAAATGATCAAACTATCAGCACCGATAATATTATAGAGATAGTGCAACGCGTATGAGAACGACGCATCGTGTAGCATTTAAAACGCCCATTGTTCTCACTCACGTTTTCTGCTTCCGTACTGTAAGTTGTATACAAAGATGGCTTTGAGACATATCCAACGACGCTATGAACAATTATCGGATTTTGAGAGAGGTCGCATCATAGGCCTAACTGAAGCTGGTTGGTACAAACAGACGTATCAGTCGCCATTTTGGTAGGAACAATAGGGTAGTTGCTCGGTATTAGCAACAGTGGATCAGATAAGGCACATGTAACCGTCGCAGAGTCTCAGGATGCGCGAGACAGAAAACTTCTCCAGAGGATCGTGCAGTTAGGAGAGGAGTCATGTGCGCTCCAATGACGTCGCTATCGGCCATTCTAAGGTATTTGTCATGCTCCATGCATCATGTGTCTCATAGGATACTATTCGGAAATGACTGACAGAAGGTAGGACTAGGTGTCAACGGCCATAGCGGTACACGATCATCACACGTGGTGTGACAGTCTGGGGAATTATCTCGTAGGATAGCCGACGCACCGAATATCGGCTTATATAGCTAACATGGGAGGATTTACCCTTACTAAAATGTGATCGTCTTGTTGCCACCATATCTTAATAAAACTTTTTTTCCCCTTCCGAATTCTAATTAGTTATATATCTTCTCAAACGACACATACATGCCGATTTTCACGGCTGTAGCTCAATTTCTTATGGGTACATATATATTTTTTGGAACAGAGTATATTTTTAGTATTTAAACCTGTTAAAGACGGTGAAACGAACACTCTTCAAAAATTAAGTTACAACTTATCTTTAAAATGTGTATTATTTTGTTTATCTCTTAGAATCGAAAATAATCTTATGGATCAAGTATTGGCTAAATTAGACTCTACCCCCCCCCCCCACCTATCCCGTAATCGATACTATAAGTATGCAAAAATATCAATCTTATAGGTCATCAAGGTGCTTATGGAGTCTCTAATTTTTCTCATGGGAGAAATGAAAATTCCGTCTTCGTTAGATTCTGCCTCGTAGTCAATACTATAAATTTACGAAGGATACTCCTTCTAAGTAACGGAGGGTGACCTTCTAGGGGTTTAAAAAGATTGATTAAAAAAACGTAACAAGCGTAGAAATTTTCAAATATTTATTTCTAGCCAGCTGCTATTCAAGGGAATATTCGTAGCCCTTCAAGAGCATACCCTGAGTGACTATGATTTTGTGCATAGAAGGCCGAACTAGAAATTATACCGGTGTAACTTTTGAGGCTGGGAGGGAATAAATAATTCGAAGACGTTCACCAGAAAATTTGTAGAATCGCCATTCCTACTTTAATGAGTTCTTTGAGCATCTGGTCATCACGTAGCCAACCTTTGCCAAAGAGCGGTCAAACCCGTGAAACCAGTTCACATGTTGTACAAATGGCCCCTTGCTTTATTATTTAAAGATCTCATAAATATATGTTAATGGCATTTGTCACACACCAATGTCGATATGTTATACCCGGAATTTTATTATAACTAGTTCTTTACTAATCTCAACAACCATCAGGCTAATGCAGTGCGAAACTCAAAACCTATCCTCTGTACTGCTTACCCCGCAAAACGTCTCGGTTTACACCCCGGCATTTTGCAAGCCCATCAGGCTATCAAGTGGAATACGCGTCCCAAAAAACTCACAGGAGAAAATCTCACCCGGAGTTAAAAATAGTTGTGTAACTCAACTCCACTCTCCTCTGCGTAATCAGAAGCTGAGCGCCCTCTCTTCTTATTCTATCAGCGCCCGGCCACATACGCTTCTCCGATTTTTTTACAGTCCGAAATGCGTCTAATACCACCGACACATGCATGCCAGTGTAGTTCCTGTACTGCTTATAGAACGGATTGGATTTCTATTTTGTCGTGAAGATGTTCTATGTAATGTGACTCCATGGCGCCCATAGCGCTTTTGTGTCGAATAATTTGGCCCTGGTTCAAAGATGTCGGAAGGTTGTTTTGTTTGGTTGGTTTTGATGCAATATTTTGATCGCCACGTCTTTGATACAATACACTCAGTAGTAAGCGCAAGAATTTCTAAGGCAAATTAAGGAGGGATTCAGGGAGGTGAATAAGACTAATGTATTCAAGGCTGCCTCAACCCTTTCCGAGGTCCTTAGACAATCCCCCCCCCCCACACACACACACATTTTTATAGAGTAAAAATATAAATAAACATTAAAAATAATACAAATTGTATTGTTGCAAATTTATAACATATTGACTTAAATTAATTTAAAACGTAATAAATTAAAATTACACTTAAAACATGTGACATATTTATAATGAAAACAAATATACGCTTGCTTAGAAATTTCTGTAACACCTGTTAACTAAAGAGAGAGTGTTGATTAAGTCGTTTATGAAATTTGTGAAAGACAAAGTGCTATTTTATTTTAGTTTTAGATTTAATAAGTCTACCTCTATTGGAAAGAACTTAATTATCACATAATAATAATAATAATAATAATGTACATTAAGCACGAAAAGTGTGTCTCCAGCAGCTGCCTACTTTCTCTATGGTCAAAAACGGCCCTGCTTCCACAGGGCTGTTTTCAAAGTGTAAAAAAAAAAAAAAAACAGTCATTATAAACAGTAAAAACGAAAAAGTCAAACAGTCAAAACAAAATAGTGAAAACAAAAACAGTCATTCCCATCATTCCTGACATTTTAATATAGCAGTAACACGACAAATGAAATTTCAATAAATGTTCGTCTATCATTCTATGGAACTTGACTATCATTCTATGGAACTTGACTATCATTCTATGGAACATGACTATCATTCTATGGAACTTGACCATCATTCTATGGAACTTGACTATCATTCTATGGAACTTGACTATCATTCTATGGAACTTGACTATCATTCTATGGAACTTGACCATCATTCTATGGAACTTGACCATCATTCTATGGAACTTGACCATCATTCTATGAAACTTGACTATCATTCTATGGAACTTGACCATCATCCCTGGGCTCGTCAGGAAAGAATATGGGTGAATATTCTTCACCGCTTCAATACCAGGGTCCCAACTTAACATCACATCCTTAAACTTCATGGGGATATATGTGGAGTGTGATATTTCACCTGACTTTTCACACATTTATGTTCTATATTTTTTAGATCTGCTTCTATTATAATTAGTATCAGAATTCAAAAATATTTTTAGTTTCTGTATTTATAAAAATGTGTTGCTTTCCCCAAAATTTTCGAATTTGATATTTTGAGATATAAGCACGTTTAAAACCTCCTGAACCCATCTCAAACACTTTTAAAAAGATATCCGTGTGTGTGTGTGTGTGTGTGTGTGCTCTAGATTCAAAGACTACACGACTAAATTTCATGAAATTTGGTATAGTTCATTCACTTTTACGTTATCTTGATGTTGATTAAATTTTGTTATGATTTACAAAGAATAAAAACGACTTTTTTTCTCTTAAGGCTGGTAAAAATGCTCAAAATGTATAATGAAATACTAAATACGTTTAAATGTAATCATAAAATGACTCTTTTGTAGATACAATTTTAAAATAAATTGAATAAAACCGATTCCGTTGCTTAAACGGTTTCAAAAATATTTTCGACTTTTAGTAGGAATTTTAGTAACCTGGCGAAGTTTAAAAATGCGCTAATTGAAATTACAAATTGATACATAATTTCAAATAAGTATTTTTTTATGTGTCGCAAAAGAACTTAAATGAATTCATGACGGAATATACAAAGAAAAATGAATGTAGTCTGTAGGGAAAGCCATATGCTGTCCACATCAGATATTTCTGTTTGGAGGATGTTTCATGAAATAAGATTCCATCACGCCCATAGAGGTTTTGGGTTGAATAATTTGGCTGTTGTTCAAAAGATGTTTTATTTCTCCTTAATACAATATTGTGATCAATCAGACAGTCTTCTTGAAACAGTGCCTGTAATTCCTGTGTATATGAGAGTCACACTGAAATTTTTGAGACAGGGTCAGACGATATGCAATAGAAGAAAATTATTGGTCGGATATCTAAATTTGAACTCTTATGTCCGCAGATGATAATTTGTGGCAACAATTAGAATTTAGCTGTCGTAGAATAAATTTTAAAAGAAAAGAAAATGGAGTTGACGCGAGAGCATTATCGAGCTATGATTTTCTATGATTTAAAAGTGGGGCTAAATCAAGAAGAATGTCTTCAACGTCTACAATTAGCATATGGAAATGATGCTCCATCTCGTGCAACTGTATTCAGATGGTATACAGAGTTTAGAAGAGGTCGAAATTCTCTCCTGGATAAAAAAACACACAAGAAGACCTTTATCAGCTGTAGTCCCAAAAAATGTGTCGGCCATTCGGGAAATGTTAATCAATGATAATCGCTGTACCTACCAAATGATACAGAAGGAACTTAACGTTGGATCCGCAGTATACATAAAATTATTCATGAAGAACTGTATATGAAAAAATTAGTTTGTCGTTGCATCCCCCATAATTTAACAGAACACCAAAAAGCGGAGCGTGTCAGAATCAGTTAAGAAACCCTAAAATTACTTAATGATGGTGGACACCGCATTATTTTTAAAATCATAACTGGTGGTGAAACGTACATACCGTTTTTTGACGTTCCAAAACGTCAGAAAAGTAAAGTATCGGTCTTTGAAGATGACCCCAAACCAACAATAGTAAAAATACAACTAGCAATGAAAAAAGTAATGTATGCCATGTTCTTCAGAAGTACAGGTTTGGTTAAAGCCATAAAGCTAGAGGAACAGAAGACAGTTATAGCTAATTGGTACACTACTAAGTGTCTTCCAGAAATTCTTCAGGAAGTGAATGTTAGGGGATTCATGCTTCATCATGACAATGCATCTTCACATTCAGCAAGAATGACACTCGAATTTCTTGAACAAAAAAACATCAAAGTGATGGAATATCAACCTTATTCTCCTGATCTTGCTATGTGACTTTTGGCTATTTTTCAATCTAAAAAAACAATTACGTGGGCGTCGTTTTCATTTTGAAGATGAGATTGATGAGGCTATAAAAGCATACTTTTCATCGATTCCAAGAAATGGATGGCTTGAATCATTTAATCTTTGGAAAATTCGCCTACAAAAGTGCATTGATATTGGGAGTACTTTGAACACTCCTAAGAGGTGGTAAGTTTAACTTGTACCTCTTAGCCATATCTCAAAAATTTCAGTATGATCCTCATATCAATAGTTCAAACCATGAAGGTAAATATAAAAAGTTAAAACTTCATATTAGGAGCACGCCAATATCGTTTGAGATAATCATTCAGGTGGTGCTGGGATAAGTTAAGTAGCCTTGTATTGTATACATTTTTATGGTTGAAAACCTAAAATATTTATTTAAACTGTCCATTTTATAAAAATAAATGATTAGAGCAATGCAAAAAAGTAGAACTGATACAATAAAAAATATTCCTGCGTATTCGAAATTATTTTATTTTTCAATTTATTTTTATCTTCCTATATTCTATACTCTGTCCTACAACTATGAAAAAATACTGGTTAATTCTACTCATAATTAGGGATCCCTTCATTTAAAATAATCAAAAATATATATACTAAATACTAGGCCTTTCTGTTGTGTCAACAAATAATAACGGCTACTTTACTAATACTAGCGACACCTAGATATAATTCTCAAAGCATTATGTCATTTTCAAGCGTTTCATCCATACAAATTTTTTCTCCTTCTTTCTAACTCCATGGTTCAAACCTTCATTGACTCACGAATAGAATATTGTCATTTCCAGTCTCCTTAATGGGTATTTCTTAAAAAGTACTACTTCCAGTTTTGTTTGTAACGATCAAATTTGCCATCTATATTTTTACCAGAAATTTTTTTTTGCAATATCTATTTCTTAAAATCTACAATAGATAGAGCTTAGATAATGACTAATATGGATCATGATTAACATCAAATTTTTTGGGGAGTTGGGGATGATTCACTAAGGATTTCAACACCCTGGTCTTTTCTATTTCCGGTTCAAAAAATGTTTTAGAATAGGCTATAGATGGAACTTAGACGATAGCTGATGTAGATTCAGCCTTAAATTTTAGTGTAAATAGGGATCTATTTTTATTTATTTCATCTATTTTATTATTTGTATCTATTTCTCCATCTATTTTTTTTTTAGAATCAACTATAGATAAAGCTTAGATGATGACTGGTATAGATACAGCATTAAATTCTAGATGGGACTAAGGATTTCTTACTGAGGATCATCGTTTGCTCTATTATTTCCAGTTATTCAGCTTTCTGACAATTATTTATATATCGTAAAAAAGTGCTTTCTGTACTTCCCATGATGGAGGATGGGGAATGCTGTAGCGAGCGCTCATAAAGCACTATTAAATACCTTGAGCTGGGGTCGTCTTTAGCTCAATGCGATGCTGCTGGTCCACCACGTTTTGGTCGCATTCTCACTACACATGTTATAGGATTTCGAACATTTTAATATATGGGTATCGCTATTATTAGGGTAAAGTAATTTATTGTGAAGGGGACTTTTAACCAATGGGATCTTTAGTCGCACAGTTGTCACTTATGTACATGTGACTTAAAGATACTTCAGACTTCAGTTGGATGACCTTTTGTTTTCGTTCCCCGTCAACTAATACAACGAAAACTAACACAACGTCCCTAACCAACGAAATACAAGGTAGTTCGGAGACTGTGCTAATATTTCCAACCCTGATTGGAGGAGACGGGAACTATTTTACCGTGACGTTGAGGCACATGTGACGCGAGATGTGAAAAAGAAGAAGCAGGTCCGCAGTGCCGGATTTTTCCAAGCAGGTGCAATGTTTCTGTCAGCGATTTCCCCAAACGCTGGCCGAATTTGATGTCCGCACGTTGCTCTTCAAACACCCTTTCCATTTTCGACGAGCGCGAACAACTACAGTTCACTGACACACATTGTCTCGGAAAATACCTGCTTCTTCCTTTTCACGTCTCGCGTCACATGTGCCTCTACGTTACGGTAAAATATTCCCCTCTCCTCCAATCAGGGTTGAAGATATCAGCACAGTCTCCGAACTTTTTGATCCTACCTTGTATTATAATTATGGACCTCGATGTCCCCAACTCGCCAGCCTAGGTGATTGATTAGGAGTTGCAAAAGACAGAATCTCTTAATGTAGATGATCGGCCTAAAATCACTTGACTCGAGTTGCATGGTGCAGATATCTTTTGTAAATTATTAGACTCACACACTACGTTTTAACTTACCGGATTCAGTGGTATTACCTGATAATGAGTCAGAGCCATAGTCGGGCTGAGCCCCCCCCCCCGAGAGGTATACTCAGCCCCCCTGATAAAAATATTAAAATTTTAGTAAAGATATGAAATATCATCAAAATTTCGCATAAAAAATTTCTTTATAAAATTCTTTTATAAATTACCTTGCTTTAAAAAATTTTAAATTTAACTGAATTTGTGGTTATACTGATGATCCATTTATTTACTTATTTAATGTAAAAAATTTTTAAAAGCATGACAATAGTATTTAGGATATTAACATGTATCATTACAGCGTTCACTATAATAATACATTACATCCAAAATCAACTGATAAGTAGTTAAGATTTATTGAGCATTACCCTGTATTAATTTTTAGAAATATCCTACGGTTAATTAACAGCTTTACTAGTGGTTAACGCTTGTATTAAAATCCATTGTAAATATTATTAATATTGATGTATAGTAGCTACATGGATATTAATAATCAACTCTTAGCTTGCAAATATGCAATCATTTGTTAATAATTTATATGGACTGAAATATATAATAGTAATTGTTTTGGTTTGTAAATGCTAATAATTAATTGAATTTTTGGTGAGCCCCTCCTTCAAGACTGTTGAGCCCCCTACCCCCCCCCCCCCTCCGTGGAATTTCACTCCAGCCCCTCTTCAATTTCGTCTCTGGCTACGACCCTATGATGAGTACTTGATGATGAGCTTACACTTAATGAGTCACTTCCTCTATAAATCCGATTTTCTCTTTGACACTTCTACCTTCCATGATCGATTCCTCTCTTCACTTGATGCTCTGTATTTATTTTCTAGGACTACGCAGAGACCACTATGAACGAACTCCTCGGCTGGTACGGCTACGACAAGCTGGATACTCGCGGTCTCAATTTAAAAAGCCTCCATCCCCAGTTTCCGGCCACGTCCTCCTCGTCGTCCAGCCCCACGAGGCACGATGACGATGCCTCAGATGATGATACTGGCAACTCAGAATCGCCAACGGTAGAGATTGGTGAGTGAATCTGACTTGTATCAAAGTTGACGGGTTAAAAATCATATATTAAAAGGGTTATAATAATAATATATTATAGGGTTAAAATAATTAATAATATAAACACCTTGATTTATCTATCTATGGGTAACGCTGTTGCAAAATGTTGCCAAACGTGTTTTAATCACTTATAAACATTTCATGAACTCTGGAGCTTTACGAGCGTATTACATCAGATACTGAAAGTGAGTCCATGATGTAGGCGGCTCTTCCCCTACGTAATGCAATGACTATATTTATTTCACAGCAAAAAACTGCGAGGAAACCATGGAACTTTATAAACTTATGACATCAAATATTGAAAGTGAGACCATGATGTTTTTTTTATTTCTTATCATTTTATAAATATATATTTAAGATATGCGACTCAACTCTGTAAACAAACTCAACAAAAGTAGGAAAGTTTCTGACGTGTTTTTTGTTTATTACTTATAGGACAGAATGCCCGCGTGCCTCACTAGTAATATATATTACTTTCCTTATATACATAGTATAATGTATAAGGAAAGTATTGTGACGGGGTCAAAAATTCGAATTCGAGTTTTCGACGGGAGAGCCCGTTTCAAGTATCCCTGAACACGAATCGAACATTTTTGAGGGGATGTCTGTATGTGTGTGTGTGTGTGTGTCAGTGAGTCTGTAGAGATGATATCTCACGAATGAATGGACTGATTTGAATG
Source organism: Amaurobius ferox (assembly GCA_951213105.1). Classification (NCBI taxonomy): domain Eukaryota; kingdom Metazoa; phylum Arthropoda; class Arachnida; order Araneae; family Amaurobiidae; genus Amaurobius; species Amaurobius ferox. The sequence continues at coordinate 90,197,283 of OX578153.1, forward strand.
AAATTTGGTACAAAAATTACAATCCTTGAAAACTGGAAGCCTATTGTTTTTAAATACAATCGAATGTTCAGAACCTCCCTAAATTTTCGAGTGAAATTTTGAAAAAATCATCAAAAAATCAAAACCTTTAATAAAGTTACGCAAATAGACATTTCTTATGTAATTTTTCCTTAGAAAATGATTGACGTAAACTTTAGAACACTAGCATGAACCGTTCTCGGGATGTTGCACATTTTTCAAATAAATTTATCAAAAAATCCCATAAATTAAAATAAATATTAGCTATTGAAAAACATGTTCACCTTTCATATGTAATATAATGCGATAAATTAGGTGACATCATTCTCATGAATTTAGATCGTTCCGTTCATAAGAATAACTTATTTCTCCATCCATAACGCTTGACGAGATTTTGGCGACGAATTTGGCGGAATGTCGCCAACTTTCGTCTTTTTTAAATGTTACCGAATTAACGAAAATCTCTCCAAATAGATAAAAATGACGCTATATCAATGAAAATGACGACTAATTGACAAAAATTCAATATCTTGGAAAGAATATAAGTATCTACTATAAGAATAACCTATTTTTACTTTCCTTATATACATAATGTATAAGGAAAGTATTGTGACGGGGTCGAGAATTCGAATTCGAGTTTTCGACGGGAGAGCACGTTTCAAGCATCCCTGATCACGAATCAAACATTTTTGGAGTGATGTCTGTGTGTGTGTGTGTGTGTGTGTGTGTGTGAAAGTATGTGTGTATGTGTGTGTGTCAGTGAGTCTGTGGAGACGATAACAGACGAACGAATGGACCGATTCGAACCAAATTTGGTACAAAAATCACAATCCGTAAACACTGGAAGCCTATTGTTTTTATACGTAATCGAATGTTCAGAACCTCCCTAAATTTTCGAATGAAATTTTGAAAAAATCGTCAAAAAATCAAAACCGCTAATAAAGTTACGCAAATAGACATTTCTTATGTAATTTTTCATTAGAAAACGATTGGCATAAATTTTAGAAGGCTAACATGAACCGTTCTCGAGATATTGTACATTTTTCAAAAAAATTATGAAAAAGTCACATAAAAAAAATTCCTATTGAGAAACATGTTCACTTTTCATATGTAATACCATGCGATAAATTGAGTGACATCATTCTCGTGGATCTAGCTCGTTCCATTCATGAAAAAATATACTTTGAATAATACTTTTGTATTTGAACGCCAATAGTCATTTATCTGCTGTAAGAATAACTTTTTTCTTAGTGCATAACTCTTGGCGAGATTTTGGCGACGAATTTGGCGAAATGTCGCCAACTTGGCGACTTTTTGAAATGTTGCCAAATTAACGTAAATCTCGTCAAATGGATAAAAATGACGCTAAATCAATGAAAATGACAACTAATTGTCGAAAATTCAATATCTTGGAAAGAATATTAGTATCTACTATAAGAAAAACCTATTTTTTTACTGTAAAAGTAGTAAATTCATTACATTATATAAGGAAAGTCATGTGTTGCCCACATCAGATTTTTTTTTACTGTAAAAGCAGTAAGTTCGTTGCATTATATAAGGAAAGTCATGTGCTACCCACATTAAATTTTTTTTTTGTATTTCCAATGGCTAGGGCACATGAACAAAATACAAAAGTAAGAAACAATGAGAAACAGCGACAACAGTTCATAAGATAACCGAAGGTTATCCCTCCGATAGACTTCTCGCCTCCCAATATCTGGAAACCTCTGTAGCACCAAGGAGGACTCCACAGAGGTGCCGGTGGTGTTTGCCCATAGGTCCGTCACCATCCCATAGCTGCAGACAGCCTCAGTAAAAATACCAATACTATACAAATGTGCATCAAGGCAGTCTTGCCCAGTTGGCAGGGAAAGAAAAAGCCATTGCTTCCGTGTGGGGCTCGACAGCCCAGTGGTTATCGCGTGGGAATTGCACTCGGACGATCCGGGTTCGATTCCCGTCGCTACCAAAACTGCCGCCGTGTTCACGCGGAGTACGATCACGTTAAACATTAATTTTTTTTAAGTAAGTGTTTTTATCTATTGCATCTATTTCTCTTTTGGAGCATTTATTCGCCATAGACAGAGCTCGACTGATATAGATTCAGTATCGAATTCCGTATGAAGTAGGAAGTCCACTACGGATTTCCACTTCCGGTTCTGGGGATGTATGTCACATTCAACTAAAAATGTTATATTTTCATTGCAACACCTATTTATTAGATAGAGCTTAGATGATGGTTGATATGAATTCAGTATTAAATTCTGAAACTGGATGGAAGTTCACTAAAGATTTCCATCTTTTTTTTTTCTATTCACTTCCATTTCATGAATTTTTCCTTAAAACATATATTTCTCAGGATTATTGGCGTCCATGGACGCCAATGCCTGCAAAGGGAATCGAACTGTTTGGAATAGGGTATGTCAAATACCTGTCTTTTGAGAGGTTCTTCGTTTGGGATGGACGCTGTCCCACCCGTCAGCAAAAGGTTGACAAACGCTAAGATACAACTGCAAGTGTATCTTATCATTTGTTAAGATCATGCTGTTCTTCATCTGAAGAAGAGAGCTCATTGCGTTCTCTTCTGTTAATCGGCTAGACTTTTTTTTTTATTTCGAGTTAGTTTTTCAGTTGTTTTACATTGAAGCGCAATTTTGGTTGATTTTCTCCCAAATAGATTACTAATAAATTAAAAATATTATCCAAAATTTCCATCTTGACACCGTCAAAAAGATATGGAAACACGTTCTTCCCAACGAGCTTCGAATTAAACCCGTTGGCAGTTCTTTCAAATATTTTTTTTTAATAAACCAAAATATGCATATTTTGGGTAATTTCATTTTTATTTTATTGCATCAGAGAATGGAAGATTCCTACATTCAATTTTTTACACGAATATGGATTGATATCTTCGCATTTTGATAAAACAAAAATGTAATTTCTCTATTTATGAATTTTTTATTTGGTCCATCAAAGTTCACTTTCGCAATCTAGATAGTAAAACACTTTTACTTTCCCTGCAATACATGGCAATATATAGGGAAAGTATTGGAATCATGTCAAAAATCGCAACTCGAGTTTTCGACGGATCTACACGTTTTGAGACCTCTGGAATACGAAAAACCTATTTTTAGCGTGACGTCTGTGTGTGTGAGGGGGGGGGGGCCGCGCGCGTATGTGTGTGCAGTGTATATGTATGTGTGAGACCGTCTGTGCAATGTATGTATCCACTCTAACAAAAAAAAAATCTAATGGACCAAATTTCATAGAATTTGGTAGGTAAGTTACTTGTGGATGACTCGGTGTGATTACATTTTGGTACGATTCGGGATAAAAAAAACCGCCTTTTTTTTTTTACGAAATGACCCAAAAAATCGAATGTATCCACTTTAGCTAAGAACCTAATTTACCAAAATTCACAAAATGTGTAGATAAGTCACTTGTGGGTTACCCTGGTGCTGATTAAATTTTGGTACGTCGAGAAAACAGAACCATTTTTTTCAAAATGGCCCGCAAAAATCATTAAAATATAAAATAAAAGATTACGCATGCTTAAATTTGTCGATTAAATGCTTGTTTTATACGTAATTTTAACACTGAAAAGAATAAGGCAAACATCATTATTCTAGGTCTAACCGTTCTCGAGATTTTTTTTTTCCATTTTTTCTAAGCAGTCTTCTAACTTTGAAAATACCAAGTTACCAAATGAAAACAAACAGTACAAATTCAGTGGCATTTCTAATAATTATGAGTGCTATTTTGTACCATTAAACTCAATTTAATGAATTATTAAAAAAAAATAAAGAGAAAATGAGTTTGAGTCTGCAGGGAAAGTCATGTGCTGCCCACATCAAATTTTTTTCTTCACAAGAAAGCACATACATAGCGATTGTTGTCTTAATAGAGTAGGTATTTCTTCCAGGCTACTTTTGTTTTATTGTAATAAAATATGATATATTTACACTCCTTACAGTACCTTCCCGGCCACACATACAGCTACCGTAAACCTTAGGGTTGGTCGTGTGGTCTGGGTCTTCAACACTCCTTACAGTACATAGTAATGTATATGGAAAGTATTGAAATCGTGTCGAAAATCGCAATTCGACTTTTTGGCGGATTTACACATTTTGGGACCTCTACAACACAAAAAAACTATTTTTAGCGTGACGCTTGTGTGTGTATGTGTGCGTGTGTGTTTTAGTGTGTGTGTGTGTGTGTGTCTGTGTGTAGACTGTATTGAATTCATGTCGAAAATCGCAATTCGAGTTTTCGTCGGATCTACACGTTTCGAGCAGTCTAGAACACAAAAAATATTTTTAACATCATGTATGTGTGTATACCTGTCTGCCTGTGTGTCTATGCAATGTATATATTCACTCTAGCTCAAGAACTATAATTGACTAAATTTCACAAACTGTGGTTGGTAACTTACTGGTGGTTTCCTTCGGTTGTGATTGGTTTCCGGTACTTTTCGGAAAAATAAAAAGCTCCTTTTTTCGCAAAATGGCTCACAAAAATTGTCAAAATCTGAAATAAAACAAGAAAGATCAATCATGCATAAAGCACTGATTATGAAACACTTTCCAACTGACATGCAATTTTATTTAAACATCTCTAAAATGCGATACATTCAGCGGTGATATATTTTAAATTATCACAGAACTAAATTAATGTATTATATTTCAAAACTTAAAACTTCAACGAAAAAATGAAATTTCTTCAAATGACGTTATCGAAATATAAATCGTCTGGCGCTCTATGTAAAAGCAATGAATATTTCATTCATATCACTTTTATTCTAGACTCCAGAGCTAAATAATTTTGCGGGAAAAAAAATTCAGAAAATTCTTATGCAACTCATCTTACAATCACTTGTTTACATTTAGCATCCATTAAAATTAGGCTTCGTTGTAGAAATAATCAAAGTCTGATGAACATTTAAACTTAAAAATATTGTAATTGCGTTGGCGCAGAATATAGATGCATAGAAAATACGCAAAAATAAAGCGGTTTTAGGACGAATACAACACTACATATAAATTTTAAAAAACTTTAAAAATCACGATTTTTACACTTGGAAAAAAAGATGGATGCCATATTTTATTCTGAAGTGGATCACGTGATCTCTTCATATAATATAAGTGTAATTATTATTTTAATTTTTATTTAAAAAACCACCAAACATGTTTTGCTGAATTTGTTTTTATATATTTTATGGGATAATTTGAAAATTTCCTAAAATTTTCAAAACAATTTGTGAATTTTAAATTCGCTTAAAAAATGTTTGAAAAATTAGGTCCCATAGGGCTCAATGTATTTCAGTTTTTCAACCCGGGTTCAATCCAAAACTAATTGGGTGATATTATTCATTTACATTCCCATATGTCCCACAGACCGTCTCAACAACATACTAAAATGTCATTTTGATAAAATCATTTTTACGCCAGTTATCGTGCAAACGGACAGACAGACAGAATGAACAAAGTCATAAACACTTTTCAACTGTTAGAAAGTGTTAGAAACGAAATATATTTGAAATATATTAATTAAATCATTTTAAACCTGATTTTTGACCACAAAAAGAATGAAACTAGCCCCATTTCTCTAGAATAAACCGTTCTCTAGATATTTCAGTCCTTTTAGCATTTTTGTAACGCCTTAATGTGAAAATACGTGTAGTCGCCAACTGAAAATAAAAATGGAATTAAAACTGTAAATTTGGAGCCATTTCAGATAAGTTTCCGTATTAGTTTATGTAATTAAATGTAATTTAATGCATTATGAAAGAAAAATTGAATTTTGAGTCTGTAGGAAAAGTCATGTGCTGCCCAGTGGCGTAGAGTCCATTGAGGCTAAAAAGCTGAGCCTCCCAACTTGAAATCTAATTTAAAGAATTACTTACTTAGAATTACTTAGAACATGATTTTATTTATTATAATTTTTTAAAGAATGTTGTAAAGATATATGTATTATTTAGAAAATTGTTACATATTACTACATTGTTACTAATTGTTACACGATTCAAAGAATTTTCCCCATTAAAACGCAATATTTTAATGGGGAATGTTTTAGAAGCTAAGTTTTAGAAGCAGTTTCAATGTTTTAGAAGCTAAAATCATCCAGCCTTCGTCTTTTATAAAGAAAAATATGGCATTAAGACCACCCATTTTTTAAACGCCTCACTAGCTGATTAACTAACAAGGGAAGTTAGCTTATAGAAAGACGTGGCTATTGTTTCCTTATTTTTAACCCTTTATAAACAATCAATGATTGGATGTGGGACGTGATATTTTATCAATGTTGGGTAGGTGAGGGTGAGTAGTGCAAGCCTAATGGGTCCTCCATTTTGGGTCAAACATGATTCTATTAATTACTATTTGTTAAAGATAATCAATATTTGTAATACTAAAGAATTTGAGTCATTTTTCACGAATAACCTAGGAATTACTTAATTTTAAACAATCTCAAGACTAAGAAATATACTAATAATGACTACCATTAAACTTAAGTAGTAGTGAAAAGTAGGCATCAATATGGCGAAGCATCCGTTTGCGTATTTGGAAGTTTTAGAAAGAATAAGTTTCTTTTACCTTTAAAATCCCCTGTTAGACGAGAATCTCAGTTAAATAAAAGTGGTTGATAATTTTAGCGGATTCTTAGCATATTATAAGATATTTTTAAGTTTTCATTGTACAGTATTTGTAAATAATTAATAAGCAATATAGTTTAGGGATATTGCTGACTACAGTGATTTTCAACTAAGCTTATGTTCCAGATTTCTCACAAATTTTCAGTGCACTTTTTCATATATGGGCGCATGTAGAACGTTTTGCAGAAAGGGGGGGGGGGGTGCAAACTCGAGAATAAAATGTATAACATCGCCTAGATTGATGCTCGCCTTTGTTATCTTGAATATCCAAGGGGGAGAGTGATTTCCCCTATGAGCGACCATGATTTCATATTTAATAAAATGGTCGTAAAAGTTCAACTAATTGAGAAATAAGCAAACATTTAAAATGTTATACTTTGTATGTATGTATCTTACATGTGTAATACATTTTAAAATACCTTGCATTTCATTCACTCTTAGCATTTTTTTTGTTAAATTATTTTATTTTACTCAGCAAGGAAATAAAACTTATTGAAAGTGCGAATTGCAATATAAATTCACTTATCATACAAAAACCTTTTCCAAGTTAAAATGACAATCGCTCAGTCAAGAATTTCCCCAGTCAAGAATTTCAAGCTACGCTACTGGTGCTGTCCACATCAGATTTTTTTGTTCCAAGTGTGCATATCGTTAAAACGTTGTTTAGTTTTTGAGAATTCGCTGTATGTTCCAGAGCGTAATCAGGGGTTTGCATCTTAAATCCCGAGCTTGCTAGTGTATACATTTATTTAATTATTTATTTATTTATTTTAAAAGAATTCAAGCTACAAGACAAGATAACAGCGTGCAAAATAAAATACAAAACAAAATCTACAGATTAAAATATAATAAAATACATTAAAATGCAAGCTATTGACCACAAATGATTTTTGAAAGCACCTGCAAATGAATAAATACATTAAAATATAAAATATTTACAATAAATAGTTTTTAAAAGCCAGTTCCGATCAATTAATCATTTTAAAAGCCAGTTCCGATCCAACAATCAATTCTGTTATTGAAGAGATTCCTGAAGAATGAAAACAAGAAAGATTAATCATCCATAAAGCATTGATTATGAAACACTTTCTCCAACTTCAATGCAATTTTATATAAACATCTCTAAAATGCGATACATTCCTCGGTAAAATTTTTAATATTATCACAATACTACATTCATTTATTATATTTGTAAACTTAAAACTTCATCGAAAAAAATGAACTTCATTCAAATGGCGGCATTGAAATATAAATTACCTGGTTTAAACATCTCTAAAATGCGATACATTCTTCGGCAATATTTTTTAAATTATCATAATACTACAATAATTTATTATATTTGAAAACTTCATCGAAAACAAATGAAATTTATTCAAATGACGCCATCAAAATATAAATCGCCTGGCTCTCTCTATAAAAGCAGCATTTCATTCATAAACTTTTTTTCATTCCTCCTTTCATTCATCACAATACTATAATAATTTATTTTATTTAAAAACTTAAAACCATGGAGGTACAATTAATTTAACTCTTATGCTTAAAACTTCGAAAAAATCGTCTTCTTCTCTGTTGAAGACCCAGACCGTCCGACTCGCCCTGAGGACTTGAGCATCTATTTGGACGGCCGGGAAGAGTCTTCTTCTCTGTGTAAAATCAATGAATATTTCATTCATATCAGCTATATTGCAGACTCCATCAGCTAAATAATTTTGCGTTAAAGTAATGCAGCAATTCTTATACAACTCATTCTACATCTTTTGGTGTTTACATTCTCCATAAGTGAAAATTAGCTTCATTGTAGAAATAACCAAAGTTGGGTGATCATTTAAACTCAAATATATTGTAATTGCGTTGCTTTAGTATGTAGATGCACAGAATTTAAGCAAAAATAAAGCGGTTTTAGGACGGATACAACACTCAATATGAATTGAAAAGAACTTTAAAAATCACGATTTTGACACAAGATGATGCCATATTTTATTTTGAAGTGGGTCACGTGATCTCTTCATATAAAGGGTGTAATTGTTATTTTAATTTTTATTTAAAAAATTACTGAATATATTTTGCTGAATTTTTTTTTATATATTTTATGGGATAATTTGAATATTTCCTAAAACTTTCAAAGCAATTTTTGAATTTTAAATTTGCTTAAAAAATGTTTGAAAAATTAGGTCGCATAGGGTTCAATGTATTTCATGTTTTTCAACCCGGGTTCAATCCAAAACTAATTGGGTGATATTATTCATTTATATTCCAATAGGTCCCACAGACCGTCTGAACAACATACTAAAATTTCATTTTGATAAAGTCATTTTTACGCCCGTTATCGTGCTAACGGACAGACAGAATGAACAAAGTCATAATCACTTTCCAACTCTGTTGTAAAGTGTTAAAAATACCAGTTTTCTTATAATACAGATATCTGAAGAATTAATTCTGAATAATTTCGATCTAGTTTGCATGAACAGCATGAAAAGGCTTCCACACCACATAAATAGATTGTAGGGAAAGTCGTCTGCTGTTTCACCTTGGACTTTTTCAACATTATCAACAATACATTTCTTCCTCTACGTTTCTATTCCCAACTGGTTTGCTGGCCTTTGACGTTTGCCAATAAAATGCAAACAAGAGTTTATCCGATAGCAAACAATTCCTATGCTCTCTCAAAAGCATTAAGAAGTTACTTCTTTTTTGCATACTGCTGTGAGTATTTAGCACGTCACCCCTCCCTCGCTTCACCTCAGGTAGAGATGTTTTCAAATCTTTTAATCTACTTCTCACCAGGGGTTTAGTAGACATAGGAATTTAACTCTCGATTCCTTTCGTTTTCCTTTTCTTCTTCTTCTTTTGCTAAAGTATTAGGATTATTATTTGTTTTTCTACTGATTTGTTAAGGAGAAACGGAAATGAAGACAACAGCGAGATGGGCCCTTACTAGTACTTCCCATACGTACATTGTATATGCTTAGATAACTATACATCTTTTATTTTAAAGTACCGTCCTTTTTTTCTTCAAGTAGCTGTACTTTAGATTTATGTTTATTTTTCAAAACTTAAATGTTTTCTTTATTTTGATAACGGGTTGATCAAATGATCAAGCTGAGAAAATATTTTAAATCATAAATAATTTTTTGGACAGGTGTAAAAACGCAACTTAAGGTTAAAACTCTGGGAGCTTGCATTTACGCAAAATCTATATAAATAAAATTGAAAATCTGTCTGTCTGTCTGTCTCATCATCACGGAAGAATGGCTGAACTGAATTTGATGAAATTTTGTGAATAGCCTTGAAATAGCCTCCCATAAATTTAGCCCAAGTTTCGAGTAGTATCCAAGACCAGAGGTTGTTGAGATATTAATAAAGAACGAAACTTTTTCCTAGGAGTTCTACTCTCTAACTCCGTGGTTTATCCAAACGAAAAGCTTGAAAATCGTTTGAAAATGAATTAAACCTTTATCTCTGCGTTTGATAGGAGATTTTTTGCGCTAATTCTTTAACTTTCTAATCTCTCTTAACTATCTGAAAACATGAATTGTTTGAAACATGATTTAAATGTGAAATCCATGGCTTATTTTCACAAGCTTTTACTGAACAATGAAAAGTATAAAGAAATCAAAATGGCTATTTAATTTCGCAGTCTATGAGGAAGATTCTATCTTATAGCATGTTACTCAGAAACGCAATTAAATTAAATCTGTCTGTTAATTTTAATTATTATTTTTTCGATTTGAATAATAAATAAATGGATATAAAAATATATTTTTGAAAAGAACGATTTGATTTTTCTTATAGCATTTTTGACTGGATAATATCAATTACATTCTTCAGGTTTAAACGTTATTATTATTGATATTTTCGGGGATTATTGATATTTTCATGTTATTATGCAATTGCTTATGACAAAAATTGTTTAAACTCATATATTGTACGTGGTACGAGTAATATTCTACAAATACACCGGTATATCTTCTAAGCTACGAGAATATAAGTAGTACAGGTATATTGGCATATGTTTTGATATATATTGGCATATATTGGAATCAATTACGACCTTCTGGTATAAAGAGTACGGGGATTATTGATATTTTCAATTTATTACGTCATCTATTTTATTTTGGCAAATATTTTTAAGACTCATATTGAAATACGGGTAATCTTCTACTAACACATTGGCATATTTTCTAATCTGCGACAATATAAGTAGTACGGGGTTGCATATATTGATTCAATTCCTTTTTTTTTTTTTTGTAAATTTGCTTACAAAAAGGGCCAGGATGTTTTATTCTTCAGATCTGCACGTGAAGATAATTTCGCATAGTGAGAACAGATATTCTTAAACTTCTCTTTAGGAGTAATAAATTTAATATTTTAACGGAATTTACACATGATTGCGAATTATAAGGTTCTTTATATTATATACTCCATACGAAGAACGGGTATGCTGCTAGTGCAACAATAAGATCGATTGTCTTCAATTTTATAATTTTCTGAAATCTGATCACGTCCTCTTAAAAAAATAAAAAATAAATTAATTCATTTGAGAAATATTTAAAGTATACATTTTTAATATTTATTATTTTAACGTCAATTTACTGTAATTCAATTAAAAATATATGTTTACTATTTATATTATTTATTTAATGTTTTGTTAATTATATTTTCCAATCTTTTTTTAAATTATTCCGAACCTGTTTCAGATATAAACCATGCAGGCATGCATCCTAAGGTAGGGGGGGCGTAGAGCTACTAGGCTGCAGCCCCCTTTCCCAGGAGACCTTGGATAAAGTGTATCTAGGTACAAAATATGTACTATTAAAGCAAAAATCCCAAACAATAGGGTTTGTACAAAACATAATTATGTACTTAATGAGCATTTTAAGTCTGCAAGTGGAACGCTCTTATTTTAGTCATCATTTTAGGTCTGCACCCCACCCCCCTAATTACAAACTCGTGTGGAATCATGTTGGAACATACGCTAAAATTTACCCTTTTTTTCTTCCAGAAAATATGGTCACCGTATTCATACGGAAAGTATATAAGACCGGAATTTAAATTTCAACTGTCGAGTTTCAATACACGTTTTGAGTAACCCTCAATACGAATCGTACGTTTTCAAACAGATACCTTACACTTTCGAGTAGGTCGGACGGTCTGGATCAAAACAAACTAACAATGGATATATGAATTCCAGAAAGAATATTAATGTGCACTTTGGCAAACAATGGTTATTTTAAACACAATCGAATGCTCGAAAGACCTGCCTCCCTTTCGTATTTTGAAAGAATTTTTGAAACATTTATTTAAGGGGACGGTAGACGTTGAAATTTCTTTTATTTATTTATTGACATTAAAGCATGAAAATTTGTTTAAAGATTCCTCTTAACATTACTATATAAAATACCATTAAATTTTTTTCAATTTTGTTATAATTTTGTATTTTTTTTATCAAAAATTTGAAAATGCTTCTTGCGTGTCATTTGTTCAAATTTTTGATTCATTTTGCATTATAATCACTCAAACACACATTATGAACAAATTTGGGTATTTATTTTTAAATCCCTTAGAAAGTCAATTTTTTAAAAATATTTTGCTTCATTGAAACTTAATTATCATCATTTAATTAGGTTCTTATTCACTTTTAATTACCTTAATGAAGTCCAATTATACAATGCATACCCAGTTTCATTAAAAAGTATGAAAGATGTCTTCTTGCCAAATTTCATGCATCTCAGTCAAAAATTAAGACGCATGGAGCATTTTAAAAATGCAAAACCTTTGAAAATTCCGTTTCGAAAAAAATGCATTTAGCCTTTGCTTGCGGGTGGAACAGCGTCCATCCCAAACGAAGAACCTCCCAAAAAGACAGGTATTTGACATACCCTATCTCAAACAGTTCGATCCCCCTTTGCAGGCATTGGCGTCCATGGAAATCGCCAACAAAAACATTGCACCTGCTGCAGCAGGTGCAATGTTATGTTAATTTATTTGAATTTATGTTAATTATTGTATTAGTTTATTTATGGAGTTATGTTAATTCAATGCCAAAAACATTGTACCGTGGAGTTTGTGCAACATTCTTTCGCTATGTGAAAGAAATAAAATCATTGCATTATGTTGGGACAGTCATGAGTTGCCCACATCAAATTTTTTTTCAAAGGATACAACAATCAGTTCACCAATTTTAGTTTTCTTTTGTTCATGATTGACATCTCAATGGATTCTTTCGACCTAAGGAGAGCGTCATAATTGCACTCTTGTGGGAAACTTATTAATTTCATTTTGAGAGCGCAAATTATTTGCTAAGTAAAAGCTTTGAAAGACCGGTCAAGCTGTGATTTACACAAATTGTCGCTGCACTTCCCAAATTATTTCATCCGTAATCTTGTGAATGCAAATCTCAGCCAGCATAAAGGGGTTAGGAATTGCTGTTCAAGTTGTTAAACTCATGAGTTTATCTGCATATCTGATAATCGTCAATTTTGTGTTCCTTGAGCTTTAAAAATGATAACCTTTATAAATAACATTGAACATCTGTCTGTCTGTTTGTTTGTCCCATCATCACGGGAGAACGGCTGAACAGAATTTAATGCAATATTTTGGGTAGCCTTGAAATATCCCCACTTAAAATTTAGTCCATGTTTCGAGTTTCTAAGACCAGGGGTTGTCGAGGTATTTGTGAAAAACGAAACTTTTTCCTAGGAGTTCTACTCTCTAACTCCCTGGTTCCTCCAAACGAAATGGTTGTAAATCGTTTATTTGAAACGTGAAAATGAATTAAAATTTTATCTCTGAGTTTGGTGGCAGATTTTTGCGCTAAATAGTCACTTTATAAAATTATGAATTGTTTTAAAACCTGAATTTAATTGGAAAATCTGTCACCATGGTTTATTTTTCACAAGCTTTTACTCAATGATGAAGAGTATTAAGAAATCAAAATGGTTAATGAATTTTAACATTTTATGAGGATATATCATGTTGCTCGGCAACGCAAGTAAATTAAATGTGTTCGTTAATGTTTATTATTATTTTTTCGATTTGAATAATACATAAATGGAATAATACATTTGAATAATAATAAAAATATACTATCTTATAAATGAACGGTTTTATTTTTCTTTTAATTATATTAATTGCGGACTGCGTACATCATTTTCATTTATTTTGGCAAGGAGTTTTCAAGTTTATATATTGTGTTTAGCTACTAAACTCATATATTGTGTTTAGCCAATAAATTCATTTAGCCGATTGTTGAAACAGAAAAAGAGTAGAACGGGTATATCTTCTAATACAATTGTAATGTTTTCATTTAGTATATACAAACGGGATCAGGATGTTTTATTCACATCTACAAATTCAGAGTTACGAATTTGGCGGGATATCGCTAACTTGGCAACTTTTCTTTTTTGCCAAATTGTTAAAAACTGCGCAAATCAATGAAATTTATTTTGTTTTGTTAGAAGAGAGTACTGAAATGATGTTCCGTTAGCATTTGTCTGTCAGTCCAACCGTCCTACTTAGTAACACATGTAATAAATTTAAATATTATTAATATTGATATTTTCGGGATTATTCATTCAGAGGTTATCGATTTCAAGTTATTATGCCATTGTTTTATTGCGGCAAAAATTGTTGAAACTTATATATTGAACGTTGTACGAGTAATCTTCTACAAGTGCAAGGGTATATCTTCTAATCTACGAGAATATAAATAGTGCAAGTATATTGGCATATATTTTGACATATATTGGCATATATTGGAATCAAGCACGGCCTTCTGGTATGAAGATTACGGGGATTATTGATATTTTCAATTTATCACGTCATCTGTTTTATTTTTACAAAGATTTTTGAAACTGATATTGTAATGCTAATAATCTTCTACTAACACCCGGACATATCTACGACATTATAAGTAGTACGGGTAAATCTTCCCATATAATGTTAGAACTTTCATTTTGGCATATATTGGAATCAATTACTGACTTGAGGTTTAAAGATTACGGGTTTATGGATATTTTCAATTTATACATGTAAGCTACTAATACAGGTTATATCTTCTAATATTCGTCTATATAAGTAGTACGGGTCCCATACAATTTTAACGCTTTTATTTTAATTATTAAAAATGTTTAATTATTAAAAATGTCATTTAGTATACTATAGGAATTTGCAGATGATTGTGAATTTTAAGTTCCTTTATATTATATACTCCGTAGGAAAAACGGGTATGCTGCTAGTAATAAATAAGATAAATATTTTTGAAGCATTTGTTACTTTCCCTACAATACATGGTATAGGGAAAGTATAAGGAATGTATAGGGAAAATATTGGAATTGTATCGAAAACTCGAATTGCGATCTTCGAATCGTGACAACGATGATCGAAAACTCGAATTGCGATATTGGAATCGTGCCGAAAATCGCAATTCAAGTTTTCGGTGGATCTATACGTTTTGGAACCTCTAGAACACGAAAATATAAATATTAACGTGATATCTGTGTGTGTGCAATATATGTATCCACTCTAACTCATAAACTAATTGACCGAACTTCATAAAATATTATATAGGTGGATTACCCTGGTTCTGATTAGATTTTGGTACATTTCGGGGCTAAAAAAAATTGCTCCCTCCTGCCCGAAAAAATAGAAAAAAATCTTTTGTATTTAATCCAGCTAAAAATCTAGTTGATCAAATTTCAATAAATTTGGTAGATAGGTCACCTGTGGGTAAGTTTAGTGCTGATTAGATTTTGGCATGACTGGGGAAAAAATACCTTGCCCTTTTTTTGCAGAATGGCCTGTAAAAATCGTCAAAATCAAAAATAAAATACTACGTATGCTCAAATGTGTCGATTAATATACTGTCTTTACACGTATTTTTTTACGATGAAAATAATAAGACCAACCTCATTATTACTTTACCCTTGGATTAACCGTTCTCAAGATATTTTAGTTTTCGCAATTTTGCTAAGCCGCCTATAAAAGCACGTCCCTTTACCAAATGATAACAAATATTGAATTAAAAGTGCAAATTCGGCGTGATTTCAAATAATTATGCGTGCTATTTTGTACAATAAACTCAATTTAATGAATTATCGAAGACACTAAAAGAAAATTAAACTGAGTCTGTCGGTTAAACGTCATGTGCTGCTCATATCATACTTTTTAGAATATAATCCGCTCTACATATTTTTCAACAAAAAAGTATTTTTCAATTATAATAAATGCACTTCTGGCTCCATAAAATGCGAATGTATTTTACTTACATCAGTAAACAAATTTAAATATTGGAAATAAATGGGTGAAGCTTAAGAAAATACAATTTTAACTTGTATAAAAACCCTCATTTATAAGAAATACAATGATATTATTTTGGAAATTTGCTGTTTGTCCCTGAGAATCGGTAATATTACGATGCTGTTCGATAAATAGTCCTTTTCATCCATTACATGCCAATAACAGTGATTCTAAGAAAGCTGAAGCGCACTATTTAGAGTTATGTTCCATATACATATATTTGACGTTTTTGAACTTTGCTATTAGCAGATAAGAGAAAAAAACACTCCTGTTTGATGAGCATATTTTCCAGTCATTTCTGGAAGGCATTCATTATTTTTTATATAAATAAATAATTTTTAAATACTGGTTCTCGTATAAAAGCGAATGGCAGGTTAAAAATATTTTCGAAATAAAATATTACGTATAAAATAATTATTTATTTAAAATTAGTGAATGACTTGATTAGACCCCCCTCCAAAAAAAAAAAATTCATTCGAAAATTTAGAAGTTTTCTGAACGTTCGATTGCGTTTAAAATCAATATGGATCCGTTATTCACGGATCGTAATAATTAGAAGTAATAAATTGCGCCAACCTCCCACCATTCCTCGAATTTTTTTTCCGGTTACGTGCCTAACCGGAAGCATCATTTATCTGTAAAAGTAGCTTTACTATAGCGCCACTGTTACGGCGGAGAAAGCAACAGTACAGATAGTCTCCTCAATTCAAATTTCCTTTACCTTTCTGATGTTGTTTTTGTTGATTGATAACTTGTTTGTTACTTTCCTTATATACATAATGTATAAGGAAAGTATTGTGACAAGGTCGAAAATTCGAATTCGAGTTTTCGACGGGAGAGCACGTTTCAAGCATCCCTGATCACGAATCAAACATTTTTGAAGTGATGTGTGTGTGTGTGTGTGTCTGTGTGTCTGTGGAGACGATAACTGACGAACGAATGGACCGATTCGAACGAAATTTGGTACAAAAATCACAATTCGTAAACACTGGAAGCCTATTGTTTTTAAACGTAATCGAATACTCAAAACCCACCTAAATTTTCGAGTGAAATTTTGAAAAAATCATCAAAAAATCAAAACCGCTAATAAAATTACGCAAATAGACATTTCTTATGTAATTTTTCATTAGAAAACTATTAACATAAACTAGAACGTTAACATGAACCGTTCTCGAGATATTGCACATTTTTCAAAAAAATTATCAAAAAGTCATATAAAATAAAAAATATATATATTTCTTATTGAGAAACATGTTCACTTTTCATATGTAATACCATGCGATAAATTTGGTGACGTCATTCTCGTGTATCTAGCTAGTTCCATTCATGAGAAAAGATACTTCGAGTAATACTTTTGTATTTGAACGCCAATAGTCATTTATCTGCTATAAGAATAACTTATTTCTCCCTCAGTAAAGCTTGGCGAGATTTTGGCGACGAATTTGGCGGAATGTCGCCAACTTGGCGACTTTTTGAAATGTTGTCAAATTAACGAAAATCTCGCCAAATGGATTAAAATGACGCTAAATCAATGAGAATGACGACTAATTGTCGAAAATTCAATATCTTGGAAAGAATATAAGTATCTACTATAAGAAAAACCTATTTTTTTACTGTAAAAGTAGTAAATTCATTGCATTATATAAGGAAAGTCATGTGTTACCCACATCAGATTTTTTTTTAATACATTGGTATAAGGTGCCCCAAAAAGATTGAAACGCGCTGTAATTCTTTACCTGTTGGAAATAAATGGGCAAGGTAAATTGCAAAAATATTGAAAGTAAGGTGGGAAATAAGACTACTTTAATGCAATAGTCCTCCCATTCATTTTCAAAACGTTACACTTTTTAAATTTTTATACGACCCTCTCAGACAAATTGGGTCAATCAGAAAATTTTTATTTCTAATGCAACAAGATAATTAAAAAAAATCTGATGTGGGCAACACATGACTTTCCTTATATAATGTACTGAATTTACTACTTTTACAGTACAAAAAATAGGTTTTTCTTATAGTAGATATTTATATTCTTTCCAAGACATTGAATTTTCGCGTATTAGTCGTCATTTCCATTGATTTAGCGTCATTTTCATTCATTTGGAGAGATTTTCGTTAATTTGGCAACATTTCAAAAAGTCGCCAAGTTGGCGACATTCCGCCAAATTCGTCGCCAAAATCTCGCCAAGAATTATGGACGAAGAAATAAGTTATTCTTACAACAGACAAATGACTATTGGCGTTCAAATACAAACGTATTACTCAAAGTATCTTTTTTCATGAATGGAACGAGCTAGATCCACGAGAATGATGTCACCCAATTTATCGTATGGTATTACATATGAAAAGTGAACATCTTTCTCAATAGGAAATAATTTTCTTTATTTTATGACTTTTTGATAATTTTTTTAAAAAATGTGCAATATCTCGAGAACGGTTCATGTTAGCGTTCTAAAATTTATGCCAATCGTTTTCTAATGAAACATTATATAAGAAATGTCTAATTGCGTAACTTTCTTAGTGGTTTTGATTTTTTGACGATTTTTTTAAAATTTCATTCGAAAATTTAGGGGGGTTCTGAAGATTCGATTGCGTATAAAAACAATAGGCTTCCAGTGTTTACGGATTGTGATTTTTGTTCCAAATTTGGTTCGAATCGGTACATTCGTTCGTCAGTTATCGTCTCCACAGACTCACTGACACACACACATACTTTCACACACACACAGACATCACTTCAAAAATGTTTGATTCGTGATCAGGGATGCTTGAAACGTGCTCTCCCGTCGAAAACTCGAATTCGAATTTTCGACCCCGTCACAATACTTTCCTTATACATTATGTATATAAGGAAAGTAAAAACCGCATATCTGTATCTTTAAAATCAACTGAATTATGATAAAGGAAAAAATCTGACTTATCCTACTTTTCCGTATCATGTGAAAGGCTGTTTCATCAGCGAAAATAGGGATCATAAAGAAATTGACGATGGAAATTGTTTAGATCAAAAATACGTTGATATGTGTCAAAAATTTTTATCACAAATGCATCTAAATAAAGCATTACACAGACAAAGATCATATAAAGCAGTGGTACTCACTACGCGGTTGGGTATCCTATGTATTATCATCCAGTTTTATTACTTTCCTTATATACATAATGTATAAGGAAAGTATTGTGACGGGGTCGAAAATTCGAATTCGAGTTTTCGACGGGAGAGCACGTTTCAAGCATCCCTGATCACGAATCAAACATTTTTGAAGTGATGTCTGTGTGTGTGAGTGTGTGTGTGTGTGTGTGTGTGTGTGTGTGTGTGTGTGTGTGTGTGTGTGTGTGTGTGTGTGTGTGTGTGTGTGTGTGTGTGTGTGTGAAAGTATGTGTGTGTGTCAGTGAGTCTGTGGAGACGATAACTGACAAACGAATGGACCGATTCGAACCAAATTTGGTACAAAAATCACAATCCGTAAACACTGGAAGCCTATTGTTTTTATACGTGATCGAATGTTCAGAACCCCCCCTAAATTTTCGAATGAAATTTTGAAAAAACCGTTAAAAAATTAAAACCGCTAATAAAGTTACGCAAATAGACATTTCTTATGTAATTTTTCATTAGAAAACGATTGACATAAATTTTAGAACGCTAACATGAACCGTTCTCGAGATATTGTACATTTTTCAAACAAATTATGAAAAAGTCACATAAAAAAAAAAAATCCTATTGAGAAACATGTTCACTTTTCATATGTAATACCATGCGATAAATTGAGTGACATCATTCTCGTGGATCTAGCTCGTTCCATTCATGAAAAAATATACTTTGAATAATACTTTTGTATTAGAACGCCAATAGTCATTTATCTGCTGTAAGAATAACTTTTTTCTTAGTGCATAACGCTTGGCGAGATTTTGGCGACGAATTTGGCGGAATGTCGCCAACTTGGCGACTTTTTTGTAATGTTGCCAAATTAATGAAAATCTCGCCAAATGGATAAAAATGATGCTAAATCAATGAAAATGACGACTAATTGTCGAAAATTCAATATCTTGGAAAGAATATTAGTATCTACTATAAGAAAATCCTATTACTTTCCTTATATACATAATGTATAAGGAAAGTATTGTGACGAGGTCGAAAATTCGAAATTGAGTTTTCGACGGGAGAGCACGTTTCAAGCATCCCTGATCACGAATCAAACATTTTTGAAGTGATGTCTGTGTGTGTGTGTGTGAAAGTATGTGTGTGTGTGTCAGTGAGTCTGTGGAGACGATAACTGACGAACGAATGGACCGATTCGATCCAAATTTGGTACAAAAATCACAATCCGTAAACACTGGAAGCCTATTGTTTTTATACACAATCGAATGTTAAGAACACCCCTAAATTTTCAAATGAAATTTGGAAAAAATAGTCAAAAAATCAAAACCACTAATAAAGTTACGCATATAGACATTTCTTATGTAATTTTTCATTAGAAAACGATTGACATAAATTTTAGAACGCTAACATGAACCGTTCTCGAGATATTGCACATTTTTCAAAAAAATTATCAGATAGTCATATAAAATAAAAAAAAAATATTTCCTCTTGAGAGACATGTTCACTTTTCAGTAATACCATGCGATATATTGGATGACATCATTCTCGTGGATCTAGCTCGTTCCATTCATGAAAAAAGATACTTTGAGTAATACTTTTGTATTTGAACGCCAATATTCATTTATCTGCTGTAAGAATAACTTATTTCTTTGTCCATTATGCTTGGTGAGATTTTGGCGACGAATTTTGGCGGAATGTCGCCAACTTGGCGACTTTTTGAAATGTTGAAAAATTGACGAAAATCTCGCCAAATGGATAAAAATGACGCTAAATCAATGAAATGACGACTAATTGTCGAAAATTCAATATCTTGGAAAGAATATTAGTATCTACTATAAGAAATACCTATTTATTTTACTGTAAAAGTGGTAAATTCATTACGTTATATAAGGAAAGTCATGTGTTGCCCACATCAGATTTTCTCTGATTTAGTGTCATTTTTATTCATTTGGCGAGATTTCCGTTAATTTTGCAACATTTAAAAAGTTGCCAAGTTGGCAACATTCCGCCAAATTCGGCGCCAAAATCTCGTCAAGCGTTATAGACGTAGAAATAAGTTATTCTTATAGCAGAAAAATAACTATTGGCGTTCAAATACAAAAATATTACTCAAAATATTTTTTCTCATAAATGGAACGAGCTAGATCCACGAGAATGATGTCACTCAATTTATCGTATGATATTACATATGAAAAGTGAACATGCTTCTCAAGAGTTAATATATTTTTCTTAATTTATGGGATTTTTTGATAAATATATTTAAAAAATTCAATATCTCGAGAACGGTTCATGTTAGCATTCTAAAGTTAATTTCAATGGTTTTCTAAGGAAAAATTGCATTAGAAATATCTATTTGCATAACTTTATTAAAGGTTTTGATTTTTTGATGATTTTTTCAAAATTTCATTCGACAATTTAGGGAGGTTCTGAACATTCGATTACGTTTAAAAACAATAAGCTCCAGTATTCACGAATTATGATTTTTGTACCAAATTTCGTTCGAATCCGTCCATTTGTTCGTCAGTTATGGTCTCCACAGACTCACTGACACACACACACACACACACAGAGAGAGAGAGGGAGACATCACTTCAAATATGTTTGATTCGTGATTAAGGATGCTTGAAACGTGCTCTCCCGTCGAAAACTCGAATTCGAATTTTCGACCCCGTCACAATACTTTCCTTATACATTATGTATATAAGGAAAGTAGCTACGTCTAGATGAGCTAAAACGCTGAATATTGCTTCCTATATCTAGCCTTAGTTCTGAAGTTACTGAGCAAAAATCGATAAACCCCACATTTCTTTATAGTAGGGATTTTTGGGGTCGTAGTTTAATAGTGCATGTCCGGAAACTCTTATGAAATCTCCAGATGGGATAGAATGCTTCAAATTGCTACAAATATAAATCAAGTGCTGAAACTACTGAAAAAACATTGACAGCTTCCGCATTTATTGATAGAGTGGATTTTCGGAATAGATTACGGTATAACCAGACTAGAGTGCTGAAAATTACTGCACATATACCTCAGATACTGAAACTACTTATAAAACTGGAAAAATCCTACACTTATTTTACAGAGTCAAGTTATAAATCCGCTGGGAGTATATTTCATTAACTATCACATCGTCCCCCCCCCCCCCCTCATTTCAGACATTTCACTAATTTGACCATATCTCGGCTTCTAATTAGGCTAGAGCTCAACTTTAAAGACTATACTTCTTAGCTTGTACTAGCAAACCCCCCCCCCCCCCATATCCTAATTTATTATTATTTTTAATTTTTACCCAGGCCGTCAAGTTCACCCAAAGGATATGAAGCAGTTACAGGAGACGGTCGGGAAAAATACAAAAATAACAATACACAAACATACAAAAACAATATACATAGAACTACAAAACAGACAGAAAGCAACACAAAAGAAAACATACAAAGAAAAAAAAACATTTTGAAAACAGTTGGGATTGATATAAAAATGAGATAAATTCAAATAATTTGAAATCCCCCATTAAAAGGAAAAATCGTTTTAAATAAAAAAGCAGAAATTTTTAAAACTCCTTTTAAGTAATAAATTACAATCAAATTAGAGACACCAAAATACTATTAAACGCAATAAAAAAAAACATAAAATATAACAATAGAAAATTTTACATAAACAGCCTAAAACTAGAAGAAGAAAATACGTTGATTAAGTAATTGTCAATTTGATCATGATCAATCCTGCAGCAAAGAGATCAAATAATTTCAAACAGATGTATTGAGTTAAGTGGAAATGTCACATAAAATTTGGAACAGTGTAAAATTTTATTGACCATATAGTTTAAAGCAGTAGCCAACACATTACTAAGGAACCTTTTCAGAAATACTTCTGGTAATAAGAATGCAGTTTTTGATTTTTTCAACAGAGCGAGCGTTTATACAAATATTTGCAAATCATAAAGATTGATTGGTTGAAGAAGGTTTAGAAAGATGAAACATTTTTGTATAAGGACATGAAAATCCCATACCCAAATTTCATGCGCATGAGCATACATCCAAATTATATGCTCATGAGCATACATCCAAATTGTGTGCTCATGAGCACACATCCGAATTATACGCGCGTAAGCACATTCATGAGCACACTCCTCTGTACCACGCACACTGCGCAGCGTGGTGCAGACGCGTGGAACCCAGTGGGGGTGATATCCACAGCGACCGTAATCTCCTTCCCCTATCACCAACGTCTGAGAAGGACATTCAGATCCACATATAAATATAAATATAAATATTTATTTATATTACCCCACAATATAAATGTTTCTTTTAAGAGCTCTAAATGTATTTTGAACACTTTTGGGATAATGCTTGTCTCTATGTGTGTTTCCATCATAAGACATTCCCTGTAAGCACCCAAGTAAACAAAGCTGCAAACTGTATCTCAGGCGATAAAATAAATACCAAAAGCATAGCAATCGCGAAACCGGCTCATAGTTGTTGCTATCTGCAATGGGAGGGCAATTCTAATTTTGAGAGCGTCCCTTATAGTTGCGTTCTGTGAGTATGACTTGATCGCGCCTGAACGAAATCTTTAAGAAATTTGAAGACGGCTGCATGGTAGAATTGAAATTATCTGCCTCCATATGAGTTCACATAAGGGTGGCACTTAGCTAGTTTACTTGCTGTTATTTCAGATTTTCCATGCTGACAAGCACATAGAAAAAGCGAAGCCTATCCCTGGATTTGAAAAAAAAAAAAAAAATTCTTCGTTAGAAATCAACCTAGGGTACTTATGTCTTAGTTGTTCATTGAGGAAGTGTTTTGAACCCTTCTTCTGTTCTTTATCTTTATCCTTGGTTTTTCTTCTCATTTTTTTCCCTCGAATTTTCGTTAGCAACAATTATTTTCCTGGGTCATGTGATATAATTATTTTTGACGACACATACTTGCTCTCGTTGCTATACTGGTACTCTGATTTATCTTGAAGACGAAGGTTCCTTATTGCCTTTGAAACCAGTTAATGCATTATTCCACTTTTCTAGTAGCAAGCCAATATTGGCCCGATATTAGCTTTTTATTGGCTCCGATATCGGACCAATATGAAAAAGGTAACATTTTGATGGAATTTGCTCAATGTTGGCTTAAAATATTGGGACAATATTATTACAATATTACCAATGTGACACCAATACTGACATAATATTGTAATGAAAGTATTAGCCAATATTGGATGCCAATGTAACCGCAATATTTGCCCAATATTGGGATTACATTGGAAATATTTCCAATGTGATATCAAGATATACAATTATTAGGGTTTATATGCTGTTTACTAAAGAAGTATTTATTTTATAGTTCCTTTTTCTCATCAGTCATTGTAGGGAAAAATTGTTTACATTTTGTCCCTGGATACTATTATCCGCAATGGGGGCGCTTGTCTGGCTTCGGGAACGCCCCTTTTAGACGGGTTCTGTGGTTACACACCGAAAAGTTTTCTAGTAAAAAGAAATTCACGATAGAGATTTCAAAATGTTTTAATGCACTTAACACCACTGCATATAAGAACTAAGAACAACCTGTTTACTCTTTGGGACCCTCTTTCGCCAAAAAAAAGCAAAAAAAGTCCTTTGTGTTTCGCCAAAAAAGAATGAAAAAAAGAGTGACGAGTGAAGGGGAAATGAGACTTGATGGTCTCCGCTTTTGACAGCAGGGCATCTTCCAAGAGCTGCATTGTCAGCAGATTTCGCTCGTAAGGCGATTATTTGGAGAAATATCGCTGGGAGCCATCTTCGGAACTGCAGGAGGTGCTAACGCCGGCCCGTAATTATGCCTCTTTTCTGCCGGCCGGGGCTTTTGGTTTTTGCTGCTGTCTTTTGTGTTCCGGGCTCGGACTTGTTATGAAGCAAGAATAGCTGTTGCGTAAAAGAATTGAAAGGTTACGAGGGGAATGTATGTCGCTTCTGCTCTCAATGCTGGGTTCTTTGATTCAAGATTATTATTAATTTTTTATTGCATGGAAGAGTTTATTAAAATCATTTCCTGCCTTCCAAACGAGTACACAAGGCAATGGCGTATTCATGTATAACGTGAAGAGTCCACTTCGGTGGTAAGAGCTTGCAGTTTCGGCCCAGTAGCTCAACGGCAGAGCATCAGCTGGCCAGTTCGAAGATCCAGGGTTCGATTCCCAGTTGAGGCAGGAAGGTTCTTTACAAAGATTGCAAACCTCTAAATGTACATTTACACACCTATAAATCTCTCATGGGCATCCGGTGACTCGCTACAACGTTTAGGCTTTTGAGCATATCGTTCTAAAGATATCTCCATTTTTACTTTATCATTCTACTGTATAGAAAAAAAGTGTTATTTTCACTAGAAATCTATAATTTGCGGGTTTGTCAAATGTGAATATTTTAAGACCTCCTGAAGCTCTAATAATAAATATTCTGCACATTTTTGTCTTTTACTATATATATCTATATTTTATAGTGTATTATATATTTCGAGTGAACGTTAGAAAAATGAAAAAAAAAAATAACTTGCTCAGTATTTTCCCAAAACATTAAAATATTAAAATTATTTTTATAATCATAATCTGGAACCCTATTTCCGACAAAACAAGAAAAATTACTTACGTTTTTATCTATTAGCTTTGGAAAGGGGTGGGGGTGGGGGGGATTACATTTTTCGCAACTCTCCGTTTTTCCTCCAGAGGAATCCCAACCACAGATGTTATTCCTATCAAAAATTGTATAAAAAGATCTCGCATTAAATTTTTAACAAACTTTCAATTTGGAAGTATGTGTCGGAAACCAACTACAGAAGCTAGAAAAGCGATGTCATCTATGCTGAAACAACCTATACTCGCATATTCACAGAAAATGTAAATGAAAGATACAATTAATAAATTTGAGGCAAAGTTTGCAAGATTCACGTTAATGCTCGCAATCAAAAGTTGCATGAATTTATTCTAACATTGCCTTATACATGCAGCACTACTAGCAGGAAGGGTGTAGCAATCCCAACACCCCCACATGTAGGTAACATCTATGCATGTAGGCATCTATGGGGGAGGGGTGTTGATCCTGAGGCTCACCTATTGATTTCCCCCCTACCTTATCAATCCTAATGCTGAAATCCCCATCCTTCAATTTCTCTCCCTAGAGTTTAATGACTGCTGTTGGGGGTTAGAGCTCACCATCCCTCTATCCTTTCCAGTATTCCCTCTTATAAATCACAGAATACAATGTTTGGAAACTTGGAAGTCTATGGATTAAACAATGGGCTTTGGAGTGTAATATTTGATATTTTGGGAAAGAAGTTTTGTCGCTCGGAGTTGCAAATTGAAAATGTTTTGAATGATTCTCAGAATTTCTTCATTACGGTATTTTTGATGTTCCGATAAATTTATAGTATGGGAATGAAAAAGTTAGCAGTGGTCGATATGTAAATTTTGATGTGTAATAAACCGATATGTCAATTTCGAAATGTAATAAATTGATATGTCAATTTCGATATGTAATAAATTGATATGTAAATTTCGATATGCAATAAATCGATATGCCAATTTCGATATATAATGCATTGATATGTCAATTTCGATATGTAAAAAATCGATATATCAATTTCGATATGTAGTAAATCGATGTCAATTTCGATATTTAATAAATCAATATGTCAATTTCGATCTGTAATAAATCTCGATATAACAATTTTGTATTCTATTTCAGTGATACTTAAATCGTATGGCACGGAACCCTGAAGTTCCGCAAAAGTTCAAATAAAATTAAATGCTAAGTCTTATGTATAGTTTGCTGATTACACTGGACAACAAATTTTGACTTTTTGTGTGTCTCTGTCATTAAACCAAGTTAACTTTATGTTGTTTGATCTGCTGAATATAAAAATGGTCGTTAAAACACCAGAATATTTAATACATCGATATGTCTATTTCAATAGGTAATAAATCTATATGTCAATTTTGTATTCTATTTTAGTGATATTTAAATCATGTGACACTGAACCCTGGAATTTCGCAAAGGTCCAAATAAAATTCGAAGTCTTATGTATAGTTTGCTAACTGTACTGGATAACAAATTTTTTGTGTGTCTCTGGGATTAAACCAAATTACCTTTATGTTTTATGTTGTTTGATCTGCTGAATATAAAAATGACCATTAAAACACCAGATCAACTCCAGTTTTTTAACTATTTATAAAACAAATTTTACACATTTGCATATACATATACCCATTATAATCCTCATACAGGAGAAAAAACTTTCCTTGCAAAACTAATCAAAGAAGATGATAAACATTGAACAAAACTAAAGGAATATAAAAAAAATAATTTAATTCGTTGGCTGTTGCTATGTCAACTGAAATCCCTTATTTTATTACCCAGCAAATGAGGTATAGTATAACAAAATAAAGAATAAACAAAAAATACAACTTAAATATTTTTTTTAATACATAATGTTTCAGTTTTGAATATTTCTGAAGTATCTCTCATAAGAGTCTAGTAATAGTCTGATAAAGAGCCGTAGCCAGGCAGGAGCCAGAGGGGGATCAGCCTCCCCCCCCAAGAGGTATACTCAGCCTCCCTTATAAAAATATTAAAAGAGTTATGAAATTTCATCGAAAATATCATCCACATTTTGCATAAATTTTTTTTACGAAATTATTTTTATTAAATTCGTTTTAATTTAGCTGAATGTGTGGTTATACTGATGATCAATTTATTTATATATTTTAAAATTATGACAATAGTATTTAGGATACTTTTGTATTACTGCAGGTTTCACTGTTATACATTATAGTTAAAATCAACAGATAAGTAGTTTAGAATTAATATTAAGTATTAACTTATACTAATTTTCCGAAATTTTCTTCCATTAATTAACAGCTTTACTACTAGTTAATGCTTATAATAAAATGAATTATAAGTATTATATATTAATGTTGATGTATAATAGCTATATATATATAAATAATTAACTCTTAGCTTACAAATATAAATATGCAATTATTTGTTAATAATTTATATGGATTGAAATATAAAATAATCACTATTATGGTTTATAAATGCTAAAAATGAATTTCATTTTTGGTGAGTCCCTCCTTCAAGACTGTTGGGCCCCCTTGAATTTTGATCCAGCCCCTCTTCAATTTTGTATCTATCTACGGTCCTGGTCTGCTGGCATTGCTGTATTCCTTTTACTTTGGTGCGTTTTTCGAGTGTAGTAATGCCCTGATAAAAATCTGTCCCTGTCTTCATCATGCAGTTATCAGTGAGAAACCCAGAGGAAAGTGTGAAAGGATATTTACCAGGGGTGAAATAACTAGTAGTAGGCGTGGTCAAGCAACGTTTAAGGGACATTAAGAAACATGAAGGACCCGGAGCGAACTGGAATAAACACATTTGAAAATAATTTTCATTCAATTACCTACTGACAGACAAATATTGAGGTAAAACTATTGGAGCTTCAAAAAGGAGAGAAGTTAAAGTAAATACCAAAAACTTTATATTTTTCACTTATGAAAATGGTTCTTAGAAATAGAAATATTTTATTAGGAGCTTTTTCTGTTATTTATTTTTTTTTTTTTTTGGGGGGGGGGGGGGGGCACAAAACTTAAATTTTGAATCCCAAAGCTTTAGTTTTCTAAGACCTATTTTTTTGATTTTTTGCTTTGAATGTTATACTGATTAATAATGTTTTGTTTTACTATTTGAACCTTTTTTTTCCCTTTAATTTTATTTTAAATCCTTTTATATTTTAACTCAATCATTTTTGCAAGTATCACATCACTCATATAAGTTTAAGATATGACCACTTCTCCCTGCAACCTGCAATTTCTGTATTTGCATGTCTATGTATGACTATGTTGTCCATGCATGTCTATATATGTCTATGTATATTACCTCTGCATGTCTATGTATATTGCCTTTGTATGTTTATGTATATTGTCTTTGCATGTCTATGTATATTGTCTTTGCATGTTTGTGTATATTGTCTTTGCATGTCTATGTATATTGTCTTTGCGAGTCTATGTATATTGTCTTTGCATGTCTATATATATTGCCTTTGTATGTTTATGTATATTGTCTTTGCATGTCTATGTATATTGTCTTTGCTTGTCTATGTATATTGTCTATCTGTATTGCTATTTCTGTGTTTTACCGGCCATCCCTTGTAACTGATCCCGTGGGTGAGCTAGCCGTCCTGGGTAATAATATAAGAAAACGAACTAATTTTTGAGGGTTGTTGGAAAGCATGGTTGGAAATGACAAGTAAAAAAATAAAATGTAAGTACTTTTTTGTTAACAATTTTATGAAAATCAATTATATTAACACAAAATCTGTGCAAAGTATGTATACAATGTTTGTTTGTAAGCCAGAAAACTAGAAAAAATATATTTCAATTTTTTTATTAACAGTAATTAATAAATAGAAATAGACAATAAATGCTTTTGTAATATTTTATTTAAAGTATGAGTTATTTTTACTTTCCTTACATACATAATGTATAAGGAAAGTATTGTGACGGGGTCGAATTCGAGTTTTCGACGGGAGAGCACGTTTCAAGCATCCTTGATCACGAATCAAACATTTTTGAAGTGATGTCGGTGTGTGTGTGTGTGTGTGTGTGTGTGTGTGTGTGTGTGTGTGTGTGTGTGTGTGTGTGTGTGTGTGTCAGTGAGTCTGTGGAGACGATAACTGACAAACGAATGGACCGATTCGAATTAAATTTGGTACAAAAATCACAATCCGTAAACACAGCCTATTGTTTTTATACGCAATCGAATGTTCAGAACCTTCCCAAAATTTTCGTGTGAAATTTTGAAAAAATCGTCAAAAAATCAAAACCGCTAATAAAGTTACGCAAATAGACATTTCTTATGTAATTTTTCATTAGAAAACGATTGACATAAATTTTAGAACTCTAACATGAACCGTTCTTGAGATATTGCACATTTTTCAAAAAAATTATCAAAAAGTTATATAAAATAAAATAAATATATTTCCTATTGAGAAACATGTTCACTTTTCATATGTAATACCATGCGATAAATTGGGTGGCACCATTCTCGTTGATCTAGCTCGTTCCATTCATGAAAAAAGATACTTTGAGTAATACTTTTATATTTGAATGCCAATAGTCATTTATCTGCTGTAAGAATAACTTATTTCTCCATCCATAACGCTTGGTGAGATTTTGGCGACGAATTTGACGGAATGTCGCCAACTTGGCGACATTTTTAATTGTTGCCAAATTAACAAAAATCTCGCCAAATTGATAAAAATGACGCTAAATCAATGAAAAATACGACTAATTGAAGAAAATTCAATATCTTGGAAAGAATATAAGTATCTACTATAAGAATAACATTTTTTTTAACTGTAAAAGTGGTAAATTCATTGCATTATATAAGGAAGGTCATGTGTTGCCCACATCAGATTTTTTTTATTTATGGACACGCAGTTCATATATTTTGCTGGACACGTCTATTTTGCAAATTACTTCTGTCGAACCTATAGTATGTTAGCCAAGTAAGAGTTCCCTGAGATAGTTCGAAATATTTCAAGGGTTTCTCAAAATATCACTAGTCTAGTACAATGCGTATATCCACTCTTGCTCAAAAACTATTAGACAAAATTTCTTAAAATTTGGTATTGAATTAATTCTCTTATGGGTGATGTCGATTAGATTTTGGTACGATTTGTAAATATAGATATTTCTCTCAAAAATTAATGAGAACATAAATCTATGTAAATAAAATAGAAAATCTATCTGTCTGTTTATCTGTGTGTTTGTTTGTCTCACCATCACGGGAGAACGGCTGCACCAAAATTTCATCAAAATTCGTGGGTAGCTTTGGAATAGCGGTACTCAAAATTTAGTCCATGTTTTGAGTTTCTAGAATCAAGGATTGTCGAGATATTATTAAAAAACTAACCTCCCCTAGAGATAGAATTATGCAGATGATATTTTTTCCGCAAATTTATTTGAAAAAAAAAATATCATGTATAGTTAAGCAACGGAATTAAACCCAATGAGCTTATATAGCCGACGAGTTTTACTAAATATTTTCCCAGTTAAATAATTAAATGTAAACGGCTTTCGGGTTGAAAGGTCACGGGAATTATTGATATTTTCAATTTCTTAAGTCATCTGGTTTATTTTGGTAAATATTTTTCAAACTCATATATTGAGTGTAGCCAATTGTTGAAACAGGATAAAAATAGTACGGGTATACCTTCTAATACCATTTTAGTGCATTCACTTTGGCATATGTAGATTTAATTTCATAGCGCTTTCGTTTTGGCATATATTGATCCAATTTCATATTTTTTATAAATTTGTTTGCAATCGAGTCCAAGATGTTTTATTCTTCAGATCTGCCTTTGCAGATAATTTTGTATAGCAAGAACAGAAATTCTTAAATTATCTTTTAGGAAAGCTAAATTAGATATTTTAATACAATGTTTTGAATAAAAGTGCCATTTAGAATACTATAGAGATTTGCACATAATTGTAAATTTTAAGTGCCTTTATATTTTGTATTCCGCAGGAAGAACTAGTATACTGCTGATAAAATAATAAATGTGCTTAATATTAATTGCATACAAATTTGATACGTAATTTTGTGACAAATAAAACAAACCCGATTACTCTAGGATAAGCTAAGCTGTTTTCGAGATATTTCAATACCTTGGAATTTTGGCGACTAGCCAACAAAGCGTTAAATCGGTAAACAAAAAATAAAATGTTCTAAAAAAATATTTAATGTAACTTAAATAAGTATCGCTTTATTTTTTGTGCTATAAAATTTATGTTATATCTCTATATTAAAAAAAAAAAAAGTAGCTGGCGCTGATGCCACCGCCGCTATTTGACAAATTTCTCGTTTCTCGAGATTCTTGCTTCGTTCCGCAAAAAACTATTGCATATAAAAATATGAAATCTGGTACACTTGCAGAAAAAGCTTTGGGAAATACGCTGAAGTAAACCTTTTTTTAACACTTTACAACAAAGTTGAAAAGTGTTTATGACTTTGTTCATTCTGTCTGTCTGTCCGTCAGCACGATAACTGCCGTAAAAATGACTTAATCAAAATGAAATTTTAGTATGTTGTTCAGACGGTCTGTAGGACCTATGGGAATATAAATGAATAATATCACCCAATTAGTTTCGGATTGAACCCGGGTTGGAAAAATGAAATGCATTGAGCCCTATGGAACCTAATTTTTCAAACATTTTTTAAGCGGATTTAAAATTCACAAATAGCTTCGAAAATTTTAGGTAATATTCAAATTGTTCCATAAAATATATAAAAAAAATTCAGCGAAATATATTCAGTAGTTTTTTAAATAAAAATTAAACAAGAAAGATCAATCATGCATAAGCATTGATTATGAAACACTTTCCAACTGAAATATAATTTCATCTAAAAATTTCTAAAATATGATACATTCAGTGGTGATATCTTTTACATTATCACAGTACTACAGTAATTTATTATACGTAAATATTTAAAACTGTATCGAAATATAAATCATCTGATTCTTTATGCAAAATCAATTAATATTTCATTCATATAACTTGTATTCCAGACTCCAGAGCTAAATAATTTTGTGTGAAAAAAATTCAACAATTCTTATGTAATTCATTTTAAAATCGCTTGAGATATTTGCATTCTGCATATGTTAAAATTAGGCTTCGTTGAAGAAATAATAAAAGTTTAGGGATCATTTAAAATCACAACTATTGTAATTGCATAGGCACGGAATTTAGATACACAGATAATATATGTGTGTATGTGTAAGTACTCAAAGTATTGGAATCGTGCCGAAGATCGGAACTCGAATTTTCAAAGGATCTACACGTTTTAAGACTTCTAGAACACGAAAATACTATTTTTAGGAAGATGTCTGTGTGTGTAAGGGTGTATCTGTGTATGTTTCTGCGTGTCTGTGAGGATATTACATCCACTCTAATTGAAAAACTAATGGACCGAATTTCATACAATTTGGTGGGTATGTTTTTTGTGGGAAATCCTGATGTTCATTAGATTATAGTACGATTCGTAATAAAAGAATCTGCCTTCTTTGCGAAATAGCCGCAGAAATTGCCTTTATCCACTCTAGCTAAAAACTAATGGAACAAATTTAACAAAAATTGGTGTATAATATTTCCATAACCTACAACCTATTTCCATAACCTACAACCCAAATTTAACAAAATTTGGTATATAAATCATTTGTAGGTTATTCTAGTACCATTCGGGAGAAAGGAACGGGCTATTTTTGCGAAATGACCCGCAAAAATCGTTATATATAAAAATAAAAGACTACGTGTGCTCAATTATATCAATTAAATTCCTATTTTATACGTGATTTTTGACAACAAAAAGAATAAGACTAACCCCATTACTCTAGGACTAGCCGTTCTTGAGACATTCTAGTTTTTTTTTGCGTTTTCGCTACGCCACCTTTGACAATAAGTCCAGCTATCAAATAAGAACCAAATTTAAGTTTAACGTGCAAATTCAATGTCATTTAAAATACTTATGGATGTTATTTTGTGCAGATAAACTCAAATTATTATTGAAGAAATAAAGAGAACGAATATGAGTCTGCAGGGAAAGACATGTGCTGTCCACATCAGATTTTTTTACAATATTACAACAATGATTTATAGAAGTGAACGGGGATTATTTTCAGGCCATTTCGAAAAAAATGTATGATCTATATTTAAAGATCCATCAAATTTTTGTCGAATAAAATGTTCAACAAATTTAAGCTGTGTACCAAATTTTAACTCTCTAGGACGTAGGAAAGTGCTTATAAAATGCCATCAAATAAGTATATCATGAAGAGTTATATAAAATTTTAAAAAAATGAAAAATTGTTATCTACCAAATTTATTTTAAAATGTAAAGCCTCTCTCATATGCAAATTGATTAAACATTTGGAAATATATATATTATAAAATATATCTCTCCTTTCTTTCTGGAGGATATCCCAAAATCAGAATTTAATTGAATTTGTTTTTTCCCTATATTAAATCATTTTTAATTAAAAAACTACTTAACATATTTCACTGAATTTTTTTTTATATATTCTATGGGATAATGTAAATATTTTCTAAAAATTTCGAAGCAATTCGTGAATTTTAAATTTACTTAAAAAATGTTTGAAAAATTATGTCCCATAGGGTTCAATGTATTTCATTTTTTCAACCCGGGTTCAATAAAAAACTAATTGGGTGATATTATTTATTTATATTCCCATAGGTCCCACAGGCCGTCTGAAAAACATACTAAAATTTCATTTTGATAAAGTCATTTTTACGGCAGTTATCGTGCTAACGGACAGACAGACAGACAGACAGACAGACAGAATGAATGAACAAAGTCATAAACACTTTTCAACTTTGTTGTAAAGTGTTAAAAAGTAATTACACCTCGTATATGAAGCGATCACGTAACCATGATATGAAAAGATCACATGACCCACTTCAAAATGATATATGGCATCCATCTTGTCTTAAAATCGTGATTTTTTAAGTTCTTTTTAATTCATATTGAGTGTTGTATCCGTCCTAAAACCACTTTATTTTTGCTTAAATTCTGTGCATCTACATACTGAAACAACGCAATTTGAGTGCTGAACTGCTTTTTACTGAAACAACGCAATATATTTGAGTTTAAATGATCATCCAAATTTGATTATTTCTACAGCGAAGCCTATTTTTCACTTATGTAAAATGTAAACAGCAAAATACGTAGAATGAGTTGTATTAGAATTGCTGTATTTCTTTAACACAAAATAATTCAGTCCATGGAGTCTGCATGGCTGATATGAATGAAATATTAATTGATTTTACAAAGAGAAGGACAATTTTTTTCGATGAAGTTTTAAGCATAGAGTTTAATTACTTGTAACTCCATGGTCTTAATTTTTAAATAAAATAAATGATTATAGTATTGTGATGAATGAAATGAATGGGAACATATTATGAATGAAATGCTATTTTTATAGAGAGATCCAGGCGTGTTATTTTTTCTATGACGTCATTAGAATGAATGTCAGTTGTTTTCAATGAAGTTTTCAAATATAATAAATTATCGTAGTATTGTGATAGTTTTAAAAATATTACCGAGGAATGTATCGCATTTTAGAGATGTTTAAACCAGGCAATTTATATTTCAATGCCGTCATTTGAATGAAGTTCATTTTTTTCGATGAAGGTTTAAGTTTTCAAATATAATAAATTAATGCAGTATTGTGATAAGTTTCAAAATATTACCGAGGAATGTATTGCATTTTAGACTTGTTTAAATAAAATTGCATTGAAGTTGGAAAGTGTTTCATAATCAATGCTTTAAGCAGGATTGATCTTTCTTGTTGATATATGTTTCAATCTAAGAAATATATAATGTCAAAATCAAAGACAAAATATATGAGCTGCGAGTTCACGTCCTGAATAGACTAACAATAGAAGAACCACGAATTTTTGCATTCAAGTACCTACGTGAGGGAATTTTTGCAGGACGGAGCGAGTCCCTTTTTTAACACTTTACATAGTTGAAAAGTGTTTATGTCTTTCAACACTTTACAACATAGTTGAAAAGTGTTTATGACTTTGTTCATTCTGTCTGTCTGTCCTTTAGCACGATAACTGTCGTAAAAATGACTTTATCAAAATGAAATTTTAGTATGTTGTTCAGATGGTCTGTGGGACCTATGGGAATATAAATGAATAATATAACCCAATTAGTTTTGGATTGAACCGGGTTGAAAAAGTGAAATATATTGAACCCTGTAGGACCTAATTTTTCAAACATTTGTTAAGCGGATTTAAAATTCATAAATTGCTGCGAATGTTTTAGGAAATATCAAATTATCTTATAAAATATATTAAAAAATTTCAGCCAAATCTCAGTAGTTTTTTGAATAAAAATTAAAATAATAATTACACCTTTCATATGAAGAGATCATGTGACCATTGTATGAAGAGATCACATGACCCACTTCAAAATAATATATGGCATCCATCTTGTGTCAAAATCGTGATTTTTAAAGTTCTTTTTAATTCATATTGGGTGCTGTATCCGTCCTAAAACCGCTTTGTTTTTGCTTAAATTCTGTGCATCTACATACTGAAACAACGCAATTACAATATATTTGAGCTTAAATGATCATCCAACTTTGATTATGTCTAAGAGTCTCATTTTCACTTATGGAGAATATAAATACCAAAAGATATAGAATGAGTTGTATAAGAATTGCTGCATTTTTAACGCAAAATTATTTAGCTCATGGAGTCTGCAATATAGCTGATATGAATGAAATATTCATTGATTTTACACAGAGAAGCAGACGATTTTTTTCTAAGAAGTTTTAAGGATAGAGTTTAATTACTTGTACCTCCATGGTCTTACGTTTTTAAATAAAATAAATTATTATAGTATTGTAATGAATGAAATGAATGGGAAAAAGGTTATGAATGAAATGCTGCTTTTATAGAGAGAGCCAGGCGTGTTATATTTCGATGACATCATTTGAATAGATTTCACTTGTTTTCGATGAAGTTTTCAAATATAATAAATTATTTATCGTAGTATTATGATAATTTTAAAAATATTACCGAGGAACATATCGCATTTTAGAAACGTTTAAATAAAATTGCATTTCAATTGGAAAGTGTTTCATAATCAATGCTTTATGCATGATTGATCTTTCTTGTTTAATTTCGATATAGTTTTTGAGATATTTTACTTTTATGCACTTCTGAAGTGAAATTTTTTTTCGTATCGGCACGTCTAGCGATTTCTTTGTCTCGTACCACAAAAACTATAGCATACAGAAATATGAAATTTGATACATTCGTAGAGAAATAATAGAATAACACGATGAAATGAACCGTTTTTCGATTTAAACTTTACTTTAGGATTAAATAGCTCGCGAAGCGAGCTCAGGATCGAGAAATTCACTTTTTGGATTCCCTGGGCTAAGAAAAATCCCTGATTTTACCTCCTGCGAATAATAAGTAGAAAATAAGTGGAAAAATCTGATGTGGGCAACACATGACTTGCCTTATATAATGTAATGAATTTACTACTTTTACAGTAAAAAAAAAATAGGTTTTTCTTATAGTAGATACTAATATTCTTTCCAAGATATTGAATTTTCGACAATTAGTCGTTATTTTCATTGATTTAGCGTCATTTTTATTCATTTGGCGAGATTTTCGTTAATTTGGCAACATTTCAAAAAGTCGCCAAGTTGGCGATATTCCGCCAAATTCGTCGCCAAAATATCGCCAAGCGTTATGGACAAAGAAATAAGTTATTCTTACAGCAGATAAATGACTATTGGCGTTCAAATATAAATGTATTACTCAAAGTATATTTTCTCATGAATGGAACGAGCTAGATCCACGAGAATGATGTCACCCAATTTATCGCTTGATATTACATATGAAAAGTGAACATATTTCTCAATAGGAAATATTATGTTTTTTATTTTATATGACTTTTTGATAATTTTTTTTGAAAAATGTGCAATATCTCGAGAACGGTTCATGTTAGCGTTCTAAAATTTGTCAATCGTTTTCTAATGAAAAATTACATAAGAAATGTCTATTTGCGTAACTTTATTAGTAGTTTTGATGTTTTGACGATTTTTTCAAAATTTCATTTGAAAATTTAGGAGGGTTCTGAACATTCGATTGCGTATAAAAACAATACGCTTCCAGTGTTTACGGATTGTGATTTTTGTACCAAATTTGGTTTGAATCGGTCCATTCGTTCGTCAGTTATCGTCTCCACAGACTCACTGACACACACACACTGACACACACTGACACACACTGACACACACACACACACACACACACACACACGCACACAGACATCACTTCAAAAATGTTTGATTCGTGATCAGGGATGCTTGAAACGTGCTCTCCCGTCGAAAACTCGAATTCGAATTTTCGACCCCGTCACAATACTTTCCTTATACATTATGTATATAAGGAAAGTAAAAAGAGATTTTTGAAAGTAGAATTTTTGGGAGAGATATGTATGAAGCGAACTCTGCGGGCTCAGCTAGTAGGAAGCGAAGCCTCCCGAAGGGGGTTAGCCAAGTGTAGCGAGCAGGGGGGCAGAGTCCCCTAGTAGTATATGAAGAAGTAAAGTACGAAAAAAGTAAATTTGAGTATGTAGAGAAAACCGTTTCCTGCCCACACCAGGTTTTTACTTTCTCATATAGAAAAGTATAAAGCAGATATGGATTTCGACATCAAAATTTTAACGGATAAACACGTTTTGAGACCTCCTGAACCCATTTCAAACACTTTTGGAAATATGTCCTTGTGTGTGTGCGTGTGTGAATACAAACTTTCAACTGATATAAAATTTTATTTGCAGGTACATTATATGAAAAAGTAAAACTAGATAGAATTTTTAGCAATTGTCATTATTAAAACTCGAATGATATGAATTTTAAAACTTTAAATAGTATTGTTTCCTATAGAAAACATAGTAATAGATTGAAACATATATAATACCTGGTAGTATACAGGGTGTCCCAAAAAGATTGAAACGCACTTTAATTCTTTGCCTGTTGGAGATACGTGGGCAAAGTAAATTACAAAAATGTTGAAAGTAAGGTAGGAAATAAAACTACGTTAATGAAATAGTCCTCCAGTTCATTTTCAAAAAGTTACACTTTTTAAATTTTTATACGACCCCCTTAGACAAATTGGGTCATTCAGAAAATTTTTATTTTTAATGCAACAAGATCATTAAAAAAACCCGCATATCTGTATCTTTAAAATCCACTGAATTATGATAAAGGTAAAAATCTGACTTATGCCACTTTTTTGTACCATGTGAAAGGCTGTTTCATCAGTGAAAATAAGGATCATAAACAAATTGACGATCGAAATTGTTGAAATCAAAAATACGGTAATATGTGTCAAAATTTTTTATCACAAATGCATCTAAATAAAGCATTACACAGACAAAGATCATATGAAGCAGTGGTACTCACTACGCGGTTGGGTATCCTATGTATTATCATCCAGTTTTATCTTTTTTGTGATATGTCACAAATTTACATTTTTAATTTGATATAGGGTCCCCATTCACAATGTTCAAATTTCAATTAAATATAACTCGCTCAATTTTAAAGATACAGATATGCGGGGTTTTTTAACGATCTTGTTGCATTAAAAATAAAAATTTTCCGATTAACTAAATTTGTTTAAGGGGGTCGTATAAAAATTAAAAAAGTGTAAGTTTTTGAAAATAAATGGGAGGACTATTTCATTAACGTCGTCTTATTTCCTACCTTACTTTCAACATTTTTGCAGTTTACATTGCCCACTTATTCCCAACAGGAAAAGAATTAAAGCGCGTTTCAATCTTTTTGGGACACCCTATATGTATAGTATGTGGGAAAATTGATAATTTGACACAGATATGCCAATTGCATATCGGTGTCGTCACTATGTTATTGGCAACTTAAAAAGTTTGTTTCGATTATTTTTTTTTTTAAGAATATTTTGGATACGAAATCTGGAAAAGATATATTTTTCTTTTCAACCTGATAATAATTATGATAGCACAATAGGCTTAAACACTATGGAATATGGATGTATGAGAACGTCGAGATACTTTACATATTCTTATTTAGGCTGTATATTTTATTTGATATTCCATTGACATTCAGCCTTTTAAAAGGCTGAGAACTGGTTGCTTTTTGCACTTGCAATCTATTATTCTATTGTCTTCGTTAGCCATCTTGAGAATCTTCCATGACGTGAAAGATTGCCGCCTCTGTTTCCATGCCCAATCACAGATGTTCGATTCGAATGATTTTCATTCTCTCTTTCCTCTGAGAAGAAAATCATCTCAGAAACGCCCCTCCAGTCGAAAACGAACATAAGGTGGACGAGAAATTCCTCCCCCCTGTTCGCTGCAGCAGCAATTTGGGCGTCAATCAACTTGGTGTTAATTTGGGACGAGTTGGATTATGGAATGATAATCTCGATGCCAAATAAAAAAAAAATATATATATATATATAAATAAGAAAACAGTTGCACTCTCGGCTTAAATATGAAAGGATTTGCAATGACATTCAGCTGTAGATTACTTGTGAATGAAGGTAGATGATAGATATATACAAGACCGTAGCCAGGCAGGGGACAGAGGGGGCTAAGCACCCCCTCCTCCCTCATAAAAATATTAAATTTTTAATAATGAAATGAATTTTTATCCAACATGTTATCTAAATTTACATAAAAGTTACTGAGATTTTTTTATAAATTACTTCGTTTTAAGTATTTCTTTTAATTTATCTAAATTTGTGGTTATATAGATGATCAATTTATTTACATAATTAGTTTAAAACTATTTAAATTTTTTAAAAATTAAAGCAATAGTTTTTAGGATACTTCTGTATTATTTGCGGAAGTTCACTGTTATACATTATAAAGCCAAAATAAACTGGTAAATAATTAAGACAGAATTAATATTACGTGTTACCTTGTATTTACTATGTGAAATTTTCATCGATTAATAGCTTTGCTACTAGTTAATTCTTTTATTAAAATCAATTATAATTATTATTACATTATTGATGTATAGTAGCTATAGGGATTTTCCTAATCAACTCTTAGCTTACAAATATAAATATGCAATTAATTTTTATGTATTGAAATATACAGGGTGTCCCAAAAACATTGATCTCGGCTTTTATTCCTTAAATATTGATCTTAGACATATATAATAAATTACAAAGTTGCGTAAAAAGAGGTACAGAATTTTTTGAAATCGATTAAAATTTTCAAGGGAATTAAATTTTAAGAAATACAAAATTTAAATTTTTATACGGCCCCCGTACAAAAACATTTCCAATGAGTGAAATGTGCAACATACACTAATAAGGTGATGTACAAAATTTCAGCATTTTATCATAAAAAGTCCCAGAGATATGAAAAGACAAAAATGCTGACTTAAACCACTTTTCGATGCATTAACATGGGTTCTCAGAGGGGAAAAATTATGTCGACAGATCGCGTTTCAGGAGTCATACACAAATTACGAAAGAAAACAATGATTACATAAATAAATAATAATTTTGCTATTTATTGGTACAAAAGTATCTACACTGTGTCGAAATAATAACTTTACACAAAGATTACAAAGCTTGTTCAAAATGTTTTCCATCCATGCCAAAGATCCATTAAAGACAAGAGGCAGATATTATTTGCTTATGATGCATTTCTGCATTGCGTCATTTGCACTCTTGCTGTAAACATTTACATTTTAATTTGTGATTAATCCCTCACCAACTGTGTTTAAACATATCTCTAGAACTTTTTATGATAAAATGTTGAAATTTTGTATATCACCTTATTAGGGGGCATATTTTACTCATTGGAAATGTTTTTGTACAGGGGCCGTATAAAAATTTAAATTTTGTATTTCTTCAAATTTAATCCCCTGAAAATTTTTATCGATTTCATAAAATTCTGTACCTTTTTTTACGCAACTTTGTAATTTATTATATATGTCTAAGATCAATATTTAAGGAATAAAAGCCGAGGTCAGTGTTTTTGGGACACCCTATATAATAATAAATATTATGGTTTATGAATGCTAATATTTAACAGTGTTTTTAGTGTCCCCCCCCCCCTTCTTGAATTTCAATCCAGCCTCTCTTGAATTTCGCTTCTGGCTATTGCCCTGGATCTATGCTTTCAAAAAGTTAACTTGACAATAGAAAGGTATAGGAACACCATAAATCTCCGGTAAGTTAATGCAGTCCAACTATGTATTAAACGCTAATCATAATTAAGAATACTATTTTTGCTGTAATAAACCAGCTGTTTTGAATTCAAATCAAACGATTCCCACAGTTAAAATTAAAAAATATTTCTGTGGTTTATCATATTTCATTTTAAAAATATCTGTTGTAGGCAGCACAGGACTTTCCCTACACAGTTCAATGCCTTTTTTTTTTTTTTTCTTTTCTTTTTTTTTTTTACAGCGAAATAATGGGGTAGACTATCCACTGCACAATGTTTTTGGCACTAAATAAACACCACCACCACGTAAATTAAAATCGGGCTGTTGTGGCAACTTAAAGAGCCCAAACAGAATGACATTGATTCAGTGATTGACACATTTGGCAGTGATTTATACTCACGCGCCAAATCCTCATCAAAATGCAATTGACATTTAATTAATATCCCGTGAAACAAATTGTTATTGACATCCTTGAATGTCAAATTCCAAAGCTGTTACAAAAAGCGTCCTCTATCGTGTATGGAACGAACGAAATCCCCAAGAATGATGTTAGCAGATTTGTTATATGGTATTGCGCATGGAAAGTTGTTGTTGTTGAGACCCAGACCGTCCGACCTACCAGAAAGGTGTAAGGTAACCGTTTGGACGGCCGGGAAGTGCCACCCAATTTAGACCGGAACCCAGTGGAGGAGGCATCCACAGGGACTGTACCCTCCTTCCCCTACCACCAACCTCTCGGAAGGACTTACGGACCCACATGTTTAACGTGATCGTACTCCGCATGAATACGGCGGCAGTTGTGGCAGCGTGCAAATCCAGCGCGCAAACCACCGGGCTACCGCGCCCGAAATGTGCCAACAGCACGCGGTGTTCCCAGGTGGTCACCCACCCAAGTACTAACCGCGCCCGCTGCTGCTTGATTACGGTAATCTAACGAGAACCGGTGTTTTCAGCACGGTAGGGCCGTTGGCTCCTGCGTATGGAAAGTGAACATATTTGATGACCACTACTTTTTATTATACTATACCATTTTTTATGTAATTTTTGTCAACAATTTATTTGAATATTTTCATAAAAGACTACAAGTATTGTAAACTGTATTTAATCCACCATCTTGACGTACAGGAAAAGTTTTTCAAAATGCCATAGCGCTTTCGAACAACAGAGTGTCCATCATCAGTAGCAATATGAAGGATTATTATTATATTAGTAGCCAAGACAGTTTACAATACTTATGGTCTTTTCTGTAAATAATAAAATATTTCAGATGTGTTTTACCATACTTCAGAATTTATTTGAAAAACGTGCAATACCTCAAGAACGGATTGTGCTAACTTTCTAAGATTTGCGTTATTTGTTTTCTAAAGAAAAGGTACGTCTGAAAAGATAATTTAGCATTATTGAAAGTCTTCATTTTTTTCAAAAATGCATTCAAAAGTTGTGGGGTCTTTTAAACATTTACAATCACGAGTTTTAAACATTTACAATCGATCACATTTACAATCAATAGGATTACAGTACTTACCGACAGTAATAATCAAACCAAATTACATTTGAAGCGCTCCATTTGTTCGTGAGATAACGCACACACACACACACACACACACACACACACACACACACACGTACATCATCTCAAATAGCGTTCGATTTTTATTCATTTATGTTTGAAACGTAAAAATCCATCGAAAATTTGATTCCATCACAATACTTTCTGCAATCAATATACTATATATATTGCAAAGGTGAAAGGGACACAAACACTATCTCAAATTGAGAAATGCCAATAATTACAGAAGATTTTGTCTGCTTTGTGTTTACTTCAAATACACAGGCATCACTACACGAACATCACTTCTAAAACGTTAGATTTCAGTTCATTGATGCTTAAAACGTGCATTTCCGTCAAAAACTCGCATTCGAATGTTCGACCCTAATACTCTCTCTGTACGTCATGCTATGAGTGTAGGGAAAGTAAAAATATTCTAAATGGACGTTCAAAAT
Organism: Amaurobius ferox; assembly: GCA_951213105.1. Lineage (NCBI taxonomy): Eukaryota > Metazoa > Arthropoda > Arachnida > Araneae > Amaurobiidae > Amaurobius > Amaurobius ferox. The sequence goes on from OX578153.1 coordinate 90,241,145, forward strand.
GAATTATGTTACTACGGAAACCATGCACTTAATGCACACATAATGGACGTCAAAACTGAGTAAATTGTCGTATATCTTACCCGAACTAATGAATGATTGTGATAATAAAAAATCTGATGTGGGCAACACATAACTTTCCTTATATAATGCAATGAATTTACTACTTTTACAGTACAAAAATAGGTTTTTCTTATAGTAGATACTTCTTATAGTAGATGCTTTTCTTATAGTAGATTACTTACTTTCGATCTTTCCAAGATATTGAATTTTCGACGATTAGTCGTCATTTTCATTGATTTAGCGTTATTTTTATCCATTTGGCGAGATTTTCGTTAATTTGGCAACATTAAAAAAGTCGCCAAGTTGGCGACATTCTACCAAATTCGCTACCAAAATCTCGCCAAGCGTTATGGACGGAGAAATAAGTTGTTCTTATAGCAGATAAATGACTATTGGCGTTCAAATACAAAAGTGTTACTCAAAGTATCTTTTCTCATGAATGGAACGAGCTAGATTCACGAGAATGATGTCACCCAATTTATCGCATGATATCACATATGAATAGTGAACATGTGTCTCAACAGTTAATATTTCTTTTTAATTTATGGGATTTTTTGATAAATTTAATTGAAAAATCTGCAATATCTCGAGAACGGTTCATGCTAGTGTTCTAAAGTTTATGTCAATCGTTTTCTAAGGAAAAATTACGTAAGAAATGTCTATTTGTGTAACTTTATTAAAGGTTTTGATTTTTTGATGATTTTTTCAAAATTTCACTAGAAAATTTAGGGGGGTTCTGAACATTCGATTACGTTTAAAAACAATGGACTTCCAGTATTCATAGATTGTGATTTTTGTACCAAATGCCATTCAAATCGCTCCATTCGTTCGTGAGATATCGCCTCCACAGACTCACTGACACACACACACAGACATCACCTCAAAAATGTTCGATTCGTGATCAGGGATGCTTGAAACGTGATCTTCCGTCGAAAACTCGAATTCGAATTTTCGACCCCGTCACAATACTTTCCTTATACATTATGTATATGAGGAAAGTAAAAAATACGATGTAAACCTACGGTCTCATACTAATTTTCTTCATATATACATTCCGTATTGACAGAACTAGTGGTCATTAAATGTGACAACTATAGAGTCACTTCAAATAAAGAGAAATAGCCTATCATTCCAGAAGCTCAATAATGAGAGCTTCTACTGGAGGGGCGCACCTTAGTTCAAATACTGTATGGAGTATGAGTTCTTTATACATTGCTGTAGAGGTACTAAGAACTTTTCTCCACATCATAAACACTTTTGAACTATGTTGTAAAGTGTTGAAAACATCGGATGTAAGCAACAGATGACTTTCCCTACAGACTCAAATTCAATTTATCTTTCTTTCTTTTCTAATGTATTAAATTAAGTTGAAGTGACACAGATACTTGCTTGATATCGTATACAATTTGCAGTTTTAATAGATATTTTTCATTTACTAACTTAATGCATGTTATATCACCAGATCCTCAAAATTCCAAAAAAACGAAATTTCTCGAAAACGGCTCAATATAAAGTAATAGGGCTGATCTTATTCGATTTGTGGTCGGAAATTACGTATAAAACAGGCATTTAATCGGTACATTTAATCCTATTTAGTCTTTTATTTCCGATTTTAACGATTTTTGAGGGCCATTTTGCCAAAAAAAAAAGTGGTTAGTTCTACTTTTCGAATCGTACCAAAATCTAATCAGCACCAGGATATCCCTTAAGTGACTCACCTGCCGGATTTTGTGGCATTTCATTGAATAGATTGTGATGTATAATGAACGCATATATTACACACACAGACGCCACACTAAAAATAATTTTATCGTGTTCTGGAACAGTGGTTGGAAAAATTACTTTATTATTGTAGTGATCTGCAATTACAACTACATTATGACAAATGTAGTTAACTACAATTACAACTACTTTTTTTAAAAGTAGTAACTACAAACTACTTTTAAAATATAATCACTACATAACTACATTTATAAAACGAATTTTGCCTCAGCTTCAATTTTCACAAAAAGTTGAGGATGTGTGTATACCGTAGTAATTTAACATACTTATTCTGAATAATTAAAATTGACTAATCAATTTACCAATCTTTACCAATCTTACCAATAACCCAGTTCTAAAAACAGTATAATAAAATAAAAGTATGAACTTTAAAATCAAACACAACCAAAAATAGGTTTAAAAGCCCTTTAATAAAATCTCCTTTCCTCGACGCACAATAATACACGGCAAAGCGCTTTCAGGCATCGCGATACTCTTCATCATTGGCTTTACCACTGACAGAAACATTACACCTCTTGCAACAGAAACATTACACCTCTTGCAATGTCTGTGTCAGCGATTTCCTCAATCGTTGGCAGAATTTGATATTTGCACGTTGTTCTTCAAACGCCATTTCCATTTTCGACAAACGCGAACAACTACAGTTCACTGACACACATTGTCTGGAAAACTACCTGCTTCTTCCTTTTCACATCTCGCGTCCCATGTGTTTCTACGCCACGGTAAAATAGTTCCCCCTCTTCTGAAATCAGGGTTGGCGATATCAGCACAGTCTCCGAATTTTTCGATCCTACCTTGTATTATAGGGAAAATAAAAATTATGCAGATTGTAGAGAAAGTTGTGTTAATATTTTGAAGACAGTAATCACAGGAATTTATGCCTTTCCAATAGTTTCCTTTTCTCGTGAAACAATGCACGAAACCTTTAATTTTCGTATCTGAAACTCCTGCTCGGAAGTCTTATTTCATTCTAAATCACATTCTCTTCCCCACTCATTTGCTCACCCTGGAAGAACCAGATGTTCGATGTGCCATTCCGAATCGAAATGAAAAGAAAGTCGTTTTCCTTATGTCTTCGATTTCCACTCTCCCCCCCCCCCCTTTCCTGCAACGGAAAAATAAAGAAAGAAAACTGAAATGTACTTCTTAATAAAGTGAGAAAGTTGACGCCTCGAAGAACTAACGTATAACCGCGAAACAGCAGGCAGGCATACAAGGCAGACAGACAGATCACCGAGATCTTCGTGTGAGAAATGGGACGTCATCGTGTTAGTACTGTTGCCGAACACTGACAACAAATAGTCGTGACAGTATACTAATATTTCTTGGGACTGTGATTGATTTGATTGAAGTCTGTGGAGCCAGAATTTTTGTTTTATTATTATTATTTCTATAAAGGAAAAATGTCGTGTCATATATCGAACTCTCACATTTTAATGTTTCAATAGATTAGTACACGTTTTGAGCATCCCTGAATATGAATGAACCATTTTTACTTTCCCTGCAATACATGGTAATGTATAGGGAAAGTATTGGAATCATGCCGAAAATCGCAACTCGAGTTTTCGACGGATCTACACGTTTCGAGACCTCTAGAATACGAAAATCTATTTTTAGCGTGACGTCTGTGTGTGTGTCTGTCTGTCTGTCTGTGCAGATTTTGTATCCACTCTAATTAAAAAACTAATGGAACTGATGAATTATGAAAAAAATAAGAAGAAAATGAATATGAGTCTGTAGGGAAAATCATGTGCTGCCCATATCAGATTATTTTCCATGCACTCACGCTTATTAACTTCACGTTACCTCTCTTTACCTGTATTTTCGTATAATATGTTTAACGGGCTCGTTCTAGACTTATAGAACACGTAGAGAGTTGAAGCTGGCACCCAGTTTCCATCTCGCGGAACATTTTCATCTATCCTATTTTCACGTCTCTACGTCATTTGCGTACGTCATTTTGCACTTTTCATACACTTTCTTTAAGAATCACGCTTCAGTGTCTCCAGATGAAATGTTCACCTGGTTCTTTAACCCATCGATCCATGTATATAGGTTACATCATCACTCTATATAGGTTACATCAATCACGCAAAAAAAAAAAAATAAAGAGTAAAATATAAATTATGAGAAAAAAAAAACAAGTTTTTCGATATCTTCCCCTACACAACAGTGGTGTATGCTAAAGTAAAATATCTGATATGGGCAGCACATGACTTCCTTTGCAGATTCATATTCACATTCTCTTTATTTCTTCAATGATTCATTAAATTGAGTTTAATAGCACAAAATAACACACCCATAATTATTTTAAATGACACTTAATTTGCACTTTTTATTGAATTTTCGTTCTCATTGGGAAAATACATTTACTTTCAAAGGTGCCGTAGCGGAAATGCGAAGAAACTAAAATACCTCGGGAACGGCTAGTCCTAGTGTAATGGGGTTGGTCTTATTCTTTTCATCATTAGAAATTACGTATGAAACAAGCATTTAATCGATATATTTGAGTATATGTAATCTTTTATTTTAGATTTTGACAATTATTGCGGGCCATTTCGCAAACAAAGGCAGGTTATTTTTTTCCAAATTGTACCAAAATCTAATCAGCACCAGGGAAACCCCCCGATAAGCGACTTATCTACCGAATTTTGTGAAAGTCGGTCCATTAGTTTTTCAGCTAGAGTGGATACAGACAATTTTTGCGGGCTATTTCGCAAAAAAAAGCGGGTTCTTTTATCCCGAATCGTACTAAAAACTAATCAGCACCAGGGTTACACCTAAGTGACTTACCTACCAAATGTTATGAAATTCGGTCCATTAGTTTTTAAGTTAGAGTGGATACATACATTGCACAGACAGACAAAGAGACACACACACAGACGTCACGCTAAAAATGTTTTTCGTATTCTAGCGTTCTTGAAACGTGTAGATCCGTCGAAAACTCGAGTTGCGATTTCAACATGATTCCAATACTTTCCCCATACATTACCATGTATTGCAGGGAAAGTAAAAATCTGATGTGGGCAGCACATGACTTTCCCTGCAGACTTATATTAACATTCTCTTTATTTTAACTAAATTTATTTCACTTTTAATTCAATTTTCGTTCTCATTCGGTAACCGGACTTATTTTCAAAGGTGACGTAGAGAAAATAAGGAAAACTAAAATATCTCGAGAACGGCTTGTCCTAGTGTAATGGGGTTGGTCTTATTCTTTTCGTCGTTAAAAATTACGTATTAAATCAGCATTTAATGGATATATTTGAGTATACCCAGTTCTTTAGTTTAGATTTGGATGATTTTTGCGGGCCATTTTGCAAAAAAAAGCAGGTCATTTTTTTCCGAATCGTACCAAAATCTAATCAGCACCAAGGTAACCCACAAGTGACTCACCTACCGAATTTTGTGAAATTCGGTCCATCAGTTTTTCAGTTAGAGTGGATACAAGTTTTTGCGAGCCATTTCGCAAAAAAAGGCGGATTCTTTTATTCCGAATCGTACCCAAAACTAATCAGCACCAGACTCGCTCACAAGTAACTTACCTACCAAATTTTGTGAAATTCGGTCCATTAGTTTTTTAGTTAGAATGGATACAAAATCTGCACAGACAGACAGACAGACACACAGACACACACACAGACGTCACGCTAAAAATAGTTTTTTCGTATTCTAGAGGTCTCGAAACGTGTAGATCCGTCGAAAACTCGAGTTGTGATTTTCGGCATGATTCCAATACTTTTCCTATACATTACCATGTATTGCAGGGAAAGTAAAAATATTAAAATGGATTACATTTACAATGGTCTAATAAAACATTTTATAGACATTTATGTTGAAAAATGGCTGGCATAATTTGCAGGAATGCTGGATATTTGAGAATTTTAGCTAATCGGAGCCATTATAAAATCGCAAGTTGCCAAGTGAAAATTCAAATTATTGAAAACTACAAATCCAATTTTAAATTAAGAAAGTGTTTATTTTATGTTTTTTTTTTTTTTTTTCAATAAAAAATGATCTCATTACAATAAATATAAGTAACAAAAAATAAAGAATCAAGTTTAAAATGTTCTTAAAAAACACTTTATAGATGTTTGTGTTAAAAAATGAATGGCATAATTTGCAGGAATGCTGGATATTTGAGAATTTTAGATAATCGGAGCCATTATAAAATCGCAAGTTACCAAATGAAAATTCAAATTATTTAAAACTAAAAAAATTCCAATGTAAATTTAAGATGTAAAGCTAAAATACAATGTAAACTTAAGAAAGTAATTATTCTATGTTAATTTTGCAATAAAAAAATGGTTTCATTTCAACAACTATAAATAACAAAAGATAAAGAATTAAATTTCAATTCCGTAGGAAATGTTCTGCACTGTACACATCAAAATTACTGTTTCTTATTTATACATACAACAATTTTTATACAATTATATGCGGTTGGCTATCTGCAGAATATTTAAGTAATACAATTTGGCATATTTATTCTGGCAGACATAACAAACAGACATCGCGCTATAAAAGATGAATTGTAAAATAGACAACTGAAAACGTGTTAATTAAGTTAGTGGATATGTACATTGCATAGATAGATACGCAGATGTCACCCTAAAAATAGTTTCTTTGTATTCTAAAATGTATACATCATGAAAACATTTTATTATTCATTTATATTACTTTCCTTATATACATAATGTATAAGGAAAGTATTCTGACGAGTTCGAAAATTCGAATTCGAGTTTTCGACGGGAGAGCACGTTGCAAGCATCCCTGATCACGAATCGAACATTTTTGAAGTGATATCTCTCTGTGTGTGTGTGTGTGTGTGTGTGTCAGTGAGTCTCTGGAGACTATATCTCACGAACCAATGGAACGATTCGAATTAAATTTGGTACTAAAATCGGAATCCATGAATACTGGAAGCCTATTGTTTTAAAATGTAATCGAATGTTCAAACCCCCCCCCCTAAATTTTCGAGTGAAATTTTGAAAAAATCATCAAAAAATCAAAACCTTTAATAAAGTTGCGCAAATAGACATTTCTTATGTAATTTTTCTTTAGAAAACGATTGACATAAACTTTAGAACGCTAGCATGAACCGTTCTCGAGATATTTCACATTTTTCAAATAAATTTATCCAAAAATCCCATCAATTAAAAAAAATATTAACTGTTAAGAAACGTGTTCACTTTTCATATGTAATATTATGCGATAAATTGGGTGACATCATTCTCGTGGATCTAACTCGTTCCATTCACGAGAAAAGATACTTAGTAATACTTTTGTATTTGAACGCCAATAGTCATTTATCCGCTGTAAGAGTAACTTATTTCTCCGTCCATAACGCTTGGCGAGATTTTGGCAACGAATTTAGCGAAATATCGCCAACTCGGTGACATTTTTAAATGTTGCCAAATTAACGAAAATCTCGCCAAATGGATAAAAATGACGCTAAATCAATGAAAATGACGACTAATTGAAGAAAATTCAATATCTTGGAAAGAATATGAGTATCTATTATAAGAATAACAGTTTTTTAACTGTAAAAGTAGTAAATTCATTGCACTATATAAGGAAAGTCATGTGCTGCCCTCATCAGATTTTTTTAGAATGCATACTTCGTGTAAGAATATTGTATTCGTAAGAAAATTACTATTCACATTTGTATTCTTGAATGCATACATCGTATAAGAATATTGTATTAGTGTATTACTATTCACATATGCATTCTAGAATATATACATAGTGTAAAAATATTGTATTCGTGTAAGAGTATTATTATTCACATTTGTATTCTAGAGCACATACATCGTGTAAAAATATAGTATTAGTGTAAGAATATTACTATTCACATTTATATTCTAGAATACATATATCGTGTAAAACATTGTATTCGTGTAAAAATATTACTATTAACATTTGTATTCTAGAATACATACATCGTGTAAGAATATTGTATTTGTGTAAGAATATTACTATTCACATTTGTATTCTAGAATACATATATTGTGTAAGAATATTGTATTTGTGTAAGAATATTACTTTCTCATTTTTTATTCTACAATACATATATCATGTAAAAACATTGTATTCGTCTAAGAATGTTATTAGTATTCACATTTGTATTCTGTAATACATGCATCATACAAAAATATCGTATTCATGTAAGAATATTATTATTCACGTTTGTATTCTAGAATGCATACACATGTGTCTAGAATAAATACATAGAAACCTTGAATTCGAATTCTTTACTTCACTGCAATTGTTTCCCTATACACATACTAAATACTTTTAAGGAAAGTAATTAGAAAAACTCTTTTCAAAAGGAATGTAGAATAATAGGCATGTCATTTTGTGCTCTAGTTTTTAATTATCGCTAAGGAAAAGAAATAATTGAATGTAGAGAATTATCTCGGGAACCTTTGCTAGCCTCATCTTTGGAATAACGACAGGTCATGCGTACCTCAATCAGTCCCCGCAGGTCACCGTCAAAATCGGAAGCCAAATGATTGCAAGCTTCAAAATGACTTGTCATTTTTTGATATCTCGACTGAGTAAAATAACTCATGTTCTGCACTGGTGTCATTCGTATCATCCAAAACACTGCTATTCCAGGGCGTTTGAAGTAAACATGAAGTAGCTGAAATCATTTGCAATTGCTGATGGTATTTTTCAATTTCAGATGACTTTTACTTCCGCAATATACATAGTATAATAGTTAGGCAATGCATTGTAATTTAGTCAAATTTTCGAGCTTTTGACAGATTTACATGTTTTAAGCATTTTTTTTTAAGGGATGTCTGTTCGTTTGTACTTGTTGTGCGTATGTGTATGTACGTCAGCATGTGTTTGTGTGAGTCTATGGAGACGGCGTCTCAAGAACTAAGTAAGCTAATCGAATGAAATTTGGTTCAGTTATCATAATTTGTGAATATTGGAGTATTTATTGCAATGCGATAGAATATTCAGAAGCACCATTTACATGCAAGCACACACACACATAAACACCATCACCATATCATCAAGCTTTTGAATGATCTAAAACAAAAATCGTAAAATAAAATTAGGAGAGACAATCATTTTAAATAAACAATCATGTGTGCATCATCTGTCATGAGAAAGCGAATGGAACCCATTTAGAAAAGCTCTCGAGATATCACACTGTTTTCGAATAAATTTTTCAAAAAATTGCATAAAAATATGAAGTCACAAAGAAGTATTAAACATCGCCAAATAACTTAGTTTTTCATATGCAATTTTATACAACAAGCCCCCCCCCCCCCCATAAGCATCATTCTCATGGATTCAGTCTTATGGAACCCGTACGTTAAGTTTCAGTAAAAAAGACGCATTTTCTAATAATGAAAACTCTTTGCAACTCTATACCCCATTGCTAAAAAAATTTGTTATTTTCAATTTTTTTTTTAACGTTTTCCACTTTTTCTTTTCTAAAATTTTGCATTTATATTTTAGAATCCATCCCACCGAATGCAAGCGGAGGAACGACTATCATATGTGCTTGGTGCTTGAAAATGGGACTAAAGCTTTTCACACTGAAAACAGCTTCTGGTGAAACAAAGGAGTTCTGCAGTGAGCCGTGCTTCAACCAGTGTCGAAGGGCAGCCTTCAAGAAGAACCGCGTGTGCAATTGGTGCAGACACGTTCGCCATACTGTCAACTATGTTGACTTTCAAGATGGCGATGACCAGCTTCAGTTCTGCAGCGACAAGTGCCTTAATCAGTACAAGATGCAGATCTTCTGCAAAGAGACTCAAGCGTACCTTCAGATGAATCCGCACCTCCAAGAGGAATCGAGCAAAAATGCAGCGAGTTCTAAATTGATTACTCCTGATTTGTGGATGAGGGATTGCAACGAATCGACCAATGGTGAAATGAATCACAGCGGCGATGAGGGGCGATCCAACGACAAAGATGAACTGGAGGATCTGTCCTTGACATCGAAGTCTGAACACAGCGTTTCGAATCAGGTTTATGTTCAGGAACGCGATGCTCTTAAAAATGTATCGCTGTCCACCAAAGACAATGTTCCAGAAAGGTGCAATACTTTGAGTTCATACTTAAGTGATGACAAAGATAAAAGTGAAAGAAAAAAAAGGCATCATGACTTAAGAGAAAATTCTCGCAAACGTCAACGGATATCTTCTCTCAGATGCAAAGCAAGTCATCACCCAGAAGCCCCACCTGCGCATTTGTCGTCATCTCATTCATCTCTAAATTTCCAAAGTTCTGTATTCCCGCCGTCTACATCTTTCCCTCTTCCATTAAGGTCTAAATCTCCAGTTCTTATAAATCCTCCAGTTGCGCACTCAAAATCATTCAATCCTCATCCTGGAATTGCAAGTTCTGTACATCATCCAGGTTTGCCTCCTCCTCCTCCTCTACTGAATAATGACTTCTTCCATTCGTCTTTCAATCACCCGATGTTTCCGTCTCAACAGCAGCATCTTGATGCTGTCTTAAGGATGCAAGCTGGTTTTGCTCCAAATTCCCCTTACAATCCCAATTTTCTGCATGAATCTATGCTGCCTTTCTTGAGAAGTCCAACTCAACCTAATCCCAGTGCTATACCTCAACCGAAGACGATGATGTTGCCGTATCCAATATTCGTGCCCCTCCCTGTTCCTATACCTATACCCCTTCCTCTAACTAGTTTTCTGCCAAAAGAAAAACCATTAGAAAAATCTTCCAAAGACACTGAAGATGACAAGCAAGAACTGGACAGTAAGAACACCAGCAAAACTGATAGTGAACTCACAAAAAATTCCAAAAGTAAAACAGAGGATGAAGCACAAAATGCGAATAGCAGTAGAAATCGAGTAGATGCAACAAACAGTGATAGTGGTGAACACAAATTAATGAGAAAGACTAAGAAAAGATAGAGAATAAAAAATTACATTTTTATTTGATAACAGCTTCTTTATATTTATTATCATGTATATATAATGTATATTCATAAATGTATTCTCCGTGATTGAAAAGTGAGCAAAAAGAACAAAATTCTTTCATTATATGTTGCTGTTGTTTATTTTGAATATCCGTATATGCACTGTACTGACTGGGTGAAAGGATAATGTATCAAAACTATTGAGCACTTCTACTATATCTAGAATATTTCTTTTTTATATCATTCAATCCGTATCCGCTTTGATACCAAAAGAAAAATCTAAAATTTCAAAAATTCAATGACGGTGCAAAAGAATATTTAAAAAAAATCTCCAAGCCACTTTGTTTAATTATCAAGCACCTCTAATCGCCGATAATTAACAAGCACCTCGAATCGCCGACAGAAACATTGCGCCTGCCAGCAGGCGCAATGTTTCTGTCGGCGATTTCCCCAAACGCTGGCGGAATTTGATATTCGCAAGTTGTTCTTCAAACGCCATTTCCGTTTTCGAGGCACGCGAACGACTACAGTTCACTGACAAGCATTGTCTGGAAAAACACCTGCTTTTTCCTTTGCACATCTCGCGCGTGCCTCTCCGCCAAGGTAAAAAGTTCCCCTCTCCTCCAATCAGGGTTAGAGATATCAGCACAGTCTCCGAACTTTTTGATCCTACCTTGTATAAGTGTTATTATAAGTCATTATATAAGCGTTTTAAATCATCCGAAACAGAGGGCAATCTAGCCTTTACAAATTGTAAGTTTCTCAAAAATATTAGCACTAATTAGTTTCATCAATGATTAATTTCATCAAGTCAATTAGCAGCAATTAAGATCGTCCATTAAGGTCGACAGCTGACATTAGAGGAGGATCAATAGGGAGAGCTCTAATTAGAAAACTCACTTATTCTTTTGGCACACTCTGTGCTTTGTGAAGATCAGCCTTGCAACCCTTGTTGACGCCACTAAGTAGGCGAATGTACATTTTTCCTCATCGATTTATCTTTGTCATGTATCTCTGTCGTTTTGTCTTTGTTTTGGTCATTTCTAGGTACACATCCCAAAGCAAGTGAAATACGGAAGTCAGCAAGTGAAATACGGAAAAGATTCTTGTTGTCCATTTTGGGAGGGGGTGATACCATACCTTGACCCCAACCCCCAACCTCTGGTTGATCTGCCACTAGGGCGCCCATTGCCTTTGATCCAGAACATTCGACCTGCTCGAAAGTCTAAGGTATCTGTTTTGACAGCCGGGAAGTGCCACTCAATTTAGACCAGAACCTAGTGGAGCGGCATCCAAAGGAACCGTACCCCCCTTCTCCTTCCACCAACCTCTCGGAAGGACTTGCGGACCCACATATTTAACGTGCCCGCACTCCGCACTCATTGGCTTGCCCCAAACACTGGTGGCTAATTGGTTGCTGTTGGCTTTACTATTCTCAAATGCTCGAGAGCAGGGCCGGGCGAATTGACCCTTGTGCTAGCAATAAATTTGGTTATAAAGTTAATTTTCGGTGAAATTTTATAATTTCACTTTTCCAGACTGGCTGTCGCCACAGTTTGTATTCTGTTAATCCCCTCCACAGAGTATCAGAGTTCGAAATATAAAGTCACACCCTACGTAAAAGATTGTGAGAGCATACACTTTTAGAGAGACAAGCACTTTAGTTTTAAAAGTAATGGAGGTTTTTGATGCATTTAAAATATTTCTCAACAGATGGCGCCATATATTCTGCAAATATAATAATTGAAATGCAATTTTGTATCGGACAGTCGTGGTCTAAATCTGGACGACGAAGAACGACTATATTCTTTATAGTTTAGATATGAAGTATTTGTGATTCCTTAAAAGAAATTGACATTTTCTTTCTTAAATATAAATTTTAAGATAATTGAAAATGAATTGCATGTAATTTTAGGAGCTACATAAAATATCCCTATTTAGTTATTTTTACATAAGACGAATTTGCCATGAGACAGTACAATTTGAAAACACTACTGTGGCAATATGGGGAGGAAGGTACAATAGATTTTGGAATGTTTGATACATATCAAAATTCATGTATTTTCTAATTTATTTATAAATTACCTCAGAGCATTGTTTGCAAACAAACACAAAATTACAATTCGTGTATGTATCTGGGTATAACCATATGAGCCTATTAACAATAAAATAAAGTTGAGTGCTTAAGCTCTTCAAATGAAGATAATGGTGTGTTTTCGCCAAACAGTTAACTCTTTGAATTTTCACATTTCTTTGTATGTTTTATGTGAAACATCTTAGAGCGCGGAGTAAGGAGGAAATCTTGAAATGAATGTGACAGGACAAAACGTATGTAATAGAAATAACATCAGATTGTTGAGGATGCGTAACAGAATATTTTTTTTGTATAATTTGAAGGTCTGGTTCGCCTGACCTTGGCGATGAATGTGGCGAAATATCGTCAGCTCGGCTACTTTTGGAAAATTTTGGAAACATCTCGAATTTTATAGATTGGATATTAACTTCCCGAGTTACGTGTTCTTTCAAGAACTTTTCTCTCAGTAGGTGTGGTGTATAAGTTTACCATCGTTCAGTTGATTTGTTGACGTGCATACGAGTCAAAGTATCTGCCGAACCCAATGTACTATAATTTTTCTTCTGGTTATATCTCCTTAAGCTTTATTTTAAAATTAAATATATAAAATACTTTTTATGTTACCCGTTTTTAGTAAAATGCACTAAAAATTACAAAAATAATTTTTAGCTCTCACGACATTCTTGTTTATATGCGACTAAAAATAAAATCGTAGGGGGGGGGAGGCATAAAAAATAGTATTTGGACATAAACAGAACTTTAGGAACAATAAAAGTGATAATGTAGAAATGACATATATATAGTGTGATTACATTTAATTCATTTAAATTTCTCTTTGACAATTTTGATTTTAAAATCATTCATTCCTTCTATTGTTTCTTAAAATTCTGTTAATATCCAAATACAATTGTTTATGCCCCCCCCCTCATAATATTATTTTTAATCAGCGGAGCTGCATGATAGACTCATTTTTAACTATCTTACAACAACAGGATTTCTGCGAGCTATTAAGGACATGATCTGGTGTTGGGACGGTCAGTATGGTGGGGAACTCAAATTTGATGAAATATTTTATTGTCACCACAAATACGTACGTATATAAAATTTAAAAAAAATCAGCTCTGTAAAAGTAGGTCAACCAAACAGAAAAATCAACCAAAATAAAATCCTGCTGCAATAGTGGCAGAAAAATTTAAATGTTTAAATGTTAGATTTGCAACGTCCGTACATCAACGTGCTATGCGTTACTATGCGCGCTATAAGTCAGTATTTTTATAACTTTCGCCAATCACACACTCGCTGTATGGAGTTGAAAACGTCGCATCCAAACGTTGATAATTTCGTTGTTTGGTGTCCAATTCCGATAAAATAAATTACATTCTGTTAATCTTTCAAAACTGTATAATTAAAAAAAGTAATAATAATAAAAATTCAATATACCAAAAAGTATCAAAATTTTCCCTAGATACCGTGTACCATCCTCACACGCAACACACATCAACCTTTTCTCATTCAAAATATGGGAAATGGTGTTTCACATCAATCTATATAAAGAGTAACAATGTCACTCACTACTTTTTTTTTCCATGCAGAATTAAATTGAATATTATTGCTAAAAATCAAACATGTGCGTGTGTGGTATTTAATTGCTTTATTTTTAATTAAAAGTAATTAAAAATAATATATTAAATTTAAATTAAAATTAATTAAGAGTGTGGCCCCACTCAACTTTCTCATAGCAGAATATAATTTTAGGTCGCTTGCGAATTATTATTATTATTATTATTATTATTGGCAAATTTTAAAAGAAATAATTCGAAATGTCTGTATTGTTGTTCCAAATGATAACAATTATAGCATGTTACCCTTCATTTCATTTTGAAGGGTTTGTTGAAAACGTCTTTCGATTAACACCAAGTTTGGTAATGTTCCCCCTGGGGGTAACTTGATACTCCCCCCACCCCCGAGGGGAACTAAAAACGTCACGAACACAAAACTGGTATCGCAGCTATTTTTTACTACGATTATTGAAATTATTTAGTTTCGTAATTATTGAGCTATAAATTACCCCTTTCATGCATGATTATATCAAATTTTATCCCATGCTGCCATGTTAAGAAAATATAAAATGTCGATGCTTTTGCTCGAATTCAAAAAAAATCTATCCAGTCCTAAATTTTTCATTAAAGAAAAGAAAAAAATATAAAGTTTTGTGAAATTCCATTCATATTTGTGGCAGCTGTCGTGTACACAAGAAATCAACCACAGACAGACGGACATTGCTCCAAAATATTCTCCAAAAATAGGACATTACTCCAAAAATGTACTCCAAATATAGGACATTACTCCAAAAAAACTCCAACGTATTCGGGAGGTCTAAAACATAAATCGGCATCAAAATATCGAAATCGAATATTATTGTGAAAACAATCCTTTCGCAATATTACTTAGGAGAAACTAAATATATCAAGCCATCCTACATGTATCAAGTACATGTATCAAGTGTCCCTACTGTTGGAAAGGTATGATACGATCATTATATTGAATCAGAAATTACAATTGAATGCTGCTGCACACAACTACAAACACTAAACATATCAGATACAATATTTCAACCATGGAGGTAAAAAGAAGGAGATGAAACTCCTACGGATGAAACGCTTGGAAATGCCATAATACTTTGAGAATTATATCTAGGTGTCGCTAATGTTTGTAAAGTAGCTGTTATTGTTAGTTGACACAGCAGAATGGCGTAGTATATATTATATATATTTCTGATTATTTTTAAATTAAGGGTTCCCTAATGATGAGTACAATTAACCAGTATTTATTCAGGCTAAATCCCAAAGACCGGTACGGTTGTTTTTTTCTATCGCGCCAAATCGGCGATAAGCGGAGGGCTATGTTGCGACCTTGGTAACTCTTTAACTCATCGTACATCGTAACCATGGTAACCTTGCGAGTTGATAACTCTGGCAACTGTCTTAATTTGTGTTATTTTATGCTCATTATGAATTGTTGTACTGATCTTTTAAAATTAGATGTTTGGGAACAAGATTTAAATAAAAGTATTGGTAAATTTTCTTTGATTTCATTTGAGTGTAGTAAATGGCTGTGAAGAGTTAAAGATGTAGTATTGTTCTTTTTGATCGTTTGGTTGATAGTGGTAAATTAATGTGATTAAATGGTGTGTGAATCAGGGGTTGATTGCAAGTGAGTAATGCGATTGTGTGAGAGGAATGATAGTACGGAAGAGTTTGATGATTATCCGTGGGCTTGCCGTGTTTTTGGAGCGAATGCGCATTACGTATAAGGAATCGTACGTGGTTTATTCTAGATTGAGTTTGATTGAGATTTTGAAGCGCGGAAGTAACATGAAAATCACTTTATGAGCTATGGAACACTTTTTGCACAGATAGATAATTGCTATGTGCGATCTCTGTCAGCCAGGGGAACAGGATACTGTGATGTTTGTTTAGCTGGCGACCGTATCGAGGTTAGCCCACAAAGCGGTCATAGATCCATGTTCTAATTACTACATTACTCTATAAGCCACAGAACACCCGTTGCACAAGCAGCTGTTGCTACGTGCGATCTTCGACAGCCAGCGGGACCGGATTCTGCGATGTTTTTTAGCAGACGAGCGTAGCGAGGTTAGCTCGCGATGCGGTCGTAGATCCATGTTCAAATTGCTACATCACTCTATGAGCCACAGAACACCCGTTGCACAAGCAGCTGTTGCTACGTGCGACCTCCGACAGCCAGCGGGACCGGATTCTGTGATTGTTTTTTAGCGGGCGAGGTTAGCTCGCGAAGCGGGCGTAGATCCATGTTCTAATTGCTACATCACTCTATGAGCCACAGAACACCCGTTGCACAAGCAGCTGTTGCTACGTGCGACCTCCGACAGCCAGCGGGACCGGATTCTGTGATGTTTTTTTAGCGGGCGAGCGTAGCGAGGTTAGCTCGCGAAGCGGGCGTAGATCCATGTTCTAATTGCTACATCACTCTATGAGCCGCAGAACACCCGTTGCACAAGCAGCTGTTGCTACGTGCGACCTCCGACAGCCAGCGGGACCGGATTCTGTGATGTTTTTTTGGCGGGCGAGCGTAGCGAGGTTAGCTCGCGATGCGGGCGTAGATCCATGTTCTAATTGCTACATCACTCTATGAGCCACAGAACACCCGTTGCACAAGCAGCTGTTGCTACGTGCGACCTCCGACAGCCAGCGGGACCTTATTCTGTGATGTTTTTTTAGCGGTCGAGCGTAGCGAGGTTAGCTCGCGAAGCGGGCGTAGATCCATGTTCTAATTGCTACATCACTCTATGAGTCACAAGAACACCTGTTGCACAAACAGCTGCTGTTACGTGCGACCTCCGACAAATACATTGAATTACGATATATACATACGTATATATATATATATACATACGTATGTATATACATATACATTACTTCAGAAACTTACATTCGTTTAACCTCTAATTTTTGTAGGATATATCTAAATTTATCTTCTTTGATGGATATTTTTAATTAACCGGAAAATAAAATATTAACTTTCATTAAAATATATACACGAGTTTTTTTTGCGAAAAATCGTTACATATCTTCCCCTCACTCGCATATACATTGCAGAATTTGCTAGTAAATGATCTTTAGAACGTTACTTAGAGACTATGATAAAAGTGATTAGTAGTGTATATTCACTTAAAATGCACTATAGCAAATGAAATCTTTAAATATATATTGCTATTAATGTATTCTAAATAACTAATGTTCATTACAAATATAAAATCGATGTTTAATGGGATTAATTTCAATTTTTATTTGGCATCATCGTCAGTTTACCGTTACGAGCTATGATAAAAATAATGTCCCTTTGCACTTACGTTTCTGCGCATTTTACTACGCAGCTTGTTTATTTACATTCGTGCTCACATAATCATGGTAACCTTGCGACTTGGTTGGATACTATGGCAACTGTCTCAACATCGGGCGCCAGAAAAGTCGCCAAATTCAAGACCGTACCGGTCTTTGGGATAATGTTTATTCATAATTGTACGATAGAGTACAGAATATAAGGAGAAAAAAATAAATTGAAAGGTAAAATAATTTTGAATACGTAGGAATATTCTTTATTGTTTTAGTTCTACTTTACATTGCGCTAATAATTTATGCTTTCAAAATTTACAGATTAAATAAATGTTTCAGGCCTTTCGCCATAGAAATGTATGCAATACAGGGCTTCTTATTTTATCCCAACGCCACCTGCTTTATTGTCTCAAACGATATTAGCGTTTTCTTAATATAAAGTTTTATCTCCTACTTCCATGATTTCAACAACATATTTTTCTTATTATCATTAATATTGTTTGTGGTAGAAATTTGAAAGCAGCTTGTTTTAATGTGGCGTTAATTAATGATATATATGCGGCTTTGTATAGTAATATTTGTACAATGCCTGTTTCAGTAAAAACAAACCCACCAGTGTATATAGGCCGGTTTTAACCTGCAACTAAAGTAAATATCTATATATATATAAAGAAAAAAAGTATGTATATATGTATGTATGTATGTATGTATGTATGTATGATCCAACATCACGGGAGAACGGTTGAACCGAATTTGATTAAATTTGGTGGATATCCTTGAAATAACCCCACTTAAAATTTAATCCATGTTTTGAGTTTTTAGCACCAGGGAATGTTGCGGTATTAATGAAAAACGAAACTTTCGTTTGTCTCATCATCACTGGAGAACAGCTGCACCGAATTTAATGAAGTTTTGTGTATAGCTTTGAAATAGCCTCATAAATCTAGTAAAAGTTTCGAGTTTCTAAGACCAGAGGATGTCGTGATATTAATTGAAAACGAAATTTTTTCCTAGGAGTTCTACTCTATAACTCCATGATTCCCACCGAAAAAGGCTAGAAATCGTTGGTTTAAAACGTAAAAGTCAATTAAATCGCCGAGTTTTGTGGGAGTTTATTGAACGTATTAGTCACTTTTGAAAATCGCAGGTTTGAAATATGAATTTAAATGGAAACTCTATCACCATGGTTTATTTTTCACAGGCTTACTCAACAAATTTTATTAATTTGAATAATAAATAAATGAATATAAAAATATCCATATATATATATATATATATATATATATAAGAAGAAAAGTATGTATATATGATCCAATGGATCTGGCCAATCAGATCCATTTTTTTTTTTTTTTACATAATGCAATGAATTTGCTTCTTTCACGGTGAAAAAACAACGTTTAAGATTCACGGCCCTATATGTTCGGGTGTAATGTTTATCAGAGTTTTGCATCGTAAATCCCGAGCAACGCGAGTAATCGCTGCTAGTTATACATAAATAAAAATTAATAACTCTGAAATGATGAGACAAAGTTTTTCTCAAATTAAAATTTTATTACAATTATCATTATATACTATTGATATACTTATTATTTAAATTTCATTAATATTTGACATTTTATACTTCATCAATTCTAACAAACCATCATCGTCTAACAAAGTTTTTTTTTTTGAGCCGGTTTTTAGAGTGTAATAATACAGGATGCAATTTTGCTCGACTTTAGAATCAAATCCTCATTTATGACTAAAAATAGTTATCTTGATTCTTGGTTACGCTTGTATGCAGGCATTAAGTCCCCTGGACCGCCATGGTCGTCATACTAACTTTTCATGGCTCAGGCCTCGATTTGACATTTATTTATCTTGTTACCATAGCACTTATTAAAAACCTACCACCTATATATCCTGTATATCACATTATTATTATTAGTAGTAGTAGTAGTAGTAGTAGTAGTTGGTTCAACCTCATCTATAATAATTAGTTATATATGGTTTCTAAGAAAGTCCTTTGGCACACCATAAACTTGGCAAAGAAAGGTTAGGTGTACACGTTAGGTCGATACAGGGTTATTAAAAAAAGTTGAGCCAAACTTTACGAGGTGGTAATACACACCAAATCAAGCATTTTTCGTCATAGTTAACCGGATCGGAAATGAAACGAAAAGGCGCCAGTGGGCACTTAATGGTGAAACCAAGGAGGTGGGGCAAAAACACAAGAATGACTTAGAAGTTATAGAATGACATTTAATAAACAATAATTACAGTAATGGCTAAAAAGAGCAACCGCCAACCTGAATCCACGTCTCACAGCGCCGATGGAGGAATTGGCAAACTCTCTCGAATAGACTAGGCATGTCGTGTACTTCGGCAGCAGCGGCCGAAATTCTGGCGACGAGTTCCTCTTCAGATTTAAGGGAAGTGTCATAGACGAAACTCTTGAAATATCCCCACAAAAAAAAAAGTCAAGATGCGACAGATCGGCGATCGTAGAGGCCAAGCTATGGGACCGCCTCGCCCAATCTATCGCCCTGTAACGCCTTTACGTTTCATTTCCGACCCGGTAAACTACAACGAAAAATGCTTGGTTCGGTGTGTACTACCACCTCGTAAAGTTTGGCTTATCTTTTTTTAATCACCCTGTATATAGTAGAGTGTACATGTCCAATCAAAAACCTGAAGCAGATGGAAAGTCAAAATTGATATGTTATTGTCTTTCATACATTTAATTTACATACATTTTCCATACATTTAATTTACATACAAATGATAAAAAGCGGGTGTGGGGGGGGGGGGTCTTTAAAAATATGTTTGCTTTTTTATTTTAGTTTTACATTTTGTTTATTAAATTCCAATAGCATTTTGATGTGGATTTTATTCGTAAATTTTAATGAGTGATTTTGTTTTGACCAAAAATTTTACCAAAAACACCAAATTTAAATTTGCATGATGTTAATTGAATGCCGTCGGTAACATAGTGGTATGAAGAAAACATATGATGCGTAGAAATATAGAAAAACATAAGTTGAATTCTGATTATGAATGTTAGAAATAGATTCAAACTCAAACCATGTGTTTAATGCAACAAAAATTCTCAATTTTTTCCTGACTCGTTTTTCGTATGTTAGATGTGCGCGAAATATTGATTAATTTAAACACGTTGAAATAGTTTTGTATAACGTCACCAAAAAAACGTCCAAATTCAATTTATTCAAAACAAAAACTCTGATATGTGCAGCAGAGAACTTTTCTACATAGTGCAATAAATATACTTTCACTTTTATCACAGTGAAATATTGGTATATAATATCCACAGAAAATGTTTTGGACCTTGAATTACAATTAACATCACGTAATTGAAATATGGGCGCTTTGGTACAAATTACTATATAAAAAAAAATCTTCTCTCGTGAATGGAACGAATTAGAATGACAAGAATGGTGTTGAAAAATATTGCATACGGAAAGTGAACATACTTGACGATACTTACTACCTTTTAATTGTTTTTTTTTATGAATTTAATTATAAAGAATGCAATATCTCGAGATATGCTCCCACTAACGTTCAAAAATGAATTTATTTAAAGTCATTTAATATTCACATTCAAGACATTTGGAAAGTGACATTGTCTCATTCGTTTGCTAATGAAAAATTGAGTATAAAATGATTATTTATTTAACACCATTCAAAGTTTTGATTTTTAAAAAAATTATTCAAAATTTGAGCAGTATCTCGAGAGTGGTTTATGCTAGCGTTCTAAAATTTGTGTCATCCGCTTTCTAATGAAAAATTATGTCCGAAATGATTATTTTCCGATCATTTATGAAAGTGCTGACTTTAAAAAATAAAAATTCATTCGAAAATTGAGGTGCTTTCGAACATTTTATTGCGTTTAAGGGGACGGTGGACGTTGAAATGAACAAAAATCGACTAAAAAAATTTTTTTTTATATATAACATTACACATTTAACCTTTTGCTTACGGGTGGGACAGCATTCATCCCAAACGAAGAACCTCCCCATAAGACAAGTATTTGACTTATCCTATCACAAACAGTTCGACCCCCCTTTGCAGATATTGGCGTCCATGGAAATCGCCGGCAGAAACATTCCACTTGCTGGCAGGTGCAATGCTTCTGACGGCGATTTTGATTTCTTTATACTTTTCATTGTTCGGTAAAATCTTGTAAAAATAAACCATGGAGATATATTTCCCATTTAAATTCTTGTTTCAAACAATTCATGTTTTCAGAAAGTGACTAATTAGTGCAAAAAATCTTCCACTAAACTCAGAGATAAAGTTTTAATTCATTTGCAAACGATTTTCAGCCTTTTAGTTTGGATAAACCACGGAGTTAGAGAGTAGAACTCCTAGGGAAAAGTTTCATTTTTCATTAATATCTCGACAACCCCTGGGCTTAGAAAATAGAAATTTGGACTAAAGTTATGAGGATGGGGGGGGGGGGGGGGGGGGGGCTATTTCAAGGTTATTCACAAAATTTCATTAAATTCGGTTCAGTCGTTCTCCCGTGATGATTGGACAAACAGACAGACAGACGACAGATAGACAGATTTTCAATTTTATTTATATGGATTCCGACGAAGGTGTTCACTAGGAATCTCTACTTCTGGTTCTTTTACATTTTCTGATCAAAAATTTTCATATTTTTTTTTATATCTATAATAGGCATCTATTTTACATTACATCTATTATATCTCTTCATTATATCTATATTACATCTATTTTTTATAATAGGCTATAGATAGAACTTTTAAGATAAATGATATGAATTCAGCGGGATGCACTGAGAATTTAAACTTACGGTTCAAATATTTTTTTTTTCAGAATCGTTTAAAGTTATAGTTTAGATGATTTCTTATATGGATTCAGCATTAATGTCTAGTGAAAGTAGAGGTTTCGCTACAGATTTCCACTTCCGGTTTTAGAAAAGTCAGTTACAATTAAAAATATGCATTTTCTGTGCAACATCTATTTCGTAGGATTGGCTATGTACAGAGCCTAAATGACGACTGGTGTACGTTCATTCAGTATCGAATTCCAGGAAGTTTGGGTTGAACTAGTAAACAACAAAAATTCATAACTATTTATTTCCATCATATCATTTTTACTTTCCTTATATACATAATGTATAAGGAAAATATTGTGACGGGGTCGAAAATTCGAATTCGAGTTTTCGACGGGAGAGCACGTTTCAAGCATCCCTGATCACGAATCAAACATTTTTGAAGTGATGTCTGTGTGTGTGTGTGTGTGTGTGTGTGTGTGTGTGTGTGTGTGTGTGTGTGTGTGTGTGTGTGTCAGTGGGTCTGTGGAGACGATAACTGACAAACGAATGGACCGATTCGAACCAAATTGGGTACAAAAATCACAATCTGTAAACACTGGAAGCCTATTGTTTTTATACGCAATCGAATGTTCAGAACCCCCCTAAATTTTCGAATGAAATTTTGAAAAAATCGTCAAAAAATCAAAGCAATATTAAAGTTACGCAAATAGACATTTCTTACGTAATTTTTCAATAGAAAAGATTGACATAAATTTTAGAACGCTAACATGAACCGTTCTCGAGATATTGCACATTTTTCAAAAAAATTATCATAAAGTCATATAAAATAGAAAAAAAATATTTCCTATTGAGAAACATGCTCACTTTTCATATATAATATCATGCGATAAATTGGGAGACATCATTCTCGTGGATCTAGCTCGTTCCATTCATGAAAAAGGATACTTTGAGTAATACTTTTGCATTTGAACGCCAATTTATCTGCTGTAAGAAGAACTTATTTCTTCTTCCATAACGCTTGGCGAGATTTTGGCGACGAAATTGGCGGAATGACTTTTTGAAATATTGCCAAATTAACGAAAATCTCGCCAAATAGATAAAAATGACGCTAAATCAATGAAAATGACGACTAATTGTGGAAAATTCAAAATCTAATAAGTTATATAATATATAATAATAGTTATATAATATATGTCGAAAATTCAATATCTAATAAGTTATATATATATATATATATATGACTCACTGGACGGGTTTGGGAGTATTTCCGTGAACGTTCGTACTGCCTCCCTGGTAGAATTTCGACTTGTTCATTCCGGTGCTTCTAGATTAAGTTGTTGAGGTTGATCGTGTATACACGTGGTAGAAGAGAAATGATTCATGCCGCATGGTAATACTATTTTCTTAATGTATCCTTTTTTCATTTTTTGATGCCTGTAGTCTGAGTTTAAGCATTTATAGTAATGTACTATTGCTTAATCTGAAACAGGCATTTGTTTGGGTTAATTAGAATTAAATACTCAGACCTGAAGAGGAATTTAATTCTGATTAATCATCGAATTTGGGAAGGTTCTGTTCTTTTCTCTTATCGGCATTATGGCCGTGAATTTGCTTCTATGGTGATGTTAATATTACTTGAATTGTATTTTTAACACTTTGCAACAAAGTTGAAAAGTGTTTATGACTTTGTTCATTCTGTCTGTCTGTCTGTCTGTCTGTCTGTCTGTCTGTCTGTCCGTTAGCACGATAACTGCCGTAAAAATGAGTTTATCACAATGAAATTTTAGTATGTTGTTCAGACGGTCTGTAGGACCTATGGGAATATAAATAAATAATATCACCCAATTAGTTTTTTATTGAACCCGGGTTGAAAAAATGAAATACATTGAACCCTATGGGACCTAATTTTTCAAACATTTTTTAAGTAAATTTAAAATTCACGAATTGCTTCGAAATTTTTAGGAAATATTCACATTATCCCATAGAATATATAAAAAAAAATTCAGTAAAATATGTTAAGTAGTTTTTTAATTAAAAAAATTATTTAATATAGGGAAAAAGACAAATTCAATTAAATTCTGACTTTGGGATATCTTCCAGAAAGAAAAGAGAGAGATATTATATAATAAATATCTCTCCATTTGTTTAAACGTTTTGCATATGGGAGTGGCTTCATATTTTAAAATAAATTTGGTAGATAACAATTTTTCATTTTTTTTAAATTTTATATAACTCTTCATGATAAATTTAATTGATGGCATTTTAAATGCACTTTCCTACGTCCTAGAGAGTTAAAATTTGGTACACAGCTTAAATTTGTTGAACATTTTATTCGACAAAAATTTGATGGATCTTTAAATATAGATCATACATTTTTTTCGAAATGGCCTGAAAATAATTCCCGTTTACTTCTATAAATCATTGGTGTAATATTGTTAAAAATTCTGATGTGGACAGCACATGTCTTTCTCTGCAGACTCATATTCGTTCTCTTTATTTATTCAATGATAATTTGTGTTTATCTGCACAACATAAGTATTTTAAATGACATTGAATTTACACGTTAAACTTAAATTTGGTTCTCATTTGATAGCTGGACTTATTGTCAAAGGTGGCGTAGCGAAAACGCGAAAAAACTAGAATATCTCAAGAACGGCTAGTCCTAGAGTAATGGGGTTAGTCTTATTCTTTTTGTTGTCAAAAATCACATATAAAATAGGAATTTAATTGATATAATTGAGCACACGTAGTCTTTTATTTTTATATATAACGATTTTTGCTGGCCATTTCGCAAAAATAGCCCGTTCCTTTTTCCCGATTAGTAGTAGAATAACCTACAAATGATTTATATACAAAATTTTGTTAAATTTGGTATATAAATCACTTGTAGGTTATTGAAATATTATACTCCAAATTTTGTTAAATTTGGTTCATTAGTTTTTAGCTAGAGTGGATAAAGGCAATTTCTGCGGCCATTTCGCAGAGAAGGCAGATTCTTTTATTACGAATCGTACTATAATCTAATGAACATCAGGATTTCCCACAAAAAACATACCTACCAAATTGTATGAAATTCGGTCCATTAGTTTTTCAATTAGAGTGGATGTAATATCCACACAGACACACAGAAACATACACAGATACACCCTTACACACACAGACGTCTTCCTAAAAGTAGTTTTTTCGTGTTCTAGAAGTCCCAAAACGTGTAGATCCTTTGAAAATTCGAGTTCCGATCTTCGGCACGATTCCAATACTTTGAGTACATACACATACACATATATATTATCTGTGTATTATCTGTGTATCTAAATTCCGTGCCTATGCAATTACAATAGTTGTGATTTTAAATGATCCCTAAACTTTTATTATTTCTTCAAGGAAGCCTAATTTTAACATATGCAGAATGCAAATATCTCAAGCGATTGTAAGATGAATTACATAAGAATTGCTGAATTTTTTTCACACAAAATTATTTAGCTCTGGAGTCTGGAATACAAGTTATATGATTGAAATATTCATTGATTTTGCATAAAGAATCAGATGATTTATATTTCGATACAGTTTTAAGTATTTAAGTATAATAAATTACTGTAGTACTGTGATAATGTAAAAGATATTACCACTGAATGAATCACATTTTAGAAATTTTTAAATGAAATTACATTTCAGTTGGAAAGTGTTTCATAATCAATGCTTATGCATGATTGATCTTTCTTGTTATTTTTTTATTTTTACATAATTCTTATTATTACATTTCAAATATATATATTCAAATATATATTTTTAGAAATATTATACTGGGACAATTAATACGTAGTCAAAGAATAAACAGTAAAATGGAAGATCGATATTTATGCGATTATCGTTTCCTACAAAACACCATCTCACAGGGTTTTCCCAAGTATTTTTTAAGTGACATTATCTACAAATTTTATAAAATAACTGTAACCGATAGTTACCGTTTATATTTAAATAAAACTGATGGCAATATACATACTGGATTGTCACAGGTAAAGCGTGTGATAACTGATACGGGACCTCTTGAATAGGGTCTATTGTATAATACGTTATGGAAGTCTGCATCGTCTTGTATGAAACAATATTGATGTACATCTGCATGTAATATGCTGTTGATTGTCATTCAGGTATATGGTTTTAGAAATAGACTTTGTTATTATTGTTCTATTATGTGTCAATATTTAAAGTCTTCTTTAAGTAGAAGCTAAGTAATGTTGATAATTTATACTTGTGAACATGTTTCAAACTTTATTCAAACACTTTTTAAATATATTTCAAACATTTACTGTTGATGAATTTTGATAGGGCTGGATCTCGACAATTATATCTTATATTTGTTTGTGTATGTTGTCTATTTACATCTTACAATTTGATACATTCGTATTCTTTTTTGCAATATACCGGCTCTCCGGGAGTGTTGTCGCGACGCAAAGCATGCTTAACCGGGGTGAGGGGGTCACAACTCCCCCCGGCCATCTTTTGGTATATTGTTTCCATCCATACCTCTTTTCTTTTTGAAAATATATATATATATATATATATATATATAACTTATTTCTTCGTCCATAACGCTTGGCGAGATTTTGGCGACGAAATTGGCGGAATGTCGCCAAATTGACGACTTTTTGAAATGTTGCCAAATTAGCGAAAATCTCGCCAAATGAATAAAAATGATGCTAAATCAATGAAAATGACGACTAATTGTCGAAAATTCAATATCTTGGAAAGGATATTAGTATCTACTAGAAGAAAAACCTATTTATTTTACTGTAAAAGTAGTAAATTCATTTCATTATATAAGGAAAGTCATGTGTTGCCCACATCAGATTTTTTTCAGTGTTTCCATGTTCTGTATCAGCACGAGTGAAAACAAGAAACAAAAAACCATGATATTTCTTGTGGCGCGTCCGTCCTTTGTACGGGATTTACTAAGAACTTTCACTTCCTATTTTGAAAATCTTGCAATTTTTTCTAAAATTCGAATGACTGTAGAAAATAAGTGTGCAAAAGAGTATAAAAACTCTTACAGTTTCTTCGAAAATGAAGTATACACATTACATTGCACCATAAGAAGGCTCCTTCATAAATAACTTATTAAATATGTTTAATTTTTCCTTCTCTTGTTAATTGTTATCTTGTCGAAAATACTTTTCAACCAAATCGAAAATAGACACGAAGGTTTTTGAAGATGCTTATGTCAAAAAACACTCTTTAGCAATCCTTTTTTTTTTAATTGTGCGCATGCACATTTTGCAATACTAAATTCTGTAATCGATTTCTCTAAAACTACTCAATTGACTGAAACCAAATTTTATACAAAAGTAGGCTTCCATCTGAATTTTAAAACAAAATCGCTATTATTTTTTTTACTTTTGCCAATGTCATAACTGTCGCGCTTAAAACACACAAGGGAGTTTTGCATTTCATTTTTATAGTTCTGAAACTACTCAACTAATACCCAATTTAGTAGGGAAGTTGTTATACACTCGTCAAAAGTGAAATTGTAACACCGTGAAGGAATGCACGTAGCCATATGCAAATCACAGTACCGGTAGAAAGAAGAGTCATGTGCAAATGAATAAAATAACAAACAAAACTGTGCAAAAGAACCCTGTTTATTAAGTAAAGAATGTGGTCCCATGGGCAGCAATACAGACCGCTAAACTGCGAGGCATACTATCGATGAGGCTATTAATGGTTGTCTGAGGTAATCCTTGCCGCTAAGGCACTCAATTCGTCTACGCTATGTACCGGTGGTCCCCGGTGCACCTGACGTCCGATGAGGGCCCACATGTGTTCAATGAGAGAGAGAGATCCGGCGAGTCTGCCTACCAGGAAAAGATGTGAATTCCGTTCAGAGTGTTGATAGTTCACCGTGGGGTGTGCGGTATGTCATTGTCTTGCAGGAACACCGTCCTGAGGATGGCTTGCAACAATGGCCAAACACAGTGGCGTAGAGTCCATTGAGACTCAAAAACTGAGCCTCCTCTGTTTATAATCTAATTCTTTTATAATCTAAGATACTTTTATTTATTATATTTTTTTTAAATAAATTTGCGAATATATATGCCTTTTTCTGAAAACTGTTACCCTTACTTAAAATGACAGTTACCTTACACCTTTCTGGTAGGTCGGACGGTCTGAGTCTCAACAACAACAACTTACTTAAAATGAGATGTTTTAAAGTATTTTTCTATTAAAACGCATATCTAGAAGCTGAAATCATCTAGCTTTGACGGTATTCTGTAAGAAGCATAGCCCAACTGTTAAACTCCGCCCTCCCTGAGGAACTAGAACTAAAAATTAGCTTCTAGAAAGGTAGGGTTATTGCTTCTCCCCCATTTGTATTGGATATGGGACGTGACTTTTATGAATACAAATTTCTTGGGTAAGACTAATGGATCCGTCATTTTGGACTTCACAGAAAAATGTCATATGTAATACTAAAAAATATGAGGCATTTTCTACAATTAACATAACATTCACCTAAGTTTGAACAATATCAAGTGACTTAGTAGTTGTTAAACTTTAGTAGTTATTTGACTTATAGTTACAGCAACAGTATAAGGAAGCATCCGTCTGCGTATTTGGAAGTTTTAGAAAGAATAAATCTGATTTCCCTTTAAAAATCACGTTACGCGTGAATCTCAGTTACACGAAAGCCATTGATAATTTTTTAGCGGATTTTTAACATACTGTGGTTAAGATATTTTTACCACAATAACTTTACCATGATAATCATTTACCATGATAATATTTTTACCATGATAATAATTATTAGTGTGTTCCTTCATCTTGATATTGTTCAAACTTAGGTGAATGTTATGTTATTCATAGAAAATGCCTCATATTAAGATATTTTTAACTTTTCAAAGTATAGTATTTGTAAGTAATTAATATTTAAAATTGTTTAAGGACATTGTTGACTACAGTGATTTTCAACTAATCTTATGTTCCAGATATATTTTCTCATCCATTTTCAATGCACTCCTTTGAATTGTTTTATTTCGTTAGTTCCAGCTGTTTATATTTACAAAACTGATATATTTTTTTCTATCAGTTGCTAATAATATGCTAATATATTTCTTCTTCATACATAGGCGCCTGTAAAACTTTTTCCAGGGGGGGGGGACAAACTCAAGCACATAATGCACAACATCCACTGGCTTGATGTTGAATGTTCAAGGGGGAGTGTAACGCCCCTTTACCTGCCCGATGGGTGACCATGACTTCATATTTAATGAAATGATTGTACAAGTTCATCTAATTTAGAAATAAGAAAACATGAAATGTTATATCTTGTATGTATTCATCTTACATAGATAACATTTTTAAATCTGGTGCATTTCATCCAGTCTTTGCATTTTTATGTAAAATTATTTTATTTTATTTACCAATAAATAAAACTTAGTGAAATAAAACTTATGAAAATTGCAGAATTCCAATATAAATTTCACTTGAAATCCAAATTTTTGCCAAACTTTCAGTCTACCCAGTCAAAAATCTCAAGTTACGCTACTGGCCGAACCACAAACATCATAACTTGTAGGACGTACCGGTCCGCTATCGGATTATCTATAATGTTTACCAGAGCTGCCGCTGATCGAACACAATACCGCCCCGAACCATGATGGCGGGTGGGACGCTCGGTAATATGAGCTGGCAAGTAACATTCCCCAGTAAGCCGCCACACCCATCCATGGCTGTCTTTCCTCCACAGTTAGAAGCGAGATTCATCCGTAAACAATACCCGATGCCATTCATTGGTCCAATTGCGATGACGACGTCACCACGCCCGACGTGCATCACTGTGTCGAGCGCTTAATGGCACCAATGGCTGGCCGCCGTGCGCGCAGCATTACTTCATGCAACCTGTTGCGAATGATTTGGGTGCACGCAGATGCACCCGTTAATGGTAGCAAGCTGTTTCGGATGTCACTTTCCGTTGCAAATGGCTCTCGACGAGTCGTTTGGCGAACCTACCGGTCTATGAACTCTTTCATGCGCCTGTTCGATCCGCTCCCTTTTCGACGTGTTCTCTGATGTCCCTGTGTTCATCATATCACATAATGCTGGATGGTACCCACGGCATGACCAACACGCTTGGCAATTGTAAGCATCTACAAACCCACGCAACGCAGCTCCAGGATACGGTCTCGTTTCTCAGCCGTTAACTACTGGTATACAGTTCGCTGAAGTCTTCGAGGCATCGTCTGCTGGTCTTCATCATCCGAAACTGGATGTCATGTGACCCGACCGATACGTACGGAAGCGTTAAAAGAATCAGTGGTGCGTACAGAACCCAACCACATTGTGCCATCACCGGCCCTTTTCTGGATCCAACTGATGCCTCGCCCACTCTGGGGCACTCTCATCGACTTATCAAGAACATACAGATGATGTCAAAGGTTCATATATCTTAAAGAGGAAATTGAAGATAAAGACGCCTTCGGCGTCAGGTGCTTCAGGACTTTACGAAACCGTGCTGTACAGAACCCAGGATGGTCGCCAGGTGGCGCTGACATCGGTCCTTGGCGAAAATTTCAATAACGCGCCAATGCTCACTGATGCCCTTGCAGTTGCAGAGCAGTTGAAAAACAATGCGGTAACCCTTACCAGCCGAATTTACCATTACCACTTTTTTTCTTCTGCGAAACAAATCAAACCAAATAGTGCTTTTTGTAGTTCATTTTGCTACTAAATCCGATTAATTTTAATTTGTATAAAGTGAGTACGAAGCCTAATTTTTTAATTTTAATCGTTCTGTTTACATTGTGTACATGTCGGTGTGCTGTAAATGAAGAAATGTTTGGGATAACTTTTTCAGTATTCATGAAGAACAAATAACATTACATAAAATGTTACTAATTATTCTAGCAAAATTTTTTCGCTATTATTTATATGTACGTTAATTTTTTCTTTTGGAATAACGTTTTCAAAATTTCTTAATAGTTAGACGTAGGATAGATGCATTGCTAATTTAATATATTTATCATTTTATTTTTACACATTAGTTTTGTACTGAAATGATTACTTTTTAAAATTGTTCATACTGTAAAATAATTTACATATACTTGCCAGCTGAGTTTCTTTTTTGTCCAGAGATCGTAATTGAAATTTTTGGCATAGAAGATAATTTTGCTAGCTTTTAATATGTTCAATGCTCGAAATTTAATGACATATTGTTACTTTTTTCAATTATGCTTAAATTTGTAAATATTATGTTAATATTTACATTAAATATTAGTTTAAATTTGTAAATGTTAGGTTAATTTGTAAATATTAAGTTATGAGATGTTATCAACATTATAGTTGTACTTGAAGTGTACTCCTTTTCATATTTGTAAACTGCATACTGGCTAGCTAAGTTATTCTCTATATAGAGTTTTAAATTGAAATCTCTTGCTCGTAGAGAACAACTTTTCTGTTAAGAAAAGTAATTGCTGGAATATATCAGCATTGACCATGTTGTTCAGTGCATAATTGTAAAATTGAAACTTTAATTACTACCGGTTTATGTTGTAGCATAAAAAGGCAATGTTTTGAACAGCTGTCGGAAAATTTTATACACTAGATGTATCCATGCAGAGCATCTACGATCTAGTGTATTTTAATGCTCACTATCTGTTAGTAACTTACTACACAATCTCTGAAGCTTAAGTCATTTTTAAACATTAATATTCCCTTGTATTTACTTTTGTTTGTCTCACAATCAGTGTCGCTCTTGTATTTTTAATATCACCAGACATATGTGAATTCATTGTTATACAACCCTCTAATCAAATATAAACCATATATTTATTTAAATTAAATTAACTTTAGATCAAATAATATATAATTTCATTGTTGAACAAAAACTTGAATAAAATAATTAGTGTTTGAGATATCATTATGGAGACAAAAGGACTACCTATCTAACTCCATGAATACTTTTGATGGGATGGAGTAAGAGTTTTCCTTTACTTTCATATTTTAAACAATGTAATGATGGTTACACTTATTATCATTTGGGAAATGGTAAATAAGCCCTTTTCAACATAACGTAAATAAATACATTATATATGCAGAGTTAGAAAGCAGGAGCATAAAGTCACGCAACAATGACATCTAACCAATTTTCCCCAGTTACCAAAATGTCTATTTGGGTGCAATTTCCAAATTATTTATTTTGTTTTCATTATTCAACTCACAAAATAAATCATCTTTTATTAGCAGACCTGCCTTTGACCTGCTGTGCTGCATGGGTGCATGTAATCCATGATATAAATTAGATTGTTAGAAGGAAGAATAAATAGATCAAATGGAATTTGCATCGTACATGCGAAGAAAGGCAGAACAGTTAGGTATTTAACATCTCCATCAAAGTAATAAAATATATAGGTACAAAATTTAACAACCACTAATTTTGAACCCTTTATAAATTTAAATCAAGGATTGCAAACATAAATGAATCCTAATTAAAATATGCACTTACATATTTTAATATTTTTATAAAATAGCATATTAAATTTTCTTTTGATATGATATATTGAAAATCTGAACATCAGCTTAAGATGTATTTTAATAACAAATTTTAATGTGTAATGGTTAACAAAATTTCTTCCCACTCTAAAGCAGAGGTACTTTATGTATTTACTGTCACAGCTTACTTGAAAATGAATTTTGTGTGTATTCATCTTGCCCTTTTCTTCTTATAAATGAGGCCACCTATTCTTTCTTATTTTGATATTTTTGTATACTTTTAAAAAATTTAAATGTTGAAACTTAAAATGCATTTAAAAATATTTAAAATTTTAAACGTTTGTTTACAAATGGTAAATTATATCTGGTCTCAAAACAACCGGATGGACAATTGCACATGAAAAAACAATGTGCATCCAATTTTATGTATCCAAATATATATATTCGATATAAGCTGCCATTCAAATAAATCATTTTGTTATGTTCGATGTATACACTTGATAGGTATTTATTTTTTCTTCGTTATCATTCAATCCGCTTTTGACAAAATTGTTAAATAAACATTGATTTTGGTATTAAACATTATTTCAACTGCTGCACTAATACCTAATCAATTATATATTCTGAAAATTTTGCACATTCATTTATAACAGAGTTTAACTTTTTTCATTTCATCGTTTCACATTACGAAAGTTCTATCATATTACATGGCTAAATCACTTTCACTCGTTTGTCTTGTATGATATAGTGCAATATTGCCACTTACTGTTACCTATCTAATGTCACTTAATAGGAGCTGTAACGCAGCTGCCACAACATGATACCCAAGCGAAAGTGATTTATTCCCATTTGGAATTAAACTCTTCATTTAATGAATGGCACTTCCAATTTTATTGTGTACTTGCAGAATACTTGTTCTTCATATGGAATGTACATTATAAAGAAACTTAAAATTCACAATCACGTGAAAATTCCTAAAGTAATCTAAATGACATTGTTATTCATTCTATTAAAATATTTAAATTGATGGTCCTAAAAAGAAGTTTAAGAATATCTGTTTCCGAATTTGTCTAAGGGAGCCATATAAAAATTTAAAAAGTGTAACTTTTTGAAAATGAATGGGAGGACTATTTCATTAACGTAGTCATATTTCCTACCTTAGTTTCAACATTTTTGCAATTTACATTGCCCACTTATCTCCAACAGGTAAAGAATTAAAGTGAGTTTCAATCGTTTTGGGACACCCTGTATAATATTCAGAGAAGCTACATTTTTTCCTCTTTCAAAATATAATGATAAGTTTTTAACAGCAATAAAACAAACTTTTACAGATGAAAAATTTGAATACTTACTTAATTTTCACAATAATGCCCCACTCTGTTACATGCAAAAATACTTTAGCTAACAGCTTTTAATACATTGGTAATTTTGCTTATATTCAGGGACATATTTAAGGGAGTTTCTTTTAAGACTTTTTTGGCCGGGGGGGATGAAACTTAAGAAAAAGGCTAGTTTTCTATTTGTCTTATACAAATAAATCTAAATGTTGTCACATAAATAGAAACTAGGTTAATATAAAATGCCCCTCTCAGATGTATGCCTGTAAAAAACACTGGGCCTAAACTCATGGGCCAGGCCAGAGCCCATAAAGGATTCACCTCTAACTGAGACCCTTGAGATTGATATGAACTTAATTTAGAACTGAATCCCTCCAAAAATTGAATTTTAAAATATGCCTCTGCTTATATTGCTGTAGAAGCTTTAAAACAATGTAGTAACAATTATTTTTTTTTATAAATCTTATTATTCTGTAGATTCTCAAATTTTGAATTGGTGGGAAAACAATAGCACATATTATGTTATTAATTATAGATCTCACTGGAAATCAGTAGGCTTATTGTGGTTACTGATTAACATAATAAACATAAATAATATTTTAGACCAAAAACATGAAATATCTGAAAATATCGTTTTGAAAGTTATGTTGCATTCACTTTTAAACTAAAAAATACACACAGAATGATTTTTTTAATAAAGTGTAACATAATTATATTTTTATAGTAGTTTTTTCTTTATCTAAAATGAATGTTCGAAATATTGAAAACATTTCTGCAGTTTAATGCCGATGGTTCTCCGATAATCGCTTAGGAACTGACATTTATTACTTCAAAAAATCACACAAATTTTTATTCTACTTACTTTTTGTTTCAGAGATATAGGGCTAATTGTAAACAAATATATAAGTTTCATTGTATCTCGAGAACAGCTCTTGATAATTTGTGAATAATGAAGAATTGTGTCCATTGATTTCTGGTTAAAACTTTGTATGTACAAAATATTCATTCATTTAATAATAGTGAGTTTAGTTTAGTTTTTTCATTTTAGGTAAAATCTTGAGAACATATCAGGAGTGGCGACACGTCACAATTTCAAAACACTAAATTAACAAATGACAAATTTCAAACAGATCCAAAAGTCATTTTATTATACAATCATCCTACAGACGTAAATACAGCCAAAGCTCTTTCGAACATCTTCCATGTTCATCCTCAGTGGCGATACAATTAGAAATAAATGCCAACGTGCTTAAATACAATTCAATACTGTTAAGTATAATTTGCATATCATGAAATTGTCAGCCGCATTTTCATGGTATGCAAATTTTACTTTTAAAACCAGCCATCAAAACTGTAATGTATGATGAAAACAGACTGTGCACCTTGAAATCAATCCTATTATAAATACTCTTGCTGCTGAAATAAAAAGTTCCACAAAATTCTACTTGACAAACTGAAATTCATTGAAAAAAATTAATTTCAGTGTGGCTCAACTCGACATTCTCATACCAAAATCCATTGTTAAGAAGCTTGTTTTTTGTTTGCAAATTTTACAAGAAAAATTTTTTTCAAAAATCTATATTGTTGGTTCAAATGAACATAATTAAAGCATGTTACCTTTCATTTTAAAATCTTGAAAATATCTTTCGACTGATACTAAGTTTGACAATGTATCCCATCGGGAGAGGAGGGGAAAAATCTTTTGATTGATACCATACTTGGCAATGAACCCCTAACTTGCCCATCAAGGGGGGGACTAATGACGTCATGAACACAAAAATTGTATCACAACTATTTTTCAATGCGATTGAAACTGTTAGGTTTCATAATCATTGAGCCATAAACAATTTCTTTTATGCATAATTATGTTAAATTTTGTCCTATGCTACCAAATAAATATATAATTTAACAGTTTTCGCTTGACTTATAAAAGTTTTATCTAGTTCTAAATTTTTTAATAATAAACTGGATATAAAGTATCGTGAAAATCGATTAATATTTATGGAAGTTATCGTGTGCAGTGATACGTTTTAGGCTTATGAAACAGTGATACGTTTTAGGCTTATGAAAAACCGGCAAGAAAGAGATGATATTTTAAGAAAAAAAAGGCATAAGGTCAACATAATATGTAATTAAATAAGAAAACTTACTTCAATTCTCTCCGAAAAATCTTCTTAGCATAGCAATCATTGCTATCTGCAGGAATCTGCCGAACCTTGTCAGGTCACTTGACTTTCTTGCCATAATTTATGATTCAGCGCTCAAGCTTGGCTTTCTGGTCAGCTTTGGTTTGGCGTTAAAGCGTTCCTGATTCACCATTTTCGCCAGGGATCACCTGGCGGCGATCCTGGATTCTGTGAGCACCACCAATTCTGAGTCGCCGTACTGAAACTTAACCATTTGTATATTACTCTCTCTTCTACCGGTAGTGTGATTTGCAAATGGATACGTTCATTCCTTTATGGCAGGTCTTCAAACTTCTAACGCCTTCGGAACCCTACGCTTAAAAAAACATTTTTGGAACCCTAATACAAAAAATATGCCCCGTAAGCATAGTGACGTAAAGACTTTAAGAATAGTGACGTAACAGAAAATCTCGGTGCCCCCTCTCCCTCGCAAAAAAGTTTTGAAGCTACATTTACAAAAATTAACTACCAAAGACTGGAAATTAAATTTGACCATTATAATCATAAAACCAAATACTAAATACAAAAATAAATTATTAAAAACATGTTATTCAGATTATTTATTGAATACAGCTGAGGTGAATTTGCCGGCTCTAAAAAGCCGCCACTGCAGTGAAACATACAAGCATATTTGTAGGCATAAATGCAAGAAAATACAAAATTCGGAATATATCTAGTTCAGAAGTAATACTAGAAGTAACTAAATTTAATGACTTGAATGCGCTTGCTTCTTGCTACACAACTTTTGAAAATCAGGCTTAATTGTTGTTATTTGCAAACGCATTTATCAATTATCGAAGTTTTTGAATAACAAAAAATTTAATAAAAGTATTATAAAATCTTATAACAAAAATCTAAAATTTTATTAAAAAAGTCGTGGAACCTCTGAAAACGTTTAGCGGAACCCCGGGGAACACAGTTTGAATATCACTGCTTTATGATGTTGCAATTTCACTTTTCGAGAGTGTATAAATCCGATTGTCTCAGCAGTGTTTTTTCATTGGCGTGAAAAATAATTAAAATAAATAGGGGAAAATGAATGTGTCTTTCATATGCATGTTGAATAATTTATCTTATTTTGCGCATGTTCTAATTTTTAGAAAGTTTATCGCACATTTTTAATATCGCTTATTTTCTAATATTTTATGGAGTTAACTTTTTAATTATTGGTCTTGGTGGAGGTTTTTAACAAGTCTTTTTTTTTTGTTGCTGCTGTTTATTGTTTTTTATAAAAATAATACAAATTAAAAAGAATATTTAATTTAAATTTTTTATTTATATATATATAGTCCCGTTTTGATTAGCACTTCACCTCCGCAAAAACTACTAAATATTAGGATCGCGATCGTACTAAAAATGATCTTTTTAAGAATGATTTAGTTCACATTTCTTTGTTATACTGACTGTTATGAAACTTTTTAATTTAAAATTACATATTTTAATTCACTGTTTTGAAATCATGTCAAAAAAATTCTGAAGATTTTTTTCCCTCCAAAAGTTGGTAGTTGCATACTACGTTCCCAACAACATGGCTGCATATAATGAAGGTAGTGTAAACCATGGAATATTGTGGATGATTCTGATCATTGTAGACCGAAAACGTTGTGGATGATACTGACCCCAGTTAGACCAATATCTTAATGAAGACACTCAACTTTCTCCATTAATTTCATTGGTCGTTTGATTTGTTTTGACGGTTCCCTCTTCACTCAGGTGTTCTTATTAAATGTCAGTTTGTAAAATTTTATTCTATTTCTGTTGTCTATCTTTTTTTTTTTACCTAAGACTATCTTATTTTTTAGCCTAATTGTTTTACTATGTGTAATTTTATTTTATTTCAGAGAAAATTTTTCCACCACACTAATAATGGATTATTCCATGGACCAAATTCTGAACCAACCTGTTGATCGACAGAAGGTTAGTTAATACTTATATCAAACTACATTTTAGAGTGACAAATGGGTGTACTAATATTTCATGTAAACTATTGTATAATTTATAATAAGATATTCAAGAAAACACTCCAAGCTGTGAAAACTCTTTTCGTTTTGTATTTGATAGACTATATCCTACATTGAGTTCACGTTTTACCACGTGATAGTGATAAATACTCATAAAAACTACTGACCTGGCATTTAGTGTATAGGCCAGTGATAGAAACCACAAAAAATAATATTGACGATTAAAAATTAGTCTCTTGCTGTTCACTCCCAAAAGTACATTTGCATCTCATACTGTTCTACTTATATTTTAGTTGTTCTTCAACATATATTTGTGATAAATATCAAATTTTAATTTCTTTAGGAATTGGTGTTAAGTTTTGGTTCAATCCCAGAGACCGGACCGATGCGGTCTTTTTTTGTCGCGCCAAATCGGCAATAAGCGAAGTGCTATATTGCACCTTGGCAGCTTTTTAGTAACTCTGGCAACCACATTTTAGGAAACTGGTACAGAACAGCAGTGTATTTCTTGCTTCTGCTGTTATTCTCGGTCATTTCGGATGTTTTTTGGTTAACCAGCGACGTTGATTTTGGATTTTTGGATATAATCACATGTTGATTTTGGAATTTGATGGATTGAAGCTAAGTTTGGAGATATTTTTTCATCGTTTCTCAAGTTTCCTTGATTTGTGTTGTATGTGCTAAATGGCTGGGAAGAGTGAAAGATTTAGAATTGTTCTTTTTATGGTTTGATTGATAGTGATAAAATGAATGTGATTGATTAAATGGTGTAGGAATCAGTGGTTAATTGCAAGTGGGTGCGAATGTTTTTAAGTTCCATTTTTTTTTTCGCATTTCTTCTAAGTATTGTTTTTTATCAAATTTCTTTCAAGAATCATTATTTATCAAATTTTGATACTTTTCAGTTAACGGGGTGACAGTCGGATTTAGTTACAATGTGGCAACAGTTGGCCCATAGCAATTCGAACATGGACTTGCTACTGCTTCGTGGTCTTACCCGCGGTCCAGCCTCATTGGCAGTTGGAGCTCGCACATAGCAATAGCTGTTTGTGCAACAGATGTATTTTTGGCTCATAGAGCACAGGTTTGCATCTGCTGCGCAGACGTAACATGAAAATCACTATGAGCCACTAAATACCTGTTCCTACATGCGACCTCTGGCAGTCAGCAGGGATGGATTTTGTGATGCTTTTAGCAGGCATAGATCCGTGTTCGAATTGCTACATCACTTTATGAGCCACAGAACACCTGTTGCACAAACAGCTGTTTCTACGTGCGACCTCCGACAGCCAGCACGGCCGGATTCTGTGATTTATTTTTAGCTGGCATAGATCCATTTTCGAATTATTGCATCACTCTATGAGCCACAGAACACCTGTTGCACAAACAGCTGTTGTTATGTGCGACCTCCGACAGCCAGTGGGGCCGGATTCTGTGATGTTTTTTTAGCGGGCGAATGTAGCGAGGTAAACCCTTCAAAGTGAGCGTAGATCCATGTTCGAATTGCCACATCTCTCTATGAGCCACTGAACACCTGTTGCACAAACAGCTGTTGCTACGTACGACCTTCGACAGCCAGCGGGACCGGATTCTGTGATGTTTTTTAGTAGCCGAAGTAAGCGGGCGTAGAACCATGTTCGAATTGCTGCTGATCAACTATTGCACAAACGGTTGTTTTCACATAGCGATCTTTGACAGAGAACGACTGGTCGAAAAGTACTTAAATTTCTTCTAAGTATCAATCTTTATAAATTTCTTCTTAAGTTTCTTTTTTATTAAATTTTTTCTCAGGTTTTTTAAAAAAAAAAGTTGCGTGTTTTAAATCATTAGAATATATTATTAAATTTGCAAAAAAAATTACATGAAATGCCTTTCTATAAAGATGCATTTTAAAAATATTGGGCACAGTAAGCAGAGTTGCCAGATTTTAGCCAGACCAAAAAAAGCCGGCCGACTTTTTTTAAAGAAAGGTGGTTTACAGCCAATTCACATTAAATTTGCATTACTTTATCTTTGATGCACTCTTAAATGTTTTTTACTAAAATGTTTATAAACTTCTATTAAATATTACACAAAATTTTATGACCACTAGAAAAATACTATGAAGGTAATATGTCTAAAAGAAAAAATATATATGCAGTGAGGAGAATGTATTAAATTAGACACCAGGATGGTGTTTTGAAAGCCTCTGTTGCATAATGCATAGCTCTACATTACATATACTACACATTTTAAAGACTATAATTAATTAAACAGACAAATCCTTCTTTATAAAAAAACTTCCTTATAATTAACCATCTAGCTAGCTAGCTCAAACACTACATCACTTTGATCTAAACCAAAACTAAACACATGTTCTAAACTTTATTTCACTTCAGTTTATAAGTAAGAGTGTTTCTTTTTTCATTTCAGTGTGATGTTTTGTTTTTAGTTTTAATTGGCAGTAAAGATTTGGGGTTGGGATTAAAACATAGAATGTTTAATGTTGAAAAAGGAATTTAGAAAATAATATTTGAAGAAATTTTGGTGCATCTAAGTTCAGAACAAAAGAGTGAGCAATCGAAAAAGGTTCTCAAATTAAAACTTGTTAAAATAAATTTTTGAAAAGCTTGATGCTATTCAAAAGAGTTGTTCATGCATATGTTATTCCCAATACTGTTTTCAATAGTGATAGTGTTTTTTATTAAATGACTTTATGCATGATTTTAAATATTTGAGTAAAAATACAACTCTTACATATCAATAAAGTCCTTAAAATTAGTTAACTAGTAAAATATATCACTAAGCAACTAGTCCTAAAATAAAATATTTCATTATTTAAAGCAATAACATTTTTAAAAAAATGTGTTAAAAGCCAATGTAAACCAAGTAAAGCAGTTGGTATACCTTTTTAAAATTTAGCTGGCTTTTTTGCAACCAACAAATCACTAGCAGGTATTCTGATATTAATGTTTTCATTATTGAGAAATAAAGTTATTTATTAAATTCTAACCCAATACAATGCCTTTAAAATTAGTTAAAGATGTGTAACTTACAAATGTGTAACTTAAAATTAAAATTTTTCACGCTTTTTTTTTAAAAGGAAAAAAGCCAATTTGGCCAAAAAAAAAGCCAATTTTAGCCAAAAAAAGCCGGTAAACCAATAAAAACCACCGGCGTGGCTTTTATTAATTTTAGCTGGCTTTTTTGCAACCCTGACAGTAAGAGAATTGGCGCCAAAAAAATCACCAAATTCTGGACCATACCGGTCTTTAGGAAAATGCCCAAGTTTTTTTAAAAACTGGGGCATTTTGTAAAAAGACGGAACATGCAAAAATTAAGAAAACAGAAATATAATATGTAATATATTATATATTGTACTTTAAAAAAAAATCCTGATACACATTAATTAACATAAATTTCACTTTGAAAAAGAATTATAAATCGTAAACTTACTTTGAAAAATTGCTCCATAAAAAAATACACAATAATTAAGTTCCGGCTTCTCATGTACACACACCCTTGGGTGAGTGGAGTGGTCTCGGTATTCCACAATAATAAAGTTTATATTTTAGATTCATCAAAATACTTATCAGATTTATTGAGCTGTACAAAAAGTTGTTTTTTCTTCTGATATTTTGACATAGTGAAGTCTTTAAAATGGGTCTTTGCAATGGTTAAAGTTTTCATCTTAATTTTAAGTCATTATTTTTTTGTCTGTCCACAGTGAAGTTATTAATGGTAAAACAGGTTCAGCAGTTGCCTTGGACCCTGGTAGTGCCGAAAAACTATGCATTTCAGGTTCTTCTATATCCTGTTTTGTAAATGAGCGAACATTTTATACCATTTTCTACTCTACTTTGATCCTTCAGTTCACTCTATACTTCAAATTTACTTTCACAAGATTTTTTCATACATGCAAACTTATCAAATAAACCTTCATTCACAGTCAAATTTGGTGACATGAATATGAAGTTTTCTTCTATGTACTTCCAAGTCAGAGGCTCTGTTCCCTTCAAATTGATGCAAGAGACATGTAGAATGATGTACACTATTCCTGAATATATTCAATACAGGGAGCATAGAAATCTACTGCATAACTTTTCAACTATTATGTTGTTGTTGAAACCCAGACCGTCCGACCTACCAGAAAGGTGTAAGGTAACTGTTTGGACGGTCGGGAAGTGCCATCCAATTTAGACTGGAACCCAGTGGGGGAGGCATCCACAGGGACCGTACCCTCCTTCCCCTACCACCAACCTCTCGGAAGGACTTTCGGACCCACATGTTTAACGTGATCGTACTCCGCATGAACACGGCGGCAGTTTTGGCAGTGGCTGGAATCGAATCCGGGCCTACCGAGTGCAACTCCAGCGCGCTAACCAATGGGCTACCGCGCCCTTCAACTATTATGTGTCCTTTTTTTTCTAACTCTTGCAACTGATTTCTCAGAATAGTGATATGAAATTTTTTTATCTTCCTACAATTTTACTTTTCCACCAGTTTATTTACTTCAACCTTCACTTTAATTACTGTTATCTCTTGCTTTTCAACATACACTACGTGACAGTGAAAATGAGACACTAAGAAGGAGTGGACAGACAGTGATGAAAATCAGCAAACAGAGAGAGACAGCAACAAACAATAAGTGATGTTTATTGCAACATGATACACCTATACACTGAGCGATAATACCGTCTGATCAGTAGGTTGTGGGACCACCACGGACGGTGATACGGGCAGCAACACATCTAGGTACAGAGTCAATGAGCATGCGGATGGTGTCCTGAGGGATAGCTGCCCATTCCCTGTCAACTATTTGCCAGAGTTCATCTTCTAAATGCGGCGGTGGCAGCACACGCAAGCGATGTCCAATCACGTCCCAGACGTATTCGATTGGTGAGAGATCAAAGGAAACTGGTGGCCAGGGAAGAACTTGGATACCTTGCAGGGCATGTTG
Organism: Amaurobius ferox; assembly: GCA_951213105.1. Classification (NCBI taxonomy): domain Eukaryota; kingdom Metazoa; phylum Arthropoda; class Arachnida; order Araneae; family Amaurobiidae; genus Amaurobius; species Amaurobius ferox. The sequence goes on from OX578153.1 coordinate 90,284,552, forward strand.
GCTGATGCATGCCGTGTGTGGTCGGGCGTTATCCTGCAGGTAAATGGCATTGGGCACCCCCTGAAGGAAGGGTAGTGTCATCGGCCACAGCACGTCATCCACGTATCGTTGGACTGTCATAGTGCCCTCAATATGGACCAGAGGTGACCTGCTATCATAGGCGATGGTACCCCAAACCATGATGTCGTGTTCCACAGATGCTGCCGGATTGGACTTGTCACCACTTCGGCGCCAGACTCGTACATGGCGACTGTCATTGCTAAAACAGAAGTGTAACTCATCTGAGAACACGACCCTGTGCCATTCCACTGTCCACGTGGCTCTATCCCGACACCATTGCAAACGGAGGTGTCTGTGCTGTTGGGTCAATAGCAGTCTTTCTAACGTGTGCCATGAGTGCAGGTCGCCGGGGACCAATCGGCAGATATGGTCCTGGTCGATATGGGAGAATCAAAGGTGTCCTGCACATACTGCAAAAGGGGGATGTGGCCTGCAAGCCCTCAATGTTTGCCGGCAGATGCATCGGTTCACACGTGCTGACGTCCCTCTAGCTGTACCGGCACCCCTCAAACGTGCCACATTCTTTTGTTCCAACCTTCTTTGCCACAGCCGGTGCACCATGGGATGCATGTAGGTGGCTGTCCGCTGATATTTGACTCATGAACCAACCTGCCCTCCTGAGTCCAATCACCATGCCCCTCGTGAAATAGTCTCTCTGCTGGGACTTCTACGGTTGGCAGTGGCCTGGCATTGTCTGCTACTACACATTTCCTCTGAGACACAAAAAAATTGTAAAATGATTTCCCTCGCAAACAGACCGGTGTTGTTGTTGAGACCCAGACCGTCCGACCTACCAGAAAGGTGTAAGGTAACTGTATGGACGGCCGGGAAGTGCCACCCAATTTAGACCGGAACCCAGTGGGGGAGGCATCCACAGGGACCGTACCCTCCTTCCCCTACCACCAACCTCTCGGAAGGACTTACGGACCCACATGTTTAACGTGATCGTACTCCGCATGAACACGGCGGCATTTGTGGTAGCGTGCAAATCTAGCGCGCAAACCACGGGAATACCGCACCCGAGATGGCCAATAGCACGCGGTGTTCCGAGGTGGTCACCCACCAAGTACTAACCGCGCCCGATGCTGCTTGACTTCGGTGATCTAACGAGAACCGGTGTTTTCAGCACGGTACGGCCGTTGGCCTAAACAGACCGGTGTGACTAATGCCTATTCTACAGGTTCCTTCCCTTATATCTCACTCAACGTGCTCAGGACAGCTGCACATTTCACATAATTTACATAAATCGGTGATTTACGTCTACCCTTTAATTTGCATATTTTAATGCTTACTCCTTCTTGGTGTCTCATTTTCACTCACATAGTGTATTTGATGGTATCAGAAAAGGTTTTTAATTGGCTGAGGAAATGTTGTTGAAAGTGAATTTTCGGAGAAATATTTGAGACTGTAGAATATATTTGTTAATTGAAAGGAAATATGACTGTAATGCAGGGAGTAACTCTCTGGACTGCAGGCAAGAGAGATAGAGCCATATTGTTTTTCTATTAACCCAAAACAATTTTATACTCTGTATTTGGGAATTCACAAAATTATTTGAATTCCCCAACTTGTCTGCAATAAATGTGGAAATGCTGGTAAGTCTTAATAATTATTAACTGAAAATTAATCAAGTAGAAAGCTAAGCAATCTGCACAGCATTATGTCTCACATGCAGGACAATCAATACCAATTAAATTGTTTATGGTGTTTTCTTGCATTTTAAAGTGCATATTATTCTTTCCATCAAAGTTCTTTTATATTATATGCTGCTACAGCAATAAACAAATAACAGTTCTGAAGTTTCACTACTAAATTAACTTTTTCTACCTGATAATATTTCACGACCAAAGACAGTAACTTTTTGTCCCAGTGATTTGATGAGTCGATTAATACTGGTATGAAACAAGTTTCTTTTAGCTCTTCATCAATTTGCTTTGTTGCAAATGGTGCAGTAATAGTGGTAATTATTGCCTTACACTTTGTGAACATCTAAATTTATTTTTGAAAAATTTTTCACTATGGCTGTTGTGCAATCCATGAACTTAAAATCTGATTATTTACTGTCATGTGATAAACAAGGGTTACTTTCTGTGCTGTCAATGATAACTGTTTTACCATTTAACTCGGGAATTTTACATTTAAGAAATCTTATAATGCTGTTGGAAGCCTTACTTTGAACAGCACCTTTGTTTTTTGATTTTCCCGTGATTGACTATTCCTGATCGACCACCATGTGAAATATAAAATTTAGAATTGTATAAAGTATATTCCACATTTTCATCTACACCTTTAATGAAGAGGCTACCTCTTCTAATATTATCATTTATATTGTAATTGCGTTTCGACAGTATGCGGATGAAAACAATAAAAATTATAACATTCTACAAACACTGTATGTATGCAACTTAAAGTTGATAAAGTAACATACTGCCAACAGAAGCATGGAGAAAAAAAAAGAATATTATCATAAGTATTACCAACATTATAATAGAAATTGGTTAGTGTTTTATAGATTAGCCACCAGGCGTATTACATGGTTTAACTAAAAAAACTGGAATAAAATCCATTATCCACATATATATATATATATATAAATATATATATTTTTTTTTTTCAGAAAGGTTCACTTAAAACAGACATATAGAATAAGTTTGGGATACAGAGACATTTTATAAAATTATGTAACTGTCCTAAGAAAAGCAAGACAAATTAGATTCCTAGTATAAATGATGTAACATGCATGAAATATCTTCATTTCATTTATAGAGTTAAAACATTTATATAAAAAGAAAGTATCCATAAACACTACCATGTTATTAGTGGTTTTTTACCAATTTCTGAGTTTGAACAAAAAGCACTTATAATCTCTTTACATGATAAGTTCTTGAGGTGATTATACCCCATCTCTACTTTTTTGGCAGCAGTGTTTTAATATGATTATGATTTTATGATTAGTCAATTATTATCTAGTAAAAAATCTATTACTGCACAGGATAAATACAGTTTAATGGAATAGGAAATTTTCTCCACATTCTTCTACAGTTTTGTCCATTTCATATTTATTTCCAAACACTGTTTTCTATTTTATTAATCGATATTTGTTGATTTTCCAAGAAATGCAATGCATGAAATGTATTCAAGTCAACATATTGTGAAAATACCAGACAATTCAAATTATATTTTCTATTTTCCCTGATGTAATATATTGCATTTTTTTCTTAACTTATTCTGCTTATTAGTAGAAGTACCTAGAGTGTGTAATTAAAGATTGGTATTTCTACATCTGTCAGTAATATCCAGCAATGACTGCCATGTAAAAATGTTAGCTCATGATTATTTCACATACATAATTTGTTGTGAAATTGATATATATATATATATATATTAGAAAAATGTAATAAGAAAATTCAAGTAATATTAACATCACCATAGAAGCAAAATCATGGCCATAATGTCGATAAGAGAAAAGAACAGCACCGGCTCAAATTCGATGATTAGTCAGAATTAAATTCCTCTTCAGGTCTGAGTATTTAATTCTAATTAACTTAAAACAATATATATATATATATACAGAAAGAAGCCTGTTAGAAATTTGAATTTTCGCATTACAGCTTCTCACTTTTCTTTCATTGGATCTTCAAACCTTTTTTTCTTATATATATATATATATATATATATATATATATATATATATATATATAGTAGTTTAATGAAATATAGTTTTATAAGTTATATAATATCCAATAGAGGAAATGAAATTGTAAAAGAAAAGAGAAAGTTTTCTATTTTACAAAGCTTGTATGCAGGACTGGATAAATGCTATTTGTATCTATGAGCCAGTTCAAAAGTTTTTAAGTTTCAATCTTTTTATATTACATTTTGACAAAATGAATTTTTCTAATAATTTTATCTCTAACCGTAGGGACTTGTTCATCCAATACTACTTTCATTTTAATTTCATAATGCATATCTTTAAAAAGTCAGGATAAATATCCACAATTTAAATTTGATTTTAAACATCAGCAGTTGTGCCTCTCCTTAAATAGATGCAAAAGCCACCAATGTCTAGATCATAGGTTCTCAACCTTTGTTTGCCCACCGCCCACTTTGAGAATATTTTTTCCTAATGCCCCCCCAATTTTTTTTTGCATGCGAATCTGAAAAAGCTATTGCCACGATTATATTTAAACCTGTAATATTATATACTATAGTCGTAAGATAGGATATGGCCCTATCCTATTTCTGAGTTTAAAGAAGACTGTTTCAATGAGAACAATTAAAATGCATACTTAATTATATTGAAAAGTATTTTTATTAACATTCAAAAGACATTGAATTTATAACTTATGAGAAGTTTGAATTTGATGCATTTTAAGGAGTTTGTTAATATCAGGCTCGATTTCACTTAAAAACAACCGTAAGTCGCCGCGTTCAGTAACATGGAGCCGATTTCTCTTTTTAGTTACCAATGTTGCTACAGCACTAAATCCATGTTCAGCTAAATAGGAAGATGGGAATGCTATCAGAAATTGTTGACCATAATCCTGGGTACAGTTGCAAAATCAGCTTCTGCAGCCAAAATTCTTGGTAGCCATTCTTGAATTTAATTTTTAATTCCTCATTTGTCGTCAGTTCTATTAGTTTTTCTAACTGGGATGATCCTGCTGTGTTGACATTTGAAAAAAGATCCAAAACCCAGTCTGGTATGTCCATGTTTAAAATGTCCTGGAATCGTTCCTTAAAATCACTGTGAAGGTTTTCCAAGTGTTGACAGTAAACAAGCAAGCCGTCGTGCTTGAATGATACTGCTGATAAATTTGGGAAGTTATTGAATTCGCGTCTGCCGATATTTCTTTTGTATAATAGCAGTTTGGACACGAAAGCAGCAACTCTATTTTTTGTCTTAATCAAGTTTAAGTCGTCGCCTTGAAGTTGGAGATTGACATCATTAAACAATTTATACAGGTCTGTCAAGTACGCAATATCGTTCTTTGATGAGATAAGGTTGTCGCGCAATTCCGTGTCTTTGTTTCCTAGGAACTCTATCACAGACCCAAACAGATTGTAAAATCAAGTCAAACAAGTACCTTTTGACAGCCAGCGCACCTCTGTGTGAAGCAGCAATTGGTTGAAATCTTCATCGTTGGCAATGCAAAGCTGACTAAATAATCTGTGATTCAACGAGTTACTTCTGATTTTATTAACTGCTCTGATAACATATTGCAGTGATGTATGGAGGCGTTCACTCAAATTTTTCACAACCAAATGCTGGCGATGGAATTACGCAATGCACAGCAAGCACGTCAGGAACTCTATATTTTAAGCACGCTATGAAGCCTTTGTGATGCCCTGTCATAGCCGGTGCGCCATCCGTAGCAACTGACAAAATATTATTAAAAGGAATTTCCTTTTCGTCACAAAACTTTTCCAGTGTATTAAATATGGTTTCTCCTTTTGTATCTGTTTCCAAATTCGTAGCAAACAATAGTTCTTGACATATTTTCTCATCTTTGATAAACCTCACGTATGACACTAACAATGCTTCATAGGTTGGTAAAGTGGACTCATCCAGCTGAATTGAAAATTGACAAGTCTGCAGATGATTGCACAATGATTCTTCAATGTTTTCAGCCATCTCATCAATTCGTCTTTGCACAGAACTATTGCTCAAAGGAATTTTTCGGATAATATCTGCAGCTGGTTTATGGAGCACAGTGGTTATTACTTCATTTATTGCTGGTAAAATTAAATCTTCCCCAATAGTATGTGGTTTGCATGTTTTAGCAATCAACAATGAGATATTGTACGAAGCTCGAAGTCCGTCATCGTCTTGCTTAGAAGCTGATGAAAAAAGTTTTGATACAGTTGGCTGAATTTCGTACTTTTTTTTCATGTCTTGAAAATAGGTCACATCTTTGTCTTTCTTATCCGGGTGTATTTTATTAAAATGATCTTGAAGCCTAGAAGGCTTCATCGCTTCATTTGAAAATGTTTTTTGACAAATAAGGCACATTGGCGATGATGGATTTGTGGGATTTTCGATAAATCCGTACTTAATATAATCCACACTATACTGCCGCCTCTTCTTTTTTGTTTCCGACATGGTTTTTACTTTACAGGTATGTGAGTAGTATTAGTGTACTTTTAAAACCCTGTCATCAATTGCGTGCGATAATGCTAATGAAAATAAAATGAACAATCACTGCCTTTATATAGGTTGGAGACATATAACACGCATCGACAGGCATAAGATAAACATGCAGTGACTCGTTTATAACACCCTTCGCCGAAGTAAAGCGCGGGGGCAAAGGTGATGCGGGAGCAGAGTGCGGGTTAGAACAAGCACAGATAATACTGTCAATTCTTGCAGGATTGCAAAAATCACATTATTTAACAAAAACTTGTTATAACTGAATTGCTACAAGCATATTTTTTTCTATTTTTTATTAACAGGCTTTTGTTAACTTTACCTATATTTATATATGAGATATTTCACGTGAAATTGGAAGATTTGAAAATTTTTAATTCAAATCTAAAATTAAAAATTTTTGTATCATCCAATTTAATGTAGATCTGAATTTAATGGAATCTTTAAGTTCAATTTTCATCCTCTTCCCGAACTACCGAAATATGTGAATTTTCGCACACGTGATAAAAATGATTAAAATACATACAATAACAAAAATTAACCAATATTAAATTTTACTTTAGTTAGTACGTGATTAGCGTGGTTTTTTTTGTCTTTTTTAAACTATATTTTTTTAATCTGCCCATCGCCCCTCCGTACCATCTCAACGCCCCCTAATTTTCTCTGGGTCTTCTACTGCCCCCCTGAAAGTCTCAAACGCCCACAAGGGGGGCGTTATCGCCCATGTTGAGAACCTATGGTCTAGATCAAGGGTTCTCAACCTTTTTGAACTCGCAGCACCCCTGTTCCCCGTTCAGGATACGGCGGCACCCCAACACCCTCTACCCCCCCCCCCCCCCTCGTACTTTTATCACAATTTTAAAAAAATTTAACTTTGGTAGTTTTCGCTCTCACCTCTCGATATATAATGTTTTGTATACAATACAATATGCACAGAAATTTTAAAAATCTAATAACTCATTTAATAGAAATCACGTAATTTTATTTCATAACTAAAGATGTGTTTTATAATACATAAAAAAAAATCTCAAAATTAAATGGGAAAAACGGAAATAAATGATTTAAAAAAAATTGAAGTTACAATTATTATCAAGTTTTGCAACTTTTAGTTACAATAGTGTATTTATATATAAATAATTTTTCTGCCAAATGTTTAAATAACTTGTTTTAAGCTTTATAAAATCAAAGATATACAAATGGTTTCAAATAAAGGTATCAGTAGCCTTAAAAAGTTAGTGCAAAATTTGAGGCTGGTGTTTTAAACATAATACTTTTAAGTCTGGTCTCAAGGTTGACAACGCAACACGAATGTCATCCTCAAGACTTAGAAGTCTATTTCTTGATTTTAACTTAATTATAGCCATGGCGGAAAAACCTTGTTCACAGAGATATGACGTAGAGAACGGTAAAAGTAGCTCTATGGCTTTTTTAACTATGTTGGGATATTCTTGCGATAATTCAAGCCAAAAGGTAGCCACTGATTTCTCGTTACTTTTTTCAAATTTAATTTTTAAAATAGAATCCGTACAAACATCGATGAATTCATCCCTTTCAGAAGCAGTAAGGTTCAGTTTTTCCGCTCTATCTGTGAATTCAAATGGTGCCACAATCCAGTCCAACTTTTCCATTGATAGGGATGGAAAGTATTGATCAATCGCATTGTCTAGTTGCGAGATATGGTCAATAATGAGATGTTCTATATTTCTTAGACTACTGAAATCATCTTCATTCATCAAACCAAGAAGAGAGGGAAAATTAGACAGATCCCCTTTTTGGATCGATGATTTCCACGAGGCCAGTTTTCTCTTAAAACCTTTTATTTTGTTTGTTGATGAAATTAGTGTCTCTTTCCGACCTTGCATAGACAAATTTAATTCATTAAGCTTTTTGAATATATCAGTCAAGTACGCAAGTTTCAAACACCAAACATTATTGTACCAAAGTTCATTAAACATGTTCTGTTTTTCTTCTTCAAAAATCATTTAAGTTCTTCCTTAAGTTCTAGAAACCGGCTTAAGACATTGCCTTTAGACAGCCACCTGATTTCTGTGTGTAAAACTAATGAAACATGAGCAGCGTCCATTTTTTGGCATATTTTTTCAAAAATTCTTGTTTTTAAAGGTCGTGTTTTTATGTAATTTACCATTTTGACAGCCTGATTCAAAACTTCGAAAAGTTCGTTGCCGCAAGTTTTTGAAACTAAAGATTCTCTATGCAAAAAACAGTGAGTTTTTATCACAGAGGGATTTTCTGTGAGGACTCTAGTTGTAAACCCCTTAAATTTTCCTACCATGGATGGTGTGCCATCGGTACAAATTCCGACACAATTCTCCCAATGGAGGCCATGTTCTGTGAGGTAAGAAGACACTGAATTAAAAATGTCTTGACCAGTGGTGGTCGTTTGGAGCTCTTTACAAAAAAGAAATTGTTCTATAATGTCATTGTCATTAACGAATCTACCAAACCCAAGGAGTTGTGATTTGGAGCTAATATCTGTGCTTTCGTCTACTTGTAAAGCGTATTTGCCATTGGATCTCATTTTCCCCACAACTTGCTCGTTTACATTTATTGACATTTCAGATATCCTACGGCTTACTGTGCTGTTCAAGAGAGGGACTTTCGAAATCTGATCTCTAGCTTCTTGACAGAGTACAGTTTCAACAATGATGTTACAAGCTGGACCAATTATTTCCTCTCCGAGAGTGTGAATTTTCATTTTTTTTTGCTATCAACTCAGCAATTTTAAATGAAGCCTCAAGACTAGCATCAGATATGGTGACCCTTTTAACCATTCTAGAAGCAGCTTTTTTCTGGCCTTCCAGTAAACATGAAAAGTAGCAAGAGTTTTTTTCGGACACACCTGGATGTTTTGTAGTCAAATGCCACTTCAGCTTACTGGGGACCATGGCTTGATTGCGGAGAGTTTCCCCATAAACGACACATACGGGCATAGGATTGTCCTGATCAATATTCCACGTAAAACCATACGACAAATAACTGTCCAAATATGTCCTTTTCTTAGGAAAAGGTTCATTTCTTTTATCACCATTTAAACTTGAGGAATCGGAAGAAACTTCAACATTAACCTCCACTTCAACTTCTTCTTGACTTCCCTCAATTTTACATCTTTTCCCCAAAAATTTATCCATAATCAAAAACACGGAAGCAGTAAAATTGAAAACCACGTTGTCAGCACAAAAACAATGACCCCTATTCTCCAGTTTACGATTTACGTCCACTAATTTCCAGCCACGTGGTGGAGTTCAGGGTTGCCAGAGTGTACAAAAGAAAACTCGCAAACTACGCAAAAGAGCCCCCAATTCCTTAAAAATAGTTCCCACTCCCTCACAATGGGCACCAGAGACTGTCGGCGACTTTGTGAAGGCGCACTCGGACGCGTTCGTGTGTCTACGCGTACGTAGGCTAACCCAAGGTTATGCTTGGCTCCGTGCCACACCACTCCAAAGTTTTCTCTTCGAATTTCACCAAATTATTCCGAACCAAACTGTACGGTGCCGAATAATTCTATCAACGTACCAAGACGTATGTTGGCGAATTTATATTGTCTGGCATACCTATCATAATCAAAAAATATTTTTCAGTCCAAACATAATATTCTGATTTTTTCTTAATTTTTCAAAAACAAATTTTTCTTTTCCCTCCTTAAAATCTCGCGGCACCCCGGTTGAGAACCCCTGGTCTAGATCAATGATTCTCAACCACTATGCCGCGAGTTTCTTGAAGTGTGCCACCATTGCGAATACCCATACATAAGCGACATCAGACCAGTAGTTCAATGGGTTCTACCTTCCTAGCGGGGATTGGCTGAACCAATGCGCATGACTATTACAGTTCTGGAATGGTTCTGGATTTAACCCAAACAAAGCTATGTACTAGTTTAGTCTACTAATCGCTCACTTGATGCGTACATAGGGTTAGGTTACAACTTATATATTCGCTTTCGCATGTATAATATCACAATATTATTTTGATTTTAAAAGAACCTCCTAAAATGGATAAATGGATAAAAAAAGAACGCTTAACGACGATAATGATTATATTAGCAACCAGGCTAGCAAGCCCGAGCCCAGTACAAGTAAAGATGTTTCCTCCGCCAAAAAATGTAATGTTCATCGTATGTATAATGATGGCTTTTTAAAATTTGGATTTACATCTACAACGGAAAATGATCAAACTGTTCCCGAATGTGTGGTATATGGTTGTAAATTGTCAAACAGTGCTATGGTTCCAAGCAAGCTCCAACATCACTTGCTCACTAATCATCCTTCCAATTTTTGTTTTTATGTGAAAAAATATCGAAATTGTTTAAAACCATAGTTTAGCATAAAGAAAGGAATCACTTTTGCTAAAAAAATAGAAAGCTAAACTTATGGTGAAAGAAAATTTTGGATTAACTTGTGCTGAATTTAGAAAATTATTAAGTACAATTGTTTGGTCCAAAATCATAAAACTGTGAATTCCAAAGAAAAATATAATCAACAAAGAATAGGATGAGTAAAAAATGACATAAATATATTTTAATATTTATTTGCGATATGTTTCATATTTATCATTTTATTCATATACAATTTTGATACAATTAATATATATAAAATATTGTGTATTTGTGTGTTATTTTCTAAGTCCATTTTTGTAATGATTTTTTATTTGTTGTTATTATTTGCAATGAAATATAAAAGTGTAGAAAAATTAAATTTTTTAGCCTTCTTTCAAAAAGTGAAATTTTATACCATTATCGGTGGTGAAGTGTGAGGGAAAACAGTTTCTATCCATATAATTTATAATCAAGTAACTTTTATTTAATTGTATATAATATTCGAAATAAATCCATAAAATTTTTTCTGTGTAAATAAACACAGTATTTTTGCTCCATCTGGCACAGAGCTCAATGCCAGTGCCTTTCCTCTTCCCTCTAAGTATCAGTCTGAATTTTCAGGGGAGACGAATCTCTCTCTATTTACCCACGTCTAAAAAAATTCCATTGAAAATAGAACTGTAAAGAAAATGCATGTGATTTTTGCTCGACCTGCATATAGTTTTTTAATATACTTGTCCTCTAAGCTACAAGGAAGAAATTGAGTTGCAATATTGTCATTTATGCCAAATTCTACAAATCTTGTGTTTTTTAAACCTTTTAACATATTTTTTTTTTGGTTATGCATTTGGCACGTTTTTGTCATGTTTAAAAATGTTAATTATTTCCCCATTTAAAAGGCATTTTAGTTTTCTTTTCTGTAAAAATGTCACATAAATAACATAAATCCATACCCCCTAAACTGAAATTATTAATATCCGAGTTATAATCACTTTTTGACAGTAAAAAATGCGAAAGTTTTTTCTGGAAATTTGAAGTGCTTCAGTGTGATTTTTATCCATACAAATCTATAAATACCTGCAGATCAGACAATGTTCATATTTTTTACTTTCTCTATGTACATATGTATAGGGAAAGTACTGTGACAGTGTTGAAAATTTGAATTCAAGTTTTTGATGAAAAAGCATGTTTCAAGCATCTCTGAACTCAAATCAAATGTTTTTGAGGTGATGTTTGTGTGTGTCCGTGAGTCTGTAGATGAATATCTTAAGAATGAGTAGTGTCTTGAATTAAATTTGGTATAAATAATAGGTTTGGTGAATACTGGAAGCCTGTTGATTTCAACCTAATCAAATGTTCAAGACTCCCAAATTTGCAAATGAAATTTTGAAAAAAATCAGAACTTTCAATAATCTCATGTAAAAGATCGTACCTTATGTATATTTTCATTAGGAAACAAATTACACAAACTTTAGAAGGCTAGCATAAATCGTTCTCAAAATGTTGCATATTTTTCTAATAAATTTATTAAAAATATTACATAAAATTAAAAAGTATTAACTATCATGAAATATGTTCATTTATGCATTATTAGGCAACAAATTTATCGACATTAATGTCGTAGATCTACTCCTTTCCATTTACGACAGAAAATGCTTGTGTTTAATAATTTTGTATTTTTATGACCAACAATTAATTCACCAGTAGTCACTTATATATAAGAAAAGATCTTCTCTCCTTCTGTGTATAATGCTTGGTGATAAATTTGTTGAAATCAGCCACTAATTTAGCAAAGCAAGTGAAAAAGTAAAGCTTGGTGAATGGTCCATCTATTTTCTTATATGTTTTCCTTGGTTCTTGCATACTTATTAAAATAAAATCTCTATTACCTCTTCCCTTGTCTGGGAGTGCTATACTGCACTTTGTAATATTGCCAGCAACAATCAAATCACACTTTACTGGGTGCCTGCACATTCAGGCATTTCAGGCAATGAATTGGCTAGAAGAGGTTTGAGTACACCCTTTGTTGGCCCAGAGCCAGCTTTGGGTATCTCTAATGAACTTATCAGAAGAACTGTTTATGACATCTTTAGGAAGTTGCAGTGCAAGAACTGGTGCAAAATCAAGGGCCAAAGGCAGGCGAAAGAACTGAATTGTAAGTGCCCTAGTGTGCATCATAGAGAACTTTCAAGCTCAATGAAACTAGCATTAAAGGGCTATTGGGCTCCTTACCACCCTTAAAGGACACCTAAGCATTATGGGTATCACTAAGGGCCCGTTGTGTGGAGGCTGTAAGTACAGCGAAGAAACTGCCACACACATACTCTATAAGTGTGAAACATTTTCTGCCCATAGGTTCGAGCATTTGGGTCAACATGTGATCGAGCCCTGGGATTTGCAGAACATTCCTGTCAAGTGCCTGCTGATCTTTGCCTCGGCTACTGGTCTCTTCTCTTAGGGACTGTTTCATATTTTGGGGACAGTACAATAGACCTCTGGTCGCTATGTGCTCTCTTTGAGCCACCTACCTCTAAGTCATAAGTAAAGTCTCCCATGTATTATGTTTTCTCGCATATAACGTTTTTTATAAGCTCCACAAAGAAATGCAAAATTGGGTCCCACTGCAATAAAATTGCAAAATCTCATTAATTTATTTTCATTGTAATTCGGTTATTTCAGTAAACTTTGATTTATTCAACATCTGATGTTTCATAGCATTTGATACCCGGCATGCCTCTCAAACTGCTTTTGGGTCCATTCAGCTGTACTGAGGTACATTTACTGTAATAGATTAAATGCTTTTATATGCAAATTTATGTTTTTCTGTATACTGTACAGCATAATTTAGTCTGTGTAATGCTCTAGGCAAAAAATATTGCATTTATTGTCCATTATTTTGTTTTAAATTAATTTTTCCCTTTTTGTACCCCATTTTAGTTCAACATCCGATAATCCGGTACTGCTGAAGTCATAAACATGCCAGATTATCGGAAGTTTACTGTATATTTTATTTATACCCGTTCTAAAATATATATAAAACTTTTATTCGCTAATTTTGGTTTCCAGTTTTTGTCTCCCCAAATTATTTTATCACGCTTCACTACTGACCATTTTATGCCATATTTCTATCCATGTGTGTGTGTGTCCAGCTGGTATCAGTATTAAAATTGTGTCACAATAAAAATAAGCAGATTAGATCACTTTCTTTAGATGTTGATCATTAATCTAACCCCTGCCCCTGGGCACTTTGGTTGTCCCACGTTGCAACTTTAGATATATGGCCCCCCTGTGTTTGACACCATTTGTATTCATGTAGGGCTTTTCTGACATTCACCGTTGAAACCAAAATGTTTTAATATTTAGTGAGTATTTTCATCAAAATGGTTAGAAATTTTTAATGCAAAAATTTGGTAATATTTCAATTAATAATTAATTAAAAATGATATCTTAAAATATGCAAAATCATTGAACTTGGAATGTGAAAAATATATTTTATGGTGTATCAGTGATAAAAACTGTATCATCAGCAAAAAAAAATTAAAAACAATTTAAAGTACCACATTGAATCCCAACAAAACAGGAGCTCCTCTTTTTCTATCAGTCTGTGATAAGCAATAAATATTCCTGTACCCTTTTGACTGAGCGAGCTAATAAAAAAATTGCCAGCTAATGTTGATAAGAATTTATACAGTGTTCACGCTAAAGCACAAGAATTTGGTGTTTAAATAATCTATCGATAAAAAAACTGGTTTGCTTGAATGTCTTGAGAAAAGATTCCTTCTCATTTCATTGAATTTCCAGTCTGTAATTTGATATCAACAATGTAAATAAAGGAACAATTTAAAGGTTAAAATGTATCACTTTTAAGTGTTCACAGAAGAGCTAACTGTTGAAAATTCTTTTAATGAATTCAAGGTTATCTCATTTCAATTTTCAACTGATTTACAATGATATAATTTGCTGATATTTCATTGTTTTCAAGTAATTTCCCCCTCACTTGCTTTTTATTGCAATAATGAGAAATAATTGGTATCCTCCAATAAACCGTAAATTTTCAATTTTATTACAGCTTTTAAGGGGATACATATACCTGGGATGGTTGAAAACAAACAGTTTTTGGAGCTTATTGCAGAGAATTGATCAACAACTTTTAAATGTATTGCTTTTTAATTCAATAGTGCATAATTAAATGTTAATTATGAAATTATTGTTTAAGAAAATACCAAATTCTGCAAATAGCAGTGATCTTTGTTAGCTGCTTTTCTTCATTGTTGGCAGAGGATATTTTGCTGGGTTGCAAAAGAAATCAAAATATAAATGTATATCTTAAAGTTTATAACTATATGCAATTGGCGTATAAGCTTTTTTCATATTCTACATTAGAAAAAGATATCAGCCATGAAAACAAAAATCCACCAAATAAGAAGAGGGTACCTATTGCACTAACATATTTTAAGCTTAAGATTAAAAAAACTATGTATTATGAAAATGGGCATCTCAAAATTATTTGCTTCGGGGTGTCAAAAATTTAGTTATGCCACTGGTTACTGACTGAAAGAGATTATGCCAAATTTCAAATAAATTGATGGAAAACTAATCAAGATATTATGACAACTGATTTTTAAATATTTATTTCGAGAAAAGCATCAGTTTTTCATGAATGTAGTCCCGGGTGCTTGTACTTGTAATAGCTATATATATATATATATATATATATATATCTTAATCATTTTAACATATCTCTTTATGAAATTTGAACAAAATAAAATTGTACTTTTAGAAAATATATAAATCAATTTTTTCAACAATCAATTGTCTGTGCCTCCTTAAACATTTTTTTTTTATATTTCAAAATCGAAAATTTGCAAGTTCAAGGGAGGAAAAGTCAAATTACTTGAACTTCTTAGTAAAGTTAAAAAATAAAAGTAATAAACAAATTTCAGAATAAAAAATATTCTGAAAATTAAATAATTATAAATTTGTAATGTCATAAAAATTTCTAAAAAATACCAAAATTCTCAAATCAGAAAGATTGAGTAATCGCAGAAGTCAAGGTCGGAAAAAAGGGATTAAATAAAAATTGCTGCCACTTACTGATAAAAAAATAAGAAAACTGTGTGAATAGCTAAACTAGGGCAATTGCTAAAATAATTAACAGCCAGTCCTAACCATAAAAAATTCAAATTACAATGTTTGAGAAAAAATGCTCTTAAAATTAGTGATGTTAAAGTTTAAAAAGTAGGTGAGCATGTAAAAATGAAAATACTTTGATTTCTAATTTAAAAAATTATTAAATAACCAAATTAGTAGAAAACAGAAAATTAAAAAAAAAAATTGCAGTAAATTTGTTTCAAGATTTTTTTGTACAAATACTTTTATCTTTATCACACTTTGCTTTGCAGGTACTTTTGGCATAGTACATAGTATTATGTACACAGATACACTTAAATTTTTATTTCTCTGCCTATAAGAATGACAAATATTAAAGTTGGAAAAATCAAATTTTGCAAGAAATATAAAATATTTCATGGGAAATCCTAGGAAATGAAAAACTGTTAGAAACTTATGCAGTAAATTATTCCATGGGATTTTAAGATACATACTTTCATATTTTTTTTAACATTTGCTATATTAGTAAGTAAATAAGATTCAGATGCTTTACAGTAACATTTTGTTATTTTCTCTAATATATTTGTGTCAAATGTTATTTCAAGCCATTGAACTATTTTTTAGGATTTTACATATTTCTTTTATGATTATTTCAGACTTGCCCACTTTTATTGAGAGTCTTCCTGTGCAAGAACTATCATAATGCATTGATTGAATATTGTAGAGGGAATGTTCCTTCAAAAGAGCTTCAAATATATACTTGGTAAATAAATTTATTGTTTGTTAGGTAAAAACTCAGAAATTTGATAAGTGGTCAGCAGTGTTTATTTTAACAGTAACTTATGCATATTACATCTATAAATATTATTAATTATGGTTTTCAATATTGCCACACGTTACACATGCTATAATATAAAACCCAGAAGGTCTATAAGAAATGTCCAACAAAAATTAAATGTGCTATTATGTATGTATAGCTGGTAGATATTAAACTTTTATGAGCACTTTCTTTGCTTTAGTAACCCTACAGCCAGTGACCACCATGAATTTTACTTTTACTGTTAAGTCCATCTAATGCAATATCAAAATACTTATATAAATAACATACTTAAGAATATAAATGTACCCAATTAGATTTCTTCAATCAAAGATATGTTTAAGCTTTTTTTTTTTTATTAATGGGAGGGGGGTGAGGGAGGCTGTATTTTCTCTTGAAAAATACAGATCAACATTCCACATCATTATTGCACCAATAATTTAATCAATACCTCCATATATTTCACATTTTTGATCACCTATTGTTGATGAAAAGCAAAACATGGTCCTAATCAAGCATCCATGTTTCAAATTTCTAAGACCAGGAATGTTGAAATATTAATAAAAAAACGAACCTTCTATAGAAGCAGCATTAAGCAGACAATATTTTTTCCATAAATTTGTTTTAAGAAAATTATGTTAAAAAAATCAAATTTGTTTATTAGGTGAACAATTTTTATTTACTTTTTTCCTGATATAAATAATAGAAATGTTTTTAGAAATATAAATTTTATAAATAAACAGAATTGCATTTTTAACTGGATTATATTATAGGGTTTAAAGGTTACAGGAATTATAAATAAATTTGTCTGTCTGCGTGTGTATGTTGTCTGTAGTGGAAAATCGGAAACGTCGGAGAGTGGTGAAACTTGATACAGAGGTGCTTAGGGTCCCTGTACAATGTACCACTGCAATATATATTTTTTTAATTTGAATTAATTCAAAAGTTATGGACATTTAAAACCAAAATTTCATTGAAATTTGGACTTTAAAAAAATAATTTTATTCTAGTAAGACGATAATGGCAAATATTTATTGAAATAGAAAAACGGCTGTTTATGTGATAAAGTGGATTTTATTTATCTGTTTTCTAACTTTGTGAATTTAAAACAAATCATTGTGATTTTTTTTAATATCGCATTATATTGTTATTATGACTATTGTGCTAGAAAATGGGCTAAGATATCATTTATTTTAATTATATAATTATTTTAATAATAGGTGGGGCACAACTATGCCTTTTGAAAAATTGAATGAATGAATTCAATTAATCTTTGCCATAAATCCTGGGTACAATTTCTAGAAAAACATAATATTTCCTGTATCACATCATCTATTACAATAATAGTCTGATAGACATAAGTGGCTCTATAACCAGTACTTGCAAAATAAATAAATTGTTATCGATAGAAGCATGTTTGATCCTTGTATGTTGCTAATTTGCATAAAATGTAATTTTGCAATTTTTAGTGTTTTAAATAAAATGCAATAATTAAAATCTCAATTTATTATTTGTTGTGTATATTTTGAATTTGCTATATAATTTTAAGAGAAATATGTAAAGATTAAATTAATTTTGTATTTTAAACATTGGATTATTATTTTATAAGAATATTATAGGAATTATATTTTATTCTATTTTATAGGAAAGATGCTACCTTGAAAGAAATTGCTAGTCTTGTTAAAGAAGTCCACCCTGAAGCTAGAAAGAAAGGCACTTGTTTCAATTTTGCCTTAGTATTTCCCGAGAAATGGGGCCCAGCATATCGTCGAAGGGAAATTGGTTCTGTATGTACTGGAACACCTGGAGAAGATGATAAGAAGACCTTATCTGAATGTCGTATGCAAATTGGGGACTATATGGATATTGCTATCAGTTATCCCGAATATCCTCATCGTGAACCTTTTCGTAAATATTACTAAGAGGAACAGGTGTAAATTCATGTGAATATATTTTCATATCATTTATATGTATATATTGTTTTTCAATAAATTTTCTAGTCTGTTACCTATATGTAAAAAGTGTTCATTTGACAATAATTGCTTTTTATGCAAAACTTATAAAATGAATTAGGAAATTGACCAGCCTTTTACAATTCTTGTCTTTTCAGATGAACATTAATTTGAAACATTATTGATTTCAAGATATAAGAAAAAATTTAGAACAATATACTATTTGCTTTATTAATTACCCACAACTAACTTTGAAATTGTGTTTCATTAATTTATTATGCACATTGTCTTGATATGGCTATATACAAGGCGTTGAGGAAAGTCATGGACTAGGCCAATAACTAAGGAAGTGTTATCCTATATTTTTTATACAGGTATATAGAAAACTCCTATGACACTACACGATAAGTCAACTTTAGGGCCTGGCTTCTTTTTTAGGAGGTGGTGTGCTATTTCGCTTCCTGTTAGAGAAAGCCAATTATAAATTTGTAGAGCATTGCAAAATAACGATTTTAACCTTTTCAAGGGCGATAGGATACCTTGCATCCCATCTTTTTAATAAATATATATATATATATATTGCATAACCAAGCAGACCACTATTTCTTATAAAAATTGTTTTAAATGATAGATTGTAGTTTGTAAAAGCATTAGCAGGTAGCAGCACTAAATCGGCTGAATAAATTTTCTAAAGAAAAATATTTTAAATTGCCTGTTTTGTAATGATCAAATACTTTTGATATTTTTGACATACTAATATATTGAGCGACTAATATTTGATACATGAATCATTTTTTGCATCCTAAAATTATTTTTAAAGAGTAAATTGGTACTTATAATTAAAAATTTCTATGTATTATAAAAGAAAAATAAAGATGCGATAACTTTGTCCCACCACACATCTAGCAAAATCCACCAGTAGATGGTAGAACAATTTTTTATTTGTAATTTGCTTTAATTTTAGTTTACAGTTTGATAGTTTTAGTTCACAATTTATATTTATGTTTTCTCATGCAAGTGCCATTTTCTATAATGGATAAATGATTGATGCAGTAATTGTATAGTTTTGTATAAGTCTATGTTATATAGGTTTTGATTTTGTGTAAATATTAATTTCAAATATATTTTTCATTCCTTATAAGGTCGAATCTTTATAATCACAGATATAGTAATTGCAATTGACATATCTTTATCTTTTTGCTTCATACTAATGTCACTTTCATGTAGGTCAATAGTGTAGCATGAGATTTTTGAACACTCTCACTTGGACATTCAAGATAACAAAGCTGAGCATCAAGCTAGTCGATGTTGTACATTCTATGCTTGAGTTTGCCCCCCCCCTCCCCCTGGAAAAAGTTCTACAGGTGCCCATGTATGAGGTAAAAATATATTTGAATATTATTAGCCAGTGACAGAAAAAAATATATCTGTTTTGTAAATATAAGTAGCTAGAACTAACTAAATTAATTAAAAAGAGTACACTGAAAATTGGAAAAAAATAAATCTGGAATGCAAGCTTAGTTTTAAATCACTGTAGTCAACAACGTCCTTAAACAATTTTGTATATTATTTATAAATACTATACTATGAAAACTTAAAAATATCTTATAGTCACAATATACTAAAAATCCGCTAGAAAATTATCAATTGCTTTTGTCTAACTTCATATGACTTTTAAAGGGAAATCAGATTTATTCTTTTTAAAACTTCCAAATAAGCAAACGGATACCAAGATGAAGAGTTAAGTCTACTTTGTGAACTACTTAAGTTTAATAGTAGTCATTATTAGTGTATTAAGTAGTCATTATTAGTGTATAATAGTAGCCATTATTAGTGTCTTGATATTGTTTAAAGTTAGGTGAATGTCAAAGACATTGGAAAATGCCTCAAATTCTTTAGTACTACAAATGATTATTATTTTCTGTGAAAATGAATTAATAGAACCATATTTGACCCAAAATGGCAGATCCATTAGCCTTCCCGAGAATTCTTTTTTTCTCACTCCCCACCCATCATTGATGAAATGTCATATCCCATATTGGCCGCATCATTATCTTAAGGGTGAGCGTCAGTAAATCTTCTGCCCTATCCGCGCTTTGTTAACTTTCGTGGAACATGTTTTTCGCCGAAATTCTGCTCAAACAATTTTGAAACATTTTTAAAAAGATAAAATGCAATGCTTAGATTATATTAAAACTAAATTTAATACCCAATAAAACATAGAATATATTTTTTATTTTAATCCAAAATATTTGTGGTGCTGCCATCTGTTGTAATTTAATTCATACATATTATTTTTATTTTTTAATAAACATTTTTAAATATCTATTCCTTCTAATACAGTATTAAATACAACAACAGATCATATATAATAATGCCACAATCACGGAAAGGTAATTTCTCATTCTATAAATTTGATAAGAGGATCTGAATGTACATGACTGAGGACTGCAGCTTTGTCTTCAAGTCCAAGTTCAATTACGTTTCCGTAATTGTGGCATTATTATATATGATCTGTTGTTGTATTTAATAGCATATTAACAGGAATAGACACTTAAAAATGTTCATTAAAAAATAAATATAGTCTGTATGAATTAAATTACGACAACAAATGGCAGCACCAAAAATATTTTGGATTAAAATAAAAAATATATTCTATGTTTTATTGGGTATTAAATTTAGTTTTAATATAATCTAAGCATTGCATTTTATCTTTTAGAAAATAATTCTCAACTGTTTAAATAGAATTTTGGCAAAAAACGTGTTCCATGAAAGTTAACAAAGGGCAAAAGATTTACTAATGCTCACCCTTAAGTTAAACTGTGTACAAAGGGTTGAAAATGAGGGAAGTAATAGCCACACCTTTCTGAAGGCTAGTTTCTTTTCTAGTTTATCAGTGAGGGAGGTGTTGAACAGGTGGGAGGTTTTAATACCATCTTTTACTCTATCCATCACGAAGACTGGATGATTTCAGCCCACAAAACATTACCGTATGCGTCCTAATAGGAACAGCTAATAGGAAAAAATAATTGAAGTGAGTCACTTTAAGCAAGTAAAGTTAACAATTTTCAAAAAAATATATACATATATATTTGTGCAGTTATCTTAAAAATTATAATAAATAAAAATATGTTTAAATAATTCTTTAAATTTTAAATGAGATGCTCAGCTTTTCAGCCTCTATCTATGCCACTGATGTAGATATAAAGATAATTGATATTGTAATGTCAGTCATAATTGATATTGTAATGTTAGGATAGATAGGCGACTTTAGATAGGTGATGGGACACACTGCATCTCTTTTCCCCTCGAAAAACCAATAACAGTAAAAAAAATTATGCACAAAAATATATTTATTTAACATGTTATGTGTTCAAAGTTTATTTTTTTTTTTACAGAAAAAATATTTTAATATAGTCTTCAAAGAGTTAAAAGAGACAATGGTATTAAACTGTGTGTAACAGTGTAAACGTAGTGACATTAGAAAACTCATGGAGATGTCTTATTACACGTGTGCAAGCATGTATCACTGATATTTTGTGTATACAGTAAAATTAATTTATAACAAAGCCACTTAATACAAAGTAAATTACAATTATTGTTTGGTCCGTCTCTTTCATAATGCATTTTAATTTTGCCAACAACAAAATTTCTGTTATGAAAATAAATCGTAACAAAGTGTTTTTCACACCTTCATAAGTAAAATGTGTTTGTTTAAAATGAAAAGTTTTCTGTTAGCCCTTATTCAATAATGTCATCAGAAATCTCATAACAAATCACCTCCAATCAATCTGGATTCAAATTTCTGCACTGCTGGGAAGTGGAATAAAGAAAATGCTTTATTCTTCAAGAAAAATTTTAAATTTTGAAAAAAGTGGATGAAGAGATGGTGAAAAAAATTATCAATAGCAGCGAAGTTTGAAATTTTGGCTAGCACACCGAGCATTTACATAAAAGATTGTAAAAAAATACAGCAGTTCCAAAAAACTGGAAATGTGGCCTTAAATCTGCTGTTCCTTGACACCCCAATACCACTTCCAGCCTTTAGATCCAGGGATTATTGCTGCAGTTAAGATGAGCAACTATAAACACCTAGTGAAACATAGTTTACTCAACATGAACTTAAAATGAGACAGCAATCGATCTGAAAATGGCTGTTGATATGCTTCATGGTACATGGGGTTAAGTAATGGCAGAAACAATTAACAAATGCTTTGTAAAAGCCAGCATCACTACAAAGCTAGCCAATGAAACCGACCTGTTCAAAGCAGTAAACAGTGATAAAAATGAGGATCAACTGTGGATTAATCTGGTGATTGAAATTCAACGGTTGTTACCTTTGACGACAATCTTGTAAGCAGTACTATTTGCTAGAGAGAGATTATTAGTATAGAACTAAATGGTTGGGTGCAACTTACACCTGACTTTTTCCCCCTAATTTCTAACCCTGGAAGTTTATATATAGATATTTCTCATTTTGTAATACTGATGATTCCTGATATTGTGATGAAATTTGTCCTCGGCATGTCATGTGTTTCTATGGAATCTTCGTTTGATGTTTACTTCCCAGATCTGTGAAGACTGAAAATATATCTTTACAAGTTTTCAATCTAGATTCAAACAATTTTTCTTAGAATGTCTGGCAGAAGTATTTCCTCCTAGTAAATTTGATAGGTTTTTTCCATTGTACCTCATCTATTACTCTAGTCTTGTCTATGGAACTAATAAAATAGTGCATTAGTGTTTCTTCCTTCTGATTTAGTGATACTTTAACCTTTAGGTCCTGTGATTTAAAATGAGAGTTCTAACGTATAAAATTGTGGATTTTAATTGATTGGGGGTACAGATAAATCTTGACATGTGCTCAAAACATTCAAAATTTAAAAAATAGTAGATTTTTATTTACAAAAACTGCTCTAAACTACTCAAAATTAGGCCTAAAAATGTATAGCTGAACAGTTTTCAGCAATAAAAAGGCTCGCTAGATGTGTTGGGGTTAGTTTTGCACAAGATCATAAATCTTGGTGTCTTGTATCGTAAGCTGCGAAATGACCGTGTAGTGTCCCCACTAGGTGTATTATATGTTACCGCATGATGTATCATTGTGTAGATTGCATGAGTTTGCATATTGTTTGAAGAAGTCACCATTAGCTGTGGGCACTGCTGTTATGTGTAACTTAACATTAGGCCAAAATTATATACCCCCAGAGTATTAAGTACTTAACCATTAAAGAACTTAAAATGTAACAAGTCTCCCAATCTACAACATATTGAATTTGAAATGACTAAGTACAGAAACAAATCGTCTGGCAGTATTTAATTATTTGCTTACAAAACTAATTGCCATAACTTAATGTTATCCAAATTTATATTTACTATTTCTAAGGAATAGTGATATGGAATTGCTTGTTAGTTGATATTAACTTTGAATGTTTAAAGTGTCTTATTTATTTCTATAAATACCTCAGTCTGAAAAAATTGTAAATTTTATTTCATCAAAAATACAATTATTATAAAATATACTACTGCATATTATTTACAAAAATAACCATTTTATTTCAAATTCAGGGTATAGAGTAAAATGAGCGATGGGTGTAAAGCGATGGTGGAAGTAAAGGTATAAAAGATTGAACGGGGAAAAAAAAAATCATATTTAAATTCTATATTTACCATATTTACATTATAGGCACTTATGTATTATCCAATTATCACACTACAAAATAAGATTTTTGTTACATTACACAACACTAAAATCTTGTTTTGTATTTTTGGTCATGGACACATCAGATTTGTTCTCTAAAAGTAGCAGTTGAATTACTTTTGCCTAATAAAGGATCAAGCTCAATGTTTGAGCAAATTTCATTTCTCTCATCATAATATGTCAGAGCAGTGATTCCCAACCTTTGTTTGAAGGAACCTTTGAAACAATTCATTAAATCTCAGGGAAACCCTTACCTTGCTGCACATTAGGTTTGGCACAGGGGTAAATTACAAAATAGACGTGATAAGCAGTAAAGCAAATAAGTTATAATTAACTTTTGATTTTGTATAAAATATTACAAGAGAATTTATTTCCTATTTCTGTTTATTAATTACTATTAATAAAAAAATGACAAATATTTTTGCTTTATATCTGACTTACTAGTCAGAAAAATTGTGAACATATTTTGTAATGATTGTGTATATATAATTAATTGCCACATAATTTAAATGTTTCTACTTAATTACAAAAAAGATGGCAAATACTTTTTTTAAGCAATTGCAAATTATCATGAAACTTTTGATATGGACTCACAGATCCCCAAGGATCTGCAGAAACCTGGTTGGGAATCACCGTGTTAGAGGATAATACATTACAAGTATCACATATTAACCATTAGACATACTAATGAACTGGCTCACATCATAAAATGCAGCATAAATACAGATAAATGAATGTTTAAGAAATTACTTGAATTTCCTTCTTTATGCAAAAAGTCCGGACCTGAATTCCCAAATAAACATCAGAATATGTTGGCCAAATTGGAAATGGCAAAATAACTCTGCTATAATGGTGCAACATAATGTGACAGAAGGGAAATAAAACAGGGAAATATTTCTTTTTCTTATTTGCTTCTCTTAGTCATAAAATGCAGATAATATAAATTCAAAGGAACAAAGACTAGTCATCCAAGAGTGATTAGCGATTGAAGATTTATTAATATCTCTTCATATTTTACACAACTTTGATATTCTTTTAAGCAGTACTTCAATACACATTTGATTTAATCTATGTATGATCACATTGATAAGGAATTTGATAAACACCCCAATTATTGAACTTTTTTATTAAATTTTCTTCCCAGAAGGATCTTATTTTATTGATAAGCAATAATATCACTTTGAAATCAAACTTATTGAGAATTCTAGAAATTTTATGACTAATTTTAGGCTAGAAAGGAAGGCAAACAATATTGCTAAAAGTTTCAACTAGATCTTCATTGCTCTGAAGCATATTTTATGATGTGAACCAGTTTATTGTAGATTGTACACAAAATTATATGCTTTACTTATTAAGACGTATTAATGCAATTTGTAATTTAGTGAGGAAGATAAACAAGAATTTATAATATATACATGGAAAGGCACTTTCACAACTTATAGCTAAATACATGCAGAATGTTTAACCACAATATACAATTTTATCATAAAAACTATATAAAATACATAGAATCATCACTCATCAGTTACAAGGGAATTATTTTGGATATCAATGCAAAGAACTGACCTAAATTGAAAAAAACTAAATTTTTACTTATGTTTAATTTATTGTTGAAGAGTGTACAACATATTGCACTCAAAAGAAATTTTATGTTCTTAAAAAATACCATTGCATAATGAGTTTTATCAGAATACCTCAGTGGCAAATGTTTCCCTACATACTTCTGTTTCTTACAGTTCTGTGAAATACTTTGTTGATCTGTTTGATTTTCCTGAAGACTGTGATAAATTGCAGTTAGAATTTGCATTATATTAAAATGAAAAGTTTTCCTCTAATATTACAGAATGTGATAGGGCTGATGATTGTTGGTGTAAGATTGGTAATCTTAAGTATCCAGATGGTACTTCAAGTTTAAGCTTCTTTTTCAACTAATGCTATCTGTTTTAGTTGTTCCACATAATAATGCGCCAACTGAACGAATTTTTAGTATAGTTAAAAAAAAATCAAACAGAATTCAGGTCAAATTTTAGTACAGACATTGGAAAATATGTTAGTGAAGAAGATAAATATGGATTGTTGTTATGGAAAAACATTCAATGTATAACATGTCACACTCAACAGAAATCTTAGAAGCTCAAAAACAAATTTCATTTAACCCCTCCACAGAAGTGCGAAAGGAATTTAGATACATCTTGATTGATGAGTGAACATGATTTTTATATGGACTTTTTTAGTACAATAAAATGTGTTAGTTTTGTATCTGTTAGCCACATTATATAAAAATGCACTGATGAAACAAAAAATCTGCATAATTCATAAGTGTCTGATAATTTTTACTATAGTTCTATATAATAAAATCATGTTTGTAAATTAAAAATCTTAATGTATAAATACAGTAAAAAGTATTCAGTCTTCATAGGCATTAGAGGTCTGCATAGGCTCAGGCCCAGCCCGCTGGTTTAGGCTTGATCAGGCCTGAGTTTCCTAACTGTTTTAGGCTGGGCTGAGCCGAACATATTTAACTTTGAAAAAATTTTAAATAAATTTTAATTGATTATATAAAATTGTTTATTTTAGCTACATGTATGCTAAAAATATATAAATAAATGTTTCAGATTTAAACATTGATATTATCAGGCCAGGCAAAAATCTGAAATTTCGGCCCATGCGTAACTTTTAAATAAATTATTTCATATTAAATTACAGAAAATCAAAAATAAATTTGTAATATTATGCATTTATTTATCTTTGAAGAAATTCTAAATAATGCCAAAAAATGTATATTTTTACATTTCAGAAATTTCAGTTTATTTCTAAACTTAATATAATTCAGTTACAGGAGTGATTGCAGTTTGAAAATTTAGTTATATTTTGTCAAAAATAATTAACAAAACATTTCAAACGGCAGAATATTAATTGCTTCATTTATAGTTATTTGGGATAATGTGTATGTAGTATACTTCTTTTTAGCTAATTCTAATTTGCATACATTTCATATACCTATTAGTACATTGTTGAAGCGTCATATTTTAATATGGAAATTTTGTGTCTTGCCCCTTACAGGAAATTTTAACAATCACCATGCCCTGCAATTATCAGAAGTGGCCTTTTAACATGTTTAGTACCATATATGGCAACTGGTGAACATTTTCTTTTATTTATTCAAACAATGAAACTAAGAATTATTAGATTTTCATTTACTTTGTAAACAAATAAATCGGCAACATGTCCACGATTAAATAGATTTAAAGAACTTGTAAAAGTTTTATTTCATAATTAAGGATGTAAAATACATACAACAGACCTAAGACACTTTTTGGTGTAAAACGTCCTTCAACAGACATATAACACAGGCATATTGAAAATATATAGGGTTTTAGGAACGTTTGTATATCTCCAAAAAATTTAAACCCCTGTGTTGTATGCCCACGATTTAAGAGATTAAAAGAACTTGGTAAAAGTTTTATTTCATAATTAAGGATGTAAAATACATACAATGGACCTAAAGCACTTTCAGGTGTAAAACATCCTTCAGCAGAGACATATGATATAGCACAGACACATTGGAAATATATAGGGGTTTTAGGAAAGTTCATATATCCCTTATAATATTTATACCCCAAGAAGTAACATACCTATAGGGAAGTAACAATGCACCCCTAGTGGTGATATATAGAATGTCTAGGTAAATATAAAGTAAACCTAATTTTCGTAATAAAAAATATTACAATGTAGAAAATTGTTATATGAATGATATTTAAATTTAATATATGAGGTTTGTCTAACAATAGTAAAATATGTATTTCCCTGTTTTAAATGCATTCGTATTGAAAAGAAATTTTTACAGATACTAATTGTGAACAGTGATTTTACCACTATGGAGTCCAGGATTTGACATCAAGCAAAATTGCATTTTGGAACCAGGTCATAATTCTAGATAGAATCACAATATAAATAAATAAATATAGATTCAACACGTAAAATGTTCTGGATGCTATTACAATTGAGTTAAAAGAAAGTTTTGTCTAAAAGGGAGTAAAATGATCACTAAGAACTGTTTGAGATAAAGCAGTAAAAAGATTTTTGTTCTTAGATTACATGAACATTCTTGTTACATTAAGTCTTACTGCTCTTTGCCATTTGACTTATTGCAATGTGCAAATGTAATTCACATTTTGGCTGTGTATTGCTTATTATTTGGCTAATTTACTCGTGCTCTATCATATGCTCTGATTTTGACGAGCATTTTACGTCCGAAAGTGCTTAGGCCAATTATACCATGTCCTTCATTGTGAAATAAAGTTTAATGATTGTTTTAATCTTTGTAAACAAATGCTTCTTTAAAAAAGCAATATATGGAACTGTCTCCATGCTGTTATATAAAAATATGAACTTATATCTTTGGAAAATGAATTGTATTACCAATCTAAAGCTCTCTCAACTGGATATTTTCCTGTTAAACAGGCTGTACAATGTCCAACAGATTTGCCATTGGTTTCTGCATTTTTCTTCACAGCATAAAGAAGGTTTTCAACTTTTAAATAAGCAAGACTGTCTGCTCCAATCTGTTGAGGTAATTCTTGATCACTAAATTTGTTGGCAATGAGTTCTTCTTTTGTGGGAATGTTTATACCCATGTAGCAGGGATATTTCACAGGCGGAGATGCAATCCTAACATGAACCTGTATATAAAATGAAAAAGTTAAAATTATGTTTAAAACTTCCATCATGAGATAGAGCTTCCACAAAACTATCAATTGACCAAAACACATCATGGCATGGTAAATTAGGCAAAAGTAAACACCATTATACAATTTTTTTTATGCCCCTTATATTCTTTATACAGGTTTTAAATCATTATTTTTTGTAATCCATCTGGATTACCCAGACTAAACTTAAGTTTTCTACTTTTTAGATTATTTTAATATTCTGAACATATAACTATTCTGAACATATAACCGAAAAATAACTATCCATAACTTTTATTAGAATAATTTCCAAGCTAGCAAGTGCTACTACTCCCTTTCAAACTGTATTATAATTTTTTAACTCTCAGTTTGTCAATGAGATTGAATTTATCCAACCCAAATGAAACTTGGTATGCTATTAGTCTTCTTTTTTCAAGCTCCTGCTTACGACCTTCTTTGAGAAAAGGAACACAAGTGGTAGGTTAATTAACACTTTTCAGTAGAGGGTTATAACTTATACATCCCTTAAAAGTCAAAAGTCTTAAACATCCACAGATCTGAAATTGAATTTTAAAGTTAGAGATGAACAAATAACCCTTTCTCAAATTTAAATACAGTCAACTTTCCTGTAATGCGATTAATTCATACTGTGTTATAAGAAACTCAAATTAATCCATACAGTGTTATGTGAAAATCGTGTTGTATGGAAACTGCATCATAAGAAACTCAGAATTAGTACAAAACAGAACAATTCATACCACGTCATATGGAAACCACATTAAGTGAAACTCAGAACTTATAAATCAGGCTGATTCGTTTTACATTATATAAAACTGCATTTTTAAAGTAATACCATGTTATGATGAATATGGTTATGAAATAAAAGTTTATACAAAATGCAATAAATATATGTTTACATATTTTAAATTCTTTTTAAGATTTCATATAAGAAAATTAAAAAAACAATGTGAAATATAAACAATAACTTTTTTCCAATAAAAACCCTATTAACATTCATCATTGCTCTCAAATATTAGTGGCCAAATTCTTTTTCTTCTAATGTTCTCTTCACTTTGCATATCTTCATTTTCGTTTTCAAATGTAGTTTTATTTTGTAACACTACCACAATCTCTCTATAAGGAGCTAAAGAATTTTGTATTTCTCTTTAAACTTTGCACTGTTGAAGAATCATTTTCAATAAAGTAATTTTCTAATTGTTTACCCAAATCCAGTCTCCTTTTCACATCATTTAAATTGAAATTTGAAACCCATTCTTTAGCCATATTTTCGTCTACCAATGCATTTGAGGTGAATGTATTAATTTTCTTACAGGGGATTTCCCTGATAACTGAAATTGAAAAATGGTGGTGTACATGGATGAAAAAACAGGGGAATTCCCCATTAATTTCAAACATAAAAGTGTAATAGAAAAATTCATGCTATATAAAAACTGCTTAAGCTAATTGAATTGTATTACAGAGAAACCGCATTTTATGAGTACCGCGTTATGAGAGGTTGGTCGCAATTTTTGCTCTGCATTAGGAGAGTACTGTGTTATAGGAAGGTTGACTGCATTAACTATTTGGTGTATTCAAAATTTGGTTATTTCAAATTGTTAACAAATAATATTTATATGTATTAAATATTTATTATTAGTAAAATAAAAAATGTAATTAAGCCACATAAATCTAAAAATGAAACTTTTTAGTTTAAATGTCATTTTTAAGCAGTTTTTGTTTTATTTTATTTTAGGTACTATTAATTGCAATAATTGAATTGTAAATTCTTCTACCCTATTGCAGCTTTTTATTTGAGATAACAAGTATTTGAACATATTCAAGATCTAATCTGCTTCCTTTTTGACACAATTTAGACCAAGGTACTGAAAGTCACTCTTAAAAACTATTGATGGCAGTGTAATTAAATACTTCAAAAGCAATTCCTTCAAGCAAGGATACACTCTTCTTTTTCCCAATAGATGAAAATGTTTTCATTTGGTGGAAGCAAACTTTTTTCTAAATACTGACTTTTTATTGCAGAACCTGCTATTAATTATAGTGTGATATTCCAATTTCTTTTAGTGATGTTATATTCGAGATCTCAAATACTAAGCATTCCAATATTCACAGATAGTATTCACCCATCTCCAGTTAAAATATATAAATCTTTTCATAACATAGGGTAAAGAAAAATATTCCTAAACAGAACATTTCTGCACTCTCTGTATCTTGAATTCATAGACCTAGTTTGTTAACTGGGTTTCCTCAAAATTTATAGCAATAAGAAAGCACACATATACATATATTTTTATCCAACATTTTTGACAGATTTATCATTTTGATGGCCACGGAAAAGTTATATAAAAAAAAAATGAAAAATATTATAAAAATATGCATTTTATCCAATTAACAAATATTTTCTGAATTACTAGCAGGTTTTGCTTGCCAGCGGCCACTAAATATAGCAACCAGATTTTATAGCAATCAGTATTTTATAGAAATTCTGCACCCACACAGCAGGTGCAAAAGCTCCCCTTGGAGATAACCCCACCCTAAGATGGAAAGTAATGGATATATTTCAGGCTGTGTTTAGTTAATATTTTAATTTTATATTGTGTGTTGGAAAATCACCAGATTAATGTTTATTCCTAGAATATGTGACATCTTTATGGTTTCATAAAATCTTTACTCAGGGTGGTCACAAGAAATTAATTTTGAAATTCTCTCTCTCTCTCCCTCCCTGATATTTTCCTTTATAATTCCACGAAATGTTCCTCTTCGAAGGATGTTTATTGAGGTCACGTCGCCTGTTGATGAAAACTCTCCCTCTAGCCTCTTGTTCAGAAATATATTTAAAGGAGATGAGTGTGATAGTAAGGAGATAGGTCTTGTGACGCGAGATGAAAAATGTGACATCATGAAATGAGCAAACATTGTTCATTCAGCTAAAAGAAAACTACGGTTAGAAAATGAAAAAAAATCACAGAAATTCACAGTTCTCTCTGACTTTCAGTTTTCCAGATCTGTGTTTCCGCCTGTTACTTCAACTTGCCCAATGCTGCAAGAATTATTTTGTACCTTGAAAATCCAATGCAATTTTTATCATTTCATTGGAAATAAAAAAAATTATGTTCAATAGTTAATGGTATTTAGAGATTATTATTGCATCTTTTAGATTATTTAAATTTTCATTTCAATCACTTCTCATCCTGTTTGATCTAGGTAAACAAATTTTACAATATTTAAAAACTTTTTGCAAAATATCTGAATGCTTAAATTCTGCATGTGGCAATTTACTACAGTATTTTAGACCTGCACCAATTGCTTCGACATTTTCATATCAATCCAATTAGTGTAAACAGTTTTAAACGTTGTCTTTTTGATTGTAACAAAACAATGAAATTTTCCAAGATATATGCTACAGCTTGGAAAATTATTAAAAATTCATATTTTAGGTTTATCATTCAGAAAAAGAAAATGTTTCCAAAATTTTTAATAAACAATTTTAAAATGACTAAGTATTTAATTTCATGTTTCGTACAGCTTTTATTAATGCAGGAGCATAAAATGGATACTGATCTTCATCAAAACGCAAGACAGCACCAAATAATTACAATGTTAACTAAAAAATATAGTGTATTATGCATGTATTTACTTCATATTTCAGATTTAGTTTCATTACTATGAGATATAATTCAATGAAATTCTTCTAATTTAAATAATATAATATTTCATTGACCAATGCATTATTTTAAATCTTGCTGAAGTACTTATTCTGTAGCAATTCACAATGAAACACAAAGTATGCTAATTGATTATTATAATTAAGTTTAGAAGTGTTTGTGAAAATAAATAGAAATTATAAAAACCCATACAGGTTTTCATAATTTATTAAGAGCCATATAAAAAAAAAACTATGAGATTTTATAATTTTTTTTATGAGCATAATTTGAAAACACCTGGTGGGTTTTATCAAAATTGTGCCTTACCTTGGCAAACACTGTCCAAAACTGGCAAAAGTACATTCCCTCGTAACTGGGAAAAAACTACAAACTACCAGATAAGTAATTTGAAAAATAAGTCAAAAAGTCAGATCTTTTAAAAATTTCAAAAACATGGCTGAAAAAACAGGAAGAGTTGTGGAATTTTATAATGCTGTATGAGTAGTAATCAATTAATTTGTTACAGAAATATAATTAAAAGTAAAATATTTAAAAATTCTTTATTAAGAAATCTGATTAAATTATCTACAAATGGCACAATATGATATAGTAAAGAAAATAATTACTTACTTCAGATGCACCTGCTTCTCGTAAGAGGCTAATTATAGCACCAATGGTTGTTCCACGAACTATAGAATCATCAATTAAAATAATTCTCTTCCCCCTAAAATTGTCACTCAGAGGTCCAAACTTTTGAAGAACAGCCAATTGCCTTAGTCTTACAGTTGGCTGAATAAATGTTCGACCGACATATCTGTTCTTGCAAAAAACTTCAACATATTTGATATTTGACTAGAAAAATATAAAATATTTAAATAAACAGAAGCAAATGCAGTATTAAAAAACAAATTATTTAAATTTTGTGTAATTTTTTTTTTCTTTAGTAAAGAGTACAAAAATATTAGTTTACACAAAATTTAAATTATTTATAAAAGAAAAACAATTAAGAACTGTAAGCTCAAAATTAATTCATTCAATTTATTAAAAATAATATATTCCACAATTTTAAAATGTAAATTTTTGTGTAGCCTTGCCTTTTGCTTCATGTACAATTTATATCATAATAACAGGTTATTCAAAGGTAACTTCTTTTAGTAACTCATCAGACAGTAACAATTTTTAACAGGACCATTGTGGGGTGTGGGGGACGTGTTATGTATCGCAATAATTCCTAACATTGAAATATCAGTTTTCATTAACTTATACTACTAACCTAGTATTAGTGGGTTCTGCACACACAGTTTGCTTTCTCTTCTATAAATTTGATAGTAACTGCATTTCAAAGCTGTGACATATATGTACATATGTCATAGTTTTTCAAATAAATAGCTGATTTTGCTGATACTTTTCAGATAGCAGGAGACAAAATAAAAATTTAGCTCTTTCATTGCTGAATTTGTAATAACTCGATTATTTTGCTATATTTGGAGTCTTAATTATTTGATGTTAAAATTTTTTCTTTTAATTACCTTATTTTATTGTTATATGCTTTAAAAGTTTACAGCAAATTTCATTTTAACTGTTTTGTACACAGTTGTATTCTATTTTTATAGAATGCTACTTTAGCTATCACAATGACAATTAAATGCTGTCAAATAGTTTATTTTTTTACTCCCAATACAGCTAATAGCTATTCAAAACTGACTGGGTCTAAAACAAATAAGCTAATTCAATGATTCAGTAAATTGTAACAGGGAAGTATATTTCTAGATACAAAGACTTATTAACACACAGATTTATTAATTTTGCACAAATACTAAATATTATAAAATTAAATTATTAAAATATGTATTCAATGAAGTTTTGCAAAACATAAATAGCATTTTCCTTATAATTATCCTAGACTTATTAAAACATTCAATGCTTTATGTTGTAGTACAATAAGCTGGTACTCTGAAATGTGCACCAAAAACATTTATTTTAATTAATTGAAATAAAGAATATTTTAATGTTTATCATGGGAAAATGTATTTTAAGAAAATATTTTGATTACTAGTTCAAAGTTAAAAAATCTTCCACACAGAGAGCTGTGAATCTTAAGTTTTAACTTCATCAACATGATAAGAGAAAATTCCACAAAAAAAAACACTTGGAGTAATTAGAGTGCTTAGTGATTTGGGGAACAAGTTTTTCTAAAAATTTAGAACAAGCTCTCACTTCTATTTTAAAAACCATCAAAATTGGTTCTTAGGGTAGGATTACCATAAACAATTATTTCAATTAAAAATTGTAACAATGATCTGAATTTTCTTTACCAATTCCATTTTCAGAATTTTACACTATCCTTTACTTATCCCTCTCACTTTAAGGACAAAACATCTATATATACTAATTTCCAAGTATTCGTCTGTCACGCTTTTTTAGGCACTTCCCGAATAGATAGAGACTTGCAATTTGGTACACGGCTCGGTCGTTTGATAAAACCCCTGGGAAAAATCGAATTTTTCGAAAACGTTCGAAATGTAAAATGATAGGAAAGCATGCTTTGTGATAAGATAGACTTTAAATTTGGTGTATGGGTAAATCGTTCGAAAGGAAGAAAGCGTGCAATTTCAAATTTTCAATATTTTCTACTTAAGAGTGTGCCGCACACCAAAATGTTCAATCTACTGAATAAATGAGAAAAGGCTCCTTTAAAATTTGATAGAGGCTTGAAATTTGGTATAAGGGCTAATCATTTGATGAAAACACCCAAGATAAATAGTTTTTCAAAAATGTTCATTTATGGGGGTGCTCCAGAGAAAAACGTTCAAAAGGTGAATTGAGGAAAAAATATGCTTTGGGATGAAATGGAGATATCAAATTTGGTGCAAGGGTAGATAGCTTGGAAGGAAGAAAGTGTACAATTTCAGTTTACAAATATTTTCTACTTTAGGGGATACCTCACACCAAAATGTTCGATTTTCGGAATAAAGTAGAAACGCCCCTTTTAAAACGTGATAGAGGCTTGATATTTGGTATATGGACGAATCATCTGATAGAAAACACAAGAAGAATAGAGTTTTTCGAAAATGTATATTTAAGGTGGTGGATACTCTACACAAAAGCATTTGAAAGGTGAAATGAAAGAAAAGACATGCTTTGTGATAAGATAGAGACTTCAAATTTGGTGTATGTGTAAATCGTTCGAAAGGAAGACTGTGGGCAATTTCAGATTTCCAATATTTTCAAATTAAGAGGTGGGGGGGGGGGGGGGGGGGGGGGATGCTGCATACCAAAATGTTCGATTTGCCGAATAAATAAGAAACAGATACTTTAAAATTTGATAGAGGCTTGAAATATTTTCTATTTTAAGGAATGTTGCACACCAAAATATTCGAATTTCGGAATAAAGGAGAAACGCCCCTTTTAGAACGTGATAGAGGCTGGATATTCAGTATATGGGTGAATCATTTGATAAAAAATCCAAGATTGGAGTTTCTCAAAAATGTATATTTAAGGGGGTGGGTGCTCCAGACCAAAATGTTCGAATAGTGAAATGATAGAAAAAACATGCTTCGTGATGAGATAGATACATCAAATTTGGTATGCTGGTAAATAGTTGGAAAGGAAGAACGTGTGCAATTTCAGTTTTCTAACATTTGTTATTGTAGGGGGGGGGGGGGGGGTCCCTCACTAAAATATTCGATTTGATGAACAATTGAAAAACACCTTCTTTACAATGTGATACAAGCTTGAAATTTAGTATATGGTCTAATCATTTGATAAAAATCCCAAGATGAATACTGCTTTCCAAAAATGTTCATTTAAGGGGGTGCTACACAGAAAAACATTCGAAAGATAACGTGATAGAAAAAACATGCTTAGCAATAGGATAGACTTCAAATTTTGTGTGCAGGTAGATAGTTTGACAGTAAGAAAGTGTATAAATTCAGATTTTCAATATTTGATACTTTAAGGGGTGCTACTCACCAATATGTTCGATTTTGCTAATAAATGAAACACGCTACCTTTTAAATGTGATAGAGGCTTGATATTTAGTATATGGTCCAATGATGATTAAAAACTTAAGACGAACAGAGTTTTTCGAAAATATTCATTTATAGGTGTGCTCCATAGAAAACCATTCGAAAGGGGAAATGATAAAATAGCATGCTTCCGTATTAGATAGAAGCTTTAATTTGGTGTACGGGTAAATAGTTCGAAAGGAAGAAGTGCGCAATTTGAGTTTTCTGATATTTTTTTCTTTAGGGGGTTCTGCACACCAAAATATTCGATTTGCTGAATAAATGTCAAACACGACTTGTTCAAAACTTTGCATTATTCAGGGGTTGCTTATTTCAAGACTATTGATTTTCAACGGATATTCGGCTAGTTCACTATCTCAATTTAGTAAAATTTTTGCAATCTTTTTCATAGTTGTAGTTGCTGATACACCAGGCAATTAATTTCAACCTATAAGGCCTTTTTCCTTCACTAACACATATAACAATACACAGGGATAATCCAGTAGGACTCCGAGAACCTGAATTCAATTTCCGGAGCTGTCCTAAACTATCCCAGTATCTATGCAGAGTATTGCCACATTAAATCAGCATGTCCGCAAGTTCTTCCAAGTGGTGAAGGGTAGGAGAAGGAGGTACATCCCTGTGGTTTCCGTTCTCACTGGGTTTAGTTTAAATTGGATGGCAATGGCAAGGAAGCTGAGTCAGATTGCCACTGTGTTTGTTTCTGGCTTGTATAACCAATAACAGACATTCTCCCTCACCCTTCTGGGATATATAAAAAAACCATACACTGTTCGGGAAAAGCAGATTCATAACTGTATTTTACCTATACAAAATGCATTTAACATATTACCACAAGCTCAACTTATGCTCCAACACAATGGTATTGCCTTACATTTTATGCGACACAAAAGTGCATATGTAATGCTGCTGCTGCTTAATGGCAAATAATTATCTATATAATGCCACATATGTATCCTTGGCTCTAAATGTTTTAGAAGAGACAAATATGCAAAAGTAAATGTATATTTGAGAAAGTATTGTTTTCTAAAAAAAAAATAATAATTTGGTATTGACAGAAATAACATGATTTTTAGACCTAAACATGTTTTAAATGCTTTGAATACACATATTGCCACAACATTTTATATTTAGAAAGATTATTTTAAATATTAGAACCAGATAATTTTTTTTTCTTTTTTTGTAATTTGTAGTAAACCACACATGTGAAATTTAAGATCGTTACAACATTCTGTGGCATAACAATGACAATTCCCGGAAAATGGTAATAGTAGTAGAGTATACATAAGGTATCCACAACCTTTTACCACCAGCACCAAATAAAATAATTAATATAATAAATGTTAAACATTTGTGCATCCACAAGAGCACTGTGGTGTTTTTGAGCAATGTGTTGCAGACATCTGATATACATGAAAATAATTGTTAAAGTAGCTTAATGTCTCAATTATTGATCAGCGTACTTGCACACTCATTGTGTTTACAATGCGTAACTATCAAATTCAGGGTTAGTACACTTTCCTCAAAAAAAGTTTCAAGGACCATGCAATTATTTTTCAAGGTCATCATTCCTTCCATATTATGAAGTTGTATACATTTCTGAAAGAAAAAATCATAGCAAACTAACATTGTTTCATGTTGAAGCCGTTTAGGAAATTTTTGGGGAAAAAACATTGTTTAGGAAAATTTCATTGACAGAGTAACTGCTAGGGAAATTTCCAGAGAAAGCAGAACGTCTCAGAAAAAACACAATGCTGTGAATCTGGAGAATACTTTTAACCCTGCCTGTTTCAAGTGCTTTCAAAGATTTAACCAACAAAATAGGAATTTTCAAGTACTTTCCAAATTTTCAAGCACCCGCATGCACCTTGTAAATTATGGTTATATTACCTAGCATTTTAATAAACATAGGACATAAATTATGTACATATGTTATTATTGTAATATACATCCTATTTATAAAAAAAGAATATAGAACTCAACTATCACAATACCTCTTCAGAGTATCCAAGAGCAGCAGGAATTGAAGATTCAGGAACAGCACTGACAATATCGGCTGAAACAGGTGCCTGTCTAGCCAGTTGTTTGCCACACTCTTTTCGTGCTTCATACACTGATTGTCCTAAAAATTATAGCAGGAGAAATATTATTAGCACTGGAAAGCATAAAGGTTTTAAAAAATATATTTTTATTAAAACTATTATAAACATTTTAAGACAATATATTTAACAACAATCGTTTCCTTCCACTAGTGATAACCAGACCAGCATGCACTAATACACTTTAAAATCTTCAATAATTTACAGTCAAAAGTTGCCTAGTTAATCTTAAAACTTTCCCTTACAGCTTTTGTCCAATACTTAATAACTTTTGTAAATTCTAAACTTTATTGCAATGAAAGTTTTCAGAAATAAAAATCTAGAATAAAACAAAAACATGATTCTTTGATGTATTCATTTATTATCAAAGCATTTGATTCCTAATATTTTTAGTGGTCACAAATACCAATTTTTTTTCATACTTTAGCTTTTTCAATCGAGTTTCGTAGTTTCAACAATAGAATACCCAACATCATGCAAATTTCATTAATCCTTCATAAGGAAAAAAATCAAGATAACACCTT
Organism: Amaurobius ferox; assembly: GCA_951213105.1. Taxonomy (NCBI): domain Eukaryota; kingdom Metazoa; phylum Arthropoda; class Arachnida; order Araneae; family Amaurobiidae; genus Amaurobius; species Amaurobius ferox. Next base: position 90,323,676 of record OX578153.1, read on the forward strand.
AGAGCATTCTAGTGTTAAATTCAATCATAGTTCTAGTGAATTTAATTTTAGTGAATCATAGTTCTAGTGATAGATACCAAATGAGATACAGGTTAGTAGTAATTTCTACAATGCATTATTCTAATTTATTGCACAATAAGTAATATATATATATATATATATATATTAGCCGCCTTCTGCGAATAGCCTGTTCACTACCCTTGAAAATTCTGACCGTGGCAAACTCGCTGGTGTAACCTTCCAGAAAGGTGTGGAAGACCCAGACCGTCCGACTCGTCCAGAGGGGTTCCAGGTGTAAGGTAACTATTAGGACAGCCAGGAAGGGCCACCCAATTTAGACTGGAACCCAGTGGAGGAGGCATGCACATGGAACGTACCCTCCTTCCCCTACCACCAACCTCTCGGAAGGACTTACGGATCCACATGTTTAACGTGATCGTCCTCTGCGTTAACACGGCGGCAGTTTTGGCAGTGGCGGGAATCGAACCTGGGCTTACCGAGTTCAATTCCTGCACGACTTTCTTTTTATTCACCCAATTTAGAGCGGAACCCAATGGGGGAGGCATCCACAGGGACCATACCCTACCACCAACCTCTCAGAAGGACTTACGGACCCACATGTTTAATGTGATCGTACTCCGCATGAACACAGCGGCAGTTTTGGCAGTGGTGGTAATTGAACCCGGGCCTACCAAATGCAATTTCCATGTTTAAAATATAACGTAATATCACGGGAACAATCTCCATAACTTTATTTTTATTTCTTTTTATTTCTTCCGTTCCATCATTCCATCATTTAAAATATCCATAAAATTAAAATATCCATTTAAAAATCTATATCGTTCCACCATTTAAAATATCGCATAAAACATTAAATAAAATATTGCGTAAAACATTAATTAACAATAATGATTTCACCCTCACAATATCTCCATGGAAACAACGTGACACAGAATTAAGGAAAAATCAGAACTTCGCCATTCTGCCCAGAAATTGAAATTCGGAAAATCTTAAAATCCCGATCCTGCGGCAATTTTTTATTATTTCTTGACCAGATTGGGTTTGTAAGAAAGCCAGATTTTTAAACTTCCTAAAAATGTAAATTATTAGTCGAAATTAATAACACTCTTTCCGGTGGTGTAATTTGTTTTTTTCTACAACGTCTGGATCATGGAAGAAATAGGGAAAAAAATGGTCGAAATCACATAAAACATTAAATAACTAAAAATATAATTGAAATTTTAAAAATCGGTTTTCACATGTCCCCTTCCCACCAGCCCAGGTCTCCGATTGCCATATTTCGTAGCTCTCCCATGCACGGTCGCTGAACCTATAGTGTATAAGAAACACACACAGACAGACATTGCCTTTTATTATTTAAGAAGGTAAAATGGATGGAATGGATTCAAATAAATGGATTATATTCATTATATCGAATATATGTTCCATTCGATGATTTCGCTATCACGTATTCAGAACAGTGACGTCCCCTGCACCTCCCCTCCTAAAAACTTCTGTGGGTGAAGAACTTCTTTAGCAATTTGCCGTGAAATTGAAATTCAGAAATTCTTAAAATCTCAATCCTGCAGCTATTTATAATTATTTCTTGACCAGATTGGGCTTGTAAAAAAGCCTGATGTTTGAGCTTTCTAAAAATGTAAATTATTAGTCGAAAATCTCGATACTTTTTCGGATGCGAGGATTTAAAAATGAAAGTTCGGTTTTTTTTAGCCGAAAGTGACTTTTGTTTTAAAATCTTTAAAAAATATTAGAAATTGAAATTGAGATTTGAAATTGATATATTTTTACTCGCAATTGTCTGCTCTTTTCGGTTGTGTGTTTTATTTTTTTTCTACAACGTCTGGATAGTGGAGAAAAAAGGTGAAAAAATGGTCGAAATCGCATAAAACATGAAATAACAAAAAAAAGTAATTCACATTTTAAAAGTCGGTTTTGACGTATCCCCTTCCTACCCTCCAGGTCTCTGATTGCCAAATTTCATGGCTTTCCGAAGCGCGGTCGCTGAACCTATAATGTATAAGACAGAATAAGACAGACAGACAGACACTGCCTTTTATTATTTAAAATATATTTTTTTTAACTTCACTCAAAATTTATAAAAACATTAAAACAAAAAATTTGGCTAGGAACATACCTTGAAACATGCTGTCAGGTCTTGCAAAGTAAACATATTCAAATATACAGAAAGCAGGAGATCTGCAATCATCTGGACGAGGCACGATGCCGATGCTTTTGAAACCATTCCTTGTGATTTCGACTATTTCCCCAGGCAGTACTTCCCGTATCAATCTTGCACCAACCGAAGGAAATGCACAAGATTCCGAAGAGACAACATAACCATCCCACTCATCTTCATTGTCTTGAGCAACTATAAATATAAATTAACAACAGAAAAGACAGTGAATTGAAAATATGTAAAAACATCTTCACTGATATATGAAAACATTACTAACTAGTCACCAGTAAATTTTTCTAATTGTCAACTCTTGTGAGTGTACAGAGTAGAGAGTATAATGACCTTGGCAAGGTTGCAATATCTAATATCTAGATATCTTAACTGCCCCATTAATTTGACTTTTTAAATCTGTGTATTCATAAAAGATAAATTAACATTACATATCTGTCGCTCAGTAACTTTATGAATAAATCTCTTCAAGGTTATTATTCAGACCTCCCCCCCCCCCCCCTTTATATAGGAAAAAAGTTTTTATTATATAACATTTTTTAAAAATTAATATAATTTTTGTAGTTGCTTTGTTGAAAAATTAACTCTAAAGTAGTGAATGGGTTATTAAAACATATTACAAATAAGTGACAATTTTGTAACTTCAAAAATTCAATAAATTATGCAGAAAGCAAAATATAACCTTAAGTAATTTAATGAAAATTAATATGAAATGGCCACCTGTAATAGTTTGTTTCTATTAAAGCCTTAGATATATGGTATTTTAGCTTAAAAACTGTAATACATATACATAAGAAACCAGAAAGAAAATAGCATTATAAATGTGCATTTTTATTAATTATGTACAAGCAACTTTTATAATTAAAAAGCTGCCATCGAGCACAGTATTTGTATTTGTTTACTTTATTTTATTCTATTATTTATTTCTTTGTATTTAGAAAATTGAAACTGTTTAAGGTTACAAAAATAATATCACATTATTCCAAAAAAATTATGAACTATAAAATGTCTCTTAAATTTTGGGTGTGGCTCCTACATCTAAATGAAATTTAAATTTGTCCAACCCTGCATTAGACATACAAATTTTACAGCCCATGGAAATGGCGACACATTTTTCAATTGTGCTTCTCACCACTTCTCAAAACTGCATCAACCCATCTAATTTTTGATCTTCCAACTCAACTTTTATATATTACTTCTCAAATAGAAATTTTGTTGTTGTTGTTGAGACCCAGACTGTCTGACCAGAAATGTGTAAGGTAACTGTTTGGACGGCCAGGAAGTGCCACCCAATTTAGACCGGAACCCAGTAGGGGAGGCATCCACAGGGACCATACCCTCCTTCTCCTACCACCAACCTCTCGGAAGGACTTATGGACCCACATGTTTAACGTGATCATACTCCGCATGAACATGGCAGCAGTTGTGGCAGCGTGCAAATCCAGCACGCAAACCGCCGGGCTACTGCACCCGAAATGTGCCCAACAGCACGCGGTGTTCCTAGGTGGTCACCCACCCAAGTATTAACCGCGCCCGATGCTGCTTGACTTCGGTGATCTAAGGAGAACCGGTGTTATCAGCACGGTAGGACCGAAATAGGAATTTTGTAGTAAACCTGCGAAATTTATGCCCATTTCCCTTCCAAAATATTTTATATCCTGAAAAGTTTGTAAATTTAGAGTTATACCTTTACTTCTTTATCAATGCCCTTCCTATTGTACATCACCAAAAATATAGGATCTTTCTCTCAAAAATAATATGCAAGGAAGATTATTTTGCAACAATGGAAAATTTTCCACTGAAAATTAATATAACAACTAAAAATAAATAAAGACTAAAAATTAATAAAACAACTATTTTAGCAATGAAAAAAATTGTTTCTAATCTGATTAGATTCTCAATATTAAGAAACTGGGTTTTAAAAGTTGCATAAAATCAAGTAAATGGTATTTTGATTCCAAATTTGCTAAGATTTAAGTCAAGGTCTTTCCATGTTGATTTAAAATTTCAAGCCTAGGTTTTAAAAGTTGCATAAAATCAAGTAAATGGTATTTTGATTCCAAATTTGCTAAAATTTAAGTCAAGGTCTTTCCATGTTGATTTAAAATTTCAAGCCTCAAAGTTTCGTGTATTTTTCATAAATTGAGGAATGTGCATTCATTTTCAATGAAATCATACCATGAAATGCTGCATTTTCCCAAATAATTTAGAACAAAATTCTAAAGCAGTAACTGCTAAAATTGCAAACCACCTAAATGGTTCTAAGTACTGCTTACTTTTTAAGCTGATTTATAAAAAAAGCCTTAATAAATATATATATATATTCATAATATGATCAAGACTTTAGACATAATTTTGGCTATAAAATTGGCTGAAAGGTTATTTCATTAAAATTAAAGTATACAGCATTGTAGAGAAAGTCGTATTCTACTCCACTGTAAATGGCACATAAAATATTCTGTTTTGCAATATTCGATTTTCTGTCACAAATGCAAAAATATTCCTACTTAAAATTTCATGTGTACATGCACATTTTGGGGAAAAATTTCATGTGTACAGCATGTGCATGCTGTATGGCTTAATTTCGTAATAAAAATATATAGGTTTCAACAATTTAAGATATGCTTAAACATAAATAAAATTCAATAACAAAAGTATCAATCAAAAATATTCTGTTGCAATACTTCATTTTCTGTCATAATTTAAAAAATATTCGTACTTAAAATTTCATGTGTACATGCTGTATTTCTTGATTTTATAATAAAAACATATAGCTTTTAACAATTTAAAATATTCTTATATTAAAAATACATTTCAATAACAAAAATATCCATGCAGAAATAATTCATACAAAATCCATGCAATTGAATATAAATTAATTAAACTTGCCATTTCCATTGCAATTCTTTTTTGGAATATGCCCGTTCCGTTGAATTAAACCTTTAACTAAACATGAAACAAGTTGACCACACAAGCAGCAGCAGAGAAAGTAAAAGCAAAGCACATGTAAGTTAACATAAAAGTAACAGCACACACATATACAAAAATAAGTAAATGATATAAGCAAGCACAGCATTAAAAGTAACACTTAAAGCATATAGCAACTGCACAAAAGTTAAGAGTAAAGCACAATAAGCAACTACATAAAAACAATTTAGATAAAATTGCTGTAAAACACTAATTCTAAAAGCATTGTTAAAAATTTGGAAAAATTATAAGTTTTTATTGCATGAGTGCATCTATTGGCAATGTAACAGAAAATCTAAGCAGCCTATAGCTATGAAATTGCTATCCATCAATAATTCAATTATTAAATATTAAAAATTAGAAAATTTTATCAGAAAGCATAAGATTTTTTAAAGATCTATAATATTAATAAAATACTCAAAGGGGAGATTAGGAAACAATGCGTAAAAAAAATGGGAAAATGTAGTTATAAATTAATGACCGATTTCTAATAGCATTAAATGATATAAATTATCTTAGTTTCCCCTTCAAAATGTGAAAAACTGCTAATTTTTTTATAATCATTATATATTTCGAAACTGTTCATTAAAATTAAAATATTTAATATGTCCACATCCATTATTAGGAATCAAAATACTAATGATTAATATATTTTATGAAATGAGGATTTGAGAAATGTTCATTATTGAGGTGTCTACTATTTACAGGGTGTCTGGCCAAATGCAGTTTCGAACTTTTCTGACTTTTCCCGGTTTTTCAAATAAATCTTAATCTATTTTTTTTTGTCAATAATTCTACATATATTGTAACATTACAATTTGCTTTATCAAAGCAAATTTAAAACCATAAAATTCTATAACACAAGCCAAGCCCATTTAAGGGAGGCACTGGTATAAAAAATTAAAATGTTGGAGTTTTTATCATAAATATTCTTAAATTTTCTGTTTACAATGGTGTTAATTTTATTCTATTTAGATAATTAGAAGTATTCCTAATTAATATTTTTATCATGCATAACATTTGAGCCGTCTGTGCTTCTCTTACTTTTATTCTTTATATCTGAAAATTAAGATCTTCCTACATTTAAGCCCTATTTCCACAGCTTTTATTGGAGATATTTCATTGCAATTTTTATGGTATATTTTCCATGTGTAAATTAACACTCTAACATACCTATGTTAAAAAAGAAGTATTACAACTTAAAAAATGATTTTTTTTTCATTCCTTTATGTAATATTTTTTGAAAATTTCTCAAAAATTTCAAAATAAAATTTTTTTCAAAAGCCTGTATCAAAGATTAAAGTTTTGAGGGAAAAACAGAACAAAAAATCTCTTCTAGATTCTGAGAAAAGTGGGTAAACATTAGCATAGACAAATATAAATGCCAATGCCACCTCCTCTCCTTAATAATTTGATTAGAGTAAATTTAGAATCACAATTCCCTAATCGAATAAAGAAAATCATATTTCGTTAATCTAAAACTCAACATGAATTTAATTATTTACAGTAAATTTTTCATTTGGACCCCTTTGAGTTTGCAATAAATGTATTTAACTGCTGTATAATTGTAAAGTTAGTATAATATTTTTTATCCCAACATTGCAGTTGAAGTTCTTAAAGTTTTTAAGTGTAACGTATAATTTCTCAATGTAAAATCAAACTAATAATTTTTTTAACAAAGCTTATTTTTTTTTTATTTTTAAATAAGACACTATTTTTTTTATTTTCTTTTACAAACATATACTTATTAGTATATTATACACAGTACAGACTAATGACTTGCACACAGGGAAAATACTTAAGGATCACAGTTAAGCATAAGCACCTAGTTATTCACTGCCCTCTAGAAATAAAAATTATGCACAACACTAAACCAGAGCATAGTGAAAAAAGTGAGCACATACTGCATCCCTGACTTTTCTCTGGACCCTGTGAGCATCCCTGACTTTGCTCTTGAATATCAAATTTCCCTGACTTTTTCAGATTACCAGACACCCTGCATTTAGAAATCTGTTGAGAAAAGTGTGACTGTATCAGACTTTCATGTACACATTCAATTTCATATTGAGAAACAATTAAGTTACTTTACTGTGAAAACTGACTTACTGGGAGAGCCAGTCATGGACAACAACATTCCCAAACAAAGGGGTCGGTTTCCAAATGGATCCCGTACTGCATAGATCTTCTCCCCACACATAATGAGTAACGAATAGGCCAATTTAGTCCGCTGCATGAGGTTCTGTATCCTGGCAGGCCAATTTGGACCATCTTTCTCATCAAGCTCAGGAGGTGGCATACATAAAATTTGAACTATAAGCTCACTGTCTGATGCAGTGGAAAGCCCTACACCTTTTTCAATAATCTAAAAAACAAAAAAATATTTAGACTAAAACCACCATTTGTACATATGAAGCCAAAAACCTTTATCAAAACAGGATATATATATATATATTGATTATTCAACTTATACTGAACAAAACTTATTCTAGAATTTAATTTTTAAGTAGACTATAATTTTTAACACAACATAGAGCTTGTCATTAAGTATAAAAATGTACAGATAATTCCTGTACAAGTTTTTTTTTTCTTTTCAAAAAGCAGTAATCTAAGGTGTGAGCACTAATTGGAATAAATAAGTGTGAAGCATACATAAATATGCCATTTTAATTCAAGCATAGCTATTTGTGATTTAATGTACTATAAGGGAAAAGAAAATCCTTGTAAATTAATGTATAAATATGTAATCATCTATAGTAATGAAAAAAAGATGTATGATATTATGCATGTCACATGTAAAAGAAATTCCAAGCTACAACCATAACATTCAGTACAAGGATACCTCAGCTCATATGACATTGCATATTACTAATATTTTTTTAACTTAAATTAGTTTCAAATTTATGAATGCTTAAAGCCAAAATTAAGCCCATATTTTCACTTTATTAAATTTATTCCAGCATATAATTCTCTCGAGAATCTAAGACACTAGCACCAAGCCTTGAATTTCTTAGACAAATGGCACAGCATAGACTAGGTTGAAGACCCAGACCGTCCGACTCATCCATAGGACTTGAGCAACTATTTGGAAGGCCGGGAAGGAGCATAGACTAGGTGTTATAATTCAAAATTTCCACTTCCTACATTTTAAGAGATATTATTTTAATTTTTTTGTTAAATGTATGATTATTTTATCATTATAAGTATTGTTATTGTACTCAGACCAAAATGGCACAGTTGTTAAAGCATTGAGATCACACACATTAGACCTGGGTTCAATCTTTGCCACAGTCTAAAATTATGATTTCAGTGTCTATGCTGAGAATGAGTCCGTAAATCTGTAGGTCTGAAAATCCATCCAAAAGGTGATGGATTGGAGGGAAGGATAGAACAATCCCTATGGTTGCCACATCCCATTGGGTTACGGTTTAAACTGGATAACACTGTCCTGGCCATCTGAACAACTGCCTTATAGCTCCTGATAGGTTGGGTAAAAAAAAAAACGTTGCACTCAAAAATCTCAACTGCATACAAATCCTTGGAATAAGAATTTAATTTTAATCTTACTTTATGCCATTTATTTCATGGAAAAGAAGTAGACAAAAGCCATATTTTTTAAATAACAGACTCAACATCTTTTAAGAATGATTTTCCAGACAACGTTTAAGTCATAAAGTGGGTTAAATTTAGAAGTTTTCTAATTTCAGAAAAAAAGCACTTGAATTAAAAAAAATAACCATAATTCCGATTATTAACCCCCTTCTATGTTTTTTGATTGATCCCGAAAGTCTTGTAGTGCAACAGTTGAAGACAATATTTAGGCATTTACTTTTAGGGCATATTACAGTTGCATAATGAGCATACCCAGATTTCACCTGCCCACTTAACAGAAAGCAACACAGTGCATATACATGATTAATGGCTATTACAAAGCTTTATTTCTTTGATTGACCAAACTGCTCACTGAAAGTGGCTAGTTCTTGTATAATAAATTCCCCCTTCGAGATTTTGCTCAAGCATATACAAGAAACAAATTAACTTGAAAAGTCAAGAAATTATATACACTGGCGGAAAATAAAATCCCAACACCAAGAAGAAATTAGTTTAGAGGAATGAAATTTAGGCAAAGCAATTGTGCAGGTAATATATTTATTTGATTAAAGTTTCAAGGTCACAGATAGTTTCAAGGTCAAAATAGGCGCAAGAAGAGCCATTTCAAATGTGAAATGGTGGTACATTAATAATCGCTGTAGTCACCACAATTTTGAATGCAAGCATGCAAATGTGCATGCATTGTTTCGTACAGGTGCCGTATGTAATTTTGTGGGATGGAGTTCCATGCCTGTTGCACTTGGTCAGTCAAATCAGCAACAGTTAATGCTGGTTGTGGATAACTCTGGATTTGTCTTCCAATAATGTCCCATACTACGTTCTCAATGGGAGAAAGATCTGGTGATCTCGCAGGCCAAGGCAACATGTCACCACTCTGTAGAGCACGTTGGGTAACAGCAGCGGTATGAGGACGAGCATTATCGTATTGGAATACACTATCTTGAATACTGCTCATGAATGGCAGCACAACCGGTTCAATCACCAGTCTGATGTACAAATTTGCTGTCAAGGTGCTTGGTATGACGAGAGTGCTCCTGCTGTCATAGGAAATGGCTCCCCAAACCATAACTCCTAGTGTAAGTCCAGTGTGTCTACGCCACAGACAGTTTGGTTTCAAATGCTCACCTGGCCTCCTTCTTACCAACATACGACCATCACTGGCACAAAGACAGAAACGGCTCTCATCTGAGAATACAACAGATCTCCACTCCGCCCTCCAATGAGCTCTAGCTTGACAGACACCATTGATGTCACAGATGGCAGTGATTCGGAGTTAGTGGTATAAACGTTACAGGCCATCTGGCTCGGAGCTGTCCCTCAAGTAATTGATTTCTTACAGTTTGCTGTGTTACTCTGGGGCCAACAAACACTCTAATTTCTGATGCAGATGCAGTACAATCCGCCACAACCATGCGGTGAATACGGAGGTCTTCCCTCTCAGTAGTGACCTGTGTGCGGCCAGACCCCGGCCTTCTTGAGACAGTGCCTTCCCGTGACCACTGCTGCCAACAATCATGCACAGTGGATACATCCCTGCTAAGTCTTTCTGCAATATCGCAGAAAGAAAATCCACCTTCTCGTAGCCCTATTATACGGCCTTGTTCAAACTCACTAAGCTGCTGATACTACCTTCTTCGTCTCCTTAAAGGCATTTTTGACACCTAGCTCACAACGTCCAATTCGGACGATAAATAATGCTAACGAAGTTTACATCGCATATTTAAAGCAAACGTGATTTGCATAATCATGGTGGCGCTACTAGCGCCACTCTTATTCGTCTAGCATGAAATTTGAATAGGCATCATCTTTCATGTGCAAAAACGCACTTCCCAAATTTCGTTTATCTAGCACAACTCCTTCTTGGTGTTGGGATTTTATTTTCTGCCAGCGTATATATAAAGAATTCAAGAATATCAAGTTGAGATTGGGCTTAATAACTGCTCAGTACAAATAATTTTTCCCTAAATTTTCTGTTTGATTGTGTTCTATTTCATTCGTATGACTGTTTCTTTAATTTTTTCAATTTTATTAGTAGCTGCCTTGCACACAGTAAATTGGTATTGCATTGCAGTAATCCTTAATCCGTTTTTTCAGAAATTGCTCTTATATTTAATTAAAGAATTATGTCATAAAAATCTAAATTGTATTTTTAAAATTCAGGAAATTAAAAACCTCTAAATTTAACCCACTTTATGTCCAGACATTGTATATAATATAGCAAATGATTTTGGTACATGGGTACTTCAGAACCTGGGAACATATATCTTGATAATACTAATTTTTAAAACTTGAATTAGTTTCTTAGTTATTTTATTTTCTAGCATGATGTTGAGTGATATTCATGATTTTCACACAAATCAGCTCCTTAGTAACCAAAAATATTATCAGAGTTTCCATCATGACACAATCGAAAGTGGAAAGATCGAAGAATGCTCTTTCCAATAATATTTGAACCGCATCCATAGGACCATTCCTTCATATTTATTTTTTTCTTAAATATATCAAAATTTGCAATTTTTAGGTAATCTGAATTTTATTTTGCTGCATCTGAAAAAGTAAAATTAGCATATATCTATTATTTGAAACATTGTGTGCATACTATGTCTTTGCATTTTAACAATTTTTTTTTATGTAATACGTAATTTATTTTAGTAATTCTTTTAAGCAAATGCATTAAAGCAACAATTGCTATTTCACTCACTTTCTATGACAGCAGTGATCTCTGAGTGCAATGCGACCCTATGATCCATGGTAATTATTGCTCGTCTGGTGGGGTACTATCACCCCTCTGCTTTTGTAAAAACAATTCCGACTCACCCTGTATATGCCCAACTCTTAGAGAACTCAGGATGAGCTTTCCCATTTCTTTTATTTATTTTTGTTCTGAATCTCTGCTCATAACAAATAAACCCTTAAACTAAGACACCATGAAAATTGCAAGTGTCAGGTTTCTAAATAAATTGGCACCTATTTTTTATTTTACTAGTGTTGATCACAATTCAAAGCAGAAATACATATCTATAATAATAGGCAACAGGACTATTATTACAAAAATGAACCCTTGTTTAAATAAATCTCTGCTTTAACTCCAAAGTAACACTGGGTACATTTTCTGTAGTTCAGGCTGTAGTTATTTATATATATATATATATATATATATATAGGGTCACAGAATTAATGTCACAGTTTGACGATAAGAACAACATATTGCAACTGGAGATTAAAGGCGCTTCGCGCCTGTTGCTCTCTCCTGTAAGACACTCAGCTTTCATATATATATATATATATATATATAATAATAGAAGTTTGAAAATCCAATGAACGAAAAGTAAGAAGATGTAACACGATATATATATATATATATATATATATAATCTCCCAAAAAGGACAAGTACCTATATACCCATAAAGATGTTACAAGAGTATTTATGAAGTGACGGCCGGGGGGAGTAGCGACCCCCAACTCTCCGGTTAAAGCTTTTACTGCCATGGCGAAATGCTCCCGGTAGCCGAAATTTTCAAACCACATCCAACAAGACACTCACCATTACCTCAATAAACATAAAAACACTTTAAAAACCAAGTCAATTATATAAAACCCTTAAATTACTTTAAGCAACACTAATAACTATCCAAAGATCTGAAAAGGCAGCGGGGGGGACAAAATCCCACATCAGCATATTATAACTATTGTATGGAATTTTTAACTAAGTGGTTATATCATGTATTTTCAAAATAATATTAAAACACCATAAAAGAATTTTCCCAAACCTGATTGAAATAGCGATGGAAACTATATTAACTCGAACCTAGAAACTACTAGTGTATGAAATCATTAATAATGTGGTTATTTTTATATACTACAAATTAAAACCAAATATCAATTTGAAGCCATAAAGCGACTATGTATGAATTCATTAACATTGTGGTTATTTTTATATACTACAAATAAAAACCAAATATCATTTTGAGTGTCTGAATGGTAGATGGGTTGGTCACATATGGTACATAGTTATGTTATAATGGAATGACAGGTATAGTTGGATTTTGGAAAGTTTCGCGTATTGTATACCTGATTAGTCATTCAGGGTTGCCTGAAAGGGCATTGTCATAAAAGTTCTATGAGAATGGGGAAGGTTTTTTAGTGTGAAAATTATACTAAATTTTGAAAAGTTGGATTTTATTCACATTTTGAACTGGCAAAATTGCCATTTGGTTTTTTATTGTATTATACTTAATAACCACCTTATGAATGATTTCATACATTAATCTTTTTATGGCCTCAAATTGATATTTGGTTTTTATTTGTAGTATATAAAAATAACCACAATGTTAATGAATTCATACATTAGTCGCTTTATGGCTTCAAATTGATATTTGGTTTTTATTTGTAGTATATAAAAATAACCACATTATTAATGATTTCATACACTAGTAGTTTCTAGGTTCGAGTCAATATAGTTTCCATCGCTATTTCAATCAGGTTTGGGAAAATATGTTTTATGTACATTTCTTTTATGGTGTTTTAATATTTTGAAAATACATGATATAACCACTTAGTTAAAAATTCCATACAATAGTTATAATATGCTGATGTGGGATTTTGACGAAATTTGTCTAAGGGGGTCGTATAAAAATTTAAAAAGTGTACCTTTTTTTTAAATTAATGGGAGGAATATTTCATTAACGTAGTCTTATTTCCTACCTTACTTTCAACAGTTTTGCAATTTACATTGCCCACTTATCTCCAACAGGTAAAGAATTAAAGTGTGTTTCAATCTTTTTGGGACACCCTGTATAAGTGTAGATTTAAATTAATGTATCACAATTTTGAAAAACTTTTATACTGACCAATCAAGTCAGTTGTCGTGAATATCTCAGAAGATTAAGCTCAAATTGCATGAAGAGGCTGCTAAACAAGATTCATAGCCAAAACGAAAACGAATGTCGATCTGAAGGTGTTTCAAAGTACTTATCATTCAAATTATTATTTTAAAACAGATTTTCTGACATTTGGATCAAGAAAATAGTTATACTGCCCTACCGCCACGAGAAAGTCCCCAGACAGCAGACGTTTTGGTGGCGGTCGCTATGGAAACAGGTTATTCCACTGCATTTTAGGTGTGACGGAAAGCGCTTTTTTCGATTTGGCGCAGATAGAACCGACGAAAGTCGCCGCATTTCGCTTTGCACTGGGGTCAATACTAGGCGCTCGCATTTTGTGATTTTTAAAGCTGTGAAGTAACTTGTACTGTGTTGAACACTTTGTGGATTTTGTCTAGTTGAAAAATGACTACATTTAAAAGTGGAAAGACTTTGCATTCGCAAGCATGGGCAATAGTCCACAATCTTACGGCATTTTTTGAAGAAGAAAAACCGCAAATTCTCTAAAAATACCAATTTCAAATGCAATGAAGAGAACTGCGGAAGCGATAGAGGTTTCAGCGTCATCAGTTAAAAAGATAAAACGTGAGGGGAAATTGCTTAATGACACTGAGATAAGTATTTTATCTATATGAACAATTTACAATTATTGCTTAAAGAAACTATTTTAAAAGTAACACAAAATGAATGGAAAAAACACTGTGAACACATTGAAAAAATAGAGAGTATTTATTGGAAGAAAGATGGACCGATAGAAGATATTGTGAAGAAATTAGTGAGAAATCTGTCGGATAGCGATTCAGACTCTTCTTCAAGTAAAAACATTTTAAGTGATTCGGACATAGTAGATAATAGTTATTCCAATGAATGTGAATAAATATTTTATAATTGATTGAAAAATATGAAAAGAATGAATATATTGAATGAATAATATAATGAATAAGTCATAATTTTGCTTATTTATCATTTATTTTTTCCTTTTTGCTGGCTAATAATTGTGTAACTTGCTGATTGAAAACTGTAATAATTTTCATTTAATTCGAAATTTAGTTTTAAACAAAATGATATAAATTCTAGTTTTAAATTGTAAGCTTTTCTCTCCCAAAATCGCCCGAACCTAAAAGAAAATATCTAAAACTACTTTGTTCTAATAGATTGACGGCTTCCCGTAGCCGCTGTCGCCTATAATAACAAATTATTTTCTGAGTATAGATGACGAGGAATTTTTAAGTTAATTTATAATTTAATGTCATTTAATACGAAAAATTTTGTTTAACTGTCGGATAAAAAACATCTACTATTTTCTTTTAGTACATCATGATAAACGAAACGGATTCTCCGCTTAACGAAGTGCGCTTGATTTGCCAAATGTTGCAGTCGATTTTAAACCTTTCTCCCTCCTTTCTTCGACTCGTCTACTTGCGGCAACCCTGTTCAGAGACTTTCTCGTGGCGGTAGGACAGTACACAAAACTCTAAATATATCTTTTAATAAAACAACCCATTCTAAATTCTTAATATGTCTGCAAATCAAAAGAAATATATTTCCAAACCAGGTAAATTCGGTAAAACCAAACTATTACAATATTTGAAAAACTTTTATACTGACCAATCAAGTCAGTTGTCATGAATATCTCAGAAGATTAAGCTCAAATTGCATGAAGAGGCTGCTAAACAAGATTCATAGCCAAAACGAATGTCGAAAACATCTGAAGGTGTTTCAAAGTACTTATCATTCAAATTATTATTTTAAAACAGATTTTCTGACATATGGATCAAGAAAATATTTATACACAAAACTCTAAATATATCTTTTAATAAAACAACCCATTCTAAATTCTTAATATATCTGCAAATCAAAAGAAATATATTTCCAAACCAAACTATTACAATATTTAAGTTGGCATGAAAATATTTGGAATAGATCGACGTCACTGCAAAATCTCCTGATAGGAGGAATTTCCAATAACTGCCATTGTAGCAACCAGCATCAAACAAGTTTTTCTCAGTTCATCAGTGCAAAATAACTATTTTGTAATGTGTGCACGAAAACATACTATAATGCAAACTGTGGTTGCTAAAGTAGGTAAATTTGTTCAGGTAGAACCAGTAAAGATAAGTACAAACTAACAAAAATGCAAAAACAGACAGCACATCATCAGCACTATATAAATTATCATAAACTAACATGCCTTGATCAAAGCCACTCGATTCCTGCCTGCACTCCCAGACAATAGGTATCAATTACTTTGTTTACTGGGACGAGAGTATTCTAGTGAAATATCCAATGATATAATGATATAGTCTTTCCTAGAAACTGCATATTCAAGCAATTTCTAAATAGCATCAGTAGTGTCACCAGAAAAAAATTGGCAATCAAATATTTTGTTTCCTATTTCTCCAAAATTCAATGGGTTCCAATGAGTTCCTAGGGAGAGGAGTTACGTCCTCCTGGCAACACAATTGCATGGCAAGCATCATATTAGTCATACAGAATTCAGAATAAAACAGGTCCATGAAGCAATAAAAATGACAGTGAAACCTGGAGACTACCTTTGAAACTCAGAAAACTGGTCATTTTATGAAAATTGTATTTGTCACTGTATGAAAATGGTATGATCACTTTTGGAAACATGGTCACTTTAGTAAGGTAGTCAGTATACCATGATGGTCATTTTATCAGATTTCACTGTATATGTAGCGCAGTATGTAGCAGCTTGGAGTTTGCAGCTAATTTTTCTGCTGAAATTATGTCAATATTGCAATGCAGAATTTTTCACAAAATATGAATATTCTACTCAAAAGCTTTTTTCCTGGCATATACTTTAATAGAAGGATAAAAAATATATAAAGATATTTAACGAAAAACAAAATCTTACGTCTCTACGAAGTTCAGAAGCATTAACTAATTCTCCATTGTGCGCTACAGACAGCTTTCCAAACATTGTGTGGACAACAAAAGGTTGGGTATTTAAATGCTCTGTGCCACCTGTTGTGGAATATCTGGTGTGTCCTATGCCCATGTTGCCCTGTAGAGTGGATAAATCGTCTTCAGAAAAAGCATGGCTAACAAGACCAGGCTTTTTGATTGATACATGTTCATCTCCACCTCTACTTGTTGATATTCCACAGCTTTCTTGTCCTCTAAAATTAGAATAACAAATGTGAGAAAATAAAAGATACTAAAATTTTAAATGCTACTGGTAATTTACTTTGGACCGTATAAAAAATGAGATTGACAAATACTAGAAAATATTCAACATTTCGAAAATAACATCACTAGAAGAAATTCGAATACCTCAAATATCGCACCACGATAAACAGCAGGTTCTAACTGAGTTTGTGATTTTTCAAATTAAAAAAAATATGGATTTTAATTTAAATAAGAAGATTTTTTTTAATTTAAATCAATTTTTTTTTACCTTTTAAAATAATTTTATAAATAATCTAATTTTATACACATTTTAAGAATTTCGGAAATAGTTTCTGAAAATTTAAGTTAATTTCAGAAATAAAAGTAAAGAGGTTTTTCACATAATTATTAAATGATATCAAAATTTGAATTTAAAATATTTATGCAATGGTTCTTATTAGCAGAAGTATAACATCCAATTCAAAAAATTATAGTTACAATTCAAAATGCATTTGTGATGGGTTATTTCAACATTACATGACTTTAAAAGGTTTTTCTCTTTTTTTCATGAAAGTACTTTATGACGAATACAATATCTAATAATTTACATCATAAAGAAGCAAGATAATTGGATTTATTCTATGTCTTGAAAAAATTCAAAGAGGTGTGGGGGGGGGGGGGGGAGTCACATGAATTATATTTGATTTTAATCATGGTTTTTATCATGATTTAAATCAATGAGTTCTGGAATAAAAAGTGAGGATATTCCAGAAGAAGAAATTTGAAAGTACCTAGAAGAAAGTTTGCTTCAACCAAATAAAAACATTTTCAACTACTGGAAAAAAAACTGTCTATATACTCACTTGAAGGAATTACATATTTAATTTAATCGCACTGTAGCCAACAGTTTTCCAAATCATCTCCATTACCTTTAGTTTAATTTGCGACAAAAAAAGAATATTTCCTGAATGTGTTCAACTGCTTGTTTTCATAAATAAAAATCATCAGTAGGTGAGAAGCATTTGCAATTACTCAACTATTATAGTTAGTACATAAAATGAAATGCTACTGAAGAATAATTAACATTTAAACTAAAAGTTTCCTTTCTAAATTGATGTGGCTATATCACACTTTTTAACCTTTCATTTGACTTTAGGAAATTTCCTTTTTAATAAGTAATAAATAATGTTTAATAAATACAAATGTTATTTATTAATAATTTAAAATATCTGTATGGAGTATCCAAATATTTGAGATTTGGTTAATATTCGAATTTGAGAAAGATGATATTCGCCCATCTTTTGTAAAACTTAAATAAATATGTTTGTATTTTGTAAAAACGAATGTCTATGAATATACCATGCTTAGTTAAAAGATGAACTCTTAACATTTTAGGTTCTAATCACCTGAAAATCACTGATGAATTTGCATTATATTGAGAAAAAGTTGTTAGAAATGTTGGTATAACAACATTGGTAAACTATTGTGGTTACTATAAATGTATGTTTAAAAAATGTGTAATGTCATTGTATGAGATCACATTTCAATATGTAATTAAAATATGATGTGTTTTCCTATTTACTATTAGTTATATTTTAACAATTGGTAAAAAAATTCACAGCTATAATGTCTGTCACAAAATGCTTATCTGTCTGCCATGTTATAAAAAAAAATTACTCACAAAAAAGTTATATTTTAATGCTTTTGAAAATCAACATGGTAATAGTTGGAAACTTTATAATATGAAAAAAAATGTTACAAATCAATCTCTAACCAATTCAGAGTTTTGATGTAGCTTCATAGTCACTGACAATTCATGTCCATTTTATGTCATGTCTGTCATGATGGGTTTTTAGTTTCATATTAAATAAGAAGACAACATGAAATTTTGAAACTTCCCCAGGAATTAGCTGTAATATTGATACATATGTAAATAAAATTTATTTTTCCAGAAATATTAACTTCTGTGTCAAATGTGCTATATTACGCATCTGAGGTCATGTCAGTCACAAAAAAAATTAACAGACATTGATCATCTCCTAATGACTTTCTGTCTCACAAATAAGACTATAGAATATTTAAAAGATATGATGAAAATTTAAAAGATTTTGATGTTAAGTGAATAGGTGTTCACTACTGACTAGACAACCTATTTAAGAAGTTGATTTTGCATACATTTTACAATGTTAAGATGATTTTTAATGATTGTGTATGCCAGAAATTATATTTTAAAATTGCTTACCTGTGTTGCAATGCAATCATGCCCAAATAAATTATGTGGGCTACGTCCATTCCCGTGGGCCACTCTCCACTGGCAATACAACCAAATAGTCCACATTTCTCTTTCAAATCTGAATTCTCCATCAAGCAGTAAGTCTTTTATACAATTAAAACACTTTTACTAGTTTAATTCTCTAAAATTAAAATCTATTGCGTTTTATGCTACAACCTGAAATCAACTATTTTTATACAAAATTGACTAAACTTAGCGCCAAAAATTGTTACAATTTCACGTGACTTTTATCACAAATCAACATCAACACACACTACACGTGGAATTATTCCAAATGCGCACGCGCAAAAAGTTAATAGCAAATGCAATTCAGGCGTGCAAGAAGTGCAATCGCAAATACAACATTTGCATCTGTCACACTTGCCATCCAATTTGTAGGTATATTTTCGTAGTGCCGCAGTAAGAATCTTTACCAAATCGCAAAAACTAACTAGATGCAGGCACCGCTGTTGAAATCATTTCAAAACTGACTATCAGGGAAAGGGATTTTTACTTTTGAGTGATGGTTTATCGGTACCATATGTCGTCTTTTATTTTGAATACAATTGAATTAAAAATTTCTATTTTTTATACAATTTTGAAGTGAATATTTCATTTTGTGACCATCATTTCCCCTTCATTTAATTCAAAATCTAGCATCTCATTGTTGAAAACGCTGTAACAATTTCAAAAGAAATAATATTTAATTGATTTAAAAAATTTTAAATGCATTTATAATTCAGGGCGTTCAAATGCTGAAGATATCGTTGAGATCTTTAGCTATCGTTATCGTTAGATTTTAAATATATTATTGTTGCAAACATGTATTTGAGAGTTACATATTTATACTTCGCGTGGGTAAAGAAGCTCGTAAAGCCATATCAGGGGGTTGAAGAGTATCAACTAACAAGCATAAAACACCAAAAGTCGTTTTGCCCCTGCGTAGAGAGTGAGACAAAGGAGCTCGCAAAGTGAGCTCTGGCGGTTAGTGATCGGCAGTGAACAGATGACGGAGCCTACGAGATCTGGAAGTTGGTGAGTGTAAGTGGGCAGGGAACATGAGGTTGGTCTTGTGCGCCGGTTGGGTTGAAAAACTCACGAAGCGAACTTGATGAGTGTCAACAAATAAGAGGACAGACCCCGCCCAACTAGTACATCACGCCTGCGTAGCAGGAGACAGAAAGTAGCTAACGAAGTAAGCTCAGCAGTAAATCGCGATGCCAGTTACAAAAGTTGGCGAACGTCAGCAAGCAAGGGGCGGGGCTCCTACTGATTGAAATAATTAAAAAATTATAATTTAGAGCTCTAATACTGAAGCCATTGTTGAGACTTCGTTGGCTATCTTTACAGTTAGATTTTAAATATATCTTATTGTTGTAAATATGTAAGTGAATGCTAGATATTTACATTTTGCGGGTGACATAACTCAGGAAGTGAGCTCCGAGGGTTCATGAGCGACAACAAACAAAAGATGGAGCCCCAACAGTCGTACTACGCCTATGTAGCAGGTGGGACGAAGTAGCTTGCAGTTGCAGAATCCCAAATTCAGGGGATTGGCAAGCACTGGAGATTTAGCTGAGAGTCCGAGTGAATGTTTACAGCCATAACGTGGACGAGATGAAAGAGCTCGCAAAGCAAGTTCCGGTAATTGTTAAGCGTTAGCGAACAATGAGCGAAGACACCAACAGGCCTGCATAGCAAGCATTAAGAAAGATCTAGCGATACGTGTTGAAGTGGCCGTAAACAATAAGGAACAGGAGAGGAGCTTTGGGGTACGGTGTTGCCGAGCGCCAGCGAGCAAAGAGCTATCGTGGGCATCGCTTAGGTTGAAGTATCTTGCAAAGCTAGAACTAGGTGTTGGTAAGTGCCAAAGAGCAAGTGATGAATCCTCAACGAGTATATTACACCTGCATAGGAGGTGGCATGAAAGAGCACTAGAAGAGAGTTACGGGGTTGGCAAGCGTTAGCAACCTGGGGATGAAGCTCACTAGTGGTATTAATAATTCAGAAAATTAAATTAATAAAAATTGAAAAAGATGAAATCGTTAATGTAAAAATAAAATCAATTTTTTTAAAAAATAATTTTTCGTGGGTCGTTTAAAACTAGTTAAAATTGCGAATTAAATTGATTACATTAAAACTAAAGACATTCAAAAATAAAATTATTTATTTATTGGTTTTCTGTGTCACTTTAAAATTTTTATAATTTTCCATTTTTTTTTTCATTTTCATCAAATAATATAATTGATGAAAAACTAAATGTATATTCGTATTTTTAGAAAATAAGTAATAATGTTTTGTGTGATAGATTAATCTATTTTCTCGTTAAACGAAGACACGTGCAACTTTGTAGAATACTGATGGGTTAAGACACAGTCTAAAAGAAATTTAATGGATTATTTTAATTTTTGACTTTCTTAGCCCGCCTCAACCTCGGGGTTGAATTTTCCAACAAGTGGTTACGTAGGATAGAAATCCGCATTCCAGCGCTATGTGGAATTCTTTTACGGAGCATCGTTATATTATTCAATACCAACGAGAACAACAGAAAAGTTACTTGACGCATATACTGCTTATCAATTCTAATAATAATATTTTGTTCTTTTACAAATTTTCTATTCATGGCTTCAGTAATTTAGCTAAATTATTTGAGCAATTTATATATTTCGTCGTAGTAAAGTTTTTTAATCTATGCCTAATTCATTCATAGTAAATCAATCAGATTTGACTTTTTTGGGAGCAATGTTAAAAGATACAAAACAAAAATATTTTAAAAATACGTTTCAAGAAAAATTAGAATATTTCAGAAACGCATTTTGATTATATACAAAACGTGCAAGTATAATCAGTTTTAGTGTAAGATATATCAATATTAAACAGAAAACATAACAGTTAACAAGCTTATAACATGTTGAAAAATCAACAGTGCAAAATATCGTATGTGCCCGTCCTGGGTCCGCCATCGGTTAGCAGCTCACATCCTCAGAAAAGTCTCCCATCTCTAAAGTACTTTCGCAACTTTCCGGAGTAAAAATTGACTAACTACTAAATTTTAGTTTCTTATGCCTTATGGTCTTTGAGATATTTATGATCAGACACAGAATTCCAATTCGGGGGTAGCACACACCCGGGAAAACATCCCATTACTAAGGTGGTGTGAAGAGCTGGCTACTTCCCAAATTTCAGCTCCATATGCCTTATAGTATTTGAGATATTTTTGGTCACTCAAAGAAATCCAACTCGGGGGTAGGGTAGCAGCCCACCCATCGGGAAAACTTTCGGCCGTTATGACACATGCCCCATTTTGGGGGTTGAGAATTAATTGCCTACCAAATTTCACCTTTCTAGGCCTTACGGTTTTCGAGATTTGCCCGGACAGAGGATCACAACTGCTAATTTTATATATATACACTCATGTCCAAAAGTTAAGCATAGTTGCTGTTTATGTGTAAATTTCAGAAAAGCTACATCGGAATGGAAGGAAACGCGGTATGCGGGTGTAATAGGATTATAGAAGAAGAAAACAATACAAAACAAGGATAATAACGACTTTTATTATCCAAAGAAAAGGGTTGAAAGAAAAACGTCACAATATGAGTGTCAACCTCAGTGAAACAAAATGATTAAAACAATGTGATGCTGCAGTTTAATACGGTGTGTAGGAACATCGGATAGCCATGCATGCTGCACAACGATTTCCCATACTTTCGATGAGGGTTTGCATGAGTTGTGTGCTCAAAGAGTTCCAAACCTCAGGGAGAGTAGTTTTTAATCCCAGAACGAAGCTTGATGGGTAGCGGAACACTGCAAGATGTCTCCTGAGCATATTCCACACATGCTCTATTGGATTCATATCAGGAGATTTGGCAGGCCACTGCATGTGCTGGATATCTTCGGTTTGAAGGAAGCCGTCGACCAAGGCCGCATGGTGAGGAGTCGCGTTATAATCCATGAATATTAAATTAGAACCAACAGCACCTCGAAACAATCGAACGGTAGGCTCAAGGACTTCGTCTCTGTATCTTTGATGGGTAATCGATCACGTGTCAAAGATGTGGAGGTCTATGCGGTCGCCATCATGATGCCTGCCCAGACCATGACTCCCCAAACGGAAAACAATATCTTTCCATGGTGGTTCCCGGGTGAAAATGCGTTCCACGTTCTCTCTAGATCGTGGTACGAAGAGAATCAGTGTGCAGGCTAAACCTGGACTCGTCACTGAACATGACATTGCCACACTGTTGTTCATTCCACTGCCGATGTTCTAAACTCCACTGTAAACGCGCGCGTTTCTGTGCAGACGTCAGAGGGATGCAAACTGCTGGTCGTCTGGCATAGAGACCAACGTGTCTGAGTCTGATGCTCCTGTAAACAGTTTGTCTCGAAACAGTGACTCCTGTGACAGCTGTCAGGGCTGAACCCAGTTATCTGGCAGAACGGTTCCTCTGACGTCGAACAGTTATCACCAAATATCGGTCTTGCCGAGCGGTTATTGTCCTTGGCCGACATGGTACTGGTCGTCGGATAACATCTCCAATGGTTTGGGACCTCTTCCACAGTCTGGAGATCACACACTGAGGCACATTCAGAATTCGAGACCCTTCGGTTAGGGATTGACCGGATTCCAGCATTCCAATAATTCGTCCCTTCAAAAACATATCCAGTTGGCATCTTTCGTCCTTTTTGATTATTAACAACGTTCCGTACTACAGCAATTGCGAAATTCTGTCTCAACTGGCCATGCCGCTCGCGGCCATTTTATAATCTTTCCGACGTGCGCCGGTGCTTTGCGCCTGTCGACATCGATTGAACTGTTTTGCATATGACAATGATTTACCTTCGTCCCACGATTCTCCACAACTGATTATGAACCATTGTATCAATATTAACTCCGAATTTTTCGCATTTTACGAATTATACTTAACTTTTAGACATGAGTGTATATATATATATATATATATATATATATATATATATATATATATATAATAATTCAAACCCATTATTTAAACTTCTCTTAAATGCACAATATAATTTTAATCCAAACATTTTCCGTAATCGTAAAATTGTACACACAGTAAGTTTCTTGCTACCGCCTGCCATTGTAGTTATCAGCTACTCTGTGTTGTTGACAGGTGTATAATAAGTGCAAATTTCGATCCATGAATGCTGCTCTGCAATGGGAGCACATGACTGACTTTGGAAATGGCCCTATAAAAGGTTTATGTGAACATATTTATGGATACTGACTTTAAGAGGGAGTGGTGGATGTGGAATTTTTAACTTTGAATGGAGTGTCTTAATTCTTATAGAAACACCAGCTTTTGAAAAAAAAGTAAATTTTATTTTAGTAAAATACAATTACTCAAAATAAGTTATTGCATAAAATTCACATAATATCTATTTATTCATAATTCATGAAATATAGTAAAATTAGTTATGTGTAAACATTTTTACATCCATTTTCAGAGTTTTTTTAAATTCATACAGTCATTTAAAAAATGTATAAAAATTTTCATTAGAAAAAAAAATTATTATCATCTAAATTTTACATTCTTAATATATTATTTACATTATAGGTACTTGTGTATTATATATACATACATTGAGTGATATTGCGCTGCACCAAAATCATCTTTGTTTTGGAAAGTTTTATTTAACTTTGATAGATAGATTGGAACTATTCATTTTGAACATCCTTAAACATAAATTAAATATTTTATCAATTATGTCTGTCATAATTAATATCACAATTATGTTTGTCATAATTAACATCACAGACATAAGACATAATGAACATGGAAACATACACTCTCCCAAATGAATTGGGAATCGTCAGTTGGAGTGACTTTGTCTAGCCTTGCAGAAAAAATAGATTACCGATTGTATCAAGTACGCGAAAACCAATTTGGCAGTATGAAGTTCGATCACGGAGTCATACCGTAGTGGACGAACATTATAGCATTGGGATAAAGATATTTCCGGTTCCAAACATTTAAAATGGTCTTATGAGCGTTCGCTAGAGTATTTCCTATTCCAGTGTAAGCACCGACCGAGCCGCTACATAAGATTCAACAATTTTCATTGTATAATCAAAACTCTAACTTCGTTGTGACATGGTGGTGAAGCCACCTGGTAGATGTCAAAGAATCGTTTACCTTGGTGAAATACGATTGACGGTTCAACTGTGACAGTTGCGTTCATACAGACCACCACTTGTAACGAATCACGAAAAACCAACTTGGTAGTACTGGGGTTAGATCCCAAGACCAAAGCGTGTTAGGCAAGCATTATATCGTTGAGATAAAGACGTCTCCAGTTCAGGACATTTAATACGGTCTTATGAGCATTCGCTAAAGTACTTCTCTTCTCAGCGAAAACATATAAAACCTTCAAACTCAATTTGAGGTGACATTGCCCCGATAAAATGTGAACTATTTTAGAGTGTTTATATCATTAAAATTTATAATTTTGCTAACTGCAATGTTATTAATTATCCGGTGGCGAAACTATACATAATCTAACCATCTGATTTTACTAATATCAAAATGTATGACTTCATCCAGTTTGTCAATTTCTTTATCTTCTTTTTAAAAGGTATAAGTTTCACGCTTGATTTTTCTACCTTCCGAACTGCATTCGAGGGACTTCTGCGCATGCGTTTTACATGCAAAAGCACGTCGGTGGAAGGATAAGGTCCACTTTTCTTTAAAAAGAAACCTGACTAGTAGGCCGAAGGCGACTAGTATATATTTATATTCTTACTATTATGAAATGAATAGATGTTTTGTATACACTTTCATACCATAAATTTATTGAAACCATCACTTAGGAGGAGTTATCACGACCCTATTTCAAAATATTTGCAAATTTTTTTTTCAGTAAAGTTTCCCTGTGGCCTATGTAGAGGTGTCTGTACCTCTTTTGTAATGGAATTACTGTAACTTTCTTGATTATAGTGGTTAGGGCCTCAGTCAGGGGATGACTTTCCATGGATTGCGAAGGGTGTGCTTTTTTCTGTTTGTGTTTGGTGCCTGTCTTCTCCTCCGGCTGCTCGCTCAGTGTTGCTTCGAGGGCCTTCACCGGATGTGGTGGTGGTGGTGGTGGTCCCGGGGATGGCGGTGGGCGTTGCCTCCTCTCAACTTGGCCGAAACCAGTGGTTGGAAAAAGTACTTTATTATTGTAGTGATCTGCAACTACATTATGATAAATGTAGTTAACTACAACTACTTGTTTTAAACAGTAGTGACTACAAACTACTTTTAAATTATAGTCACTTCATAACTACTTTTATAAGACAAATTTTGCCACAGTTTCAATTTTCACAAAAAGTTGACGATATGGGTATACTGCAGTAATTTAACATACTTATTCTGAATAATTAGAATTTACTGATTCCCAAATTTACTGATCAACTTACCAATTTTTACGCTTTTACCCATTTTTGAAAACAGTAAAATAAAATAAAAGTATAACCTTTAAAATCAAAGACAACCAAAATTAGGTTTAAAAATCCTTTAATAAAAACTCCTTTCCTCGACGTACAAAAATTACACGGCCAAAGCGCTTTGGCCGTGTAATTTTTGTACGTCGAGGAAAAGAGTTGTGGATGAGTGTCTAAAGTTGACGTGTATCCGTTTTGCATGTTTGCTTACTGAAGTAACGTTAAAAGTAGCGTTTAAACTCGATACAAACTACTGATTAATTGTATCGCGCTACTCGCTACACTACTTATTTTTAAAAGTAGCGCATTACACTACGAACTGCGATAAAAAGTAGTGACTACTGGAGTTCCGCTACTTCCGATCACTGGCCGCGACCTTGTGTCCCAGGTAGAGACAAAAACGGGAAGATCCAGAAGTCGTATTAGCCATATGAGAAACGCGTAAATTAGTTTCTTCATCAAAATTTCCAATGCTTCCAAAATTCCCGGTTTATTCCCCAAAATTCCGGTTTATCAAAAACTCCCGGGGTTTTAATTCTAGTCCCAGGTGCGCTATCGCAAAGACTTTGATTTTTTCCTGTATACTTTCGGATGGGCCTGTGTACATTAAGAATTTCCGTACAGGGACACCTGCTGCTGCTGGGCTTGGCGCTGTTTCGGGCATTCCAGGATTGCTTTCGTAACAATGAAGGTATGCGTTCAATCCGTATACTTTCTGGTGGGGCGAAATATCTTCTAATTTTCGCACAGTGAGCATGACATCATTCAAATAAAACAAAACAGCAACAAAAATACGCAATTGGGATGAAATTGGTGAGACAATTTCATTTGACAATTACAAGAAATCAATAAATTTTCAGGGCGATCAAATAAGACTCCATTTATTATCTCGCAAAATCCGAGTTTGCCAGTTTGTAAGGGCATATCAGAATTTTAAGTAGTCTTAGTAAGCAGTCTATTTCATGCTTAAACAATTCTGTTTCACCAACATGTAAGTGGGTACAGGATCATGGAGTTAGAAAGGACATAAAACACATATGCATGAAAATCTTGAAAATACGATAATGCCTTGAAAATTATACCTAGGTGTCACTAGTGTTGGTAAAGAAGGTCCACACGTTCTCATTGGATACAACAAGAAGGCATAGCACTTTAGTATATGCATTTTTGATTATTTTTTAATTAAAGCTCCTTAATTATGAAAAGTAATGAATAATTTTCCCTAGTTATAAAATAAAGTACAGAATATAGAAAAACAAAAATAAATTGGAAGATAGATTAAATTTAGCAATATTCTTTATGGCTTGAATTCTAATTTGCATTGCACTGATAATTTATTTCTGCAAAATTAACAGTTTAAATAAATACTACTTAATGTATATCAACCTTTCGCCGTTGAAATACATGCAATGCAGTGAGACTTATTTTACACCAGTGCCACCTGAATTATTGTGTCAAACGATTTCGGCGTTTTTTCAACATCAAGTTATATGTAGAGGATAATACACAAGTATCACATTTTGAATATTAGCACAATTTATAATCACTAAAATAAGGAATATAAACTACTGCACACATACAAATTTACAATATATACATGGAAAAACCTTTTCACAGCTGATATTTAAAAACATGCAAAATCTTTGGCTTATATATGATTTCATCATAAAAATTACTCAAATTGTCTTTAAGTAGTATCTTTAAACATACACTATCACTGAAGTGAAGCATGTTTGGTTTGATATAAACCAAATTTGCACTTATCAAGTTTAATGTATTGTTGACAACAGTGCATAACATGCAGAACTAAAAAATAAAAATTAGCTGCTCGATAATAAATTTGAATTGGCACAATAAAATGTGTTCGATATTTTGGCCGGCAGGTATAAGATTATAAGAACGCACGAACAAACATCTACCTACATTTTAAAACAAAACAAAACAAAAATCTTCAATACAATGAATTTCTGAATTTTCTGCATAGCAGAAACATGAGCAAAATATTATATTCTACTTTTAAAACTAACTTCCGCATTTTTATTTCTTCGTGCATAATCTAAGCATATTTTTTGCATCTGTGTTTTCATTTCACAAATAATACATTTCATACATCATAATATTTAAATACATGAATTCACAATCTTTAACTTATTCACAACCTTTTTAACTTTCATGATCAACTAACTGCATCCGCAGTACTATTACATAAAATTGTATTTCAAACTTTAACAAAACATCTATATAATGAAATAGTAATTGAAATTTTCTAAACACATTAATGCCGATGCAGAAAAAAAGCATTAGGGAGATGATATTGACATTACTTGTGAAATAAACTCTTTCCCACTAAATTACAGAAAATTGAAAATACATCTGTAATAGTATATATAAGAAATGTGCGAAATTATTTATTTCTCATTGAAGAAATTTTAGAAACAATGAAAAGGTACATTATATTTTCCTCTGTCAAAACAGTCTATTGATTTCTAATATACATATTATATATATTCAAAAATAAGAGAAAAAAATAACCCTTCTTTCAGTCTGTCCCATGTATCGACTATTTGGCGAAATGTCGCCAGAGTGACGAACATATCTAGGTCCATATCTCGCATAACTGAATTTAATTTTTTAATAATTTCTGTCGCTTTGTGAGAATTATCAATTTAATATTCTTAATTAAAAAAAATTATCAGTTTTACTCTTTGTGTTGTAGATGCGATTATTTTTAGGAATGGCATAAAAATGGATTTGATACGGGGTCGTATTATAATTAATAAATTAGATCCAGGTGCAATGTTTGCGCATATCCTTTTAACATGCTTTATGCACCCTTTCGTATGGCTGATTAAAAAATTAGTTTAACATATTTAATTGTCAATGTTTTTTAAAGAAATATGTAATTTCAATTT
Source organism: Amaurobius ferox (assembly GCA_951213105.1). Lineage (NCBI taxonomy): Eukaryota > Metazoa > Arthropoda > Arachnida > Araneae > Amaurobiidae > Amaurobius > Amaurobius ferox. The sequence continues at coordinate 90,353,102 of OX578153.1, forward strand.
TGCAATAGTTAATTACACCCAAACTGTAATTAACTAAATGTCCTTATTTCATTCTGTCTGGTAAACAAATGCTTGCTAAAAAAAGTAGCAAAAACACGGAACTGATTCCATGTCGTTTAAAATATCTTTGGAATATAAGCTTTAAGTCGTACCTTATTTACCAATCTAACAACACTCTCTCAACTGGATATTTACCAGTCAAACAAGCCGTACAATGTCCGACACATTTACCATTGGTTTTTGCGTTTTTCCTCACAGCGTGAACAAGATTTTCGACATTTAAATAAACAAGACTGTTTGCTCCGATTTGTCGAGCTAATTCATCGGCGTTGCTTTTGTTGGCAATGAGTTCTTCTTTTGTGGGAATGTTTATGCCCATGTAGCAGGGGAATTTCAGAGGCGGAGATGCAATACGCACGTGAACCTGCAAATGAAACGAAAAAGTTAAAATTTTATTTAGAACTTCTAACAAAACATAAAAAAATAACGGAGTATGGCTCAACTCGACTTTCTCATATCAGAAACCATTTTTTAGTAGCTTGTGTTTTTCTAACCCCAAATTTTACAAGACATTTTTGAAAATTTTGCATTGCAGATCCAAATAATTTCAATTTTAGCGTATTACCCTTCACTTTAAAGGGTTTGAAAAGAAACTTTTCCATTAACATCATACTTAACAATGTACCCGCGGGGGGGGGGGGGGCTAACTTTCCCTCCGAGGAGAGCTAATGACTTCACGAAAAAAAAAAATTATACCGCGGCTACTCTTCGCAACAATGATTGAAACTATTAAGTCTTTTGATGATTGAGTCATAAATAAACACTTTTATGCATGATAATGGCAAATTTTGTCCTATTGCCATGTTAAAAAAATATATATAATTTCGAATAAATTTCAAATTTTTTCTCTCGAATTTAAATTTTTTTTATATAATTCCAGATTTTTTGATAATAAAGCCGGATATAAAATTTTGTGAAAATTCATTAATATTTCTGGCCGCTATCGCGCTCACAATAAACCGACCACAGACAGATGGACATCACTCCAAAAATAGTCATAATGTGTTCAGGAGGCTTTAAATATATTTACATCAAAATATCGAATTCGAAAATTTTTGTGAAAACAATACTTTCTCTATACTATAATATTACGTAGGATGAGAAAGAAAAATAAAATTATGCCTCATTCCAACCTAACTATGCAGCAAAAAATATATTGTGGATAATAGTCATCTAGCCACAGGCAAAAAAAAATCATAATCTGTAATAAAATATGTCTCTCGCTCTCTCTTTATGGGTGTGTGTGTGCGTGTTTCTGTCTGTGTTGCATGAAAGCGGAAAATCAGCGCTACGGACAGCCGCGAAATTCGGTACAGGGTTACGTGAGCTGCAGCAACGATGCGTTGGCGTAACTTTTTCTTTTCATTTTAAATTTGAATTAGAAAAATGTTATACACATTAAAAGTCGAAATTCAGCCGAAACTTTCCCATGTTCGAATAAAACTTATTGAGCAGACGATCGGCTCTGAGCAGACAATTCATTAGGTGCCTACTTGGGCCCTAGTTCCTTCCTTTTCTGGAGACTTGGAGAAGGGCCTGACTGCAATCGTCGACCCCCCTTTATGCGCATTCTAGATGTAAACTCTATCAACTCATAAAACTCGCTTTCTCTTATTTTTGCGTTTTCGCTTAGTTTAAAAGGAGGAGTTTTACATCTCCTGAGCACTTCACTAAACCCAGCCCTTGAGATCCTTGAGATTCAAAACTTTTTAAAAAGGGACCAAACAGGTCGCCGAAGGCAGCTAGTATTTTAATAAAAGTGACAATACATTATCAAAGATATTTTTTTATAAATATTCCTTAAATATCCATTTTAGGGTGAAGACTAGATTTTTTACTAGAACTAGATTTTTTCTGCATCGTCTTGGTGATGTCATTTGCAACAAACATTTCCTTTTTCGAAACTGTGCAAAAAAATTTTCTTTTTCGAAGTATTTTGCATTTTTACTTTCTCTACAATACATTGTAATGTATGGAAAGTGTTGGTACGGGATCATGGGTAAAGCATTTATTTGCAGGGGCATATCACACGAAAAACCTTATGTGGTTCGAATTACTCATTTGTTGAACAGGTTTAGCCTAAAACATAATATTATAATATCAACTAAAAAAAACCAAGCTTTTTTCATCAGTATAAGTAAAATATCAACATGTCCTGCAGGGCAACACTAACTTTGGAGCTGATGTTTCACTTGTCATGATATAAGAGCTATGTTTTATTTCTCATAGTCATAACACTAATTGATATGGTTTTATTTCCATGTTTTAAGCTGCTTGCTAACCTTTATTCCAAATATTTGAAGAATTTTGAATATGTCCAGCACCAGTAGTTCTAGAGAAAGGTATTTGTGTAAACTTTGTAATATAAGGTGAGCCAGAAGATATCTTTTGCATTTTAAATATGAGAAATGTATTATTAGAAGCCAGACCAACAATTTATTTATTATAGAATCCATTAACAGCTACGAATTTTTTCATGAACACCTTCAAGGGTTCGTACACTCTTTGGGGGCCAATGAAAAGATTCGACATGGTTTTCAAGGTCATATTTGTATATTCTACAAAAGAAATCTTGAAAATTTATCCAAGAGTCTGACTTTGACAACGCTGACATTTGAGCATAAAAATTTACAAAGTAAAAAGAAACTAAAAAAATTGTTTAAATTTACACCTATTAGGTTCGGAGATATAAGCGTCCAAAGTGTTTACATTTTTCGTAACGCTCCAATTTCCGCCACATATATCTCTAAGCATAGATGTTATCCACATCAAAATAATGGAATTTTATTTTACTATACTGGTAAGAACTTTCTCTACATAGTATGATTTATAAGGAAAGTATTGTGACGGGGTCAAAAATTTAAATTCGAGTTTTCGACGTAAGAGTACGTTTCAAGCATCCTTGAACTCGAATCGAACGGTTTTGAGGCGATGTCTGTGTGTATATGTATGTATGTTAGTGTATATGTTAGTGTGTATGTGTATGCATGTTATACGTTAACGTGTATGTCGGTGAGCCTGTGGAAGCGACATTTCACGAACGAATGTAGCGTTTAGAAAACAATTTGGTATGCTTATTACAATCAAAATAAAACCCTATTGATTTGAAATGAAACGTGATCGAATGTTCGGAAAACTCTCCGATTTTTGAATGAATTTTTGAAAAAAAATCATTAAAAAATCAGGACCTTCAATAATATTAAAAAAATAACCATTTCATATGTAATATTTCATTGGAAAACGAATGGCACCAATTTTAGAACGATCTCAAGATATAGCACGTATACGGATAAATTTACCGAAAAGTTTCATAAAATTAATAAAGTAGGCATCGTTAAACAGGCTGATATTCCATATGTGCATTAGTATGGGATAAATTTAGTAGCATCATTCTTATGAATCAAACAAGTGTCATTTATGCGAGATGATTGATTGGAACTCAAACGATCGGTTTTATATAAATAGTATATAAGAAAAGTCCTTTTCTCCATATTCTTCAGCCCAGACCATCCGACCTACCCGAAGGTGTAGTGTAAGGTATCTGTTTGGATGGCCGCAAAGTGCCACCCAATTTAAACCGGAACCCGGTGGGGGCGGCAACCACAGGAACCGTACTCTCCTTCCCCTATCACCAACCTCTCGGAAGAACTTACGGACCCACATATTTAACGTGCCCATACTCCGCGTGAATACGGAAATAAATTGGGCAGAGACGAAAATCAAACTCACGTCGTCCGAGTATAATCTAATCACTGGGCTGTCTCGCCCTCTTCTCTCCATCTGTCTGTAACACGTGGCGACAAATTTGGTAACAATTTGCAAAATTTGGTGGAATATTGACATGTATATGTTTGAAAATGCCGCTCATTCAATTTGGCAAAAATCATGATGACGTCAAATGGATGAAAAATCAATATCTTGGAAAATGAAATCCAATTATTTTTGACAATGCCTGTCAAATTAATATTTTTGATTTGAAATAAGAGTCATTACATTATGTAGGAAAAGTCGTATGCTGCCCACATCAGATATTTTTTATAGAAGGGGGATTAAAAGCGATTATTTCAAGAAATTCTTTATATCTATAAAGAGATGTGGTGTTAACCTTTTGCTTACAGGTGGGACAGCGTCCATCCCAAACGAAGAACCTCCCAGAAAGGCAGGCATTTGACATAACCCTATCCCAAACAGTTCGATCTCCCTTTGCAGGCATTGGCGTCCCGTGTGGGATGGACGCTGTCCCACCCGTAAGTAAAAGGTTAAATTCTGTACAGATGAATTAATCCAGAAAAGTATCACTTACCTCAGATGCCCCTGCATCTCGTAAGAGCCTAATTATAGCACCAATGGTGGTTCCCCGGACTATAGAATCATCAATCAAGACAATTCTTTTCCCTTTAAAATTTTCACTCAAAGGTCCAAACTTTTTCAGAACAGCCAACTGCCTCAGTCTTGTGCTTGGCTGAATGAATGTTCGACCAACATATCTGTTTTTGCACAAAACTTCGGTATATTTGATTTTTGACTGGAAAAAAAATAAACTATTTGAGTGAACAGAAGTACATGCAGTATTAAAAATAAAGGAAATGATTTAACTTTCTTGTGAACAAACATTTTCATGTTTCTAGGTCAGTCATACAAAATTGTTAGTTTATACGAAATATTGACTATTTCTGAAAGAAAAAACAATTTACAAAAAATGATAGAGTCTATTTTGAAGAAAAGTTTCAGAACTATGAAACTAACTCAAAGTCGTCTCTTTTTCCTGTTTCCTAATGATTTTTTACAGAGGACAATTGATTTTGAAGTCTTTTATACACATGTTTTCTTCACTAACTAAATCTTTCTTTCTTTCGATCCAGACAGTCCGACCTACTCGAAGGTGTGAGGTATCGGTTTGGACGGCCGAGACAGTGACACTCAATTTAGACCAGAACCCAGTGGGGGCGACATCGACAACGACGCGGTCGGCCAAAATGTATGCTACGCCAGAACCCTTCTTTTCAGTTTAGTTTCTCTTTCCTGTCTGGAGGGTTTTGTATTATATGTAGTAGGATACTGTTGGAATATTTCTGAGACTATTTTGGTTTTGTGGAATATTAGATGGGTGTGGTATATTTTATTTATTTGGAAAATTTTACTTTGTAGTGCCTCTGGTTCGATTGGTTGTTGTTGTTGAGACCCAGACCGTCCGAATTACCAGAAAGGTGTAAGGTAACTGTTTGGACGGCCGGGAAGTGCCACCTAATTTAGACCGGAACCCAGTGGGGGAGGCATCCACAGGGACCGTACCCACCTTCCCCTTCTGGTTTGATTGGTTGTTGTTGTTGAAACCCAGACAGTCCGACCTACCAGAAAGGTGTAAGGTAACAGTTTGGACGGTCGGGAAGTGCCACCCAATTTAGACCGGAACCCCAGTGGGTGAGGCATCCACAGGGACCGTACCCTCCTTCCCCTACCACCAACCTCTCGGAAGGACTTTCGGACCCACATGTTTAACGTGATCGTACTCCGCATGAACACGGCGGCAGTTTTGGCAGTGGCTGGAATCGAACCCGCATCGAATGCAACTCCAGCGCGCTAACCAATGGGCTACCGCGCCCCTGGTTCAATTGGTGTAACAGTTCCTTGGTTTTGTTTAATTTCTGAGCCCCGGGCTCCTGTTTGCAGTGGGACAGGAATCGCGGGTACTTTCCTCCTTTTTTTTCCCTTTTTTTTTTGTTGAGAGGTTTTGCTCTTGTATTTGATATAGTTGAGAATTTTGCTTATATTTTTCTGCGATTGTTTTTTGAGGTTGTCTCTTTTGTAATAGGTGGTTTTGTTGTTACTCCTCTGGTTTTCTTTGGTTTTGGTTAGGGTTTTTTCCCTTTTGGGGGTGAAGGCGGGGTTTTTGTTATTTTATGTATTATGAATGTATTTGTATATTTTTGAGTTGAAGTTATATTGACCTTTTAATTTCGTTATTTAATAATGTTTATGATTATTTTGTGTCAATGATCTTATTATTACCCGCATAATTTTGCGGAAGTACATGTAGGCCACATGTAATTGTCCTGGCCAAGCACCCCTTTTTTATGGAAAATAATAAATTTCTGGGGGTGGGGGTGCATCGCCGTTTTTGGTGGCGCATCTTGCTTATTTGGTTTCGTTGCGGGCGGGTCTCTGGCTTGCTGGATGGGGGTTTCAGCCGTCTTCGCCGGCGTTCTTCTCCGAGTCTGGTGGCGCTTGGCCTCGTTCGGCGGGGCGTGGACCTGCTGTCCCCTTGGTGTCCCGGGCTGTGCGCACGCTGTGTGATGGAGTCGGCGGCTTTCTTTGTCTGGTGGGGTCGGGGGCTCGATGTCCCTTCTCTGTGCTCGTGGTGTTTCTCTTCCCGACCGGGGATTAATGCCTTATAAACTCTAGGGTTAGGACCCTCTGTCTGGGTTTGCAGAACCCTTCTTTCACATCACACGCCAAACGTCGTTTTATCGCCAGTTCTGGTACACTATTCTTGCAACTCCTGCAAAAGCGAAGAGAGAGATGAATTGTTTTTAATCCGCGATATTGTAAATGAAGACCGATTAGATACATCTGTATCCGATTATTTAAATCGTGTTTTATGTAATCTTTCGCTTTTACAGGGACTGTACCCTCCTTTCAATCCCCAACCTCTGTAGATACCATAAAGAGGATATCTACATCAACCTCACGGAAGGACTTTCAGACCCAACGTACCCGTACTCTGCGTGAACACGGGGACAGTTTGGGCAAAGTCGGAAATCGAATTGGGGTCCTTCGAGTGCAATCCCCATGCCTTAACCACTGGGTTGTCCCGCTCTTCACTAACCAAATTGTAATTTCATAAACCAATTGTGCCAACATAGTGTCCCATTCTTCACTGACCATATCGTAATTTCTTAAATCAATAGTACCAACACAGTGTCCCATCCTTCACTGACCAAATCGTAATTTCATAAACCAATAGTAAAACCAATAGTAATTACCCCATACTAAAATAAAATATAATAATTCATATCCGCATTCAGAAGGAAAAAAAATAACTGATCAACCCGAATTTGAATTTCAATATCAAGAGAAGTTTCTTTTAAAACTGATTTCTCCCTGCTCTTTGTATAAAACTAACTCGTGAATCAAATCTCCCCCCTCCCGCTCCCCCCCCCCAATTTGGACAAGGATCTGAGTCAAAGATATTTGACATATGCGCGTGTATAACTGGGATTTAGCAGTAAAAAAATGTGTGAAAATTTCTAAATTTCGATAAGTAACGTAACATGTGAATGTTACTACTTGTATTTTAAGAAATATGTTTTCTATTTTAAAAACGAACTTCTGTTATAAATAACTTCTGCTCATCATAAAATGGAAAGATGTTACGAAACTAGTTTGTAAGATCATCGTATGAAAATCCTTTATCAAAAGCGAAAAATGTGTCCTATTTACTTCAACAAGAAGTAAACAAGACACAATAAGGTACGAAGATAAGGTACGAAGCGCATAATGCAGAAAGGTACAAAGTATATAATGTTTTTGATGAATGTTACCTCATCTCACTAGAATCGCCAGAAAATTTTTTTGCGAGGATGTGGGGGGGGGGGGGGGGGGGAGAGGTCGTAACCAAATATGTTGTTTCTCATTTCTTCGAGATTCAATGTGTTCCTGACAAGGGAGGGGGGGGGGGGGTAAATGGCGAAGCTACAGCCAATGGCGACGCTACAGCCTTCTCCTACAATGTTACCCCCCTCCCCCCGAAGAAAAGAAATGCATGTTAGCAAAAATTAAGCACACATCCACAACAGAAGGTCTTTATTTTACTTCCTATAAGACGTACAAAAATTTTTTAAAAAAGGGGCCAGAGCGCTTTCGAACATAAGTACGCTCTTCATCAGTGGCTACATGGAAATAAAATTTGAATCGTTCATATATAGACCAGATATAGCGACAAAATTTGCATAAATACAATTTACAAAAGAATCTACGTTTAGGCAAGGATAAACCGAAAACTATAAAACAATTTTTTTTTAGAGTTTCAAAAATTCCAACAACGAAAGAACAGCATATTAAATTACAATTTAATTACAGAAATCGAAAAGTGGGGGGGGGGGGAGCAACCAAGCATAATCCCAAAGATGAAGACGTCAAAGATAACTTTGCAGAGACTCGAATTGCATGGAGTCGAGAATGAAAAAATTGCATGTTCTTCATGTTTTCCCAGCATGTCCCTAAAAAGAATTAAAATTTTGTGTTAGTTGCCTACTTGACAGAACAGGTTATAACTGGCTCTGATTTTTAGGGAACACCTTTCTCTTTAACACTTCTGGGAAAGTATCCTTGCTCAGTGTAATTTTGGTGTATTTGCAAGTGAATAGAATGCAGAATATTATAATTCAATTAATAGAGGAGTATTTACTTGCTTTTACCTTTTCTTCTCGGGTTTTATGGTGCAGTTTATAAAAAGTCAAAATTCTTGTCTATGAATTGTTTAAGATTGAAGTTTAAGTCGCATTATGTGTACATCACATGTTATCATATCATACATTCTATTCTTTATATCTCTTATCATACATCCTATTATCATACATCCTATGGTTAAGGAATTTAGACATATAGCATTACTTCTTCGGCGTATCCGAGAGCAGCAGGTGTTGAAGATTCGGGCACAGCGCTCACAACATCGGCTGCAACAGGTGCTTGCCTAGCCAGTTGCCTGCCGCACTCCATCCGAGCTGTGTACACCATTTGTCCTGGATATCAGAGAAAAAGAAACATGTAGAAAGCACAGTTTGAAGATATATACAGTCAAACCTGTCTATAACGATATTCTAGGGACCGAGAAAAAATATCGTTATAGACAATTTATCGTTATGGACAGGGCTGAACTTGCTCCATTCTATAATGGAAGTTATTTAACATGGGTGTGACATTATTATAACAATATATATTGAACTTGCATTACTGAATAACACTACAGTATTATGCTGAACTTACATTTTTAATTAATGTATTACAGATTAGGAAAAACATATGAAACATATGTAGTGTCTTATGAACCTAAATCATAAGATTCAAATTGCTGTTCGAAAATGTAACACGGCGTATATTTTAATTGCATTTCTATTAGGCAATTTAAAAATGGATAATTATAATGATAAAAATAAAATTGCAGTTATATTTTTTATTCAAAAATCAAGAATACGTCATAACAGAAATGAAATACGTACCGTACAGAATTCGAATCCTTAAATAGGATGAAGGAAATTTAACATGCGAAATAATCCAATACTTTAGTTTGCTTGGATTTTGCAGAGAATGCAGCCGTCATACACATATTTTTTAAACCTTCTAGTGAATTCAGATATACATCTGGAACATTTGGTAAAGTAGGAATAAAATTCTGTAATGTTTCGATCATTTTAACAGCATCTTCAGCTGTTATGTTGGGTGGTGATTCCGTTCCACACTTCTCATCTTCCACTTCGTTAACATCATCAATTTCTTTCAGTTCTGCAATTATGTCCTCATCAGTGCTCCCACTGAACACTAATAAACCTTCATCCAAATTCAAATAGTCTTCTGGATTTATTGAAGAGTGCATATTCGTGGAAACTTTGTATTCAAAGAATTACTTAGGTGCAGCACACAATTTTCTTCTTCAGAAAGATTCTTTTGAGAATTCTCATCTCTGTCAGACTCTTCTTCATCACTGCACGAGCTGAAATTAAAACCTGCTTTCCGCCAACAATTTCGTATGGTAGATGACTGCACAGAACTCCAAGTGCCAGAGATTATGTCAGATGCTTGTTTAAGATTTATGTCAAAGGGTTTGGCAATCTTGTTTTCCAATTTAAAAATGACATTTTCAATCATACGTTTTCTGTATTATCCTTTCACACATTTAATGATACCAAAATCCAGCGGCTGCAGAACTGATGTGCAATTGGGTGGGAAGTATTAGAGTTTAACATTTTTCATTTTTGGTGGATTATTGTGGGGAGTACAGTTATCGACAATTAAAGCAATTTGTTTCTCTTTCTTTTGCATAGCATTGTCAATATCTAGTAGCCATTGATTGAATATTTTTTCCGCCATCCATGCTCTTTTGTTTGCCGTATAATCAAGTGGTAAGCTTTTTGTATTTTTAAAGCATCTTGGTTTCATAGATTTTCCTATCACTAGTGGCTTCAACTTATCCGTTCCGATACCATTTGTACACAACACCGTCAGTCTCTCTTTCGATTTCTTCCGGCCTTTGCAATTTCCTCTCTTATATGACAACGTCTTCTCTGGCATGAGTTGAAAAAAAAAATCCTGTTTTGTCTGCATTGTAAACGTTGTCGGCAGAATATTTTTCTCAATTTTTCTTAATTCACGCTGCTTCCATGATTCAACGTCATCTAAGGGCACAGACTTCTCTTCGCCATTAATTACTTGAAACGACATTTCGTGACGGTCACGAAACGAACGAGCCATCTATTGCTTGCTTTAAAATTCTCGTTTCCTAGTATGGTTGCAATTTGTTTTGCTTTTTCACATATCAGTGGTCCATTTATTGGGGTATTTTGTGCTCGCATTTCCTGGAACCACCTAATGGTTGCTGTGTCAACATCTTCATTCAAAGCACCTTTCATTCGTTTACGCTTCAAACCTATCTCTCCATTTTTTTTCAGCCTCCTCAATATCCTTTCGTTTTCTTAAAAACGTCGCAATTGTTGAATGAGGGATGCCATATTTTTTAGAAACTTCCACTTGTTTTAGCCCACAGTCCATATCTCTAATTACTTTTAGTTTCTCCTGAAAAGAAATCGTTTTTCTTGGGGCCATTTTCGACACTACACACTACCGTACTAACACTGCATACATACAAGAGCTTTTAACACAAAAAGTTACACATGTCCTGTTGCTGCCTCCCCACTGGGCTCCGGTCTAAATTGGGTGGCACTTCCCGGCCGTCCAAACGGTTACCTTATACCTTTCGTGTAGGTCGGACGGTCTGGGTCCCAACAACAACAACATGTCCTGTCGCTATGAAATAATTTAATGAGCAAACAAGTTTGGATGGGTCGATTTTATGCAGGTGACACTGTATGTACAGAAAAGATGGGCATAAATCACGTGACAAACAAGTGGCTAAGTTGGAACAATAACCATTCACTAAAAGCGAACTGATCACAATTTCTTAGAAGGTGGTCCTATCACATTGTGCACGCACTCCCCCTTCATCCATTGTGTCAATCTCCGAGGAAAAGTAATGGGAATCACTTTTGTTGTTCGGAAAGTCGGTACATAGAACATTATTCTCCTTTAGGATGAACTGCCTTTCTATAAAGTCTTCCATTGTAAAAGTCTTAGTCCAAAGTCCAAAAAGTCTTGGACACAACACAGGGAAAAAAGTTTGAAATACGCAAAATTATCGTTATATACAGGTTCACTCAAAAACAAATTATTGTTACAGACAAGTTCGATATACACTAAAACTATAGGAAATCCACCGGGACCGTGGAAAATATCGTTATAAACAGGTTTATCGTTATAGACAATATCGTTATAGGCAGGTTTCACTGTATCAGTTTCGGATATATAGGGTGGCCACAATTAAAGTAGGGGTGTTCAGAACCCGATAGTGAGAAAACTGTTGGGCCAAACACAACCAAATTTGCAGTAAATACTATTTAGACTATAGGGTTTTGATTTTTAAAAGAAAAAAAATAGTCCGGAATTTTGCCACCGCGGGCCAAAGTGGCGCTGTATGGTCCATTTGAGTAAAATAGACATAGGAAGTACAGAAAGTTAGCATTTTACATGCATTTTGAAAAGGACGGCACATTTACATTTTATACGTATTTAGTACATTTTATATTTACATTGGCATCTTACATTTACATACATATGAGATTAATTTTTATATTGGCATCATTTACATGTGTGATTCAATACGTTTTCCTTGCATATGTTCCAAAAAGTGCATTCTCTGAACAGCATTCTCTACTGCAGAATGCAGCAGATCTCCATTGATTTGCTAGACGTGCAAATGTTATTAGGTCCTTTAAAGTGGTTAAATTATCCACATTTCCTTGGTATACCAAGCGCTTTACATGACCCCCACACCACATAACAACCAAAAGTCACAAGGGGTCAGATCAGACGAACGGGCTGGCCACTTCATAGAAAACGCTCGACTAATTAATTATTAGGTTGTTGATAAAATGCTGTCGTAGGACTTCCTGTACAAGCAATCCAATATGAAGGGGTGCTCCATCCTGCATAAATATCGTAGATTCAAGACATCCACGCTGTTGAAGTTGCGGAATGACGAAGTTCAACAGCATTGTTCGATACCTCTCAGCATTGACGGAACTTTCTGTATTTCCTATGCCTAAGCCTATTTAACTCCAGAAATGGACTTTACAGCGCCACTTTGGTCTGAGGTGGCAAAACTCCGAACTATTTTTTTTCTTTTAAAAATCAAAACCCCATGGTCTAAATAGTATTTACTGCAAATTTGGTTGAGTTTGGCCCAACAGTTTTCTCACTATCGGGCTCTAAATTATACTACTTTAATTATGGCCATCTTGCATATATGATACAGAAATTTTAACCTCTCCCTTAAAAGAATTGCCCCTCTTTTTCATAAATCTGTATTTCAAATTCCTATTTTTTAGAACACGTGAGCACCTGGTGGCAACACATTCCTCACACCATGGTGCCAACCTAGTTTTAATATACTTTCATTAATTAAAAACTTCTATTTAACTCGTCATGGCGAATGTGTGGTTGTCAGCCTGTTTCAACTTCTTTGCTGGCATTTTTTACATACTTACCTATACAGTCCAAGAGAGCTGAAACACAGCCTAGTCCGGTAGAAGATTTTATTCTTAAAATTTTGCAGATCCTCGAAAAATAGAACCGGCATTCTTTTTGCGAAATATTCCGTAAAAATCCCTTGTCTCCTCTTTCTTATTACCAAAATCGTTTGTTCGCTATTCTTTAAATTAAAGAACTGAAAAATAAATCACTTAAAAAGGTAGCAAAAATTCCATCTTAGGGTATTCCAGCATTAAATTTAGATCATATGTAGTGAATTTAGTTCCAATTGATAAATACTAGATAAGGTGTGCGGGTTAACAACAGTTATCGCAATGAAATATTCTATTCACGTGATTATTTCATTTTTAATTTTAATGGAAATTTATAAAAGAAACAAAAACCAATTCCCAGACATTGCCCGGGTTCTAAATAAGCGACCTCTACCTAAATAATACAGATACAGATAGCACATTCAAAATTGCCTAATTTAAACAGAAATTATTTACGTAGTCCGTCTTTTTTCCAACGTGTAACCATGCTAATTATCCAACGTGGGAGTAACACACCCTAAATAAGTTCTTTTCATATGTCCTAAATAAGTGCGATGAAAATATCTGAAATATCAAAAAAGAAAAACCTCTTTCCCCATCCCCCATCTTTGGCCAGATGCACGAAGTGTTCGTATGCCAGTGAAAATTAAATGTTAATTAGCTATCGACGCGGGTGGAGATACAATCAAACTGCAGATGAAAAAACGGCAAAATAATAATAATAAAAATAATAAATTAAAAGCTATTTCAGCGAGTTTTCATCCGAATTTTGCCATTTTTTAACATAATACTCATAATGATAACAAATTAAGAAAATAAATCTTTTAAATGTGCAAAATTAGAATGTTGCATTTTAAATCTCAGTTGCCGTCATGACAGCTGTCTGGAAAGTTCATGGATCGTGTCACGGAAGATCGGTTCGTGGTCTGCAGCTGCAGTGAATAGACTTATTTAACGAGATATCAGAAAACGACTGACTTTCGGCTTTAAAAGTTCATAATTTTTAAACAAACTTGAATTAAAAAAAAAAAATCGACGAGACCTGTAGTCCTGAGATTTCCGCTACCCCTGTACCGAATTTCAAGATAGTCTAAATATTTGATTTTCTGCCACTGAAGATACACACAAGCAGACATCCGGCCGTCCAAACAGTTACCTTACACCTTTTCTGGTAGGTCGGACGGTCTGGGTCTCAACAACACACGCAGACATGGGTGTCCATAGGGAAGGGCAAGGGGAACACTTTCCCCACCTTGGACGTTCAAGGTCACAAAGGTGAACATCAAGCTAAATATGCCCAACATAAAAAAATAACATTTTCTCAAAATTATATACTTGAGTTTGCCCTCTCCTGGAAAAAGTTCTGTGGGCGTCCATGCACGTAGACAAATATATTCTTTTATGATACAAGATTAAAACATTTAGCTGTGAACATACCTTCCATCACACTGTCAGGTCTTGCAAAGTAGACATATTCAAATATACAAAATGCAGGAACTCTACAATCGTCTGGACGAGGCACAGTGCAGACGGATTTAAATCCATTCTTCGTCATTTCGACTATCTCTCCGGGCTGTACTTCGCGTATCAGTCTTCCAGCAACCGAAGGAAATGCACAAGATTCAGAAGATACGACATACCCATCACACTCGTCGGCACTATTTTGGGCAACTGCAAATATAAATGGACGTGAGGATAAGCATTGTACTGAAAATTGTACATATTTGGTGACACATATAGCATTATAATGCCAGGGAGTCAAAAATTTATTAAAATGACTTTGTCCCCAGCAAAATTACCTACAAATCCTCAAGCGTGTACACAAGTTCACTACTAAAGTCCTTAAGCACCGATTTAAATAAATTAAAGACGAAATCTTTAAGTCATTTAATAATCATTTAAAAGTCATTTAATAACCATCCTATAGAGAAACGTACACATAAATTAAAAGCCTTTTGGGCATCATTATACCTTTCCTCAGTGGCATTATATGAAAATCGCACCAACAAGCCTAAATACTATCCGACAGTGGTGGGCAAAATTTGCATATTACAAATCGACATTGCCGATTTGTAATATGCAAATTTTGCCTATCATTGTGGATAGTATTTAGGCTTGTTAGTGCGATTTTCATATATAGCATATATAGCAATATATAGTCAAAATAAAACAAACACCTATTAAACAAAATAAAACCTATTAAACAATTAAAAAAATTTGCAATTTAAATTTTAAGAATGTCAATTTCCCTATCTTTTACAGGCGACCGACTTACTTAGAGATCCACTTGGGGGCACCAACTTCCCCAAACAAAGGGGTCGGTTTCCAAAGGGATCTCTGACGGCATATATTTTCTCGCCACTCATTATGAGGAGCGAATAGGCTGTTTTGGTACGTCGCATCAGGTTCTGTATTCTTGCAGGCCAATCTGGACCATCTTTCTCGTTGTTGGGTTCTGGGGGCGGCATGCATAAAATCTGTACCATAAGTTCACTGTCTGACTCAGTTGATAGACCAACACCTTTTTCAATGATCTGAAAGAGACAAAAAATATTATAGTTTACATTAAGAAACCATGCATTCATATCCATGGGGTGGGGGGGATTTTATTAAGACAAATAGACATATATATATTTCAACCTAATATATATATTTCAACCCTATATATATATAATAACCCTATATATATATTTCAACCTAAAGTGAAAACACTGAAAAGTGAAAGATCCACCGCAAAACGAATATTATTGTAATACCCCCCCCCCGCGGTAATCAGCGCATATATTTAATCCTGTATGTTTAATATATAGAAGTCATTCAAAGATCGTATTTACACCTTCAACCTTATTCGGAAATAGAAAAGTCCCAAATTCGAGTCGGAAGACGTGATTCAAAATTTTCTGGACGTGTGCTTACTGGACTTTTAACTGAAAGTTATTGAATCCTTAATTTAATTGTGAAAAATTAACAATGAAAGTGGCAAAGAAAACAGTTGCAGTTTTCTAGAGCTAAAGAATGACGGCTCACGATGACAAGTTTTGAAGACCATACCTCGAAAAGCATTTCTTTAGCGACAATTTTAATATGAGCAATACGGAGAATACTCGAACATATTTGAAATACTCGTTTTTACAAATATGTAGGAACAAACTATGACCTTCTCGAAAATCGGGCTTATTTATTTGACTCCGATTAAAGAAAATCAGGAGCTTAACTTGATTTTTAAATTAGAGAATAGATTTTTAGCTATCTCCCCCCCCCCCCCCCCCTCGGAAAAAAGGTTTTTAGAAAATATTTAAAAAATCTATTGAAATTTTCGGATTTTCGAAAGTTTCGTGCACGCTTCTGGATTGTTAGCTACATTAAATAAAAAACGTGATTTTTTAAGGCATGTATGTGTTTCTTTTTTTCTTTCGATTCAAACCGAAGGTGTAAATCTGTTTGGAAAGCGGAGATAATGCCTCATCATTTTGATCGGAACCCAGTGTGTGTGTGTGGGGGGGGAAGGGGGGTATCCACAGGAATCGTACCCTGCTCCCCCTGCCACCAACCTCTCAGAAGGCCTTTTGGATCCACAGATTCAACGTGATCTACAAATTTAACGTTTGGACCCCCATATATAACTTTTAACTCGATATTTAAAGAGACAGCTTTGAATTTGTAGCTAATTTTTACCAAGTGCTTAAATGGTGTCAATACTGGATTTCAGAATATTTTCCGCAAAAATTGATGATTTCGTTAAAAAGAATGTTTTCCCTGCAATCGCCAGTAAAGTAACAATATGAAGACATAACAAAAATGAAAACATCTTACTTCTCTACGAAGTTCATCGGCGTTCACAAGCTCACCGTTGTGAGCCACAGCAAGAATACCGTGCTTCGTGTAGACAACAAAAGGTTGGGTATTTAAATGCTCGGTGCCACCAGTTGTGGAATACCTTGTGTGACCGATACCCATGTTGCCTTTTAACTTGGATAAATCATCTTCTGTAAAAGCATGAGAAACCAGACCAGCCCTTTTGTGTGTTAATACATTATCTAATTCGCCGTTGCTTGTCGTTATACCACAGCTTTCCTGGCCTCTAAAGGGGGGAAAAAAGGGAAAATGCAGTAACATTTTTAATCACAATTTCATTTCAAACAATGTAAAAATTGAATTAATGAAGTTGGTATAATCTAACATATTTTCTTATGTATGACTGTACACTGCTGAAAATCTATTTCTAAATTTCAAACATTTTTAACCGTTTACCTGTCAATGTTTCGAATCTGAAACATGTATATAAAAAAAAAAAATTGTCTTATTTTTTAGATTTTACGTAATAACTCAACTTTTTTTCAATCACTGAGTGGAACGAATTTAAAAAAAAATTGTTTCAGCAAAATAATAATAATAATAATATATTATTATTATTTGTTGTAAATAGACGATTTGGGGCATTTCTCGTTTCTTTTAAATTTATTGGCATGGAAATCACAGAAATTTAAAATTAAAAATAATTACTTGGTATGTAATTACTTAATGACATTCTAGAGATTAGATTTATGAATAAGAATTACAAATAAATTCCCTTCATTTTAATGCATGTTCAATAAAATGATTTTCTCTCATAAATAATTATATTACTTTCCTTATATACAAAATCTGATGTGGGCACCACATGACTTTCCTTATATAATATAATGAATTTACTACTTTTACAGTAAAAAAAAATAGGTTTTTATAGTCGATACTAATATTTATACTAATATTTTTTTTATATAGTCGATACTAATATTTTTAGTTGATACTAATATTTTTAATATTTTTACCTAATATTTTTCGGCAATTAGTCGTCATTTTTATTGATTTAGCGTCATTTTTATCAATTTGGCGAGATTTTCGTTAATTTGGCAACATTTCAAAAAGTCGCCAAGTTGGCGACATTCTGCCACATTCGTCGCCAAAATCTCGCCAAGCGTTATGGACAAAGAAATAAGTTAGTCTTACTGCAGATAAATGACCAATGGCGTTCAAATACAAAAGTATTACTCAAAGTATCTTTTTCATGAATGGAACGAGCTAGATCCACGAGAATGATGTCATCCAATTTATCGCATGGTATTACATATGAAAAGTGAACATGTTTCTCAATAGGAAATTTTTTTTTTAATTTCATATAACTTTTTGATAATTTTTATGAAAAATGTGCAAAATCTCGAGAACGGTTCATGTTAGCGTTCTAAAATTTATGTCAATCGTTTTCTAATGAAAAATTACATAAGAAATGTCTATTTGCGTAACTTTATTCGTGGTTTTGATTTTTTAACGATTTTTTCAAAATTTCATTCGAAAATTTAGGGGGGTTCCGAACATTCGATTGCGTATGAAAACAATAGGCTTCCAGTGTTTACGGATTGTGATTTTTGTACCAAATTTGGTTTAAATCGGTCCATTCGTTCGTCAGTTATCGTCTCCACAGACTCACTGACACACACACACACACATACACACATACTTTCACACACACACACACACACACACACACACAGACATCACTCCAAAAATGTTTGATTCGTGATCAGGGATGCTTGAAACGTGCTCTCCCGTCGAAAACTCGAATTCGAATTTTCGACCCCGTCACAATACTTTCCTTATACATTATGTATATAAGGAAAGTAATAATGTATAAGGAAAGTATTGTGACGGGGTCGAAAATTCGAATTCGAGTTTCATACTTTCCTTATACATTATTACTTTCCTTATATACATAATGTATAAGGAAAGTATTGTGACGGGGTCGAAAATTCGAATTCGAGTTTTCGACGGGAGAGCACGTTTCAAGCATCCCTGATCACGAATCAAACATTTTTGAAGTGATGTCTGTGTGTGTGAAAGTATGTGTGTATGTGTGTGTGTGTGTCAGTGAGTCTGTGGAGACGATAACTGACGAACGAATGGACCGATTCGAACCAAATTAGGTACAAAAATCACAATCCGTAAACACTGGAAGCCTATTGCTTTCATACGCAATCGAATGTTCAGAACCCCCCTAAATTTTCGAATGAAATTTTGAAAAAATCGTCAAAAAATCAAAACCGCTAATAAAGTTACGCAAATAGACATTTCTTATGTAATTTTTCATTAGAAAACGATTGGCATAAATTTTAGAACGCTAACATGAACCGTTCTCGAGATATTGTACATTTTTCAAAAAAATTATGAAAAAGTCACATAAAAAAAAAATTCCTATTGAGAAACATGTTCACTTTTCATATGTAATACCATGCGATAAATTGAGTGACATCATTCTCGTGGATCTAGCTCGTTCCATTCATGAAAAAATATACTTTGAATAATACTTTTGTATTTGAACGCCAATAGTCATTTATCTGCTGTAAGAATAACTTTTTTCCTTAATGCATAACGCTTGGCGAGATTTTGGCGACGAATTTGGCGGAATATCGCCAACTTGGCGACTTTTTGAAATGTTGCCAAATTAATGAAAATCTCGCCAAATGGATAAAAATGATGCTAAATCAATGAAAATGTCGACTAATTGTCGAAAATTCAATATCTTGGAAAGAATATTAGTATCTACTATAAGAAAAACCTATTTTTTTACTGTAAAAGTGGTAAATTCATTACATTATATAAGGAAAGTCATGTGTTGCCCACATCAGATTTTTTTGGTAATAGTACTAGCTAGTAATAGAACAATAAGAGCAACAACAAAAAAGTAAAACTTTAACTGTAATTTATTTAATTTGGCGGGTATTATTTTTCAATTGTTTGATTAGAAGAATAGTCAGCAGACGATTTAGGCCTCTTTGAAGAGCATGGTTACAAATGGAATAAAAAACTGCATAAAAAATTGAATTATAAAATGTAATAAAAATCATCTGCTACTACTATAAATTATCTCA
Source organism: Amaurobius ferox (assembly GCA_951213105.1). NCBI lineage: Eukaryota > Metazoa > Arthropoda > Arachnida > Araneae > Amaurobiidae > Amaurobius > Amaurobius ferox. Next base: position 90,372,918 of record OX578153.1, read on the forward strand.
AGAATGAAATAATGGCATGATGGTATGAAAACGAATTTTGTATGCCTAGCAAGTCTTGAGTTATAACTGATGAAAGAATATTGAAACAAAAAATTCCAACTTTTCGAACAAAATTTCAATATTTTAGATTTTTCTAACTACGTGTAGGTTAAGTCCCACGTGTACGCAGAGTTTAAAGTTTCTACATTCAGTAGTTTTGAGCTGTAAATTCCATCACTTAATCAGTCAACCCCATTGAATTGTCTGATATAAACTGATGTACAGATGTTCCCGAAAGTGTTCGTACACTTTAAAAATGTGTAGAAAAAGCGCTGTCGTCTGGAAATGAATTCGAATTTTAAATATTGACTCGTTTTTTTTTTTTTTTTTTATAAAAATGAAAATGCAAGGAGGCAGAGAAAGAACACGTCACAAAAGTGATCGTACACCAAAACATTTTCAGATAAATTCATAAATAAAATTATTGTCTGTCGTTCTTATTTTTGCATTGTGGTGACATTTAAAAAATAGTTTGGCTTTAATCTTTGCTTGCTTACTTCGTAATAATTAGTATTATTTAAAAATGGCTAGCAGTCGTAAGAAAACAACGAACAACATTCGAAAATTGATTATTTTTCATCATAGTACTGATAAATCAGTTCGTAATATCGCTAAATTAGTAAATTTATCCCATTCTACGGTGCAGTATGTGATAAAACGCTTTAAAGAAGAAAATCGGATCGAAAACAAGGTAAGAAAAAGTCGTCCGGCAAAGTTGACTCAACGTGATCAGAGATTTGTAGTTAGAAAATTTGTGAAAAACCCACGTTTGAGTATTGCAAAAATTTCTACAGAATATATTGATAAATTTTCTACTTCAATTTCACCTGAAACTGTTCGACGAATGCTCAGACCCAGAGACGGAAGACACAGAGACGGATTTCTCTCGTCAAGCAGTTTGTAAAATATTTCAATGAAAATGATAGAGGTAGGCCTTAAAATTTGTTAAAATAAAACAAAATTACATCCTACTTTATATGTGTTTAAATATTTTTCTCTTAACATTTCCTGTAATTATTTTATATCATAGTTAAATAATAATATAGTGAGATTTTCAAATTTGAATATCACTCGATGCTACTCTGCATGTTTTGCTTTGCATAAATACAGTAAACTCCCAACAACTCGAACCTTGTGAACACGAATTTCTGGTTAAGTCGAAGTTTCTTCAAAGTTCCACAATTCCTTTCCTGTAATATAAAATTAATAGGGTTTTTTTTTTCTCCATAATTTGAACTTCGATTAATTCGAACATTTCCCCCGGTCTTTCAAATATACCCCATAGGCGCCCGGAGGGGGGGGGGGTGTAAGTAGTAATTAGTAAATACATTTTTCGCCTCCCCCTAGAAAAAATTCTGCGGGCGCCCATGGTATACCCTCTGTTTTTTTTTACGACAGCACTGATTATGCCATCAATAAATACCAAATTACCTAGTCCTGATGCTGACATGCACCCCCACACAAGAACACCTCCACCGCCATGCTTTACTGTTTCAACTAAGTTCTTTACTGTTCCAACTATTCCTCATTTTTTCTTCTCCATATAATTATACGCCCATCGGAACCAAAAACGTTAAATTTGCTTTCATCTGCAAATAAGTAGACATGATTCCAATACTTTTCGGGCTTATTTATCATTGATTTTGTGAAGGAAAGCCTAAACTTTCTATTTTTCGCACTTACAAAAAGTTTTCTTCGGGCAGAACGCCCATTTAATCCAGCTAGTGCATACTCTTGATCTATTGTCAACTGAAAAGCGATGGTTGGCCAACCAAGAATTTACAAATTTTTTCCGGTTGAAAGTGTTCTATAAGTGGTCCATTCAGTGGCGCACCCAGAATATTCCTAAGGGGGGGGGCCATTGGTGCACAAAATTTTTATGAAGGAGGATGACTCCTCGATAAATTTTCCGAGAAAAAATGATCAGAGGCCATATCAATTAACAAGGCGGTTGTCTTTTTTTGTACATTTATTTTTATCAAATTACTAACAATTCTTTAGTGCAGTGCAAGAGAATTGAATGATTAGAAGAAGTAGTAGTAGATATTTATACAAAACAACACAAATTAAGAAATAGATGAAGATAAAATTATTTGTTCTGGTCTGCTTATACTGTATACTTGTTTTCAACCACTCTCTCATGATTACATATTGTTATATTATTCAATTATGATCTATACATATTCATAAAACGAAGTCCAGCCTCCTGTTTTTCTTTGTAGCCAGAGCATTAATTATCTGGTCTGGATCAATTTCCACTTCACGGTGAATGTTCATTGACGCCAGTCCATTCAGTCTGGTTTCACTCATACTGTTTCTCAAGTAAGTTTTCAACCTCTTCATTGTGGAGAATGACCTCTCAGCACTGCTTGTTGATACTGGGAGGGTGGTATACACTTTTAAAAGTTCAAACACAGTTGGAAAAGTCCTTTGGTCACAAAAGTTAAGCAGTTCGATTGGGCTTTTAGTTTTCTTGTTCAATGCAAAGACCTTCATGTACCACAGATGTAGTTCAGCTTTTAGAGTATTATCTGATCTGGGTCCTAAATCATCTGCAAATTTCCTTGATAAGGCAACAAATCTCTCGTTTTCTTCCAGTGTCGGCTGCCTTCCATTCGGAATGACAGATGCAAAACTTTGTAGAAATTCCTTATGTTTGAGAAATTTTTCATGGAGGTGAGTGATGAAATTATCAATCCATGGAATGAAAATAGAAAGTCTGTAGTATTCTTCAGGAGTCTGTACGTTGAAATTTGATCTATAAATTTGTCTGGTGGCACGGCGTGGTAGAGTAATGTTTTCTCCATGCTGTTCCAGCTTCTTAACAGCTTGTTCAAACAGATGGTGAAACTCGTTCTCTGCGTTCTCTCGAATTATAGATATAGCTTTCAAAACGTCTTCTACGTCACTCACAGCAGTTGCCAGATCAAGGTTAACTTCCTGCAGCTTTTCACTCAGACGAACACTGTAGCTGAGTAATCTGTCAGGTGAAACAAGTGCTATGACAAACTGTGATGTTAACATTGAACATAACAAGGTATGAGCCTCTGTTGATGTCTCCTTGTCATTCCAGGTAGTAATCTCCTCCAGAGCGTCGATTACTTGATCAAACAATGAAACCATAACTGTGACGGCATCATGTCTCTCCACCCAACGAGTAGGGCATAATTTCTTCAGTTTTTTGGCACTGATTTCTGTCTCTTCCTGATTAGCTGCATTAATTTTGCTGGTGAGAACAAGGTTTCGTTTTGGTGTGTTGAAAAAACTAGAGATTTTCCCTATTATTCCAAAGCTGTTTCGGATATCCGGAACTCTAGATGAATAAGTTATGGCTAAGTTCAAACAGTGTGATGCACAATGAACGTAGGGGGCTTTGGGGTGTTGCTCATATATAATTGCTTGGGCGCCATTGTACTCTCCACTCATTGCAGAAGCTCCATCGAACCCTTGTCCACGGAGGAAAGACGTATCAATGTTGCAGTCTGCAAGGCCTTTAAGAATAGCATCTGCAATTGCTCGACCTGTAGTTTCAGTCAGGGGCACAAACTTAAGGAAGTTCTCCACTATCTTAAATTCAATTTTATACTTATCATTTGTTTCAAACCGTTTCAAATAACGAACGCAAAGTGTCATTTGCTCTACCGTTGCAATATCTGTGGTTTCGTCACATAAAACCGCAAAACATTTGGCCTCATTCACCTCAGTTGCTATGTGCTTCACAATGGAATCATTGCATGCTGAAATAATCTCATTTTGTATATTCCAACTTATGTAAGTTGCATTTTTTGCACAACCTTGTAGATGAGTTTTCAGTATTTCTTCTCCTGCATCAACTCGGAGTCGCAAAAGGGCTCTAAAATTTCCTTCGCCTTGGCATGGTTCTGACAATACGTCCAAATCCCCACAGTCTCTATGCCCTCTCATGGCCAGCCCTTGCCTTCCACAAAAAATCACTGTTTTGATAATAGGTTTAAGAATAGCCCTATTCTGCAAAACTTGTTTTTGCTTTCCTCTGTCCATTACTTGATCCACAGGAACCGTTTTTCCTTCCGTGACCCTTAAGAACTCATCGGCTTTGAGAACTGAATCCTTATGATAGAAAAATTTTTCATGTTGACTGAACTTCTCCAAGGCCTTCTTCCAATTATTAAATCCTTTTGAAACAAGTTGACCTGTAGCTTGTGTGGATCTTAAACCGACTTCATGGGGTGCAAAGAGAACACAAAATTTGCAATAGGCACTGTCCTCTGCCTTTGAGTAAGCTAGCCAGTTATGCTTACTCAGCCAAGATGAGCAGAACTTCCGAGTGTGGTGAGGTTTTCCTTGACTTGATACAGCACTAGTGACAGTAGCAGGAAAACTGTAATTTGCATATGGTTCCCAAAGATTTTTTAGCGCTGTTATCCTATCTTCATCTGTGAGGTTAGATTTCTTGACATAATTAGAAATATCTGCAGCCAGAATTTCTATTTCAACTGTGTTTGGTATTGTGTTTTGTCCTACCTTTACCTCCTCACAAGCGTTTGAAGACAGCCCGGGGTCACGGCTGTTGCTTGCTTCGACTGCAGCCTCATCAATGTAACAAGAGCTCAGGGAAACGTCGTTGGGAACGTCACTATTTTCAATCTTACTTTTTTTTTTAAAATAATTTCCCAGTGTCTGTTGGCCTAGCCCTTTTCGTTTTTCACTCATTGTCTTTTTTTTTACCTTGCTCCTCAGTTATTCAAGAACAAAATTTGCTATATAGCCGAAATACGCACATAAACACACACACTGATCGTTAAAGATGCATTTCACTGTAAGATCAGTTGAAAGTTCAGGACCATTATTAAATTCAGCTATTCACCACGCAGGCCCTCGTTCCGAAACTACCAATTCACTGTTATCACCTTGTGTCGTAACGTCGCACTTTATTTCAACTCACAGCAACACTTAATTCGCGAAGCGTTGGCACGATCTATTTATTCACTTCCACAATTTTCTCACTGGGTAAACGAAATCCTCGAGTTTTCGAGCGAACAGCCGCTTCCCCGCCGTTCACTCTTTATATAGGGCCACGGAGGCGCCTGTGACGTCACTCTACACAGCACTGGTATAGTACGACTATAGCGAGAAGGCATTTGGGTCACGTGATTTTGGACGAGTCCATTAGTTAAATTCAATCACAGGTAGAAACGTCTTAAGAAGAACGGGTTTCCAGAATTGGCGCCTTTAGTGCGAATTAATTTATAATTTGTACAGTACGATAAAGAGCTTTATATGTATAATTGCATTCAGTGTAAGTGTTGGGATATGCTGGAATTGTTTTCTTCACAATGATTAAAATTATTTATTACAATAATGGTTGTAAATGTTTTTTTTTTATACTTTCTCGAAGGCAGACCTAGTTCTCCCTTGTGCTGACAGCGCCCTTCGCGTTTTGCTTTGTCAGCCCAAGGGGGGGGCCAGGGCCCCCTCGGCCCCCCCCGTGGGTGCGCCACTGGGTCCATTTGCATTAATAAACATTAGATTGGAGACGTTTGAAATCAATAAAGATGATCTCAAATCTGTTACTATGTTGTTCATTAAGCAAAGCGTTTTGCGAAGCGTGTACGTAGTTTTTAAGAAAAAGCAGAGGGTATACGGAATTTGTTGGAAAAACCAGAGAGTATACGGCGTAGCGTATACCGCCGTATACCCTCCACTACAGCCCTGGGCATAATGAATCATGATCTATATTTAAATATTTTAAAAGACAATTTAAAATTATCAGCCCAAAATTTGGGTATTGGAAATAACTTTGTTGTTTATCAAGATAACGATCTTAAGCACACGGCTCTCAATGTTAGTCTCTGGTGTCTCCATAATTGTCCACAAGTTCTAAAAACACCACCTCAGTCGCCGGATTTAAACCCAATAGAACACATGTGGAGAGAACTGGAGGTTAGAGTTCGAAGACATGGCATTTAAATGAAAAGCGAACTAAAAACAGTAATGATCGAAGAATGGAGGAACATTGATGCAGAAATTACATAAAAAAAAAACTAGTATACTCTATTCACAGATGTTTAAAAGTTGTTGCGGATGCTAAAGGATATCCTACAAAATATTAATTTACCGAAATGTTACAATATTTACTGTATGTAGAGATTTTTTTTAAATTGTACGGAGACTTTCGTGATGTAACTTTTTGGTTACTTTTTGATTATTAATTTTTCATAAAAAAAAGTTTTACTATGTTTTTAAAATATTTTATGTAGTTTTGTTAAGAACGAGTTATAGATATTATTAAAAAATTCCCATTTTAAAATATTAATTTTTATTTATGGATAGAGCAGTATTTCCTTGAAATTCGCAATTGTACGAACACTTTTGGGCGCCACTGTACAAGGAAGTCAAGTAGAGACTCACATTCGACATGTTTTTACGTATACCTGCATTAGTTCTTGGGTTATCCTATCTCTCTCTCTTTAACATGGACAGACGGAAACATTTCCAAATGTGTTCAAAACGATTTCATGAGCTCTAAAAATATGCTTTTGAGTCAAAATCTTGACTTCGAAAATTTTTCAGAGAATATACAATAGTATAAGAAAGTACTAAAAATGTAGACGCCTTTAGCGTCGGACCGTCAAGTAACAGTATGTAAAGAGCCTTGCTGTCCCAACTAGGAATCGAACCCTGGATCTCCGAACTGGCTAGCCGATGCTCTACCGTTGAGCTATTGGGACAAAATTGCAAGCTCGTATTGTTGAAGTGGCCTCTGCAAGTATAACAGTATTTTTTAGAAGATACATCTTTCAAAATGCTTACCTCATTAGGTGCATTGGGAATGAATAAATTATTACATAGGGAATGAAACTAAAAGGAAATGCGAGCGCAACTTCTATCATTTACGTGCTGCATATAGGCTCGGGTAAGGCTCCTAAACAGACAATATTTGAGGACCGTAGGACCGAGTAGACATGTCTAAGTTGAGAGAGATTTTTCTTATAGAAGTAAAGTATCTGCTATAAGAATAACTTATTTCTCCGTCCATAACGCTTGGCGATACTTTGGTGACGAATTTGGCGGAATGTCGCCAACTTGGCGACATTTTTAAATGTTGCCAAATTAACGAAAATCTCGCAAATGGATAAAAATGACGCCAAATCAATGAAAATGACGACTAATCGTCGAAAATTAAATATCGTGGAAAAAATATAAGTATCTACTATAAGAAAAACCTATTTTTTTACTGTAAAAGTAGTAAATTCATTGTATTATATAAGGAAAGTCATGTGTTGCCCACATCAGATTTTTTATTTTATTCGGAACCTTGTTAAGATATACAGCTTAAAACCTTTTATTGAACCATTTTGTCTCGTGGTTTTCAGTCTCCCCAAATTATTTTATCACGCTTCGCCACTGAATAAGTGATAATTCTACATGCGTCAATTATCGTCGCTCGAATAAGCAGATTGAACATATTAAACAAACGTCCGATCCGCCGATAGCCACCGAAGGAAGCTGAAAGCTGATGCAAGAATTTTGCTGATGCAAGAATGGGGGGATTTTACATTTCTTGTAATGCTAAAATAACATTGTCAGATAAAAATCAGCGCCAAGGACCCAATCTGTTACAGTATACGGCGATAAAAATACGCACTGAAGTGATTCATTAACATTCCGTGTAATCTTCAACTAAAGAGACTGACAGAAAATAACAATAAATAGATTTCTATTTTCAAAAAACGCGTGGATAATAAAAAGGAAAGTATACCAAAAGCAATCGCAGAGTTATTGGCTTGTCAATACCCATTTGACTTTTTCATACATTCTCCATAATAGTGTTGTAAAGATTTTTAGTTGACAAAATAAAAGGCATCAAATTGTGAAACAGCTTTTGGTTTCAGATTTGTTAAGTGGTAAAGTATAAAATTAACACCGTACCAAATTCGGTATCGGTTTAGGTCTTTCCAAAGTATTCGTATAAGCGTTGTGATGACCCAGATCCAAATTCCCTGACCGGTTTAAAAAACCGGCTGGCCAGCTGAACTTCGTAGCTAAAGGTAAGAGCACACATTTAATTATACAACTAGTGGAAAGCATGACAAATAGTTAATATAGAATTCTATTTATTATTCACGTGATTAACTGATTTTAGGCAAATATATACAGGGTGTCCAGAAAGTTCCGGAACGGCGCAATATCTCGAGAAATACACTTCGGATCAAAAAATAAAAAAACACGTATTCAATATTTTTAGAAAAGCTATCCAATGATACCAAAATTGACCCCCCCCCCCTCAACTTTGAAATTTTCAATAGGAACCCCCATTTTTTATTGCAAATTTGGATTCTCCAGAAAAAATTACATTCATTTGACCTACGATTTTTTATTTTTGCTCCCACAAACGACGCTATAATCGAGAAACACGGAAGTGGGGCACAAACGTTTAAAAATGGGAATGTCTCGGATAGAAAAATAAAAAATTACGTGTACAATATTTTCAAAAAACTATTCAATGATGCTAAAATTGACGCCCCCCCCCCCCCCCCCCCCGCTAACCGTTCACTTCAGCGACAACTGTTGACTTCAGTTTAGAAAATGGTTCAAAACTACTTTTAGCACTACCCAGGAATAACGATGTGGACGTAGTAGTTTTCTATTCCCTTCGGGGTGCTTGATTAATATGAGTCCCCTTGCCTCTCATGATCAGGGTGCTTTTTTCTGTAACTCCCCTTTACCCCTCATGATCAGGGTGCTTTTTTCTGTAGCTTTTAAACGTTAGTGCCCCACTTCCGTTTTTCTCGATTATAGCGCCGTTTGTGGGAGCAAAAATCAAAAATCGTAGGTCAAATGTATGTAATTTTTTCTGGAGAATCCAAATCTGCAATAACAAATGGGGGTTCCCATTGAGAATTTCAAAGTTGCCCCACCCCCTCTCCCCCGGAAGGGGGGGGGTCAATTTTGGTATCATTGGATAGGTTTTCCAAAAATATTGAATACGTGTTTTTTATTTTTTGATCCGAAGTGTATTTCTCGAGATATTGCGCCGTTCCGGAACTTTCTGGGCACCCTATATATATATACATTTTATGGTCCTTCGTTACGGACTCTCGAATCGACATTAAATGGCTTCCACCAGCACATTAATGATTAGGGAAATATTACTTACAGATTTAGTTGACAAACCCAAGGCAACACAGGTGTCCTAGAAAAAGGGAGATTGTCGTATCTGTTTAGTCTAATAACGAATTCCAAAGGGCCCATTGTGGCCAATAAAGGTTGAAGTTGATCTTACTCAAACTCCGACAACACTCCTCTTGATGATGATCACACGCACACAGGAACGGAACGAAAACAGCATTGATCTTCATAATACGATTATCTGCTCATAGACCATCAAGCCAAGACATTCGAAAGCGAAATTGCAATCGCTTAATTCTACTCAAGGCAATAGAATTTTAACCGTAATAACACAGAGCTTTAATCAACTTCAGCTTCCAATTTTCTTTCCACTTCAATCGATGGAAGCACATTTTAATTTAGTAGCTGATAGAATTAAAACACGTTAATTACATCACGATGCACTCTTCGGACATCCGTCCCCATCGAATAACATAATCGAAAAAGCCTGGAGCGTTCTTCGACAGCTCTGACGATACAAAACTATCGAGCGCTCATTGGCTAAACAATCACTGCAAACGTGACGTAGAGTAATTAAACTCAGCAGTGTACGTCATCTCTGGACAACACTGGCGTCAGCCGAAATAACGGACTCCGAACAAACACCGAGATATGCATGTAATCAAATGGAAAACAATAATTATTTCCGCAAAATGGCTCGGAAATAGAAATGCTTGAGAAGATGTTCCAAAAGTCGATACGACAATAGTGTTTAGTTCTATACTGATATTACAATCAGAATAAGAATGGGGGGAAAATAGTTGTTTTTCTGATGTAGACCGAAGTTTTTATTTTAAAATATTTCATATAAATTCTTTAAAAGATTCTTTTATTTAAGTTGGAGGTACCTTGCCGATGGATCTGTTTGTTGGCAGATTTGTGGTAATATAAATTATTTTGATACCATTATCCAATAGTGTAGTTCTCCTATATACCACAATATTACCGTCATAGTTCCGAAAATTATCAATGCTTTCTATAGGAAATTAACTCGAGAGTGGCTCAAATTTTTTTTTTTTTAAATATAAGAAAACGTTTGAAAAATCGGTATCATGGATTCAAATGATGACAACTATAGTGTGTTACCCTTCACTTTAAAGGGCTTAAAAAATATTTCGATTGACACCATACTTGGCAATGTACCCCCGAGGGAGGAGGACTTGCACCTCAAGAGGGCTCATGACGACACCAACAAAGAAATCGCATCCCAGCTATTTTCACAACAATAATTGAAACTATTAAGTGATCTATTGAGTTGAATAACTATCAAGCGGAATAATTCGTGATTATTAAGTCATAAATAAATCCTTTTATACATGATTATATCAAATTTTATCCTATGCTGCATGTTAAAACAACAAAGATCAATCATGCATAAAGCATTGATTATGAAACACTTTCCAACTGCAATGCAATTTTATTTAAACATCTCTAAAATGCGATACATTCAGCGGTGATATTTTTAAAATTATCACAATACTACAATAATTTATTATTCATAGAAAACTTCATCGAAAACAAATGAACTTTATTCAAATAACATCGAAATATAAATCGCCTGGCTCTCTATGTAAAAGCAGTGAATATTTCATTCATACACTTTTATTCAATTCCTTTCATTCAGCGGTGATATTTTTAAAATTATCACAATACAACAATAATTTATTTTACTTAAAAACTTAAAACCATGGAGGTAAAAGTACTTTCTAACTCCATGCTTAAAACTTAATTGAAAAAGGCAATGCTATAAAATCGTCTGCTTCTCTATGTAAAATTAGTGAATATTTCATTCATATCAGCTATATCCCAGGCTCCAGAGATAAATAATTTTGCGTTAAAAAATTCAGCAATTCTTATACAACTCATCTTACAGCGTGATGTGTTTACATTCTGCGTACTTTAAAATTAGGTTCCTTTCTAGAAATAATCAAAGTTTGATGATCATTTAAACTCAAATATATTGTAATTGCGTTGGCGCAGAATATAGATGCAGAGAAATTACGCAACAATAAAGCGGTTTTAGGACGGATACAACACTAAATATGAATTAAAAAGAACTTTAAAAATCACGATTTTTACTCTGGGAAAAAAAATGCATGCATATTTTATTTTGAAGTGGGTCACGTGATCTCTTCATATTATATGGGTGTAATTATTATTTTAATTTTTATTTAAAAAAGTACCCAACATATTTTGCTGAAATATTTTTATATATATTTTATGGGATAACTGCCATCTTTTTACAACGCAGGTTGTTTTGGTTGAAAAAAATTTCAAAATAAAATAAGAATAAAATGATAATTTTCCTTTGTTTAGCATTACAATGTGATTTTACTTAAATTCACATGCAAGTAAACATCAAGTAAAGAAAGCACATTTTAGAGAAGCTGTTTTTTATTAATTTTCGCCAGTTTGGTATACTTCGAAGTCTCACATAATATTGTGTAAAATTCCAAAATTCGGCGTTATCAACTCAAAAAATATGATGTAGGCAGTACATGACTTTCCCTGCAGACTCAAATTCATTTTTTCTTTATTTCTTTAAGAATTTATTAAATTGAGTTTCATTGCACAAAATAACACTAAATTTGCATTTTTAATTCAATTTCTGCTTTTATTTGGTAATTAGACATATTGCCAACTAGCCGCCTTCGGCGACCAGCCTGTTCGCTACCTTTGAATATTCTGACTGTGGCAAACTCGCTGGCGCCATCACCCCGTGGAGTTATTTTTGAGACCCAGACCATCCGACCTACCAGAAAGGTGTACGGTAACTATTTGGACGGCTAGGAAGTGCCACCCAATTTAGACCGGAAACCAGTGGGGGAGGCATCCACAGGGATCGTACCCTCCTTCCCCTACCACCAACCTCTCCGAAGGACTTACGGAACCCACATGTTTAACGTGATCGTACTCCGCGTGAACACGGCGGCAGTTTTGGCAGTAGCGGGAATCGAACCCGGGCCTACTAAGTTCAGTTCCCGCGCGCTAACCAGTGGACTACCGCGCACTCGACCCCGTGGAGTTAACAAAGTTTGGTTTAGTTTAATGCCGTTAAAACTAATAATGAAATTTTAAGATGAAAAATAATGTTCTAGGGGAGAGGGGGGGGGGAGGTCTTGAAAATTGATTTGTAAAATGAATTTATTCTAATGTTTGTGAAATGTGAGATTCTGAGGATTTCTCTACCTGTAACCCTAGGAAAGGGATCCCGTTGATGTGTACTCACAGCCGGGATCAGCTGCTCATATGTTTTTTTAAAGAGGTATGCTCCTCTATTTTTCGTTTTACATAAATGAAATTGTATCCGTTTGTCTGCATTTTTACTTTCCCTGCAATACATGGTAATGTATAGGGAAAGTATTGGAATCATGCCGAAAATCACAATCTAGTTTTCGACGGATCTACACGTTTCGAGACCTCTAGAATACGAAAAAACTATTTTTAGCGTGACGTCTGTGTGTGTGTCTGTGTGTCTGTCTGTGCAGATTTTGTATCCACTCTAACTAAAAAACTAATGGACCGAATTTCACAAAATTTGGTAGGTAAGTTCATAGCTGCCAACTCTCCCGGTTTTACCGGGAGACTCCCGGTTTTTTGCTATATCTCCCGGTCTCCCGGGTAAGTCGCTCAATCTCCCGGTTTTCATCCAGCTGCCCTTATTTTCCTCCTTTCTAGGCAGAAATCACGCGAATGCAAATCGTGATTTTCAATTGTTTTCCGCGGTGCAGTTTTCTGCTACCGCGGTGTAGTAATGGATCGCGATTGACGTTTGTATTTTTGTATTTGTATCTACAGGGTACAAAAGTAAAAGAATCGGAAATAGATCACGAATGTTCCGAAAATATCACGAAATGAGAAACGAAGTCACAAATTTTGAAATCGAAGTTTTCCCGTTCTTTCATCTAAAAATCCGTTTCCCAGCTATCGCGTAATCGGCGCTCGCAAACGGCGATTATTCCCACAGCGTCACGAGAGAGATGACCAATGATTATCTAATTAATGTGGGAAAAACGCATTTGCATCGACTAAAATGTTATTAAATTATTTTCTTTTACATACAAAACTATTGTTTAAACATAATATTAATGAAATGAAAGGCTATTTTGCAGCAGTATTGCGAAAAACGGCATTTGTGCGCGATCCTCCTAATACTTCGTTTAATTGTGAAAATAATTTCCCCTTTTGCAATCTGTCAACATCGTCAAATTTTTTTATAATTATTTCGTATTTCATACAGAAAAACTATTGTTTAAACGTATTATTGATGAAATGAAAGGCTATTTTGCAGCAGTATCGCGAAAAACGGCATTTATGCGCGATCCTCCTAATATTTCGTTTAATTGTGAAAATAATTTCCACTTTTGCAATCTGTCAACATCGTCAAATTTTTTTATAATTATTTCGTATTTCATACAGAAAACTATTGTTTAAACGTATTATTGATGAAATGAAAGGCTATTTTGCAGCAGTATCGCGAAAAACGGCATTTATGCGCGATCATCCTAATATTTCGTTTAATTGTGAAAATAATTTCCACTTTTGCAATCTGTCAACATCGTCAAATTTTTTTATAATTATTGCGTATTTCATACAGAAAACTATTGTTTAAACGTATTATTGATGAAATGAAAGGCTATTTTGCAGCAGTATCGCGAGAAACGGCATTTGTGCGCGATCCTCCTTACTTTTCGTTTAATTGTGAAAATAATTTCCACAATTGCAATCTGTCTGCATCGTCTAAAATTGAGCTGATCAAAATCTCCCGATTTTTTCATATTTTCGTACAAAAATCTCCCGGTTTTTCATATTTGGAGGTTGGCAGCTATGTAAGTTACTTGTGAGCGAGTCTGGTGCTGATTAGTTTTGGGTACGATTCGGAATAAAAGAACCCGCCTTTTTTTGCGAAATGGCCCGCAAAAGCTTGTATCCACTCTAACTGAAAATCTGATGGACCGAATTTCACAAAATTCGGTAGATGAGTCACTTGTGGGTTACCTTGGTGCTGATTAGGTTTTGGTTCGATTCGGAAAAAAATGACCTGCCTTTTTTTGCAAAATGGCCCGCAAAAATCGTCCAAATCTAAACTAAAAAACTGGGTATACTCAAATATATCCATTAAATGCTGATTTAATACGTAATTTTTAACGACAAAAAGAATAAGACCAACCCCATTACACTAGGACTAGCCGTTCTCGAGATATTTTAGTTTTTCGTACTTTCCCTACGCCACCTTTGAAAATAAGCCCGGTTACCGAATGAGAACGAAAATTGAATTAAAAGTGAAATAAATTTAGTTAAAATAAAGAGAACGTTAATATAAGTCTGCAGGGAAAGTCATGTGCTGCCCACATCAGATTTTTACTTTCCCTGCAATACATGGTAATATATAGGGAAAGTATTGGAATCATGCCGAAAATCGCAACTCGAGTTTTCGACGGATCTACACGTTTCGAGACCTCTAGAATATGAAAAAACCATTTTTAGCGTGACGTCTGTGTGTGTGTCTGAGTGTCTGTCTGTCTGTGTGTCTGTCTGTCTGTCTGTGCAGATTTTGTATCCACTCTAACTAAAAAACTAATGGACCGAATTTCACTAAATTTTGTAAGTCACTTGTGGGCGGGACTGGTGCTGATTAGTTTTGGGTACGATTCGGAATAAAAGAACCCGCCTTTTTTTTGCGAAATGGCCCCTCAAAAGCTTGTATCCACTCAAGCTGAAAAACTAATAGACCGAATTTCACAAAATTCGGTAGATGAGTCACGTATAGGTCACCCTGGTGCTGATTAGATTTTAGAACGATTCAGAAAAAATAACCTGCCTTTTTTGCAGAATGGCCCGCAAAAATTGTCAAAATCTAAACTAAAAAGCTACGTATGCTCAAATATATCCATTAAATGCGTGTTTAATGCGTAATTTTTAACGAAGAGAAGAATAAAACCAACCCCATTACACTAGGACTAGCCGTTCTCGAGATATTTTAGTTTTTCGTACTTTCACTACACCACCTTTGAAAATAAGCCCGATTACCGAATGAGAACGAAAATTGAATAAAAGTGAAATAAATTTAATTAAAATAAAGAGAACGTTAATATAAGTTTGCAGGGAAAGTCATGTGCTGCTCACATCAGATTTTTAGTATTGCATCGCAAATGACATGGAGTATTTTTGAGACTGATGATGATGTGAATTGAGTATGAAGTTGAATATAAATTAAGAAATAACGATGCTGCTTTAACGATGCTGCTCAACAAAAAAAAAAGTTTTTTTTTAAAGATTCTCCCCACCACCAGATGCATAAATGCACCGCGACAATCTCCATAACTTTCTTTTTATTTATTTTTTTATTTCTTCAGTGTTTTAAGTTTTTTCATTCTGGTCCCAACCACCACCCGATGTAAACAATACATCGCCACAATTCAATCCATCATAATAAGCCAAAAACCCTATAAAAAGGAAACACTAATTCGGTTTTTAATTGTCCCTAGGCCAAAAACCGTACAAAAAGCAAACACTTATTAGGTTTTTAATTGTCCCTCGGCCAAAAACTGTATAAAAAGCAATCACTGATGACATTTGCAAATATAATTTAATACCCATGCGAATATCCTCATTAGGATATTCACATGGGTACCAAGAGCATGGCCCAAATATATCAGCCAGATACCACCAAACACTAATTCGATTTTTAATTGTTCCTAGGCCAAAAACCGTCACCATAGAAACAGCATGCGTCTGCGCGCGCATGTGGGTGAAAAATCGAACTTCTTTCGCCGAGAAATTGAAATCATGATTTCCTTAAAATCCGGATCGTTCGGCTATTTTTAATTATTTCTTGACCAGATTGGGATTGTAAGAATGCCTGATCTTTGAGCTTTCTAAAGATGTAAATTATTAGTCGAAATTGTCGGTACTTTTCCCGGCGCGAGGATTTACAAACGAAATTTCGTTTTTTTAGTCGAAAGTGACTTTTGTTTTAAAATCTTTAAAAAATATTAGAATTTGTCCTTGAGATTTGAAACTGATATATTTTTACTCGCTTTTGTCTGCTCTTTCCAGTCGTGTGATTTGTTTTTTTTCTACGACGTCTGGATAGTGGAGAAAAAAGGGGAAAAAGAGGAAAAAACGGTCGAAATCGTATAAAACATTAAATAAAAACAACAAAAAAATTAAAATTTTAAAAATCGGTTTGCACGTGTCACTAGAGGTCTAGAATTCTAGAGGTCTCGAAACGTGTAGATCCGTCGAAAACCCGAGTTGCGATTTTCGACATGATTCCAATACTTTCCCTATACATTACCATGCATTGCAGGAAAAGTAAAAAATCTGATGTGAGCAGCACATGACTTTCACTGCAGACTGAAATTCATATTTTCTTTATTTCTTTAATAATTCATTAGATTGAGTTTAATTGCACCAAATAACACTAAATTTGCATTTTTATTTCAATTTTTGTTTTTATTTGGTAATTGGACATTTTTCAGAAGTCGACGTAACAAAAACGCAAGAAATCTCAAATATCTTGAGAACGGTCAGTCCTAAAGTATAGTGGAGTGTGTTATATTCTTTTCCTCGTCAAAAACTGCGTATGAAACAAGAATTTAATTGATATATTTGAGCATAAGTTGTCTTTTTAGATTTTTGCGGGCCATTTCGTAAAAAAAAGCAGGTTGTTCATTTCCGAATCGTATCAAAATCTGATCAGCACCAGAGTATCCCACAAGTAACTTATCTACCAAATTTTGTGAAATTTGGTCAATTAGTATTTTATCTAGAGTGGATACATGAAATTTTTGAGGGCCATTTCGCAAAAAAAGGCAGGTTCTGTTTTTACGAATCGTACCAAAAACTAATCAGCACCAGGGTCACATCCAAGTGACTTATCTACCAATTTTTATGAAATTCGGTCCATTAGTTTTTGAGTTAGAGTGAATACATACATTGCACAGACAGACAGACACACACACACAGACGTCACGATAAAAATTGTTTTTTCGTATTTTAGACGTCTCGAAACGTGTAGATCCGTCGAAAGCTCGAGTTGCGATTTTCGACATGATTCCAATACTTTCCCTATACATTACTATGTATTGCAGGGAAAGTAAAAGTAATATTTTAATTTTTTATTTAAAAAGCATTACTTGAAAAGGAAAACTATTTTTCTACGTGTGATGCTAATTAAAATAGAAGTATAAACTAAAACAATCTATACAAATAAAATTGAAACTCAATCCATCTGTCTGTTTCACCGCCACGGAAGAACGGTTGCACAGAATTTCATGAAATTTTGATAAGTATCCTTGGTATGGACTTGCATAAGATTTAGTATCCTTGGTATGGACTTGCATAAGTATCCTTGGTATGGACTTGCATAAAATTTAGGCTTCCTTCTGCCTGTCTGTCTTCATGTTCTTCTGACTGTTTCGTCACTCCGAGCGCGATTCAATCGTTATAGATGCCTTCAAATAAACGGGATTCAATTGTTTGAATCTCCAAACTAACGTGACCTAATCGGTTTTTGAGCTGCGCTACAATAAATGCAATTTAATGACCCGATTTGTATGTGCCTCTGTCTGTAAAATTACGGAATCTTTATAAATTAACAAAATAAAAATAATTCTTTTAATCTGAAGATAATAAAAGAATAAAAATTTTGTTTTTTTCAATTGAGGTTTTTTTCTATCGTCTGTCATATAATACTGCTATATTTAAAGAAAAAAAAATTGTATGTATTTTATGTTTTTTCTAAATGGCAATATTATAGTAGGTTTTCTTTTAACTACCAACAGCTTCGTTTAGAATATTCTATGGATAAAATAGTTTTTTTTTACAGACAGCTTCGTTTAGAATATTCAATTCATAGAATAGTGAGTTCTTTTTTTATTGTTTTAGAATTATTTTCAGTTTTTGATTTTATTGTAATAATGATACATTTTGTTTAATAAGTAAGATTTTCAACTTTATCTACATAAATATTTAAAAAAAGAGTCCAGATATAAAAGTTCACTGAAAATTATGAATCAAGCTTTTTTACATTATATTTCGTACAAAATATTAGTGGCAATTTGTTATCTTGTTATCATAGTTGGCTTAATATTTTAAAACTTTGAACCGCTATGGCTCAACTTCGCACAAAAAACTTTTAACAGAACACACTGTGGTTTTTAGCCGGTGCACATGAGGTGTTTACTTGCTAGATACCTTTGTTATCTTATCGTGGCATCCGATATGCGTTGTCTCTTTTTAGATAAGCACCTCGTACGATGGAAGATAGAACAGACTAGGAGAGTCAAGTTATATTATCTTATCAACTTGTTCATGATAGCGAATTTAAATTATGATTCACACTAAAGATCCAGTGTCTGCCGCTTAACTGAATCAGGCATTAAGTTATCATGTCCACAGCTCACAGACATCTATAGCAGCTAAGTGAGATTGCTTAAAGATAAGTGATGAATTTACAATCTCAACTACTGAAGATAGTAATTAAAAAAAATTGCATATATGTCAGATTTGATATATAAGTAGTGAATAAAATCTAAAATTTTGTTAAAATTTTTTGTAAATATCGGATTTTTTTTTTTTTTTTTTTTGTTATTGTTCTAACATCCCAGCCGTTCTCGAGTTATATCCAACTATAACTCAATACAGATTTGATACACAAAATTCATTTTTATACCGTGTAATCAATCAATTTTGAAATAAAATAATTTATATTATAGCAGACGATTTTTTATTATATTTAACAATTCAATTTTTTTATGTAACCATAGTAACATATAGTTACATTTCAAATACCGAAATATTCTGCTGGCTATTATTTTTCTAATCAAACTATTGGAAAATAATGTTACAAGTAGTTGATTTTTAGATTAAATTATAGAAAAACGTTAGAAATAAAGTAACACATAGAGTGATCGGAAAGGACATATTGTTTTACATACAGCAATTTCCATGTTAACAGAACTGTATATGTCATATTTATGCTTACGTCTGAAATGTTTTTTGATATTCATAAAACTTTTATAAAGTGTATAAGTAAAAGGTGTCACATTTAGTGGCAGAGTTAACCATTATAAGTATACACATATGTACGTCTTTCCAAAAGTGTTCGAAATATATTCAAAAGGTCTCAGAACTTGTTTGTCCATCAAAATCTTCTAATTCCAAAATTTTCGGGAAAATAATACTGTTTCTATATAGTATTGTATATATTCCTATATATTCTACATATTGTCGCTTACTATTTATATCTATCTCTTATAATTTAGAAAACATTTCGGGTGAAAGTAAGGAAAGTGAAGCATAAAATCGCTCGAACAAAAACTATTTAGTTTTTTTCGAAAAAAGAAATAAAGTTTCAAATATTAAAATTAATTTTATATATTCATAATCTGCACCACATTTCAGACAAAACAAGTATAAATTGTTTCGATTATCATCTATTAGTCTCGGAGATATAAGGAGAGTTCAAAGCCATTACATTTTTCGTAATGCTTCGATTTCTGCCAGATATACCAAGCATTATTGCTCCACATAAAAGTTGTTCACATAAAAAGATTATTATTCACACAAAAAAATTGTTATTCACATTGTTATTCGCATAAAAAAAAATGTTTTCATCTAATTTATCGGGCATATTTTCTTCTCACCATTTCTTCGTTACCGTTCTAGTGAATTGTTCAAACTCTCGTAGCGAAAACACATATCATCTAGAAACTATGTTATCTATCCTGATTCTGTGATAACCTTTTCTCGCTGAGTTTTGCAATGATAACAGATTTCGCAAATCTGGATGCTTAGAATTCTACATTTTTGTGTTAGAGAGTTTTCACGCTAACTACTTTAGTCATCTGAATCTCTAACTCTCAGCAAAGAATATATTACTAACAAACGCACATAATACACTAATGCAGGACCGCAGTAAAAGAAAATGGCACAAAAATACTTTCGTAAGTAGAAGATTTATTTCCAAATACTGAAATTTATAAAAGTCTGATATGGGCACTGAGCAACACATGATTTTCCTTACAGACGCAAATTCTTTTTCCCTTTATTTCTGTAATAATTCAGGAAATAATTAATTGCACGAAAATAACATGCATAATTATTTGAAATGACACTGAATTTGCACTTTTAATTCAATTTACGTTTCCATTTGGTAGCTGGATGTATTTTCAAGGGCGGCGTAGCAAGAATAACTTCACAACGGCCAGTCCTAGAATAATGGGGTTAGTTTTATAATTTTCATTACGTATAAAACAGGCATATAATTAATACGTTTGAGCATGCGTAGTCATTGATTTTAGATTTTAACAATTTTCACAAGCCATTTCGCAAAAACAGGCAGGTTCTTTATCCCCGAATCGTACTAAAATCTAATCAGCACCAAGGTCACCCAAACGTGACTTACCTATGAAATTTGGTCAAATAGTTTGTAAGTTACCGCGAATATATACATTGCACAGACAAATAGACATACATACAGACGTCACGCTAAAAATAGTTTTTTCATGTTTTGTTTTAGAGGTTCCAAAACGTGAAGATCTGTCAGAAACTTGAGTTGCAATTTTCGACACGATTCCAATACTTTCCCTATACATGTATTGTAGGGAAAGTAATAAAACCCTTTTTGTTCGCCCACACATTTAAAAATTTAAAGTTATATAAAAATCAACGAAAACAGGAAATTTATGGAGGAGCATACATATGGTAGCAAATAGTAGGCGCATTTCAGTTTCGACGAAATTTTTAAGCCCTTTTATTCTCTTTTGCCAATTTATTTAATACAGTCATGTGACTTTTCCAAAAAACTGGAAGTGACATTTTCAGAACCGGAAATGGAGATCATTAGTGACTCCTACCACCCCTGAAATTTGAAATTGAATCAGTCATCATCTAAGCTCTATCCATTACCATTCCTGAAAAATATATGCTTCAAGGAAATTTTTTGAACTGGAAGTGAAAATACCGGAAGTGGGAACCCTTGTACCCTCAACTTCACTCGAATTCGATGCTGAATTCATACCAGTCATCATTTAAACTCTATCCAAAGCCAATCTTGTGAAATAGATGTTTCAAGTAATAATTTTGAACCAGAAATGGAAACCCTTAGTAAATCACTCTATCTACTCCAGAATTTGATGCTAAATAAATATCAGTTATCATCTAAACTTTACCTAAAGCCAATCTTGAGAAATAGATGTTTAAAGTAAAATGAAAATTTTTGAACAGGAAATGGATAAAGAACCGAAAGCTGAAACTGTTAATGAACCCCCCTACTACGTCCGGAATTTGATACTGAATCTATATCAGTCATTATCTAATCTCTAACAATAGTAGATCGAAATAGATATTTCGAGAAAAACTTTTAGTAAAAACAATAGTATGGTAAAAAATTTGCCGTTATCAAATTTCACCTTATTAGTTTGATTGTTGCAATGACCTTTAATGTGAAACTATCACGCAAGTCTAGATTGATTACACATCAACTGTACTCGGAGGTCACAAACTATTGCCAAGTGTTGTATATTTTAAGAAACTTTCATGTTTCAAATTACATGCGGCTCCAAATTTAACGGACTTTTCCTATATAGTATATGAGAAAAATTCATAATTTGAACTATACTATGCATGCTAAAGGTATCAAAATAGTTTATTCACACAGATCCATTGGCGCCACTAAGCTGTTGCCAACTTCAAAAAATAAACTTCTGAAGAATTTTTACGAAATATTTAAAAAAAAAAAATTCTTGGACATGAATTCTGGAAAAGATACATCCTTTTACTTTCCCTACAGCACATGGTAATGTATAGGAAAAGTATTGGAATCGTGTCGAAAATTCGATTTTCGACGTATCTACACGTTTTGGGGACTATTATTGTCCGAGAATACTATGCATGCTAAAGGTATCAAAATAGTTTATTCACACAGATCCATTGGCGCCACTAAGCTGTTGCCAACTTCAAAAAATAAACTTCTGAAGAATTTTTACGAAATATTTAAAAAAAAAAATTCTTGGACATGAATTCTGGAAAAGATACATCCTTTTACTTTCCCTACAGCACATGGTAATGTAAAGGAAAAGTATTGGAATCGTGTCGAAAATCGAATTTTCGACGTATCTACACGTTTTGGGGACTATTATTGTCCGAGAGAAGACCCGAAAGAACCCCCAAAAAACTATTTTTAACGTGACATCTGTGTGTGTCTGTGCAATGTATGCATCCACTCTAGCTCAAAAACTAATTGACCAAATTTGACAAAATTTAGTCAATTAGTTATTGTGGATCACTTGTGGGTTATCCTGGTGCTGGTTAAATTTTGGAGTGATTCGAAAAAAAATATCTGCCATTTTTTGCGAAATAGCCCGCAAAAATCGCTGAAATTTAAAATAAAAGGCTAGATATGCTCAAATGTATCAATTAAATACTTTTTTTGTACGTACTTTTTAACGACGAAAAGAATGAAACCAACCTTATAGCAACTCTAAAACGAACCGTTCTCGAGATATTTTAGTTCTTCAGCATTTTCGCCACGTCGCCTTTGAAAATACACTCAGTCGTTATATGAAAACAGAAATAGAATTAAGACTGCAAATCCAGTGTAAATTCAAATAATTATTCGTGTTATTTTGTGAAAATAAATTCAATGTAATGAATTATAACCGAAAAAAGGAGACAATAAATTTGAATTTAGAGATTCAAATTTCTTTATATATAAAGAAAGCCACGTCCTGCCCGCATCAGACTTCTTTCATTCTGATAAAGATACAAAAAACTATGAAATATGAATGTATAACCATTTGTTGTCCACGGCTGCGTTATTAATTAGGTATTAAGTGTTTGGTTTTGGCTTAGATCCTAAGCTTTATGTGCGATACTTTGTTAACAAATATTTAGTATTTGTTTTTTGGATTGCCTTTTTAACACTTTACAACATAGCTTAAAAGGGTTTATGACCTTGTTCAGTCATTCTGTGAGATGAGTTGTATAAAAATTGCTGAATTTTTATCTCTCAAAATTATTTAAATCTGGAGTCTAGAATAAAAGTGTATGAATGAAATAAATATTCACTACTTTTACATAGAGAGCCAGACGATTTTATAACATTACCTTTTTTGATGAAATTTCCAAGTAAAATAAATTATTGTACTGTGATAATTTTAAAACGATCACCGCTTAATGTATCGCATTTTTGAAATATTTAAATAAAATTGCATTTCAGTTGGAAAGTATTTCATAATCAATGCTTTATGCATAATTGATCTTTCTTGTTTATTATGTAACCAGTACGTATGTAACCAATTGGGGTGTAACCAATAAAATGTTTGTATAATTAATTTTCATTTACTATTACCATAGAATCATCTTACTATCTGGCAGAGAATTAACAACTTGTATTATAGAATACAGAACTATTCAACTATTGGATGAAAAAAAATAAATATCTATGACCTTACGGTATTTTATATAAGCTGGTCGCCCGTAGCTTACGTATTTGTTAAATAGGTACTTGGATGTAAAAAGGTTAGGAAACACTAGATTTAGCAAGAGACAGCAATATATCCCCCCTTCGATTCTCGGACCCCCTCCCCTTCTGAGATCCAGACTACGCTTTGATCAAGGCTGTGCTTTGTATATTTAACATAACCGTATTGTAACATCAATTATTCCACGCGCATCAAGTCATTTAATCCAGTTGTGGCTGGTCGAAGAAAAAGGTGACAACACTTCGTAGAAAGTACATGGCCTTGTAACCTTGGGAACAGGAAAGATAAGTTGCAATTGCAAGGCTAAGCAATCGCTAGAAAAAGCTCCTCCTTGTGAGACGAAGAATGACGGAACGTTTTAAAAACGTTGCATCTTATATTTGTCGCTATTATATAACGTGGGGAAATAAATATCAATGAACTGTAGGAAAGGGTGTTTGAGGTTAAAGTGCATGGGAATAAACTTTCTTTCATCGATATTGCGACACTGAATGTCTGAGGTTAGAGGCTCTGCTAAATATTTTCATACCTGAACAACTTAAATTATATTATTCACAATATCTTTTTATTAAAGACAATATCTGTCTCTTTTTGGATTGTCCCACTGCCATACATAGGCGCCAACTTGAAAAATTATTAGGGGTTTTAGAAGTTTTAAATTGATTGACCCATACATTTTTCAAAGGATTGATTTAAATTTCAGTCAGTCAGATTATCTGCCACAATAAGACGTCTAAAATCCTAAAATAAAGCAAACAGTTAAATACAGAATTTTTTTTCTCTACATAATTATTTATTTCATTTATTTTTTGCCTTTATAGGCGCAACGTTATTATTATATGCAATATACAGTTACTGTATAAATTTCCAACTCAATTATCTTTATAAAAGTAACAAAAAAAAAAAGTGTAGAATTCAATTTTAAGTATTTTTACCAATGTTAAAAATATTAACAAATTTCTCTTTAAATCATTTCCGAGTTAAAATTTTGTATTCAGAACACAATAAACAGTCTGAGGGGAAAATTTCCACACGCACTTTGCGTTTGTTACCTTACACCTTTCTGGTAGGTCGGACGGTCTGGGTCTCAACAACAACAACAACACGCACTTTGCGGAAAGATCGAAGAAGAATCCCAAGAAGATTGAAACGCGCTTTAATTATCTACCTGTTGAAGATAAGTGGGCA
Organism: Amaurobius ferox; assembly: GCA_951213105.1. Classification (NCBI taxonomy): domain Eukaryota; kingdom Metazoa; phylum Arthropoda; class Arachnida; order Araneae; family Amaurobiidae; genus Amaurobius; species Amaurobius ferox. The sequence goes on from OX578153.1 coordinate 90,397,787, forward strand.
ATGTAAATTGCAAAAATGTTGAAAGTAAGGTAGGAAATAAGACTACTTTAATGAAATAGTCCTCCCATTCATGTTCAAAAAGTTACACTTCTTAAATTTTTATACGACCCCCTTAGACAAATTGGGCCAATTAGAAATTTTTTATTTTTAATGCAACAAGATCATTAAAAAAACCCGCAACGTATAAAATAAAATAAAATAAAAACTATTTATTTAAAAATATGTTTGTTCATTTTTAGTAAAATTTGCATCTCAAAATTGCAATCGGATAAGCAGGATCTTTTGCGAAATAACACATTTGAATATATCCATATAAAAAATCAACTTCATGAGGTAATGGCCTTCTTATCCCTGCAGCCATTTATCGTACATCGTTGCGAAGAACACTAAATTTCGCACACAGGAAGAAATATTGGTCACATGATATGTAGAACGGCACCTTGTTTGTTTACTGAAGTAACGTTAAAAGTAGCGTCCAAACTCGATACGAACTAGTGATTCATTGTATCGCGCTACTCGCTACACTACTTATTTTTAAAAGTAGCGCGTTACACTACAAACTACGAGAAAATGTAGTGACTACTGTAGTTTCGCTACTTCAGACCACTGCTTGTGTCCTTAAAGCGTCCGGGGGGAGGGGGGGGCAAGTACCTCCTTTTGCCATCCCCTGTAGACATGCCTGCTCCTCAGGTCAAGAACAATGTGCCATTAACAAATGCTACTATATAACTGCGACGTGACAGGCAAAAAGACACCCAAAATGAAAGTTCACTAACGGGTAGTATAGCAGCCATTGAAATCGAAACCCAAATATATCAACTTAAATCGGTACATATATCAACTCGATAAAGGAAGTGCCCTCCCTCCCTCGCACACGAAAACGGAGGGAAAAGGACTGAAAGGTCGCAATGTTATGTGCGAGATTTAAAATAAAACTGAGAGAAATAAAAAACAAGAAAGATCAATCATGCTTAAAGCATTGATTATGAAACACTTTCCAACTTCAATGCAATTTTATTTAAACAAGTCTAAAATGCAATACATTCCTCGGTAATATTTTGAAACTTATCACAATACTGCATTAATTTATTATATTTGAAAACTTAAACCTTCATCGAAAAAAATGAACTTCATTCAAATGACGGCATTGAAATATAAATTGCCTGGTTTAAACATCTCTAAAATGTTATACATTCCTCGGTAATAGTTTTAGAATCATCATAATACTACGATAATTTATTATATTTGAAAACTTCATCGAAAACAACTGAAATTCATTCAATTGACGTCATAGAAAAAATAACACACCTGGCTCTCTCTATAAAAGCAGCATTTCATTCATAACATTTTCCCAATCATTTCATTCATCACAGTGCTAAAATAATTTATTTTATTTAAAAACTTAAGACCATGGAGCTACAAGTAATTAAGCTCTATGCTTAAAACTTCATCGAAAAAAATCGTCCTTCTCTCTATAAAATCAATGAATATTTCATTCATATCACCTGTGCAGACTCCATGAGCTAAATACTTTTGCGTTAAAAAAATACAGCAATTCTTACTCAACTCATCCTACATATTTTGCTGTTTACATTTTACATAAGCGAAAAATAAGCTTCGTTGTAGAAATAATGGAATTTGGATAATCATTTAAACTCAAATATATTGTCATTGCGTTGTTTCAGTAAGTAGATGCACAGAATTTAAGCAAAAATAAAGCGGTTGTAAGACGAATACAACACTCAATATGAATTAAATAGAACTTTAAATATCACGATTTTGAGGCAAGATGGATGCCATATTTTATTTTGAAGTGGGTCACGTGATCTTTTCATATCATAGTCACGTAATCGCTTCATAAAAGAGGTGTAATTATTATTTTAATTTTTATTTAAAAACTACTGAATATATTTTTCTGAAATTTTTTTATATATTTTATGGAATAATTTGAATATTACCTAAAATTTTCGAAGCAATTTGTGAATTTTAAATCCGCTTAAAAAATGTTTGAAAAATTAGGTCCCATAGGGTTCAATGTATTTCATTTTTTCAACCCAGGTTCAATCCAAAACTAATTGGGTGATATTATTCATTTATATTCCCATAGGTCCTACAGACCTTCTGAACAACATACTAAAATTTCATTTTGATGAAGTCATTTTTAAGGCAGTTATCGTGCTAACGAACAGACAGACAGACAGAATGAACAAAGTCATAAACACTTTTCAACTTCGTTGTAAAGTGTTAATGAACAAAGTCATAAACACTTGTCAACTTTGTTGTAAAGTGTTAATTAAAACTGTTAAATTACTGGCAAAATTGAGAGAATGGTGAGAAATTTGAGAAAGAGACAAATATTCTTGTAAAGGAAGAAAGATAGCAAAATATTGAAAATATAGGAGTAAAATATGATGAAAGCATAAGAAGAATAAAATAGGGAGAGCTGTATGCAATAACCATAGCTTAAAACAAATAAGCTGTATGCAGTAACCATAGCTTAATACATAGCTTAAAACAAGTTGTTTCGATGTTAAATGAACTAAGTTCAACAAAAACAATACTTAAAAATACCAGTTAATAAAACATAAATAAACAAAAAAAAATCATGAAAATAACAAGAATTGTGGAAGAACAACCGGTTTTTGAAGATTGCATTTGCCACTTCTTCAAGGAAGTGTTAGAAAATTATAGTTTCGCAAGCAGTTGTTTTATTTGTGAAGGGCAGAGCGTAATTTTATTTAAATTTTAGATTAAATAGATACACCTCTATAGGAAGGAACCTAATTACGAATATCAAAATTCGTATCTAAAAGAAAAATTAACTGTAGTGTGTCATTTTTACGGCAGTTATCGTGCTAACGGACAGACAGACAGACAGACAAAATGAACAAAGTCATAAACACTTTTCAACTTTCTTGTAAAGTGTTAAAAACGCACAGTTAAACCTCCATAGACATAGCATTATGCAGACGAATTTCCCCCCTGAGGCAGACGATTTTTATTAAATCTTTTCAGATTTAAATAATAAAGAAATGTATATAAAATAACGAAATTGAATTTTTGACTGGATTATATTAATTACGGCCTACAGCTTTAAGTATTATTATTATTATTGATATTTTTAGAGATTGTTGATTCAGGGATTATTAACATTTTCAATTTATTACGTCATCTGTTTTATTTTTGTAAAAATTGTTTAAACTCATATATGTAGTACGGGTAATATTTTACTAATACACGGGTATATATACTAATCTACGAGAATATAAGAATATAAGTAGTACAAGTATATAGACATATAATGAAATATATTTTGGCATAAATTAGAATCAATTAAGGCCTTCAGGTTTAAAGATTATGGGGATTACCGATATTTTCAATTTATTACGTTTTCTGTTTTATTTTGGCAAATATTTTTGAAACTCATATATTGTATTATGGGTAATCTTCTACTGATACACTGGTATATCTTCTAATATTCGCGAATAGTACGATATTTACGAAGTGGTGTGGGTATATCTTCCTATACAATTTTAGCGCTTTTATTTTGGCACATATTGATTCAATTTCATACTTCTGTAAATTTGTTTACAAACGGGACCAGGATGTTTACTCATCAGATCTGCCCGTGAAGATAACTTTGTATAGCGAGAACAGAGATTCTTAAACTTCTTTTTAGGAGCTTTAATTTAAATAGGATTGTAATAAAATGTTTTGAATAATAATGCCATTTAGAATACTATAGGAATTTGAACATGATTGTGAATTTTAAGTTTCTTTAAATTATATATTTCGTACGAAGAATGGGTATAATGATAGTTTTAAATAAATGTTAAAGTTTTCGCTCGAATTAAAAAAAAAATTATGTAGTTATAGATATTTTGATAACAAAGCCGGATATATAAAGTTTCTTGAAAATCCACTAATATTAGTGGCCGCTATCGCGTACATAATAGATTGACCACAGACATACAGACAGACATCACTCAATAGTCAAAACGAGTTCAGGAAGTTTTAAAATATATATTGACATCAAAATCTCGAATTCGAAAATTTTCGTATTCTATATAACATAAATTTCTCTATATTATATAACATAGTATGAGAAAGTAAACATCTAGGCAGAACATGAGTTTCCTTATACAATACAATGGATTTACTTCTTTCACAATAAAAAAATAGTGTTGTTGTTGTTGAAACCCAGACCGTCCGACCTACCAGAAAGGTGTAAGGTAACTGTTTGGACGGTCGGGAAGTGCCACCCAATTTAGACCGGAACCCAGTGGGGGAGGCATCCACAGGGACCGTACCCTCCTTCCCCTACCACCAATTTCTCGGAAGGACTTTCGGACCCACATGTTTAACGTGATCGTACTCCGCATGAAAATAGTGTATAAAATCGCAGTGCTTTTAACGTTGAATTGTACATTTAACGCTTTTTTCGGATGACAAGACGTAAAACTATTTCGAAGTACTCAATTAACTTAAATTTCACGCAACTCTAAATTGGCAATTTTCAATATTTATAGCTTCTTCAATAAGCAATATAGTCCATACTAGCCGAATACCCGTTGAAAATCAACGGTCTCGTAATAAGCAACCCCCCGAATAATTTAAATTTTTGAATAATTCGCGTTTCACATTTAATCGGCAAATCGGATATTTCGGTGTACAGAACCCCTCAAAAAAGAAAATATTGTAAAACTTAAATTGAACATTTCTTCCTTAAGAACTATCTACCCATACACAAAATTAAAGTCTCTATCTCATCGCGAAGCATGCTATTTTATCATTTCCAATTTCTAACGTCTTTCTGTGGAGCACAGCTTTAGAGGACATTTAGGAAAAACTCTATTCGTCTTAGGTTTTTTCATCAGATGATTGGTCCATATACCAAATATCAAGCCTCTATCACATTTAAAAGGAAGCGTGTATAACTTATTCGAAAAATCAAACATTTTGCTGTGCGGAACCCCCTAAAGTAGTAAATATTGGAAATCTGAAATTGCAGACTTTCTTCCTTTCAAACTATCTATCCGCACTTTAAATTTGAAGCCTTTATCCTATCGTGAAGTATACTTTTACTATCATTTCACCTTTCGAACATTTTTCTGTGTAGAATCCCCTCAAATGAACATTTTTGAAAAACTGTATTCATTAAATGTATTTATCAAATGATTAGCCAATATACCAAATTTCAAGCCGCGATCATATTGTAAAGGAGGCGTTTTTCATTTGTTCGTCAAATCGGATATTTTAGTGTGCGGCACGCCCTACAATAACAAATGTTGGAACACTGAAATTCCACACTTTCTTCCAATGCAACAAATCTACTCGTACACCCAATTTGAAGTCAGTATCTCATAGCGAAGCATGCTTTTAATATCACTTCACCTTTCGAATATTTTTGTTTGGAGTACCCACCCCCTTAAATGAGCATTTGTGAAAATCTCCATTATTTTTGGGTTTTCTATCAGATGATTCGCCCATATATGAAATATCAAGCCTAACATCACGTTTCAAAAGGGGCGTTTCTCCTTTATTCCGAAAATCGAAAATTTTGGTGTGCGACACCCCCAAAGTAGAGCTCGGCCGTCCAAACAGTTGCCTTACACCTTTCTGGTAGGTCGGACGGTCTGGGTCTCAACAACAACCCCCAAAGTAGAGAATATTGGAAAACTGAAATTGTACACTTTCTCCCTTCCAAATTATCTACCCATACACCAAACTTGAAATCTCTATCTCATTCTGAAGCATGTTTTTTATCATTTCATATTTCGAACGTTTTTCTCTGGAGCACCCACTTAATCGAACATACTTGAGAAACTCTATTCGTCTTGGGTGTTTTCATTAAATGATTAGCCCATATACCAAATTTCAAGCCTCTATCAAAATTTAAAGTAGAAATTTCTCATTTATTCGGAAAATGAAACATTTGGATTTGTGGCACCTCCTAAATTAGACAATATTGGAAAACTGAAATTGCACATACTCTTCCTTTCGAACGATCTACCCGTACACCACATTTGAAGTCTCTATCCCATCCCGAAGCATAGTTTTTCGTCATTTCACCTTTCGAACGTTTTTCTCTGGAGCATCCTCTTAAACGAACATTTATGAAAAACTCTTTTGTCTTGGGTGTTTTCATCAAATGATTCGCCCGATTACCAAATATCAAGCCTCTATCTCGTTTTAAAACGGGCGTTTCTCCTTTATTTCAAAAATCGAACATTTTTGTGTGCGACATCCCCTTAAGTAGAAAATATTGGAAGACTGAAATTGTACACTTTCTTCCTTCCAAACTTTCTACCCGTACAATAATTTTGAAATCTATATCTCATTCCGAAGCATGTTTTTTATCAATTCACTTTCAAGACATTTCCCTCTGGAGAACCGCCTTAAACGAACATTTTTGAAAAACTATATTCGTCTTGGGTGTCTACATCAAACGATTAGTCCATATACCAAATTTCAAGCCTCTATCAAATTTTAAAGGAGCAGTTTCTCACTTATTCGGAAAATCGATCATTTTGGTGTGCGGTACCCCTTAAGTAGAAAATATTGGAAATCTGAAATTGCATACTTTCTTCCTTTCGAACTGTTTACCCATATACCAATTTTGAAGTCCCTATCTTATCGCAAAGCATGCTTTCCTAACATTTCACTTTTCGAACGTTTTGGTGTGGAGCACCCCGTTTTGGTGTGGAGCATCTAGAGAAGTGTTTTCGAAAAATTCGATTTTTCCAAGGGTTTTTATAGAACGACCGAGCCGTGTACCAAATTGCAAGTCTCTATCTATTCGGGAAGTGCCTAAAAAAAGTGTGACAGACAGACAGACGGACACTTGGCAATTATTGCGAGTACTAACCGAATACCTGTTGAAAATCAACGGGCTCGCAATAAGCAACCCCTCAATAATGTAAATTTTTGAATAATTCGCGTTTCACATTTATTCGGAAAATCAAATATTTTGGTGTGAACCCCCTAAAGAAGAAAATATTGGGAAACTTAATTTGCCCATTTCTTCCTTTCGAACTATCTACCCGTACATCACATTAAAGTTATCTCATCCCGAAGCATGCTATTTTATTATTTCTCCTTTCGAACGTTTTTCTGTGAAGCACACCCAAAAATGAACATTTTTAAAAACTCTGTCTTGGGTTTTTTATCAGAAGATTGGCTCATATACCAAATATCAGGCCTCTATCACATCTAAAAGGAAACGTGCCTCATTTATTCGGAAAATCGAACATATTAGTGTGCGGCACCCCTTAAAGTAGCAAATATTGGAAATCTGAAATTTCACACTTTCTTTCTTTCAAACTATCTACCCGTACACTACATTTGAAGTCAGTATCCTATCGCGAAGCATGTTTTTTCTATCACTTCACCTTTCCAACGTTTTTCTGTGTAGCACCCCGTTAATGAAAATTTTTGTCAAACCGTATTCATCTTTGTTTTTTTTTTTGTCAAATAGTTAGCCCATATACTAAATTTCAAGCCTCTATCACATTCTAAAGGAGGCGCTTTTAATTTGTTCGGCAAATCGAACATTTTAGTGAGCGGCATCCCCTACAATAGCAAATGTTGGAAAACTGAAATTGCACACTTTCTTTCTTTCCAACTTTTTACCAGTATACCAAATTTGAAGTCTGTATCTCATCACGAAGCATGCTTTTTTAGCATTTCACCTTTCGAATGTTTTTGTGTGGAGTACCCACCCCCTTAAATATACATTTTTGAAAAACCCTATTCTTCTTGTGATTTCTATATCAGATGATTCGTCCATATACCAAATATCAAGCCTCTATCACATTTTAAATGGGGCGTTTTCCCTTTATTCCGAAAATCGAACATTTTGGTGTGCGCCAACCCCTAAAGTAGAAAATATTGGTAAACTGAAATTGTACACTTTCTTCCTTCCAAACTATCTACCCATACACCAAATTTGATATCTCTATCTCATCCCTAAGCATGGTTTTTTATCAATTCACTTTTCGAACGTTTTTCTCTGAAGCACCCCCTTAAATGAGCATTTTTGAAAAACTATATTCGTTTTGGGTGTTTTCGTCAAATGATTAGCCCATATACCAAATTTCAAACCTCTATCATATTTTTAAAGAGCCTTTTCTCATTTATTCGGTAAATCGAACATTTTGGTGTGTGGCACCCCTTAAGTAGAAAATATTGAAAATCTGAAATTGTGCACTTTCTTCTTTTCGAACGATTTACCCATACACCAAATTTGAAGTCTCTATCTTATCGCAAAACATGCTTTCCTATCATTTCACTTTTCGAACGTTTTGGTGTGGAGCACCCCCCTCTAGAAAACGTTTTCGAAAAATTCGATTTTTCCAGGGGATTTTATCGAACTACCGAGCCGTGTACCAAATTGCAAATCTCTATCTATTCGGGAAGTGCTTAAAAAAAAACGTGACAGACGGATGGACGGGCGGACAGACAGACAGACGGACACTTGGCAATTAGTATATATAGATCGATATAGATAAGGAAATAGATGCATATTAAAATATTTTAATAATTAATTCATCAATTAGTTGTCATTTTTGCAACTTTGAAGTTACTTTCGTTAATCTGGAGCGAAATCTCGTTAAGTTGGCGATATCTTGCTAGATTACTGACCAAGTTCGCCAAATGTATTGCCAAGTGTTACAGATAACAAGTGTTAATCGTTTTCTAATGAAAAATTAAACAAGAAATAATTATTTGCATAACTTTATGTAAAGTTCTGATTTTGTGACGATTTTTAAAAAATTTAATTCATTTTGGGAGTGTTCTGAATATTTTATTGAGTTTAAAAGCAATAGGCTTCCAGTATTCACTGATTGTAATTTTTTTATCAAACGCTCCATTCGTTCATGAGATATCGTCTCCTCCACAGACTCACTGGTGCGCGCGCGCATACACACACACACACAGACAGCACCTCAAAAACGTTCAATTAGAGTTCAGGGATGCTTGAAACGTGCTCTTCCCTTAAAAACTCGAATTCGAATTTTCGACGCCGTCCCAATACTCTCCTTATATATACTATGTACATAAGGAAAGTAAAATGTACGTTGAACACGGAAGATGAGCTAGCCCCCCTATTTTCCTTATTATCAACAAGACTCAGGGACCAACCTTAGTCTGATCGGATGTTGTCAAACTCTTTTTACTGCGCCATTGTCTTAAGCTAATTCATTCATGTAAACATAAATATCATTTTAGCATAAGTACATCGTCCGATATCTTTCCTGTTGATTCCTTCTTGTTTTTGAACTCATTCTCCTGTAAATATACAAGAGATGTTTGTTCTGTTGTTTTTTTAACTTATCTGTTCCAGAGCAAATTAAAACGCAACAGTTCGAGAGATAAGTTTGCCAGGAAATGCAGATATTCAGCTCCTACATAAAGGGTTATTGCAGTTTGCTGAACTTTGAAAAGCTTTATCCGCTAAGGCAGAGCAGTGGCGCATACAGAGAATGGGAATGGATATGCCCCCCCCCCAGGGCCGTCCACCACTCGAGTGAGGTCCCAAGCTCCAGAGGGGGATCTAGACATCCCGATATTTATTTTTATTTATTTATTTATTTGGGGGGGGGGGGGGGGAGAAGCAGGAAAAGATATGAAAAATACAAATAAAAGAAGAAAATCAAATATGGAATGGGGGCAAGTGATAACCCTAAATTTCTAAAGCTACTGTGGGGGCCAAGATAGCCCGGCAGTTAAGGCGAAATGGTTTCAGGTAGACTCTAGTTCGATCCCTGACCCCGCTCAAAATCTATGGCCATGTCTACGCATGGTACGGGCTGGATCCAAAAATCCATCCGAGAGGTGAGGGGTTAGGGGAAGGTTGTTGTGGTCCATGTGATTGACGCTCCCATTACGTCCCGCTCTAAACTGCGTGGCATTGTCCGGCAATCCAAGACCTTACACTTTCGAGTAAGTCGGACGGTCTAAATAGAAAATAAAAAGCTACTATAAAATATTGTTGTTATAGTGAAGTTTGTTTTGAAATAACTTACTTTTGAAGTTTCATAATTTAGTTTTTATGTTTATTAATTTTTTATACTACTATATAGATGATGACAACTTAAATTATTCAAAACACTTTAAATTCGATATTTTGTTGGTTAAGCACGAAGTCCTCCAGAATTCATCCGGCACCCTATAGGGAAAATGTATTCTTCTGTGTATATGTTAAGTGTGGATACAACAGCTTAAGAATGAATTCATCTACAGCTATTAAAATTCATGTCTAGATAAATTATGCGAAAAAACTAAAACTAGATACAATTTGTAGTAATTATCATGAATTCATTAATATTTGCGGCTGCTGTCGTGTGCACAAAAAATCAACCACAGACATCAGAGACAAACGGGCATCACTCCGAAAATAAGCAAAACGTGTTCAGGAGGTCTTAAACCATATATTGGCATCAAATTCCCGAAATCAAAAATGTTCGTGAAAACAATACATTCTCAATACTATATATAAGAAAGTAATAGCTTTACATAAGAATACAGAATGCATGAAGTGCACAAGATTTTAAAATATGTAAGATGAATCCATCACATTAAATGCTTTCTTATTTCTAAATTCGATGAAGCTTTACAACTATTATATTAAATAGTAAGTGGAAATATAATAGAATATTATTAGTCAGTGGCAGAAAAAATATATTGGCTTTGTATATAATTATAAACAGAACTAATAAAATATGGCTCAGTGAAAATTGCTGAAAAATAAATCTTGAACATAACAGACTTTGTTGAAAATCACAGTAGTCAATAATGTACTTAAACAATTTTGTATATTAATTATCTACAAATACTATACTATGAAAACTTAAAAGTATCTTATATTGCAATTACAATATGCTAAACATCCGATGTGAAAAATTATGAACTTAGCAGACCAAAATTTTGATACAAATTATGAGTGGCATGTGTTATTTTTCCCCTGTTCGCTTGATAATATATTTGCAGTTTTGTAAGAAAAATGAAGTCTTGAAGTTGCAGATAAGATTCAAAATTGGCGTTATAATTCTATTGCAATCAGTGTCAAATACAGAATTTTGGAGCCAGTTGGACATATTTAGAAACGACTTAGTTTATGATTCCCCAAAATTCAAGAATTGAGATTACAGACATTTTGGAAATATAAATATTCTAAAAGACTGCAATATCGTTGATGAAATGAGTAAAATAAATTTAGAAAAAAAAAATCTGAAAAAATAATAGTGTGAATGATAAATTTAAAATTATTTTCAAAATTATAAATACTAATTATTTTATAAAATTGATTTTTCTGTACTTGGGAAAAACTTAATCTTTTTTTCTCATTAAAATTGATTTTTTATTAGTTCACATTCAATGCACATATATATATCATGGGTAAAAGTCTGAAATGCGGGCTCGTGCAGACCTGGCATACCTTTACCCAATGTGGAATCTGGCCCTGTTTGTAATACATCCTAACGGGGCCCCAAAGAACTTGAGGCTCACAGTCCTACTTTGACCTCTCTTTGGCAATCCGACACTGATATCACCCCCCCACCCACCCACTTCGCGACATTTATCTGCATGGGAGATTTGTAGTTCGTATTCCCAGATGCGCAAACAAGTCGCAGCATTTACTTAGAAACTTTAATCAGATTGACAAAGACAACAAAAATGTTGTGCTTATAGATAACAGATCTGGCAGTAGGATCGTATAACTAAATTTTAGAATCTAGATACAGCATTTTAGTTCTCATAGTATAGAAAAAGTATTGTTTTCACGAAAAATTTTAAAATCGATATTTTGACGCATAAAAGCGAGTTTAAGACTCCTGAACACATCCTCTTCTTCGACCTAGGCCGTCCGACCTACCAGAAGGTGTAAGGTATCCGTTTGGACGGCAGGGAAGTGACACCCAATTTATACCGGAACCCAATGGGGGAGGCATCCACAGGGATCGTACCCTCCTTCCCCTATCACCAACCTCTTGGACGGACTTACGGGCCCACATGCTTAACGTGATTGTACTCCGCGTGAACACGGCGACAGTTTGGGCAGAGGCGGGAATCGAACTCGGGTCGTCCGAGTGCAATCCCCGAGCTCTAACCATTGGGCTGTCGAACCCTTCCCGAACATATCTGGAAAGATTTGCGTCCGCGCCAAAATATATTATACACTAAAATGTGTATATTTATGACCTGGCTTTGCCCGGGTCATAAATAAGCGCACGCTACTTAAACAATATATATACGCCTTTAATACGGTCTAAATAACGTATAATATTTTGATACGTCCTAAATAAGTACACTGAAATTCTTTGAAGTAGCTAGAAAAAAATAAAAACTGTCTTTAACCGCGAATTCGCGAAATTAATTGCTATATCTCTGCGATTTTTTATCCGATTGAAGTCAAATTTTCAGAGCCCATTTATAATATTAAAATAATTCTTTCCAAAATTGAAAATGAATTTTAATTCGCGAATTTAGAAAATCGCAATATTCCTTACAGTCCATGATGCGTCTAGACAGAAATTCTTCGTTTGTCTGTCTGGGACGCGAACACAGAATATCGTCTGCATCTGAGATAGATCAATACATTTGACGATATGACTTAAAAATTGGCTACATTCGGCTTTAAAAATTCGTAACTTTTAAACTAACTCGAATTTAAAAAAAAAAAAAAATCGTCAAGATCTATCGTATCGGGAATTCAGCTAACCTAATACCGAATTCCATGGCTCTCTGAGCCTTAGAATTTCCGCTATAGACAACACACATCGTTTATTATGCAAGATACATAGTGTCGTTGACAGATTTTATTTTGGGAAGAGGGCTTTCAACCAAAAAATGTATAGTTCACAATTTTCCAAATATTATTTCACCTAACTCTAGTTTACTTTAAATAAACTTTTAAACCCTTATATTTTAGTATATAAATTTTTTCTTTTTTTTTTTTACTTATAAAATATTTTCATAACTTGTAGTTGGAACTCATAGTTATAAATTTGTTTACAAACGTGACTAGGATGTTTTATTCTTCAGATCTGACTGTGAAGACAATTTTGTATTGCGAGAACAGAGACTCTTGAACTTCTTCTTTGGAGCATTATTAATTTAAATAGTTTAACAGAATGTTTTAAATAACCATGTCATTTAGAATGCTATAAGAATTTGCACAAGATTGTGAATTAAATTTCTTTCTATTCCGTACGAAGAACGGCTCTTCCGCAAATTAGCGATAGAATTGTGATTGAAGCACATGTTTTTAATGCGTGATGGAAGCGCCTATTTACGCATTAAAAACATGTTTTAGAAAATGCGTTTTTAACGACCAAAGCCATTGCTCATTATTCAGAGGACCTACTGTTCGTAGATAAATACTCAGAACCGTATATACTTCTGAGTCTGGAAAAAGTACTGGCCATTAATACATAATTACTGGCTATGTCTATTCGGAGGTGTTCGTTATGAAGATTTTACTGAAAACATTTTTAAAACGAAAATTGCTTACCAGTGTCTACTACGTACATTTTAAATACTGAAACTGAATGGGTCTCTTGAGGGGGGGAGGGGGATTATGCAGGGTTGGAATGGTTTTAACCAATGTGGTTTTAACCAGTGGTTTTAACCGGTTAAAACCGGTCTGTCCAAAATGCTTCAAGTGGTTTAAACCACCTAAAAGTGGCTTTTTGTTATTTTTTTTAACAAAAAAAAAGTAAAAAAAAAAAAAGAAACAATTTAACACTTTCTCAAATACAAATAGCCATTTATTTCTTAATTTGCAGCGATACAGGTTTTAGAATTAAGCATTCTGTAACAATTAACTAGTTGGCTGGATCGCTCATTTCCTAAACGATTTCTACTTTTGTCTTGAACAAAGCTAAAAGTTAAAAATAATCTTTCTACACTTGCTGATGATGCAATGCATGATTGCAAGTGAATTACAAGTTCACAGAATTTAGGATCAATATGTTTCTTTAGTGATAACCACCATGATATGGAATTTACATTTATGGCAGAAACTGAAAAATATGATTTGGGAAAAGGATCAGTTTGTGATTGGTATTGAATTAATATAGGTAGAAACTCTGTATTTATCTCTAACAGCAGTTGACGTACATATTCTTCCTGGATAGAGTTCAACTTCTGACCTTTGTATTTTGGATGCAACATATATGCAGCAAAATGAACTGGGGTTGAACATTGTTCAAGCCTTTTATTCAACAATGTCTCATAAGGTTTCAAGTCTTGATTTTCTTGTAAATTTAGAAATTCATGAACATCAGCTATTGTGGCATTTTCAGCTTGAAGGCGATCCAGAGCTGCAGCTAAAGACTTAAGTTGGGTAAAAAAATGCTTGGCTTCCTTATAAAGATGGATATTATTAATGATATTGATTATATTAGCTGGAATTTTTTTCATCTTCATATTTATCAACAATCTTCATCAAAACCTCCCTATTTCTTAAAAAAGAATCAAGACATGTGATTTGACTATTCCATCTTGTTTGACATGGCAATTAGGGAATAACAGATCCATCATATTCGCTTAAATAGCTCTTTGCTGCATGATGATTTCGAAAGTGTTTTTGAACTTCAATTATTTAACTCATAATTGTTTTAATGGAGTTAGATATATCATTTCCTAAAAGGTTTAGAAAATGACATGCACGGCCGTAACTGAAGAAAAAGTCACGATCAATTAATTGATCGGTTTGAAGATCTTTGCGCATCTTTTTCATTTTGTGTTCACTATCACTGACGAAACTTTTAACATTACAATTGTATTTAACTTTAGCTTCTTTTGCTAAAGATAAACAATAGTCTGATGTTTTATTATTGCTTCTTGGATGGAGAGACTGATGACAAGAAAAAAGATATTGCACCTGTCGATATAGAATTCACAATAATTGGCTCGTTATGTATATTGGACCAACCATCTTGAATTAGTGTGACATTTTGACCATCCAAATCCTTTTTTGGCTATTTTTTCTACTTCGTTGTTCACTTCAGTCAACAATTCTTCTGCTAACTTTTTCCTAGTTGGTGGCGTGTAACCTGGCCTTAAATTACCAATCATCTTTTTAAAGTAATAATTTTCTGAACAACTAAAAGGAATGTTGCATGCAAAAAAAAATTTTGCTATATCCATATCTAATGCATCACTTTTTTCTGAAGAAGTTTTGATGAAACTACCATCAACTTTTGGATGACGAATGGATTTCTTTGGATTAAATGATTTAATTTTACTTGTATCACTTTTTTCTTCTGATGATGATACACTACGATTTCTTTTTTTGGAATCTGATGTTTTTGATGGATGATCAATGTTGTTTGTGGTTTTGCATTTTTCATAATGGGATTTCATTCTTAGAACTTACAAGCTTCCCACACTGTAAACACTTCTGACGACCTATTATTTTCCCACATTCTCTTTTAACTTCTTCAAAGAACTGCCAAATAGGATCTTTTTTTCCTTCCTCCACAATTAAGCTTACTCATACTCATAATTAAATATAATTCAATTTAATCTTGAAAAAAGAAGTATGTTCTAAAAACTATTACTAACACACACAACTAAAGCTAAACACTGTTATACCAGACACATTTTCCCATACATTTGGAATGTAAATAAACAATAAACAGGTGTTGCCACTTCAATTAAAGTATATGCTGATGATGATGAATTTTTTTTCTTCATATTATGGCATTGATATGTTTGAAGAAATTTGAAGAAAGAATCATATTGTAGTATATATATATAATAATAATAATGTATATATATATATATATATATATATATATATTCTTCAAACATATCAATGCCATAATATGAAGAAACAAATTCATCATCATCAACAACATATACTTTAATTGAAGTGGCGACACCTGTTTATTGTTTATTTACATTCCAAATATATATGTATATATATAATTATATTATAAAAAGCCAGTTTCATTTTGACCAGTTTTGACCGGTTTAAACCAATTTTGACCGGTTTAAACCAGTTTTGACCACTGGCCTGGTCAAAATAAAAATAAAAGTGGTTTTTCGCCAACCCTGAAATTATGACCCCTAAACCTATTCGTAACATCACTGTACTTCTTGGTTACCACCCCTTGACGACTTCACTGTACATACACACAGAGTTTATTATACATAGAGTCATATTATGGAAATGCATTTACAAGATACCAAGGGCGGTAGCGGAATAACCCAGTGGTTAAGGCACGGAGGATTACACTCTTAGAACCCGAGTTCGATTCCCAGCTGCCCAAACTATCCCCCTGTTTACGCGAAGTACAGACACGTTAAATCTGTGGATTCGAAAACCTCCACTGGGTTTCGATCTAAATGGTGTGGCACTGTTCCTGTCGTCTAAACAGATACCTTAGGTATTGGGCAAGTCGGAGTCGAAAAAAAGACAGATACCAAAAGCGATGCGATGTAGCTCAGTGGTTAAGGCATGAGGATTGCACCTCAGGACGGCTCCTGGGGCTACCCCAGTGTTTACTTTGAATACGGGCACGTTAAACCTGTGCGTTCGAAAGTACTTCGGAGAGGTTGGTGGCAGGGAAAGGAGGATACGGCCCCTGTAGATGTCTCCGTAGATATCCTTCATCTCTTATATAGAATATCTACAGATACTCTTTATATGGGATATTTGTGGATGTTACCCCACTGAATTTCGGTCTATATTGGGTAGCTCTGCCGAACATTCATGAAGTTATCTTACACCTTCCGGTAGGTCGTAACATTAACTTTCTGAAGTGGATACTGCACAATAAAACAATAGACACGCCACAAGAAAAAGTTTAGAAAAAGCAGAAAGGTATAGAGATGTTAAAAAAAAAAAAAAAAAATCAGACCCGTTGCAGGCTCTATAAAAAGAAAATAAGAAAATTATCTAGCCGCAGTCTTTGTTATTTTCCGATCGAATTTTGCACTGCAAGTACAATGCATGTGAAGCGCACATTAAGAAGAATGTTTCATTCTTAGAAACTGAAACCCAGCGTAAACCACGGTTGAGTAAGCAAATCATGCAAGCACAAATCTCACTTTCGTTTAAAAAAAAAAAAAATCACCACAAAAAGATGTGATATCATAAAAGCTAGTGTAAATAAATTTCGGTGTTTTGGGAAAACAAATTACAGCCTTTTTTACTAATAGATCATGCTGTAAATAATTCTGGTTTTCGTTGCAACCCATTAAAGCATGCATTCCAAATTTTACGTCTATATTGCTTGATTATTTCGAGATTTCAGGCTTCTTTTTAACAGTAAAATTTCTAATGTCTGTTTAATTTTCGAAAAAAATGTTGGAAAAAAATTCCCTTCGTTCTAGCTCCTTGAAAATCAATAGGGCTCTGACATTTATCCATTGGAATAATCCTAACAATTTTTTTTTCTAATTTGCCCAGTTTCTTCGAGATATAGCGCTCCATGCAGAAAAGTGAAATTTCTATTTGATGATCGTGAGAACCCCTGAACGATGGATAGTCAGTGTTTCTTTCGGGCATATCTCCGGGGGGGGGGGGGGGTCGAAACCCCCTGGAGACGAGTATTCGCCCCCCTCAGAAGACATTTTATGTTAACCTATTTTCTATTTACGTGACACAGTATTTATATATATTTATATAGGGTAAATAGAAAACTTGCCCCCCCCCCCCCCGGGTCAAAAAGTCCTGAAAGGAACACTGTGGATGGTGTACATTTATTTCTGGTTACAAGTACTTCTAATGTGTTTACACATTTGATAGTAGTGAATACATTTAATTTCATTATTATTTTTCCCCTTCAGATTAAAAATGTGCAGTATCTCGAGTGCGACACATGTTAATGTTTTGTAAACGATATTTGCTTTTACATAAAAAATTATATCTAAAATGATTATTTTTTCAACAATATTTCGCATATTTATATAATATTTTTTCTATTTTGGAAAAAAATGTTCAAAAAGTTGAAAGTCTTCCCATAGTCCGCCCATAATGAAAACAAATAGACTTCTGTCGTTTACCGATTGAAATAATCGGGCAAAATTTCATTCGATTCTCTCCGTTTGTTCGAGATATATCGTCGTTACAGACTCACGCACAGTGACATCATTGAAAACATGGCCGTGTGGCGATTGGGCGTCGCCGGGCCCCGAACCAGGGACCTTTTGGTTACAAGACCGACATTATAATCACTGAGCAAAAGCTAGCTCCTCCTCTGTTCTTATAATTCGGGTACAAGTTTCCAAGCATCTTTTGATCAGATGTCTTTGCTGCCGCACACTCCCTCCGCTGATGATGAAGGAAGCCCGGGAGGCGTGTCGCCTCGGCGTGACGGACAGTCGTGGTCAATCAGGAAGGGAGTGTCAAGGTTTCTGACTCCGTGTGGTGCTGCCATCTCGTGTTGAGAGGTGAAATCGTGGGAGAGGAAGGTTGCGTGTTTCAAACGTCCAGTCATCATTGTGGCGATTGAGGGTCGCCGGGCCCCGAACCAGGGACCTTTTGGTTACAAGACCGACATTATAATCACTGAGCAAAAGCTAGCTCCTCCTCTGTTCTTATAATTCGGGTACAAGTTTCCAAGCATCTTTTGATCAGATGTCTTTGCTGCCGCAGCCGATTCACATGTTTGAAATGTGTAAATCCGTCAAAATTCGAGTGCTGGATTTTTGACTCCAGCACAATACTGCCTTTCTGATATATTATTGTACTAAAAGTAAAAAAGATATGCGATGTCGCTCAAATACACTTATTTAAATGTAATTTATGCAAGCTGTATAATAATAGAACAACTAATTTCTTAAATTAATATTGTACCGCCCCCCCCCCCCCACACACACCCTTTTTTTTATCGTGTACGTGTTTGCCTCAATTTTCTTACTAAATAACAACTCAATCTTATCAAAGTATACATATATTTGATGCATGAAAATAAAATAATTTAAATAAATACTCTAAACTTGGTATTGTTTTGAAATTTTATAAACTATAAAAAAAGAACAATTTAATCATTTGTGTTTTAATTTAGTATTTTTTACTTTTCACGAATTAGTAAAATAAAATAATGCATTTAAATGCATTATTTTATTTTACTAATATTTCTTCTTATTATTGAATAAAATGTTAATAATATTTTAATAAGAGAATTATTAAAATATTCCAATTAGAACACTTTTTATAATGAAATTAGTAAAGCAATAAATGCGCAAATCCAGCAAGCCTCTCTGACTCTGAAATAGCTTTTCTCTTAAACTTTTATTTTCAACTTTGGCCGCATTGCAGGGTCAAAGCTTATTCATCCAGAATTTTAAAACTTTGCATTCTATTATATTATGTGCACACATTTACATACTCAACCTAATTTTAAATAATTATTTCTCAACAAATTTTTAGTAAAAAAAAAAAAAAATTCTACAATTTTTTTTTTCTATTATTATTATCATTTTATTCCAAAACCATCTTAACATTTATTTATTTATCTATTTTGCAAATTAAAAAAAAAAAATTAGTTAAGAGGTTAACATATAACTCTTTACACACATTATATTAAAATAATTGGAAATGTATGTGCTACAGCTTATTCAGGAAACTGCAAGCAGCACTTGTATCACAAGAAGCACTTTTAAAAACTTATCAATTAATCTATCGTTAAAGAAAATTTTTCTACCAAATTTAAAAAATCTGATGTGAGCAGCACATGACTTTCCCTGCAGACTTATATCCACGTTCTCTTTATTTTAATTAAATTTAATTCACTTTTAATTCAAGTTTCATTCTCATTTGGTACCTGGACTTATTTTCAAAGGTAATGTAGAGAAACTACGAAAAAAACTAAAATATCTCGAGAACGGCTTTACCTAGTGTAATGGGGTTGGTCTTATTCTTTTTATCGTTAAAAATTACGTATAAAACAAGCATTTAATGGATATATTTGAGCATACGTAGTTTTTTTATTTTAGATTTCTACAATTTTTGTGGGCCATTTTGCAAAAGAAGGCAGGTTATTTTTTTTCGAATCGTACCAAAATCTAATCAGCACCAGGGTAACCCACAAGTGACTTACCTACCAAATTTTATGAAATTCGGTCATTTAGTTTTTAGTTAGAGTGGATACAAAATCTGTACAGATAGACAGACACAGTCACACACACACACAGACGTCACGCTAAAAATAGTTTTTTCGTATTCTAGAGGTCCCGAAACGCGTAGATCCGTCGAAAACTCGAGTTGCGATTTTCGACAGGATTCCAATACTTTCCTTATACATTACCATGTATTGCAGGGAAAGTAAAAACAATAAAGCGATTTTAATGCAATCGTGCACTTGTTAATACAGTCGTGCTCAAGTTAAAAAAAAAAAAAAATACTTACCTGTGTTGCAATGCGATCATTCCTAAATAAATAATGTGGGCAATGTCTAAATTCGTAGGCCATTCTCCACTAGCAACGCATCCAAAAAGTCCGCAAGCTTCTCTCAATTCAGTATCTTCTACTTTGTCCTCAAACTCCATCCTTTCACTTAATTCAAAGCACAATTATTTTATGAAGAAGTAAATAACTTCTTACTAACCTGCCTGAACTTTGCGCTAAGAATTCTCACGCTGAAATTCCCCACGTGACTTTTTATCGCACATATCAACTTGATCTTCCGCGTCGTCTGTTATCCATTATTGACGTAATACAAATCAGGGGCGGTCCTTTTTGGCGATGTATGTGCTTTGGCAAAAAACTGTGGCGACAAAGCTACGAAGTTCTTATTCCGTGGATATGGTTCTTTACATTCATTGCTTTGCTGGGATTTTTTTTTTTTTACTTTTCCTGCAAAATAATCAGGGGCGGAACTATCATACAGCGAATGGAGGGAGAATCTGAAAATTCGCCACTGAATACTGGGTCGTTTCTATTTATATTATAGGCAAATGTTGGACGCAGGGCAGCCCATAGAGGGCAGATAGCACTCAAAAAGGGGCAATGGAAGATCGAACCTACAGATTTTTATTTTAATAGGGATGTCAAGACATGAAAGATTCGCAAGGAAAGGAAAATCAAATAGAGAAGAGGAAGCAGATATCGTGATAAATGTTTGTAGGGACCCACAATTTTTATGGGCGGCCCCTGTTGGGAGCCCTGCTCTGGGGGTCCATCTTCCATGCTCAATATACCTTTTAGTATGACGTATTTAGTTATCGAGCTGTTTGTGTCTGCCCCCCCCCCCCGCCTCATTTCAATGTATATATTAGAACTTTAAAAGAAAAAAGTCCAGAAATATACATGTTAGGTCTTTCTATAGTATGGCATTACATTTCCTGGTCAGTAAAAAGTGATTGCAGCGCCGCAGAGAATGAAAAAAATTGGGATAATGAACGTGGCAAAAAACGAGACAGGCGAAGAAAAAATGTCAATTATAAATTTGTACAGCAGTGCCTAATGAGTAGGAATCGACACTAAATCTGTTACAGAAAATATTTATTTGACACCGTATGGTTATTGATAAATTGCTATGCTATTCACATTGCCTTCCATACACGCGTTTCGCTCATTCCTGGAGCCTATGCTTATTCTTTAGACAATGCTTCTACTTTGTAATTGGTTTTTTTCGTCTATCCCACTTTATTGATGAGTTTCTTATTTTAACTTTTAAAATCCTCCGATAAGGACTCTGCAATCATTTTTAATCGATCAGGCATGGTCACTTTACTATATACAGACCTATTATTAATAACACGTAAATTGAAATTTGCCGATTTTGGTAACTTATGAGTTCAAACAGAATCACTTATTCATACTCATTTACAGGATCACTTATTCATACTCACTTACAGAATCACTTATTCATACTCACTTACAGAATCACTTATTCATACTTACTTGCAAAATCCTCATAAAAGTACAATTGACGTTGATCCCA
Source organism: Amaurobius ferox (assembly GCA_951213105.1). Classification (NCBI taxonomy): domain Eukaryota; kingdom Metazoa; phylum Arthropoda; class Arachnida; order Araneae; family Amaurobiidae; genus Amaurobius; species Amaurobius ferox. Next base: position 90,419,692 of record OX578153.1, read on the forward strand.
TGAAATAAATTATTATCAACGAATTCGTTAGTGTAAAAATGCAAAATTATTACAAAAAGTATGTTTCCTCATGAGTCATGAATGGAACTAACTAGATCCACTAGAATGACGTCAACAGTCTATTGACGTCATTCTAAACAGATTCGTTGCATAATATTGCATACGGAAAGTGAACTTATTTGACAATACTTAACTACCTTTTTAATTTTATGTAATTTTTTTTAAACAAATTTATTTGAAAAAAAAAAAATAATAATATAATCTGTTGACTATTGCTGTGTCAACTAAAATCCTGTATTTGACTAACCAACGCATCTTACATAAAAAAAAAAAAAGAAGATGTTTGTGTGTGTGCATGTGTGATCGACATAAAAATTGTCGATCCTGCACGCCGAAAGGCTTCATTCTCATTTATTCCCCGGTCGACTGCTTATGTCCAACTCACGGTGGGGTTTAAGCCATGTCTTCCCTCCTACAGAAAATATCTTTTATTTTATTTTATTTATTTCATGTATTTATTTACTGATTTATTTTATTTTATTTGCTTTCCACACAGCACAACGGATAAGACTGACCCCACAACTCTAGGATGAAGCCGTTCTCAAGATATTTTAGTTTTTTGGAATTTTGAAAAGCTGAGGATTTTAAAGTGCATTAAATTGTCAAATAAAGCGTACATGCATTAGAACTGCAAATTAAAAATATCAGAAAAGTATTGAGGTTATTTTCTGCAATTGAACTCAATTTAATGCATCATAAAATAAAAAATAAGAAAATGGATTTGAATTTGTGAGGAAAGCCATGTGCTGCCCACATCAGATTTTTTATTATTATTATTTTGACTGATAAGCACGTTTTAAGACCTCCTGAACCCACTTCGAGCACGTTTAGTAAAATATCTGTGTATGTGTGCGTATGTGTATGCATGTATGTATGCATATGTGTGTATGTATGTGAGTGTGTGTGTGTGTGTATCTGTGGGATGTGAACGCTATAATTCAAGAACGACTGTTTGTTCTTCTATGGAACTTTATGTTCATATACATTATGTGAAAAACGGGAATTAGGTTAAATTTTTAGTTATTTCCAAGATTAAAACTCGCATTATTTGAAATTTAAGATTTTCCAAGAATTATTTCTTATGGAGAAGCAGGGTAATTTCCAAAATCCGAAACAGCGAGTGCTGGAGAATGATACTGCATTATGAATGAAAGGGGTTGAAAATATTGTATAAATATCTCAGATCAATCAAATGATTCCAATTTATCGGAGTTACAAACCTGTTGCCAACATAAAAAGTAAAAAATTTCCAAAATATATTTTACAATTTTTTTAAAAGAGTAATTGGAAAAGAAATATAATTAAAAAAACATTTCTTAATTAGCTTTACCCTTTTCCTTCTTTAATTTCCCCTCCTGTTCGACAACAAATATCACCAAAACACATCACACTGGCACAAGTGTTGTCAAATATTATCTAAAAATAACCAAATGAGTTGAAAAATTCATTAACTAATAATAGTAATAATAATCCATGCTTATCCTGTGTCACCTGCTTCACCTCACGAGCCGCCACTGCTCTAGAACACGAAAAACTATGTTTAGTGTGACCTGTGGAATGTGTATATATCCACTCTAACTCAAAATCTAATTGACTGAATTTCATAAAATTTTTATAGCTATATCACTTGTGGGTTACCCTGATGCCGATTAGATTTTGGTACGAATTTGGAAAACAAATCTATCTTTTTCTTTTTTGCAAAATGGCCCCCAAAAATCATAAAAATCTAAAATAAAAGACTACTATGCTCAAATGTATCAAGAATAAGACCAACCCCATTATTCTAGGTTTAGCAGTTCTCTGTCTCTCTCTCTCTCTCTCTCTCTATATATATATATATATATATATATTATATATAATATATATATATATATTATATATATATATATATATAATATATATATATATTATATATAATATATATATATATATATTATATATATATATATATATATATATATATATATATATATATATCTTTTTGTCTTAATTTCTTTGTATTTTGTAGAAAATTTTGGAATAGTGTATTATGAGTTACTACATACATTCTAACTTTGGATTTAATAATTTATATATATATATATATATATATATAAATTAAAATAACAAATACAAAAGTGCAGGAGTGTGAATCAGTAATCACAGTATCAAACCGCGGGCAATATAAAAGCGGAGATTGAATAGCAAAAATCAACGAGGAAGGGCCGGAAAAACAGAGCATGGAGAAGCCAGGACAAGGAAAATATATTAAAGAATAGTAATCTGCCAGAAACGTCTTCAGGGACACATTCTAGACAGATATACTAAAATCCGTTGTTTCTATGATTGCATAAAAACACGTGGTTAAAATTTTATGCAATCTGTGCGTGTGCCCAACAACGGAATAACGAGAATAACAGAAAAAAAAATCAAAATTCGTATTTTTGCTACGCCGCCTTTGAAAATATGTCTAGTTGCAAAATTAAAACGAAAACTGAATTAAAAGTTCAAATTCAGTGTAATTTCAAATAAGCATGTGCGGGCAATAAAAACTAAAGAAATAAAGAGAAATGAATTTAAGTCTGTAGGGGAAGCTATATGCTACCCACATTAGATCATTACTTTTCCTACAAAACATGGTAATGTATAGGGAAACAGAAAGTATTCGCATCGTGTCGAAAATTTCAACTCGAGTTTTTGATGGATCTACGTGTTTTGGGATACACAAAACAATTTTTAACGTGGTATATGTCAGAGATATCTTTGTGTGGGTATGTGTCTGTCTGTGCAATGTATGCTTCCGCTTTAAACTCAAAAAGTTATTGACCAAATTTCCTAACATTTAGTAGATAGGATGGCCCTGGTGCTGATTAGATTTTGGTAATTCGGAAAAAGGGGAAGGGATTGATTCGGGAAAAGGGAATCTGCTTATTTTTTTATGGAAAAGCCCGCAAGACTCGTATACTCTAGCTGAGAAACTAATTGACCAAATTTCACAAAATTTGATAGATAAGTCGTTTATGGGCTCCCTCGGTGCTGGTTAGATTTTAGCACGAAAAAAAGAATCTGCATTTTCTTGCGAAATGGCCCGCAAAAATCGTTAAGATTTAAAATAAAATACTAAAATGCATCAATTAAATGCTTTTTTCATAAGCAATTTTTGACCACGAAAAGAATAAAACCAACCCCATTACTCTAAGATGTACCATTCTCGAGATATTTAAGTTTTTCAATTTCAAGGAACAGAAGATGTTTTTCACTGTAGTTAAAAACTAGTGTGAGCGAAGTTTCTTAAAATTTAGCAGTTCAGAGTTGTCTGCTCCTGATACTGATTAGATTTTGGCATGATTCGGGAAAATATAACCGATCCTTTTTTGGGAAATGATGAGAAATGCCCGCAAAGATCGTGAAAATCTGAAAGAAATGACTGAAATATATAAAATAAGTACTTGTTCTTGTAATTTTAGACAGCAAAGCGATTGAGACTGACTCTAGGGTGAATCGTTCTCGAGATATTTTAGTTTTTGAAATTTTGAAGATCTGAAGACTGAGCACATGAAACGAAGATGAATTAAATATGAAAATGGGATATAATTATTGCGTCATGAAATAAAAAACAAGAAAATGAATTTGAGCTTGTAAGCAAAGTCATGTGCTGCCCACATCAGATTTTTTAAGTCGAAACTGCGAAAAATAGTATATGTAATGTATTTTGCGTACGCCTTTCTTTGACCTAGACATATATCGCCAAATGTGTAAGCCTTTCTCCTCTGATTAACAGGTGTATTCATGCGCAAACTTTCTGAGCGCTAGATTTGATTTTGATGAATTAAAACTACTTTAATTGCTCTTAAAAGACATACCAAAATTTTCTCTGACATTCCTGAGCATATTATAGAAACGCCGCTGTTTTATTTTACGTAATGAAGAATGTAAAACTTGATTTTTCACGTTTTTACGAAGGTGTTATTTTCTAGCAGTCATTAGTATAAATCTTGAGATTGTTTTTAATCTGATCTTATCTTATCCTTGTCCTCGAAATTTGAGAGAATTCGAATTTTCTTTCTGATAGAGTCTGACCTCTCGTATCTTACTGTGTCGCAAGTCATCCGTATAAAATTTTCGACAGAAATTCCCAAGATAATTGTGATTCTAGAGCATATCTTTAGACATTTCTTTCTTCCAACTTGCCGAGAATCATGAGCTGTAAGTTTAAAAATTTATTAACTATATCTGTATGTAATATTTTTTCTATAATATTCCTGAGAAGTATTAACTGATTTAAATTCAATTATACTTATAAAATGTCAATTCTTGTGTTATAAAATTGTGTTATGGATAAAACATTTATGTTGCTTGAAAGCTTCCAGCATCAGATTTTTAAATCAAACTTCTGTTCTCAGCTTTTATTAAATCTGTTTTTGTCCGATTTGTCTCACGGACTTGAGACTTTATTAGATTATAATTGCTACATAAAATATGTCCAATTTGTTGTTGAAGACCCAGACCACACGACCAACCCTAGGGTTTATGATAGCAATATGTGTGGCCGGGTCCAATTTGTTGTGTAATTTTGAAAAAGTTTAATTTAAACCTAAATGTAAATTTTAATTTCCAATGTGTATATTTGCATAAATTTTTTGTCTGCTCAGGAATTAAATTACAAAACTTTAAAAAACTATTTGTTAAACATTCTTTTTACAGCCATACAGACAGGATCCTTAGTCATTGAAGGAAAGACTAAAAAAGTTTTCGAGATTGTAGGTGATGCTGAGAATGTTCTCATAATTTCAAAGGATCGCATTACTGCTGGAGATGGAGTTAAAGCACATGATATGGAAGGGAAAGCAGTTATATCAACAGCTACTACAGCAAAAATATTTGAGTATTTGAATGAAGTGGGTAAGTCATGAAGCGTTATAGTTACAAGCACTGATAAATATAAAAGAGGATTATTGGCTTTACAACGAATTAAAATGTGCTTAAGGAATTATATGAAACAGAACACTCTAAACAATCTAATGCTCATTTCACAAGGGCCGGATCTAGGCTTTGACTATAAACAAACTGCAGACAACTGGTATCAAAGATTTAACATATAAAATGCTAATTTTACTTTAACTGAATTTTAATAAATGCAGATGTTGCCATTCCCACTGTGGTATTCTATGTATTATTTTGCCAAGTTTGCCCCACTTGAATTCAAAAATTTTCTGGGGACAACACTGCATTGTACGTGTTATATCTAAATGTTGAATTAAATCAGTATTTGAACTTTGGTACATAATTTTTGGTACCCTTTAATACTAGGATTGGCACGTTTTTGCTAAAGGTGGAAAAAAGCAGTAAAAACCATCCTGACAAAAATACATTTTTGCGACTTTTTGCTGCAGTGACAAAAATAGATATGTTTTATTTACGGGAATGTAATTAAGTTATTTTAATTTTTGCTAATTTTTAACTCTGATAATATATAACTTTAATGTTTTTTTATAACTTAGAATGTTCAATGCATCATTGAAAAAGTAATCTAAATGCTATTAAGTTTGTATTGTTTTAGTAAAATATTTTTTTAGTTAATACTATGAATGCAGAACATGAGAACGGAGAGAGTAAATAACAATAAAATAACTCACTGGCTTTGTTTTAAACAGTCATAACTATTAAACAACTAATTCTTATGCTTCAGTTAATTTTTTAACAAAGTCTGAGTAATAATACGAATTTTACTATCTATCAGAATCGGAACAATAGCAATTTGAAGATACAAAGTATATTAATTACTATATAATATAAATATTAAAAATATATATATAGCTGATATTAAATTATAACTTTAATAATGAAAAGAATTTCACAAAATAATTAAATTTCATCAAATTCAATTGAATTTTCTACATCAGAGCACATATTTTGTTTTTTCAACATTGCATAGCAATAAACAAGTTTTGAAACACTATCTAATCCCAACCTGTTTTGAGTCTTTGAATACACAAATGAAAAATTAAAGTATATTCTCTCTATTGCATCACTGCTTGAAGGGCATGTTTGGAGATGTGCAACTAACTTGCAAAAGTCTTTAGAAATATCACATGCTCTTGCTATACTTCTCCACCACTTATTAGCATCAACAGTCTTAATCACTTGATCTTCAAAAAATGTATCTGGATACGGTTTTTCTTTCAGTTCAAAGTTTATGGCATACGATATAAATAAAGGGTTTATTTTTTGTAGACATGCTCTGGCCTTTTCTTTCTGTTCATAATTGAGATTTTCCCCTCTGTATTTAGGATGCAATAAATAAGCAAGAAGATGCCAATGCAAAATTGCTTGATTAAACCTTTTTTTCACTGCAGCAGAATGCAGTTTTAACTCCTTATTTTTTAACAAATTGCACTATAAATGGCAAGCATCAGCAATTGTTGCTGAATCACTCTCCAGAAGAGCTAAAGCACTTGTTACAGGCTTTAATTGTCTGATAAGGTCCTTCACTTGTTGATAAAGCTTAAAATCCCGTATACAAGCTGCAATGTTTGGATCCATCTCCTCAAAATGCTCATATGTTATTTTTACATATGATGTATGATTTCGAATAAACGTTTCTAGACAAATCAACTGACTACCCCACCTAGTATTTCCAGGTAATTGAGGTGAAACATGCTCACTGCATTCCTTTAAATATGCTCCAGGAGCATGATGATTTCAAAAATACTTGTGAATATCTATTACATGTTTAACAATGCTGGAAGGTGTTATATCTTCTCCCAAAAGGTTTAGCCAATGAGTTGTACAACCATATTTTATCCGAGTGGAACCCTCAGATTTTTGTTTTAATTCACGTCTCATTTACTCCATATTTTTAGCATTATCAGTAACAATGCTTTTAACTTCACAGTCATATGTTTTTTAGTAATCTGAATAATGACACTACATTTTTTAGATAAAAATTCTGCTGTATTTTTGTGGTTCCAGTGTTTTCAATTATCCGGATTTACTGAGGAACGGCTGAAATTTGTTTAAAATATAATTATTTGTACAATAGAAAATTCAGATGCTCGTAGAAGATTTTAGATGCTCATCTTTTAATATTTTAAATAAATTATTAAAAAAATGAACATTTTTATTGCCAAATTTAGTGATATTTTCTTTGTAATTTGACTATAAAATAACTAGAAGGTTAGAAGTCTTATTTTTATAAACAAAATTATGCATATAATTAAAACATTTCACCAAGGGCCTGTTTTGCTTTAGTACGAGGATATTTTTGCATGCAACAGGTGTTTACAAGAGTTTAGAATATCATACAAAGATGTACAAATTGGCATAGTACTTTTGAACTTGTACTGGCTGATTGTTATTTTATGTTTCGAAATGATGTTGGGGGGAAAAATTCTACTGTTCTCAATTAGTTAGGCCTGGTGATTCTACATTTTACAATATGGCTGTTGACCAAATCTGACTGTGTTTTAGTTTAAAAAAAAAAAATTTATTGTATCAAAATTCCTAACCTAAAATGAGATTTAATTTTTTTTGTTTATAAAAGTTTGTTTGTAAAGAAAGGACGGTAGTTGGTAGAGCAACTGATCTTTTGCTCAATAATGTGATTTTGGTTATATTATGTTTTGTGACTATCCTAGTTGTATTGTATCTTTTCTATTTAAGTTTGGTGATATAGTTTAGCTTAACTGCTCATTTTGTTGTGGCAATCGGTAAAGTCAAATAGAATTTCCAATTCACACAAGATTAACATTAAACCCATATTTCTAATATTAATTATCTAAAATTTGTTACTCTACAAAATTTTTCCACTGGGTCTAGTTAATAAGAGTTTAAATAGTGGACTGGGTAATGTAAAATGGTTTGGAACACTCGATCAGGCCAGATTTATTTTTATAAATTTTGCTATATCAATTGTTATTTTTGTAAAAAGCTGATATTGGCAATTATCTGAAAAATAAAATGAAATTTTCTGAAGTTATTTTAACACTATGTTAATTCATTTTGTGCAAATAATAAAATGAAATAAAAAAGAAAATGTATGAGCTGTAAAAAAAAGTTTGCTTGTTTTAGTCACCAAGTTTTGCTACTTTTACAAAACTGTAGCCAGTCAGATTTTTTTATCGTAAATGAACAATATGGTGATTTATAGCACAAGATAAATAAATATCGAGGGAAGTAAACTCCAGTTAAAAAGTATAATTAATGTGATCGTATTGCATATATATTGAAATACATTTTCCATTTTAATGTTTTTATACGTTCTCATTTGCTTATGTAACTCAAGTAATTCAAATAACTTTGGTGATTCCAAATTTATATTTTTATTGAAGATTCTTCTCATTAAAGTACTGTTTGTTACCATTATTTTCCTATCTAAAAATTTTTTCATTTAGGCATTAAAACACATTACGTCAAACAACATGATGAGCGATCTTTGGTTGTCAAATCATGTGATATGATTCCTATTGAATGGGTGTCGCGTCGCCATGCTACTGGCTCATTTCTTAAAAGAAATCCTGGAGTTAAAGAAGGTTATCGATTTAGCCCTCTCAAACTAGAAACATTTTTTAAAGTAAGTAATTATAATTTTAGAAGATTCTGTATGAAATAAAGATTTAAAATAGTTTTCTGTTAACAATTGGCTATTATTGATGGTTAATTAATTGTAAGTTTACAGTTTAAAGGTTTAAAATTCTTTAAAATAAATATTTGAAGCTTACAGTATTATCTCCCAACCTATAATTGTCAGCAAATTTGAAAAGTTAACAAAAACACGACATAATTTTTTAAAAGTTCTGAACCTGGAAAAATCATGGAATTTAAAAAATAGGTAGCTGTAGAAACTTACTCTTTTCATAAAGTACGAAGATATATTCCATAATTTGTGTTCAATCATTATTTTATAGGAAATTTACTCGATGTTGCCAGGAAGTTAAAGCAGGGTAGTTACATAAAAACAAAATAAATTTTATTCGTATAAATAACAGTGAAAATTGCATGTAATCAGTGTTGTAGATAAGCACAATGGGTGTAATATGCCCTCTCCCCTTAAATCACAAAAAAGAAATTTGTTACTTGCAAAGGCTTGACTTTCTCTGTTAATGGACTGAATTTAAATCTTAATTTGAACAGTCTCGGCACAATTAGAGCAATTCATATATTGGCTATATCTTCCACAAACAACGTGATTTCATATTTCAAAAGCATATAAATAAATGCCTGATACTTAATACAGATTCAGATAACACCATACTCAGTTTCCAAATTGCCTGTTTTGAACTAAAATCATTCTCACATAACAAATAAAATTGCCCGTTACTTAAATAATACAAATACAGATAACCTCATACTTAGTTTCCAAATCGCCTGTTTTGAACTAAAATCATTCTTGCACTACAAATAAAATCTCCAATCTTAATCACACATCAGGACGCCATGCGCAAATGGCCAATACAATTCCTCTGCATGTGGGCATGTCTTCAGTAGGTAGAAAAAGCTCTGGAAAAAGAGGAATGTTTGGTTGATTAAAAAAATGACCTATGAGATGGCTCCGTTAAAAAATTTATAATGAATCAACAAATGGGTTTATGAATTTTTTTTTATTTCTCTAGAGTAGTCTGTGATATATTTAGGAGATGTTGTTAAGTTATAAACCTCAGATGGCACAACAATTTTTTTATATCATAATATAAAAATCGAGGAGGTATAAAATTCACGAAAAGTAAGAAAATTAATCTATTAATCATATGGATTTCATTCAAAGTTTGTTTAAAAGATAATTTTTTTTATTTTTCCTGATAGTGGAAGGATGAAAACTCTGTGATAATATTTTTGATTGCTGAGGGACCAATATGTATGAATATTGTCCAAAGTTCTTATAAATTGGCCTAAAATATAAAATAACTAAAGTAACGAAGTGGTGGTCAGTTAGTTGTTTCATTTAATCGCCAAGCTACATAGTTTAATCGATCTATGATAAGTGCCTATTCTCAGGTCTAGTAGCAGCCCAGTTAAATTCAAAATCATTTGATTTTACTCCTTAACATATCAATTGCTTTATTTGTGAATGCAAGGAAGAGGTCAGGGGAGTAGCACCAACTATTGAGAAATGTTAGCACAAAAAACTACTGATGTTGATTTTTATTACTATAATTTTGGAGAAAATTCTGCCATTCAAAAACATAGTCAAAAAGTACTAGGTCTGAACTTTGATATACTTATTTGAAAAAAAAAAAAAAACAGTCAATAAAAATATTTGAAGTTTATTATTAAAAGTATATGTTTGTGTTGTGGCTAATCTTGCATAATAAAAGGCATCTTTATGTCTTGTTTGTAACAGCAAATCTAAGCATTGCACGATCATGAAATTTGGTACCTCAGAACCTGAGAAGATGCACTTCTGTGAGATTTAAGTGATTTTCATACCAATCAGTTTTTAGGAACTAAAAATATTATTACACAGTTTTCATTTTGGTACCATTGGAAAGATTGAAGAATGTTATTTGCAAATATGTTTAAACTGAATCCTTAGAACATTTTCTTCTTATTTATTTTTTTTTTAAATACAACAAAATTTGCATTTTTTAGGTTATGTGATATTTATTTCACTGCTTCCAAAAAAGTAAGATTAACACCATGCACGCTCATAGGGAAAGGCAACGCCTCCTGGCTACTCAAGGTCACAAAGGCAGGAATCAGCCTAGTTGATATTGTACATCTTATACTTAAGTTTGCTCCCCCCTTCCTCTTGTGAAAAGTGCCATGGGCACCCATGATTAGTACAATTCTATAGTTTGGTAAAAAGTTGTTTATATCTTTGCATTCTAACAAAAAAAAAATTTTTTTTTTGCTTATGCGATTTTTTAAGTAAACACTTAAAAACCTCAAATGCATTTTCCATGGAGACTACAGTTTTACTTCACTTCATGTTTTACTTTTCTTCCGGTGGATTTTTCTGCACATGCCTGCCTTGGGAGGATTCTTGCCGAATTCAGTAATGAATTCTGGAACAATTTTTGCCTTTTTTTATCAACAGTGTCTCATATTTTAATGAATATCATTCATAATACTGGAAAAGTATTGTAATGGATTTGAATTTAATGACCCAATTGAATGTGATTTATAAATTTTAAAATCAAAATTTTAATTTTGTCTAATACTCCCAGACCATGCAAAATCTCAATAGTTTCTGAGACATGATAGGCTGCATGAGGCCTGCAGGCCACTGGTTGCTGATTTATGGTACAAATGATTATAAAATTTACATGTTCTAAAATTTTCTTTTTTGTAATTGTTTGGTAGTTAATTTATATGTTTATAAAATGTATATAAGTTAGTTGCAGTTTGCATATAGTAGGAGAGCTAGAAGGGCTCCATATGCAGCCCCTCCTCTAATCCTACGAGTCCATATTTTTCTTATACCTTATGGGGTACTAAGTAAATATTTAAACATGGAGCCCTTCTGGCTTCCAGACTAATATTAATATCTTTCTTTCAGGTGTGTCAACATCAACCTTGTTTTGATCATAAAATTGCTTTTTTACACGTAATTCAATGAATATATATAAAAAGTTTTGGTTGAAGTTTGTTCATTTTTATCTTTTTTTTTTATTGTAGGACGATGCAAACCATGATCCGCAGTGGTCTGATGAACAGCTAATTTGTGCTGAGTTAGTTGCTGGTGAACTTAAAATTGGCAGAGCTGAAGTTGAAATAATGCATAAAACAACTGCCTGTATATTTGAAGTTCTTGAAAAGGCATGGGCCACCTTAGGTTGCAGCTTAATTGACATGAAAGTGGAATTTGGAGTCACAAAGAAAGGTATATACATGACTGTGAACTCCTGGTTTGTAATGATTCCTCCATTTTTTTTATTTTTAAAATAAATTCTATTTTGCCAAGTCTTTTGGAATTTTCCAAAGTAAAGGTCTTATTACTCTCAGTAATTTTAAATTGCAGAACTTCAGCAATTCTACTTGTCAATCCTGGTTTCATACCCTCCTTTTGAACAGCTAATTGTAGGGGTTGCCAGTACTTTGTCATCTATTGATGATAGCAATATAATTAGCTGTTTGAGAGGAGGGTTTGAAAACAGGATTAACAGGTAGAATTGCCGGAGTTAGCATGTAGTTAGTGCATTTAGCATCAGGTTATATAAATGCTGGAATATAGCCTAGCATATTTGTAGTTAGTACGCTTAGTGTCAGGCTATATAAATGCTAGAACCTCACAATTTTCTCTCCATAAAGCATTTCTAAGTGTTTTTATAGTATTGTAGCGATTGTGCGTCGCCGGGCCCCGAACCAGGGACCCTTTGCTTACAAGACCGACATTATAATCACTGAGCAAAAGCTAGCTCCTCCTCTGTTCTTATAATTCGGGTACAGGCTCCAAGCATCTTTGATCAGATGTCTTTGCTGCCGCACACTCCCTCCGCTGATGATGAAGGCCGGGAGGCATGTCAGACAGTCGTGGTCAACCAGGAAGGGAGTGTCAAGGCTTCTGACTCCATATGGTGCTGCCGTCTCGTGTTGAGAGGTGAAGTCGTTGGAGAGGAAGGTTGCCTGTTTCGTATGTCCAAGGTAACCACTGTGGCGATTGTGCGTCGCCGAGCCCCGAACCAGAGACCCTTTGCTTACAAGACCGACATTATAATCACTGAGCAAAAGCTAGCTCCTCCTCTGTTCTTATAATTCGGGTACAGGCTCCAAGCATCTTTGATCAGATGTTTTTGCTGCCGCAGTATAATTGTGATCTTTAATGTATTGTATTGATATATAATTAGATAAAATTCATGTGAGACTGAAATAGTTGCTTGCAACTATTCGAACATTGAAATTAAAGGATTTAGATTGAAACAGAAGGAGGAAATGATTTTGGGTCAAAACATGTAATTTGGAAATTGAGTGATGTTATCTATATTATTTAACTAGCAGGCACTTATTTAGAACCCTGGCAAAGCCAGATAATTCATTCTAATCTAAAATATTTTTACTGTAGTTTTCTCTATTTTATGTTAATTTTGTTTTAATGTTTTAGGTGAACTTGTGTTGGCTGATGTAATTGACAGTGATTCTTGGCGTTTATGGCCTGCAGGAGACAAGAGACTTATGGTCGATAAACAAGTTTATAGAAATTTGTCTGTTGTGACTCCCGAGGATTTGGAAAAAGTGAAGAGAAATTTCCAGTGGGTTGCAGAAAAAGTTAAAGTAAGTACTTGTAAAATCATTTTGCATTTATCAGAAGTTTAAGATACAGTTAATTTGTTCCCAAAGCGTTCTGTGTTTCTTCAGTAATCTGAAGTTTATTTTCTTTTTAAAACTATTGATGTTTAATTAAATAACTGAAAATATGGCAATAGGGAATAGAAGAGGGAATCCTGTGAGATTTCTGAAGTGCAAAATGTTTGCTTATGAATCTTTTTTGTACAAGATTGTACACTCACTTCCAAAAGTTAAGCATGCAATGCAAATTTCCATTTTTCGAAAGCGTATTTGAATTTGAGTGACTGAAAATCACTGTGGATGTAAATGGCAGCGTGCAAATATGTTACAGCCCATCACGATTGACTGTCTGGATATATGCTAATTAGGCAGTCGTTGAAGACTCCAGCATTCTGAAGGGTTTGAGGAGGAGCATTTAAATGCTGATACGAAGTGTTTATAACTTTTGTAGGATTATTTTTGATGATATTCGTATTTCTATGGCTGAAAGAAGATCAATGACAGATAGTGAACGCTGGATTGCTGTCAGATGCATTGAAGCAGGACAGTCAATCAAAGATGTCGCTATTTTCTTTGGTGTTGATCATTCAGTAATTTCTCGAATATGGAAACAATTCCAAACAAGTCAAACAGTTGTCCGGAGGCATGTGCCCGGTCGTCCAAGGGTTACCATCCCCTCTGAGGATCGATACATTGCTTATAGTAGCCAAGCAGAATTGACGAGTGACCTCCACAACTGTTACATCCATGGTTGCAGCGGCACTCTATAAGACAATATCTGCCAGTTCTGTGTACCAAAGACTCCACATGAAGGGACTGTACACCCAAGTATCACGTTTTTGTGTTCCACTAACCATCCAAGGCAGAGGCGCAAGATTAAAGTGGTGTCGTCAATTGGACTGTCTCAGATTGGTGCAACGTCCTGTTCATGGATGAGTCTAGATTTGTCCTGGAATCAAATAAACATGTAAGGGTCTGGAGAGAACGAGGCACACACAATCAGGTCAAGAACATCATCAAACGTCACGCATTCAGAGCGTCATGGTGTTCCAGCGTCATAGTGTGGGCTGGAATTTCAATGGGATATTGCAGAGCTGCACATCTTTAAAGGCGGTTCTGTGATGGCTGTGCAGTATCAGGATGAAGTCCTAGACCCCATTACGAGACTACGCTGCAGCAGTTGGTCCTGATTTTCTCCTTATGGACGATAATGCCCATCCCTATCAAGCTAACATCATTGATGAATACCTGGAAAGTGAGGGTATTTCTCATATGGAATGGCTGGCATATTCCCCCAACTTTAATCCCATTGAAAACCTTTGGGATGCCCTCGGGCATGCTGTCTCTACACATTTATCTCCTCCAGCCAGTCTCAGAGAGTTGGAAACTGCCCTATTGGAGGAATGGCCATTGCTCGTATCTGCGATGGTTGATCACCTCATTGAAAGAATGGAAAATCATTGTAAAGTTTGCGTGAAGATCCGGGATGATTACATACCATATTAATGTAAATTTTGTTTTGTTTGTTTGCCTTTAAACATAATTTTGTTAATGACCCAAATGGGACGTCATCATATAACTTATGAAAAGTAAATATTTTTTTCATCTTTGTACATAATTCTTGTTTTTTTTAATGCATAAACACATTTGCTACCTGCATGTACAATTTTGAGTTAATCAAAGCTTTACTTTTCCATTTTTGTTGATTTTACTGTCTATGTTTAACTTTTGGAAGCCAGTATATATTAAAAAATGTTAGAATCTTGTGTTCTTGTGCTCTAACATGAGCACCACAATGCACTAACTACATATTACTGAAGGTGTTGCTGAAAATCCCTTTTTTATTATTGTTGCATTAGTATAAGTATGTATGAAGTATTTACCAAAAAATCCATGTACAGAATTTTAGTTTCTAAAATCTGCTCTGTCTATAAAAAGTTCCTTTGTTTATTTCGACAATTTGCAGATTCTTCCCTTAACATCAGTTATGAGACAATTGAAAGTAGGATTCAACTGGCCTTCAATCATGAGCACTTTTTCTGGGGAGAGCAAACTTAAGGATGATTTACAATCTCGACTAACTTGATGCCCGTATTTGTGATCTTGAACTTCCAGGGGAAGAGGCATCCCAAGCCTTCAATACTGCTATGAGAATACACCTTTATTTATTCCTTTTTTGTTCTGTGCTAGAACTGTAATATTGCACATTATTAAAAAAGCCAAAAAATTTAATTAAATTTGGTGATTATAACTGCTAAACTAAAATTCTTTATTTTTTTGTAGCATACATGGTTGTAAGACATTTTTTTATGTTCATGGTTTTTCTATTTAATATTAAAAATTAGTTTCTTGACATGCTGAAAAACTTGTCATAGTTTTTCAATCTTGTTTTCTCTTTCACTTCCTTCCCCTCTTCTATTTCATTCTTCTTTTTTCAGTGTTCAAATCTTCCACTTTTTATTTTAAATTAAATGTATTTATTTTTAATTAAATATACTTCTATAATAAGTGACTTTTTATGGAATGACCCATTGACCTTGGTAAAAAAGAAGGGAGTACATAATCCTAACTATATTAGGTAATTAAATTCTTGTTTTATATTTAATTTTTTGTAAAAGAAAAGGCATAAAACACATCTACTGTACAAGTCAAAATCATAAGAGATCTCCATATTGTGAAAGTTTGGCAAATAGTTAGTATATTTAAAAATGCGTAGAGTCACAAACTGGAATATGAAATTTAAAAATCTGTAAATTCAGTTTAAGTTAAACAAGTATGCATTTCATATAATATTTTGCTTGATAAAATTAAGTTTATTATTTGAATCAATGTAAATAATGAAACAGTGAAAAAATTATTGGTTGTGTAGTGGAAGACATGGTATCCAAATCGGATTTTTTGTGCTATGTAGTATAGAAAACTATATATTTTATTCCATGTTTTCTATACTATTATAGTATTGTGTAAAAGTTATTTATACACAATTGTTTTAAAACTAGTTTGGAATTTAAATAAATTTAGCCATATGAATCACTGTATAATATAGTCTTTTGTGATTATAAATTTGTGTAAAATGTTGATGATGCTAAATGGATTTTAAAAATTTAAAGTAGCTAAGTAGCAGCACCTACAGGTAGAGTTAAAATAAATTTCTAAAAGGATAATGATAAATTTGGGGATTTCAGTTAGGACAATCGAGATTGGACAGAAGATCCTGAATTCTAACTGAATTGGATTTTCAGTAACACCATGTCGTCACCCATAATATGTGAAAGTTTACAAGAAAAGAGTCCAGTCTTCAATTTTCAAAATGGAGTTAAGGGCTTTATTATGTGCAGCTTTTCAGGATGATTGTAAAAAATAAAATAAAAATGCATGTCTGTCTTTATAATAATTATAACCCCTTTTGCAAATTTTGCATTATTAATGAAGTGAGAACGTTAAAACAGAGAAAAACTGCTTAAAAGTGTTTGGGTTGATAGCATGCTTGGCTGGTTTAAACCATGTTTTTTTTTTATTTTACACCTGGTGATCTGGTTAAATCATGTTATAAAAAATGTAATAGAAATGTTCACTAATTTCTTTGTGTGGTACTCTAAATTCGGTAATATTTTAAATTTTTCGTTTATTTGTCTCTATTGTTGAATATCTTTGTTGTATGCTGTTAAAAAAATATTAATGCTTTACTGTTGATTGTTGGATTTCCCAACTTATTTGTTATTGGATGTACTGTCAAATTTCATTCTGTTTCCTGTAAAAATACATGATTTGTAAACTGTATGTTTTTCTGATATATTCTGCAACTGTATGATGAAAAGTTCCCAGTGTCTCTGTACAACTACTCCAAACCTACCTACGGTAAGCTGAATGGTTTGAGCATTAATAATTAAAATAAAACCCTGATTGATGGAAAACTTTTTATTTCTCTGAATTGGGAGAGCATGTTGAAAATGTTTCAAACATTTGAAAAGCATGTGGTTATATAAAAACCCTGAAGACTAAAAAGAGTATAGTTGTCTGTGTAATGGCTATATACCATGTTATCCTAGAAGTAAAATTACAAACGACTGGACACCTTTCTTTTAAACCATCGCATATAAAATTATGATTTTCAAATTTTGTGCAAATAGACTCAAATTCAATAATGTTCCTAATCACAATATGTTTAAATTCTTTCACATCTTGTTGTTATTATGAATTTAAAGCATTAGGGGTAAAAATGGCATTGGTTTTGTAAAAATGTTCTTGAAGAGAAAGTGTTAATTATGAATGAAGTATTAATATAAGGATCTTATTCATTATCTTTACTATTCAGACATCAAAAGTTAAAAACAATAAAATAATATTTTTATGTAGCTAAAGATTATATTAGTTTATTTAAATTAAGAACATGCATTATTTTTGATCAGGGTTTATACCTTAAAAACTCCTTAAATTCGTATTTTGTTTTTAAGGACCTTTAAAACTCTATTTTTGCCAAAAACTCCTTACAATTTTTGCTATTCCAATTCTGAGATGAAAAAGGAAACTGGGCAGATGACGGATAGTACGAAATCACAACTGTGAGGAATATTATCAAAATATTAGAGGTTACTAATTTTGTTTGAATTGTGCGCCTTTTTCTACCTGATAAATTACTATAATTTTTTTTCAATTTGAATTCAAAGTTTTTTAAAGTAAGTTTTAAATCACAATTTCAGTTTTTCAGTTCATGATCAACTGCCTTTGGGAATGTTGCATAATATACATATAAAACTGCCTTTATCAATTTCATATGAAAAATCCCCTTCTCCCCATCTTACAGTTATATTTCCTCCCCATCTTACAGTTATATTTCCTCCCCATCTTATCGTTATATTACTGTGCTATTAACCGTGGTCCACTTGGGTTCCCCCCTAGCGAGGAAACGAAGCAGCAAGTGTTGCCTGGTAACTGCAGAATACGGAGGGCATGTAGTGACGGAGGCTACGCTTGAACCCAAAGTCTAAGTTGTTACTTTGATGGGATCACATTAGTTATAATCAAAATGTCATTTAATTGATTTTATTATAAAGAAAATCAATTGTATTTGTATTTTCAGCTATCAGTTTTGCTTGCCAATAAATATCCCTATTTTTTTAAGGAATTTTTACCGGAACCCAAAATCCAAGTTGTCATCTTGATGGGATCACCTTCTGATAAAGCTTTCTGCCAGAAGATACATGATGCCTGTAAAAAGTTTGGTGTACCCACCTTTATGAGAGTCACATCAGCACATAAAGGACCAGATGAAACACTCAATATAATTGCACAGTATGAAGGTAAAAGATATTTTGTATTTATGAATTTATTATTAACTTATGATACTTATCTATATATTACTAAATATTAATGTGATGTGATGCATAAAGTTATGTAAATGATTCCCTCCCATTTTGTCACCCAGTAGTTCTAGCACTTCTAAATTCTCAAGACACATGTGGGCCGTGATAGTCCAGTAGTTAAGATGTGGGGATCACAAATGGTAGACCTGGGTTCAATCTCTATTGCTGACCAAAACGATCTTTGTGTCTGTGCAGAGTATGAACATGTTAAATCTGTAGATCTGAAAGTTCCTCCGAGAGATGATGGGTTAGGGGAAAGATGCTGTGGTCCTTGTGCCGTTCTAAATTGAGTGGCACTTTCCCAGCTATCCAGTTACCTTACACCTTTGTGTAGGTCAGACGATCTGGATAGGGTAGAGTAAAAAATACACATGTGAATGTGTTTCTTTTAATCAATAATATTAACTACTATATAACCCTCTAACAAAACATGATTACTATATAATCCCCTAACAAAATGCAATTAATTTATGGCCCCTAGACCTCTCAATTATAAATTCTATATGCTTCCCTAGCAAAAATAAAATCAAAATGCAACTTTTTTTCAATATAAATCTTTTAATACAAGGTAATATGTTAAACGTCTGCAAGAGGTCAAAATTTTAGACTTTTTCCCTGTCTCAGCTAACAGATTTTTTCAAATGTAGAACCCAGCATTGTTTTCAGTTTTTGTTTTTAAATACACTGTTGTCCAAAATTAAAACCTAAAATAAAATTGTTTGCTTACAGTTATTTCTGCTTAAAATTTATATTATGACAAGTAATTCTGTCTATATACAGATTTAGTTGCTTACTGATATTCATATAATTTTGAATTGATGCACTTACTAAGTGGAATAAACACATTATATTCTCCATTATAGAGAATTAAATGTTCAGAGCACAGTTAGTAAATATCGAAATGTATATAAAGTTCTGAATTAGTGATAAGCATCTTTGAAGTATAGGCATTGTTTTACTAATGTATTAAACTGTATCAATATGCACTTGTCATTGTTTATTTATACTATATCAACATTCATTTGTCACTGTATATCAATAATATTGATATTCACTTGTCATTGTATTGATGCTATATCATATTGAGGTCATAAATGGAAGACCTGAAATGCTCAGGGAATTTAAATATGATTCAGAATATGAAAATTTGCAAAAATTCTTCTTGAAAACCTGGAATTTCATTGCCAAGTTTGAGTATGAACTTTGTAAATAACCATTGTAATTTACAGTAGCAGTACAAAACTATAGAAATTGAAAACCTGTAATTTTGATTACACATATATACATATATATATGTAATTTATATACATATATATGTAATTTATATATATATATATATATATATATAGACACATTTACGGAAGTATGGCTACTGCATGGCATTGGTACTGTGCGTGTTGCCCGGGCATAAAAGCAGTCTTTTAAATGGGGAAGAGGGATCGCCATCCCCCTCTACCATTTTATGCCTTGCATTTGGTCATTTCCCCCCCTTTTTTCATATGAATCTTATATATATATATATATATATATATATATATATGTGTGTGTGTGTGTACAGGGTGTCCCAAAAACATTGATCTTGGCTTTTATTCCTTAAATATTGATCTTAGACATATATAATAAATTACAAAGTTGCGTAAAAATAGGTACAGAATTTTATGAAATTGTTAAAAATTTTCAGGGGATTAAATTTGAAGAAATACAAAATTTAAATTTTTATACGGGCTCTGTACAAAAACATTTCCAATAAGTTAAATGTGCCCCATACACTAATAAGGTAATGTACAAAATTTCAGCATTTTATCATAAGTCCCAGAGATATGTTTAAACAAAGTTGGTGAGGGATTAATCACAAATTAAAATGTAAATGTTTACAGCAAGAGTACAAATGACGCAACGCAGAAATGCATCATAGGCAAATAATATCTACCTCTTATCTTTAAGGGATCTTTGGCATGGATAGAAAATATTTTGAACAAGCTTTGCAATCTTTGTATAAAGTTATTATTTCTACACAGTGTTGATACTTTTGTACTAATAAATAGCAAAATTATTATTTATTTATGTAATCACTGTTTTCTTTCTTAATTTGTGTATGACCCCTAAAACGTGATTTGCTGACATGATTTTTCCCCTCTGAGAACCCATGCCGATGCATCGAAAAGTGGTTTAAGTCAGCATTTTTGTCTTTTTATATCTCTGGGACTTTTTATGATAAAATGTTGAAATTTTGTACATCACTTTGTTAATGTATGGGACACATTTTACTCATTGGAAATGTTTTTGTACAGGGGCCGTATAAAAATTTAAATTTTGTATTTCTTGAAAATTTTAATCGATTTCATAAAACTCTGTACCTACAGGGTTTGTATAAAAAGTATCGGGAAAAATTTCGGAAAAATAGATTTATTACAGATATTGCTACAATACCTCAAAAGTCTTCAAAGTACATCCCTTGAGCGTTGACACACTTTTACCAACGGCTTTTCCATGACTCGAAGGCTCCCTGGTAGGCGGATTCGGGAAGGTCCTTAAGGTTAAGGTCCCATGGTGGTGTCCTTTGAGGGAAGATTTCACTTTTGGGAAAAGGAAAAAGTCTGCTGGTGTCAAGTCGGGACTGTAAAGGGGTTAGGGAACCATCGCAATGCTGTTTATCGTCAGGAAGTCGGTCACCTTGGAGCAGGTGTGGCTGGTTGCATTGTCGTGATGCAATTCCAATTTCCGGTGATGGCTGACCTCACCTAGTTGACCCTTCTCTTCAGTCTTCTTAGCACTTCTAAGTAAAAAGCACCATTCACTGTCTGCTCCTCAGGAACAAATTCGTAGTGGACGACTCCCTTTGCATCGAAGAAAATGATTAGCATGGCTTTCACTCTGGATTTGCTCATTCGAGCCTTTTTTGGACAAGGTGATCCCACAGTGTGCCATTCTGAACTTTGCCGCTTTGTTTCCGGGTCTTATTCAAATATCCAAGTCTCATCTCCCGTGATGACAATGTCCCAAAAGCTGGGGTCTTCAACACGTTGCACGTCGACTGTTACGACGATCTGTTAGGACGATGTTAGCAGGGTATCGCTAACATATTATGATGATAAGACGGACTTAGTTCTTAGTCGACATGTTTGATATGCGAGTTTAAGTCGGATGTGTTCTTTTATAACACAGACTTGTAGGTTCTGCTAAGTAATGGCAAAGTAACGTGCTGTTGTTCACGACGTTAATTATCTGAGTTTATTAACGGTGAATAGTATGAAGTCATAGTGTATTGGTGATTCAAGTTATTGAATCTTTCCTGCCAAGTGTGATACCAGCGGTGGTGGCTTCGGACAAATACGCACATTATCAAGGTAGTATACATTTTTTTTTATATACTACAAAAGATGCTTCAAGAAAGTTCTAGAACCCAACACAATCTTTACACGCTTTCGAGCTTTATGTATATAGCCTTGTTTACGTTTTGGCATGGATTTTACTAAGTAATGTAAATTGCCTGAATATGCTTTATCTCACGAATAAAGTGAATTAATTGAATTTCTACTTAACATGTTTCATCTGTCTTCAATTTACAAATGAACATTTTTCACTTGAGGTTTCGCTGCGTGTGTCTCTGCTTGAACGAAACTTAACTATCTCGTTCAAATTAACATCATACCTTTAAAAGGAAATTAAATTTCCGAGTCAAATCTTTTAAATTTTTCCATCATTCGGGACGAATTTAGCGCAGATCTTTCACATCTCTAAATTCTCAGTGATAATGCTGTGCACTGTCATCTTATCAATGATAATTTTATCTACGACCATTCGCATACTTAAACGACGGTCTGAATTCAGCACTTCATGCACACGTTGTCATCGGTTCTTGATGTCGACAGCCGTCCAGCGCGAGGCTCGTCCTGCACACTCTCGGCCATCTTTGAAGAGCTTGTGCCACTTAAAAACTGCTCTTTGTGACATGCTTTCATCCTTGAACACTTGGCGAATCATGGCCAACGTCTCCGTACCCGATTTCCCCAATCCAACACAAAATTTGATCACGTACCGCTGTTCAATTGTTCGCTGCATTTCGCGCTTGCACCGAGTCACTCGACAGGGATCCACTAAAAACACAATGTAGCCTGAACGAACACACGAAGGCAACTGTCGCTTGGCGCGTCTTAAAAGTCACATTTCCCATTACTGAGCATGCGTGCTACGACGTACACTCTCGTCAGGAAAAAAAAATTCCCGATTCTTCTTATACAGACCCTGTATTTTTACGAAGCTTTGTAATTTATTATATATGTCTAAGACCAATATTTAAGGAATAAAAGCTGAGGTCAATGTTTTGGGAACACCCTGTATATAATGTGTGTGTGTGTGTAAAAAGTACCATTTCCAATTTTTTGATTACTATTAAAATTAGATGCTTTATAGATAGAAAGCAATTGGTACACCAAATTCTAAGAAATATAATGCAATAGTTTATTTTAACTACAGCAATAACACAATAAATTGCACATGCGAAAGGAATATAGAGTGAGAGAGTGTTCTGGATTTATTTTTTTCCTAGTGGAATTTTAGAATTACAGGAATTTTTTGCCTGTGATTCATGTGATCTGAAGTGTTATAAATAGTTATAAGACAGCGTGTAATAATTTTCTATGATACCATCAGTAATGTGTTTATGATCTGCAGAATTCTGTGCATTTGGTAAACTACATTTTGAAAACATATAATTTTGATTGCATAATGATCATAATTGATACTTTGTTAATCAGGCATTTGATGAGCTTGTAGATGTGAGCCACAGTTAATGTATCATAAGTATAGAACAATTTTTCTAAGAAATCCACTGTGAATAATTTTCTTTGGTAGTATGACAATGTTTGTCTCATCTAGTAGTTTCCCACTCTTATGTGTTATGTCATGTAGATTAATTGTCTGATCAAATTTAGAATTTAAATGTTATCAAAATTCTTTAATTTAATTCAGTTTGGACTTCAACTGCTACCCCCTCAACTGTCTTATACTTTGACTTTTGGGTATGAACTAAAAAAATTAGTCTTTGTTCTTAGTAAATGCAGCAATCATAAATAAAGCAATAGCAGTCTGACATTTATCTTCTGTATATTTCAAATTAACACTCATCTAATGTGCAAAACTGTATTTAAATATCTTGATCTGGGAAAGTTTTTAGTTCAACACTATAATCGCTAATCAAACTTATGCCTTGGGATCAGAGTTTAGTACTGCCAAACTTGAGATTTGGTGCTCATGCTACATTAATGACTGTGAATGAACATTAAGCATCTTTCATTCTCTATTTTAAATTATGTTTTCTCTCAAGATTATATTTACATTGTAAAATTTGCCACCTTTTCCCAAAGAGAAGGCACCAGCAGGCAATTGAATGAAGTATTCTAATCTGCTGTGTTTTCATGATCGGCTTTGTGAGTGGGAACACAATTGCCTATACACACATTAGCCTCATGCCGGCCGCTCAAATTGCTGGGTTTTCCATATTAGCCTCATGAATTTTTCAATTTATACATTACATTTGCACTCCCATGCCAACTTTTACAGAAAGGAGGATTATTGTATGCTCATAAGGTAGTTTTAAATGCCTTGAGCTGAAGATATCTGTAGCTCAATGCTCATATATTGTGTCCCTATGCACAGATGTGAAAATTACTCATCATATCCAGGATCAGACCCTAAAATATATATAAATGTACATAAGTAACTATATTTTAGAACTCTTGATATTAGTTTCAATTTTTATTTAGTTTGTAATGTTTTATTAATGAATGCTATTCACTATGGATTTCAGGTTCTGGTCAGCCAACAGTATTCATTGCTGTTGCCGGACGAAGTAATGGACTTGGCCCAGTTACTTCTGGTAATTCTGCTTATCCAGTCATTAATTGTCCACCTGTAACTGCTGATTGGGGACGGGAAGATATTTGGTCCTCATTGCGGTTACCCTCTGGTAAGTAAAATTATTTCTCGTTTCTGAATCGGTAAAATCTTTTGTGTTGAATATAGCCTTTTTGTTTCAAATACTTCATTATGGTTATGCAGTTTATAGATATACACAAAGCCAGATCTACTAACATGCAAACCTAAGATGCTTGCCTAGAACACCAAACAAAATATGATACTTAAAATTCCCTATTTTAAGAGAATTAATATTTAATAGTGTATTTTTAATTTACATTCCTAAACTTAACATGCATGAAATATACAATCAGCATTAAAGCTGACTTTTATATGCATGGTAAAAATCATCATATCAATTCATCATAACAATTTTAATAGGTACTAGCAGTACCTACACAGAGCATCTGCTCCCTAGTGTCTTTGAATGCTCAGTATCTGTTGACAACTTACTACCCAATAGTTTGAAGTGTGTCTCTGATTTTTCAAGCATTAATATTCTATAGTATTGAGTTCTGTTTGTCTTGCAATCATTATTAGAATGAAGGTGTAGCTCTTGCACACCTAATATCCGGACGGTCTGGGTCTTCAACACCTAATATCCCCAGACACATGCTTATTCATTATTATATAACCCTCCAATGAAATAAACTATGTGCTTATTTAAATTAAATTAATTTCTGATCAAATAATATATAATTTTAATATTGAGCAAAAACCTGAAGAAAATAAGTATTTGAGATATAACCGTGGAGGTAAAGGGACTCTTTAGTGGATACTTTTGATAAAACATTTTTAAATCAGGGAGCAAAAGTTTCCTTTTACCTTCATATTTTAAACAATGTAATTTAGGCTAAACTCATTGCCATTTGCCAAACGATAATTAAACTCTTTACATGCCACACACCTAAGCAAAAATATATATAGATTATATTTGCTTTAAGAAAAATTAGATTCCTAATGCAGTTTCTAGTATGTAGTAGTATCCCCCCTTTCATTAAATAAGTTTTGAAAAGTTTTCTTTTATAAATTTACTAGGATTATGAAAAATGGGAGGTTATAAAAAGTGGTATTCAAAATAAAAACTGAACTAAAACCATCTGCATTAGACAGAGATTTAATCAGAAGAAATTAAGAAATAATATATATTTTAGAGGAATGGATCCATGCAAAAATACACTTTTGCAATAAAAAAATGTATAACAGTAGCTTTCACATCAGCACCAAGTGATATAAATTCAGAATTGCACATCACATTTTTGTCAACATTGCAAAGGCGGAACTTCCCTCTAAAATGTTTTATTTCAGTAATTCTTCATTATATGTGGCGGAATGATATATCTGAAAATTTATACTTTAGGAAGTTTTAGAATCAAACGGTCAATGAAAATTAGTAATAAATATAGATATTTTTTTTTCCTGTGCACATCTTAGATATATATGCATAGGTGTTCAAAATAATGAGTTCAGATCTCAAACCATGTTTTTCTGTTAAAATCTCAGATCCAAAACTAATGGGGGAAAACAATGCCTTTCCTATAGAATAATGTAATAAAGTAAAAATAGAAAAGTAAACAAATAGAAAAATCACAATTTTTTTTTTTTAAATAAGGATTTTAAATAATTTCCTTTTAAGAAAAGTTTCATTTTCAAGACATAAGAAAAAGCAACCTATATGTTTAAATTTTGGTGACTTCTCTGTCACCAGTGAGTTTTCTTTACTATGCCAACTTTCAGATGTTTTTTTAAACAAAAGGTCTGGACCTGAAGATTTTCTTCTTATTTTGGACTAACTTGATAATGCATTTAAATTTGAATTATGACCATTTACTTAATTTATAGATGTACCCAGATTTTACTTTTAAACAAAAGGTTTTGACTTGTGATTTTCCCAAAATTTTGATTAAACGAGGAATACATTTCAATTTGCAGTAAACTCCATTACTTTGAGTCAAACTGTTTGAGATATTTTAATTTTTGCATTTTTTGCAACATTGCCTTTGAAAATATGTCTAGTCACCAAATGAAAACTAAAACTGCAAATTTTGTAATTTCAAATAATTAATCCATGTTTTTGTTTGTGCAGTTAAACTCAATTTAATGAATTATGAAAGAGAAAATTAATTTGTTTGAATCAGTTGGGAAAGTCATGTGCTGGCCATATCAAATTTTTGTTAAAATGAGAGAAACCCAATCATTTAAAAATTGAAATAATGCTAAAGAGAACTATAAATATTATTCATAAAAAATATTGTTTTTGAATGAATTATTCACTCCCTAATAGAAAATTTTGAGGCTAATGGGTGCCGCTAGTATATCTAAATGTGTGATTATAATGAAGAGTTGTTATATTGAATTGTATGACTTCAGAGAATCAATATTTTACTACATTTACAGTTATAAAAATGAAAATCTATTCTCATTTTAATTAAATATTTATTTTCAAAGAATTAAAAATTATATCAACTTTTTACTTGTAGGTCTTGGATGCACAACAACTATTTTACCAGATGGGGCTGCTCTTGCTGCTGCTCAAATGTTAGCACTAACTGATCATGTTATTTGGTCTCGTCTTAAAGCCCAGCAGTTGAACAGGTGGATTGAATTGAAACATGCTGATAAACAAATTACTGCTTGAAATTGTTGAACTTTTTTAGTGATCCGTTTGTACACTTTTTGCTAGATACTTATCAATTAAATATTAAAACTGAAATTGAAGTTCTTTTTTTACCATGTTCATCCTATAGTTCCTTAAATAGTTGTTCTATTCAGCTGCCAGTTGTTTCTGTTGTGATATTCTAGTTGACTGTCAGTCAGGGGAAAATTTATTATTTTGATGCCTATAGACTTAATTTTTGCAAGTCCTAGTTTAATAAGTAATTGGCATTTAGAGCACTCTTAAACTGCAACTTCATGCTCGTTGAAATATCAGACCTGTCAACCCTGGAACTTCAAAAGTAGGGATATTCATACGAAAATTAGGAACATGATCACAGCACATTATTTTTGGCATGTTTACTACAATAATAGTTTTGACATGATAAAATTCCATTTAAAATGCCTTTTTTCCCTAAAAAGGAAATTTCAAAATCAAATGAAATTACTTTAAAATTTTTTTAAACAATTGCCAAATGCCCAGCATCAATTTATTTTTAAATAGTAAATCTAGAAATTTTTCAAAAGATAGAGAAAATAGAAGTACTAAATTCAAAGTATGTATAAAAATTTAGCGTAAAATGTATTTCAATAACTAGGTATTCGATAGTTAAAAAACAGCAAACTTGATAAAATATATATTTTACTAGTTATTTTACAGAAATGATCAAAGCATTTTAATTACCTTTAAAGGGATCTTCAGCAAGAAAAAAAAAATCTTTAGAAATTCTTATACTGCCCTTGTGTATTGAACACAGTTTTTGTTAGTTTTTTAATGATGTTCATACTGAATTCAATTGTTAAAGCAATTCGATCAGGAAAAGGAACTCCAGGAAGGAGCAGCATCTCAAGGATATGCTGGATCTCTGTCTGTGCAAGGGAACCAACAAACCCTAAGTCCAAAAGAGGAATTGGTATAAATAGAAGAAACAGAGGAGATTATATGCCCAAGACCTGGATTAAGAGCTCAGCTATGTATAGTTGTGCACAACTATTTTCCACCACACATGAGCACAAACACTTCTCCCCACAGCAATATCCGGCCCTTGCATAGTGATGAGAAACGGGAGAAAATTGCAGCACTTCATTAGTGGAATCCAACATTTAAATTTTTCTAAGTTTGTTTGAAAATTCACAAAAAATCAAATAATATACTAATTAAAATTCATGTTTTGTGGTAAATGCAAAGATGTATGCCCATACTTTGGCAAAAGTATAGAATTAGGCTAATTTTCCATTTGTAGAGGTGACAAAATAGGAATAAGACAACTTAAAAAATGTATATTTCAATGTATTTAAAAATAAATATATAAATAAATATGAAGGAATTTTCCAGAAAGATTCGATTTAAAGATCATTAGGAAAAATGTTCTCCGATCTTTCTGATATCATCGAGATGGAAACTCTGGTAATAATTTTGATCACTATGGAGCCAATTTGTGTAAACATCATTAAAAATTGTGCTTAAATATAAAATAACAAAAAACTAATTGATTCTAATTTTTAAAAAATCTTGCCCAGGTATATTGTACCTTGAGCTCAACTAACCAGTACCGAATTTTAAAGCTGTCCGAAGTTTTGATTTCCTACTGCAGATGACACACGAGACAGAAAGACTGACCAATATTATTTCATTATGCAAGATAATTATTTAAATAAAAGCATTGTTTGGTTTTCAAATTCGCGTATGTTCTGGTGCAATTTTAATCAATGGTTTGTAACTTAATTATGTGTATATTTTCTAGTTATGATATATATATATATATATAAATAAATATTTCAAATGCTAACATTCATAGAATTGAAAAAAAAAGTAACTGGAAGGTCCTATTTGAGTATGCCTTTTAAATATACATTTTTACATTTTCCCCTTACTTTTGGGTAATTTAATTTTCACTCGAAGAATTAAATGTCTATATGTAAATTAAACATACGTGTCATATGCTCATTTACCAATTATGTGACTTAAATTTCTTCACCCTGAAAATTTAGCATTTTTACTCTGGAAATCCTTGAAATTTCGATTTATCATTTTATTAAACACCCTGTTCAAACCTATCAAACCACCCTGGTCAAAATATCTAGGGTAGGTGTGACCATCCTTTTCAGAAAGTCATAAAACCCTGTTAATTTTTAATGATGTAAAAAGAAACATAGCAGCAAAACAAAGCCCAAAATGTGTTTAAATGACACTCTTTCAATTCTAGTGTTAAAGTCAAATTAACAGTGTAAAAGCCCATTCAACTGGGATTTCAGGCCCATGTGTCACTGCATTTCATTGCACTGTAAAATTTTAAAAGTGTGCAGCAAAAGATCCCATGTATTAGTAGTTTATTTGACATTTAGACCTTCAGATATATTTGTTTTTCTTACCATAATGAATGAATGAATGAATGACTTGAGAGAAGGTGGGTGGCTCCAGGAGAGCTCAGCACAGCGACCAGAGGTCTATTGTACTATCCCAGAAATGAGAAAGTCCCTAAGAAAAGAGACCAGTAGCCAAAGCAAAAATCAGCAGGCACTTGACAGGAATGTCATAAAACTCCCAGGGCTTGATCACATATCGACCCAAGTGTCTGAACCTATGGGCGGAGAACACCTCACATTCACAAAGTATGTGTGCAGCGGTTTCTTTGCTATAATTACAGTCTCTACATAGCGAATACTTAATGACACCCATAATATTTAGGTGTCTTTTAAGGGTGCAGTGCCCAGTAAGGAGCCCAACAGCCCTTCTGATGCCAGTTCTACTGAGCTTGAATTCCTTTTGACGCATACTAGGGCACTTACAGTTTAGTTGTTTCGCCTGCCTTTGGTCCTTAGTATTATGTCAATTCTCACACTGAAGCTTTCTGAAGATGTCATAGACAGTTCTTCTAGTCAGTTCATTAGGAATACCCAAAGCTAGCTCGGGACCAACAAAAGGTGGTGTACATTTAACCTTTTCTAGCCAATTCATCAGCCATTTCATTACCTGGAATGCCTGAATGTCCAGGCACCCAGTAAAGTATGACTTGATTGTTGCTAGCAATCTTACAAAGTGCAGTATAGCACTCCCAGACAAGGGATGATGTCATTAGTAGACTTTCCTAAAGCCATAAGAGCAGCGTAACTATCAGAGCAGATAAGGATTTGGTTGCTCCTGTAATATGTGTCAGAGCAAATTCTACAACACATTAGAATAGCAAAGACCTCAGTCTGAAGACAGTAGTGTGGCTGCCAAGAGGGTAAAATAATTTTGTACCATCATCTGGACAGCATACTCCAGCACCAGTACTAGTGCCTAGCTTAGAGCCATCAGTATACCATACAATACATTTCTTATTATTGTAGGTAGGAGTCCTCTTCCAGTTATCCCATGAAGAGACCTGAATTTCATAAGGCTTGTCAAACGTATATCTGACAAGAATACCATCAGATGGCATATGGAAATAAGGATGATTTATAACATTACTATTTAGATTACTCAAAGTTAAATACTTCGAGTAATTTTTCAAGTGTTTCAGATATTTAAGTCTGTTCATGCATGTGAGAGCCTCAGCTTCAATGTGCATGTAGAGTGTGTGCAATCCAAGCAAAAGTTCAAGAGTTGCAGTAGGAGAGGTTTTCATTCATCCAGAGATCGCAATACACACCATACTTTGAAGCCTAATTAAATCTAATTTGGCAGTTTCACATCTAATTCTAGACCACCATGTAATGAAGCCATAGGTAATGATAGGACAGATTACCATAGAGTAAATCCCCAGGTTTTTCCAGTAGCATTTCTACATGACCAAAAAATTCGTCTAGCTTTATTTATGCAGTATTCAAAGTGTCTCTTCCAATTGAGACCCATATCAAAGTAGATTCCTAGGAATTTTACCTCCTTGGAGCAAGTAAGCATCTGACTAAAGAAGCAAATGTCTCTAAAATTAAGAATACATTTTCTTGTAAACGCAACTATAGCAGTCTTTTGTGGATTAACAGAGAGGCCTGTATTTTTGCACCATGACTCAACACTCCTAAGAGCAGTGGACATCATGTCAGAGACAGTATTACCAAATTTGCCTCTAGCAATGATTACAACATCATCAGCATATCCGACACAGGATACACCAGAACCAGTACTCTTTTGGAGAACATAACAACTAAGCACCAAAGAATTGGTGAAAGAACACCTCCCTGCAGACAGCCTGCCAAAGCATGCACCGTCATTATCACCAAGTAAAGATGCACAGATGTACCTATTAGATAACAAATTCTTGATCCAACAAGAGATCGTCATATCAACACCTTTCCTGTCAAGAGCGTGTAGGATGGTGTAAATGGGCACTTTATCAAAAGCACCTTCAATGTCAAGAAAAATAGCTAAAGCAATTTCCTTAGCATTTAAGTTTCTCTCCAGTATAAAGGAGAGACTGTAAAGAACAGTATCCGTAGATTTACCTGGTTGATAGGCATGTTGGGAGTGACAGCGACATTGAAGCCAGAATTTCTTCCCTAACATACCTGTCAATAAGCTTTTCAATAGTCTTGAAAAGAAAAGACGTAAGGCTAATAGGCCTGAAGGACTTGGCCTCATAATAATTATCTTTGCCAATCTTTGGAATAAAGATTACCTTAATATGCCTCCAGGCAGATGGCATGTATCCAAAGGCAATACAGGCTCTGTAGATTCTACAGAGAATGGGAGCAAGTACCTCAATTCCCTTCTGAAGAAGAATCGGAATGATGCCATCAATCCCCGGGGTTTTATAGGGTTTGAAAGAATTAATTACCTAATTAACCGTATCCAGAGTAACCACCCTCCTAGCAATACCCCACTTACTACTATCACAGGTAGGAGTGCAGCGAGCAGCAGGAATAGTGTTATGGTTATTAAACTCTGAAACTGGAAAATGAACCCGGAACAGTTTTTCTTACCATAACATTGAATTATGTACATTTTCATATCATAAATCATGAAGTAAAAATATATAGAGAGCTAAGTCTAAAAATGGATTGTATATTGTCATGCAGGAATTCGTGAAACCTAGATACTAAAAATTAAAGACCATCAAAATTAAATCTCCAGATTGGTGAGGTCATGTGCATCAATCTTATTGTGCTGGAATTTAAAAGATGTCCCAGAACATAGCAAATTGTCAAAAACAGAAATTAAGATTCAAAATATTTCAATTTTTAGTGGTACATTTTAATATGCAATAACTCCTAGGCTCTTGAACTCTTCGGTCTGCAGAGTTAATCGGAACAGATGGCCCCAAAAGAAAATATTAAGTTATTTAATTTGTAGTGACTCCAACCACATAACAAAATACTTTCACACTTAATGCTCTGGGCGCGGTAGCCCATTGGTTAGCGCGCTGGAGTTGTACTCGGTAGGCCCGGGTTCGATTCCAGCCACTGCCAAAACTGCCGCCGTGTTCATGCGGAGTACGATCACGTTAAACATGTGGGTCCGAAAGTCCTTCCGAGAGGTTGGTGGTAGGGGAAGGAGGGTACGGTCCCTGTGGATGCCTCCCCCACTGGGTTTCGGTCTAAATTGGGTGGCACTTCCCGACCGTCCAAACAGTTACCTTACACCTTTCTGGTAGGTCGGACGGTCTGGGTTTCAACAACAACAACACTTAATGCTCTTATTTTGGAAAGATTTAAGAATTAAATCAAAGTTAGAAAATACAAAATTAGTAAACAGCAACAATCATATTTGTAACAGTTCTTGGAGGCTAATAAAAACAATATATTTTTCCAATGAAAGCAACTTACGGGTTGGATTAATAGATTTTATATTTTATTCACAACATATAAATTTAGAAACAAGACTTGAAGCATTCAATAGAAGTGAAAATAGTCCAGTATATATAAATAAGCTTTATTTCAAATTATTAACAACAAAGTCAATAGAATGTATATAAATAAATAAATCTTTTATCTGACTAACATTGCTCATAATATATTATAAAATTTAAAGACTTAGGAAGACTATGTGACTAACAATGTCAATAGAATGTACATAAATAAATAAATCTTTTATTTGACCAACATTGCTCATAATATATTAATATATTATAAAATTTAATGACTTTAGGATATTCATAATAGCTGCTTCTAAAATACTATGTGACTGGACATACTTTGTACTGTAGTGAAGCAAACAATTTTCAGAATTTGAACACATATTTGGAATGAATCTTTTAGTTAGTCATCTTTGTTATTCTTTCTGCAGTAGTCTCTCCTCTTCTGCAGCATAATCGTATTGAACACTAGAATTATGTGAAGGTAAATGCTTTTCTGCATACACCAACTTTTCAAGTTGAGATTCTTTTGTCCTAAAAAAAATGAAAATGTATAAAATACATTAATATGGGCTCATAGTTAAGGTTTAAATAGTGTCAAGATGCTGATAATAATTAAAAAAAAAAGAAAATAACTGATATGGGCAGCTCAAAACTTTTCCTATATAATGCAATGACTATTTTTTTTACAGCGAATTAATGGTGCATAAGATCTACTCCATAGTGACTTTAGAATTAAATCAACCCAATTTTTTAATTTGGTGCTTTTGGTAACTTATGAGTCTAAATAGAGTGACTTATTCACATTTACAGGCAAAATCCTCATCAAAATGCAATAAACTGTTAATGAATATCTTATGACTAGTGGCGAATTCTTTGGTGTCAAAATACAAAACTAGCACATAATGAATCTTCTTTCATAAATGAAAGGAACTGCATCCTCAAAAATGATAATAAATTTGTTGCATAATATTGATTTGAAAAGTAGTTAATTACTATTTTTCCAATTTTGCAATTCATTTATAAAAAAATATGTAATATCTCAAGAATGGCTCTTGTTAGTATTCTAAAATTAGTGTCATTTGTTTTCTGGTGAAACATATCAGAAATGATTATTTATCATTATGAAAGGGCTTGATTTTTATGATTTTTAAAAAATTAATTAAAAATTGTGGGGGGTCTCCCAAATATTTGATTGCATTTAAAATCAATGGGGCTCCAGTATTCACTGTCTGTAATAATTGCGCCAAATTATTTTTTAAACACTTCATTCATTCATTCATGAGATATCGTGCTCACAGGCACACACACAAACATAACATGCACAGACATCACCTTAAAAACATTTGATTCACGTTCAAGAATATTTAAAATGACCCCGTCACAATACTTTCTCTATACCCATGTATGTAGGAAAAGTAATAATGGTAACTAAAATGCCCTGGTTTGATATATTTTATAGCTTATTTTAAATTTTCTTCTATCTTCACTGAATATCTTTCATTATTACTTATTGAAAATCTTAGGTGTACTTTTTGAAACATGTATTGAGAACTCAAAAATATCTGAATCTCAATCCAAATGCCATCTTTATCCTTAATAACAAAGGAAGATGTCTGTTTTTTTGTTTATGTGGGTTGTAGCAGAAGATCTAGGCATCGTATGGGAATGAAATTTGGTACAGAGGTACTTCAGAACCCGGGAAAATATATCTGCTAGATTTTTTATAAATTCGAATTAGTTTAAAAGTGGAATTTAATAAAAATTCATACCTGTTAATACTTCAAATTTCTAGGTTCAGGTCTAAAGTTCAAGGTGGTACCATCTATATTTCACTTGAATAAATGTTGTGGTGTTGAAATGGTGTTAAATTAAAAATATTCTAATTAATATTTTAGACCAATAGGCTCCTTAAAGGTAGAAAAGTGCAAAGTTTCCATCATAACACCGAAGAATTTTCATTCAAAAAGTTTTGAACAGAATTCGTACTATCAATAGACGAATTTTTGTGAATTTAAAAATATATACAGGGTGTCCCAAAAACATTGACCTCTGCTTTTATTCCTTAAATATTGATCTTAGACATATATAATAAATTACAAAGTTGCATAAAAAAAGGTACAGAATTTTATGAAATTGATAAAAATTTTCAGGGAATTAAATTTGAAGAAATACAAAATTTAAATTTTTATACCGCCCCCCCATACAAAAACATTTCCAATGAGTAAAATGTGCCCCAAACACTAATAAGGTGATGTACAAAATTTCAGCATTTTATCATAAAAAGTCCCAGAGATATGTTTAAACAAGTTGGTGAAGGATTAATCACAAATTAAAATGTAAATGTTTACAGCAAAAGTGCAACACAGAAATGCATCATCGGCAAATAATATTTGCCTCTTATCTTTAATGGATCTTTGGCATGGATGGAAAACATTTTTCCCCTCTGAGAACCTATGTTGATGCATCGAAAAGTGGTTTAAATCAGCATTTTTGTCTTTTCATATCTCTGGGACTTTTATGATAAAATGCAGAAATTTTGTACATCACCTTATTAATGTATGGGTCACATTTTACTCATTGGAAATGTTTTTGTACGGGAACAGTATAAAAATTTAAATTTTGTATTTCTTTCTAATTTAACTCCTCTGAAAATTTAATCGATTTCACAAAATTCTGTACCTTTTTTTACGCAACTTTGTGTAATTTATTATATATCTAAGATTAATATTTAAGGAATAAAAAGCCAAGGTCAATGTTTTTGGGACACCCTGTATATACTTTTTGTATTTAAGACAATTGATTTTTAAAATCTCAATGCCCGAGAAAAAACACCTTGTGGAGATTGTTTTCAAATTCAAATAAATTTAAAAGTGGAATTTAATAGAAAATTGTACCTATCCTAAAAGTCTTCAGTTTGTAGGTTCAGTTCTTAGGTTCATGGTAGCGCCATCTATATTTCACTTGAAGACGAAAATGTTGTGTGGTTAGATTTTTCTTTATACATATTGAAACAGTGTTAAATTTAAAATATTCAAATTAATGTTTTTGGTTCCAAGAATTTATTGATATTTTAAAATTAAGTGTTCTTTCAGATGATGCCTTGGCGAGATTAAAAAGAAAAAAAATTAATTAATTTTCTCGTTATTTTATATTTTAGCATGTTTTTTACACAAATTGGTACCTTAGCAACCAAAAATATTATCACAGAGTTTCTATTTTAACACTATCAGAGAGATAAAAAAAATCTCTTTTAAACAAACTTTGAATGGAATCCATATTATTAATAGATGAATTTTCAAAAGGTATAAACTTTTGTGTACTAAAGACTTAATCTATCTGTAATTTCCCCCCCTCCAAGATATTATCGCAGAATTTCCATCTTAACACCATCAGCGCAGCAAGAGGGAAGTTTTTTTTTCTTTGGTCATCGTTTCAAGTCGACATATTGCTAAAGCGTTCTTTGGTTTTAGAGAATTTGCTGTATGTTTCGGTGTGATTTTAATCAGAGGTTTGCATCTTAAATCCTGGGCAAGACTGGGTACATTTTCTAGTATTTTCATGAAATTTATTTAGGTCTATTGTGAATTTTCATGATAACATTTTTAATTTTAATGCAAATACAGAAATAAAATTAGCTATTTCGTTAACCCTTTCGGGACGACGGCATTCCGAAACTACCGTGGCTCAAAGGACGAAGCGCTTCGTTTCCGAAATGTGCCCAAAAGACGGCTATTTTTTTGCGCTAAGCCTAACTCTAAAAAAAAATTCACTAAAAATCACCTGTTCAACACCGCATTCTACTTTTTTCAGGAAGAAAGGAAATACTTATTTTCTATTTGATGTATATTTTTTATACAAATTTTCTTTTATCAAAATATTAAAAATTTTAGTGTATATATGTTTTAGGTACAGATGGATAATTCTTTGGCATGTCCTTCCGATTTTTTAAAACTGTACCACATATATGCGTATTCTTAGACAACAAATACTTTGCAAGTACAGGAGAGGTAAAAAATTTATCCAAATACAAAGTATATCCTTTTCCTGAAAGTTCACTTAGAAGTGTTTTCACAACGCGTTCTCCATACCCACCATCAGAGCTTGATAATCCCGTGTCCTTTCCAGTATACACAAGGAAATTCCATTTATGGCCTCATTCCGATTCTGACGATTTATATATTTTTATTCCATATCTGGACCTTTTCGATGGGATATATTAACGAAATCCCAGCCTTCCTTTCCATGAGAACATAAATAACCTAATCATTTCATTACCGCACATTCCTTTACCCCACCCACTCAAAAAAAAAAACTCTCTTATATTCCTCTAATTCAACAACCAAATCAATAAAAGACAAAATCAGAACGAGACCCGGAACTCAATTATAAAATTGTTGATGCTACGAGAAGTGCTCTGTTTACTTTACAGAACCATGTGTTTCACCGCTCCAAATGGAGAAATAATTCATTGGATTCTCCTTGTGCCAAGGTCAAACATCTACAAAATACATTTAAGTTGCTTCCACGGGCATTTAGCGCCATCTAGGAGACAAATACATTCAAACTAAAACGTTCCACGTAGAAACACCAATACGTGCCAGTCGTCCTTTAGGGTAAAATTTCCTCCGGCCCGCGGGCGTGCCGTTCGTCCTTGAATGCAAGTTCGCAGCTGGCGCGTGGGCGTGCCACTCGTCGCGAAAGGGTTAATAACTGATCGTTAATATATGATGTATGAAGCATAAAATAGTCAAAGCAAAATTTTTGTTAAGATGAGAATCTTTAATTTGATTTGGGAAGAAAATTCTAATCCTTTCATAAACATAATAAAGAATTCTGCCAAATTGTATATTTGATATTACATTTTCTGTTCCAGCATTTACATATAGATTTAATTTATACTATTTTTATTTTCCTCAAAGTTTTTTAACATGCTAACAAAGAAATAAAATAAAGAGTCTGCTGCACTACACTTTTTTTGTTACCTTCTCTACATTATTAAAGCATGTCCAACCATGTTAGTTTTCTAATATGTTTTTGTAAGTATATATATATAAAATACAATGAAAGAATGAACAGTACCAAAAAGTGGTTATGGGGGGGTTGTGACCCCCACTCCCCGGTTAAAAGCATGTTTTGAGTGCCGCGGCAAACATTCCCGGAAAACCGGCACCATTCAAAGAAAGTCCTTGTGACTAAAGGAATTGCCGAAAATATAGACACTGAAATTAAACAAAATCCAAAAGAAATACCTTATGTGAAACCAATCGAATCTACCTCTCGCCAACACCACCAATAAATTCATCTAACTCAACACACAAACGCTCTACCCCATTCCCTTCATCACCAGAATAACTCCGAGAACTGAGGAATCTCCGATTATATACTGTATACCATTGCCACAGATTTAACTAAAAATCCGTTATTCTTATTTTGCATTCTTGTATATCGATATTGTAAAAATCCGATATGATACCATAAAGGAATCCCCTGGGATATCCAACCCTACGGGCTTCCCCAAAATATCTTTTCAAACACAAATATTGATCTTCTGTCTTTGTGTTCAATCTTCTACTTCTGATCAGATAATTTCTAATGATGTTCCGAAACACTCGTTTATTGAGATTAGATGTCCAAGAAACAAGATAATTAATTTCAAATTGAAAATCGTTGCGTTTATCATAGATACGAAAAAATGTTTTATGATGTTTACCGTCACATTTATTGTTAACAATACTAAGATCCAAAAAATTAACGATTCCGTCATCTTTTTTGGTGTTTTCTATTAGATTTAAACCATTTGGATAGAAACTAAAATCCACCGCGTAATTCTCTTCCTCGCAAGCAGTCAACACATCGTCGACGTATCTTAGGAATATAATTTCATTTAAGATGTGTGCTCCAGATTCATAGCTATGCAAATAGATATCTGCCAATATGGATAAGCAACTACCCCCCATAGGTATACCAAATTGTTGTTTATAAAAATCCATGCCATTAAACAAAACGGTTTTGAAAAGAACCATTTGTACCAAGTTTTGATATTTATTGTAATTCAGGAAAGTCTGTAAATCATATTTTTCAAAAGTCATCATTAAAATATTGAAAAGGTCATTTATGTTTATATTGTTAAAAAGATCTGAAAAATCGTAACTTTTATAGTAAACTTAATCTATCACATTTTCCAGCGTTTTTTTTAACTTCAAAACTATTAGATATAATATGAGCTCCTTGTTTTTTTATAATGGGAATTACAGATTTTAAGTAATTTATCATTAGCCGTGATTGCATTTTGTCTTTTACACATATATTCATACTTATAATAAAACGGTTTTATCTCTGAATAAAACAACATAAAAATGTTAAAAAATAAATATATAATTCTGGTTTTATCTTTGCATAAAACAACATAAAAAAGATAAGATATTGAAAAAAGTTTTTCCTTTGGTCGTGATCTTGAACCTTGGTCTATGTTGATGCTTTGGAGTGATGTGTTGTTTACAAAAAGTACGGCAGTTTGTTGAAGCCAATCTGTTTGGTGCAATCGAGGGCATGAACAAATTATTTATAATCTATTACACGAGTTAAAATTGTTTTTACACTTTATGACATGGCAAAAAATATGAATATGGCAACTGGCAACGTCGGCACCTGTGTGACGAGTGCTCGGTCTACCAATATAAGGGTAATTGGTCGATCGTCAAAAAATGATTCCTCTCACCTTATCTATAACTATTTTAAACTGGTCAATCACAGTAGGGGGAATATACAAAAAATCGTCGTTGAAAAAAATAAAAAATAAAAAAACAAAAACTTTAAGGTTTGCAATAAATTGAATACTCATGAAGAAATAAAATCTGGAATATGGAAGAGTTATTACAGGTATATGTCTGAATTTAAATATAAGAGATGCAGTTCTAAACGATGTAAATTATGCCCTAAAGCAAACTCCAAACAAATTTCTACAGAGCATACACACAAGAATTTTTGTAAAACTTTTAACTGTATCTACGGCATTAAATGTAACATCTGC
This sequence comes from Amaurobius ferox, assembly GCA_951213105.1. Taxonomy (NCBI): domain Eukaryota; kingdom Metazoa; phylum Arthropoda; class Arachnida; order Araneae; family Amaurobiidae; genus Amaurobius; species Amaurobius ferox. Next base: position 90,459,699 of record OX578153.1, read on the forward strand.
AATTTAACATATATTGGTCAAACTAAGGATTGTCTCAATATTCGTATTAATCTCCATAGAAGTCAAGTTTATAAGTTATTAGAAAACCCTGCAATCGAGTCCACCTTCGAATTAAGACACTTTGCTGAACATGGGATTGATAACATTGAGGTATCCATTATTGACATCGTAACTGACAACAATATAAGATTATTGTGGGAGAACCATCATATTGTAAATATGGGTACCATTTTCCCATATGGTCTAAATACAGTGAATTACGGAAAAACATTCAATAGCGATTATTATGGAGACATCTACAGTGACACAATTGTAAAACCTATAGGATGGGACCACTAGGTCTGTGTAATAAATGCGAATAGAGAGATCACCAAGACAATTGCCAGACTAAGAACTAGACACCTAGGTGGTATGAAAATTAATGCAGATGGCACCAGAACCTACAAATACTGTAGAAATTGCCCAGGTGAAGAACTTACACTGGAACACATATTTGACTGTCCAGCAATTCTTGCGGTTTTGCAATGCATTGGCGAATTCTCTTTCCAGGGAAATCTTTATAATGAGAAGATTGTGGATCTCGCTAAGGCAGTAATATCTGCACATGGTTCAATCTGACCTCTTATGGACACACACGACACCAACCAACCAACCAACAATTGTAAAAGGAAGGGACAAACCTGGCTTGAAACGCAATATACGAGGTGGAAGAAAACATAAATTGGGCTTGGAAGAGTCTGTAAACAATTTAAAGGAATTTTTTCGTGTTAACAAGAGCGATAGGAATATACCACCGGGTTGGATAAAAAATTTGATATATGGTATAAGACCAAAACATCTGAATAAAATTTGGCACTTTGTGGATCAAAATCATGACGTTTTAGATCATAGTAAGGATCACACATATTTGGCTATTCTACAGGATTATATAAAATTACATGCAAAGGGTTTGAATATTGTATTGAGTAAAATTAAGAATGATATTAAAACATACAAGGAGTTTTTCATGGTAAAATTCAGTAATAAAAAATACGACAATATACCATGGTCACGTATTGTTAACAATTGCAAAAACTTGTTATCTATTAAAAATGTAAAAGTGTGTGTCACATATAAATACAATATACCCATCAGACGAAAGATTTTCAATTATAATAAATTTTGTTGTGAAATGAAGAGGGAGGACATCGGGAATTGCGATTGTGAATGCGATAGTATGAAAAGTTATATTGAGCCAACTTTGAAACATGTTATTACAGGTAATTTAGATATAATATGTTCTGCGGACTTGAGAGAGCTTATGAAAAAAGGAACTAAATATAGATTTCAGGAAAGTTGGAAAGTAATCGAAAATTTCAATGGGGATGTAGAAAACTTTATTTATAAAATGGCTGTTAAATACAGCTTTCCTATCTCAACTTTCAATGAATGGAAATATCAAGTGATTAAAGCATTTAACATGTGTTACTGGGAGAATTCTGATAATATACATCGTGAAAGATTTGATGTCGGGGAGATAGGGGAATTGCAGGATAGGTAAATTGTCACTTACATGGATAAAGTGACGTCCAATTATGCTATTACATGTAGAAAATTCTATCATAGTACTTTGTTGGAACACTATAGGAATGACACTATTTATAAACAACTGAGTATATCAAGAAGATCAATCGAAAATCGTATAGTAGCAATCTATAAAAAAATTGGATATGATCTGAAACAACTGTGATTTCCTTACTTAACCCTCAAACCAAAACTTCACAAGAAACCTATAAAATTCCGACCGGTAACCGTCGGATACAAAACATATTTAAAGCCGGCTAATGATAAATTACTTAAAATCTGTAATTCCCATTATAAAAAAACAAGGAGCTCATATTGTATCTAATAGTTTTGAAGTTAAAAAAACGCTGGAAAATGTGACAGATGAAGTTTACTATAAAAGTTACGATTTTTCAGATCTTTTTAACAATATAAACATAAATGACCTTTTCGATATTTTAATGATGACTTTTGAAAAATATGATTTACAGACTTTCCTGAATTACAATAAATATCAAAACTTGGTACAAATGGTTCTTTTCGAAACCGTTTTGTTTAATGGCATGGATTTTTATAAACAACAATTTGATATATCTATGGGGGGTAGTTGCTCATCCATATTGGCAGATATCTATTTGCATAGCTATGAATCTGGAACACACATCTTAAATGAAATTATATTCCTAAGATACGTCGACGATGTGTTGACTGCTTGCGAGGAAGAGGATTACGTGGTGGATTTTAGTTTTTATCCAAATGGTTTACATCTAATCGAAAACACCAAAAAAGATGACGGAATCGTTAATTTTTTGGATCTTAGTATTGTTAACAATAAACGTGACGGTAAACATCATAAAACATTTTTTTGTATCTATGATAAATGCAACGATTTTCAATTTGAAATTAATTATCTTGTTCCTTGGACATCTAATCTCAATAAACGAGTGTTTTGAAACATCATTAGAAATTATCTGATCAGAAGTAGAAGATTGAACACAAAGACAGAAGATCAATATTTGTGTTTGAAAAGATATTTTGGGGAAGCCCGTAGGGTTGGATATCCCAGGGGATTCCTTTATGGTATCGCATCGGATTTTTACAATATCCATATACAAGAGTGCAAAATAAGAATAACGGATTTTTAGTTGAATCTGTGGCAATGGTATACAGTATATAATCGGAAATTCCTCAGTTCTCGGAGTTATTCTGGTGATGAAGGGAATGGGGTAGAGCGTTTGTGTGTTGAGTTAGATGAATTTATTGATGGTATTGGTGGTGTTGGCGAGAGGTGGATTCGATTGGTTTCACATAAGGTATTTCTTTTGGATTTTATTTAATTTCAGTGTCTATATTTTCGGCAATTCCTTTAGTCGCAAGGATTTTCTTTGAACGGTGCCGGTTTTCCGGGAGTGTTTGCCGCGGCACTCAAAGCATGCTTTTAACCAGGGAGTGGGGGTCACAACCCCCCCACAACCACTTTTTAGTACTGTTCATTCTTTCATTGTATTTTATATAGTGCATAAAATTGTAATTGCTGCTTTGCGCATATTCTTTTATTGTTCTTTTATTTATAATACCTATCATAATAAAACAGTCAACGCATTTGAAAATGATTTTGGCAAACGTTTAGTTTTGGGTTATAAATGGCAACGATGGTGTTTGTCCTATACACTCTACTCCCTTCTCTCTTTTGACTGAGGGATTTCAGTTGGCCGTTTTACTTTTCTTGTGTGTTGTCACTCTGAATTCTGACTTTGTATGTATACCCTTGCTTTTACAACTTCGTAATGGAGTCCATTTGTTCCTTGTTCGGACTGTTTTGTGTGTCTTTTGCTTTGACGTTTGTACGGAGATTGGCCTCAGGTATTTTTCGGCTCCGGGAGTGTTTCCTATGGAATAAAAGTCGACTTTTAACCGGGGAACTAGGGGTCACCCCCCCCCCCTAGGCCTTTTCAAATTTCCCTGTTGGCTTTTCTCCACCACCACCCCCTTTTTTGAGATTTCTTTGTAGAATTTTTCTCTTTATATATATATATATATATATATATATATATATATATATATATATATATATATATATATATATATATATATATATATATATATATATATATGTATATTAATTTAAAATGCAAATTCTTGATTTATAAAGTCACTTTATTAAATGGGAGGTCATGATTTTGGCATGTGCAGGAAACATTTGAAAATTTAAAAAAAATGTAATTATTTACAAAAAGGTTTTGTAAAATAAATCTGTAAGTAATAAGTTTATAAGTACTAATTTTGAAATCTACAGTTGGATTTTACAATATATTTAAATTTTTTTTCATCTTGGATATTTAATTTGTAGGTCCCAAAGGTGGCTAATCCAATTTGAAATCAGCAGTTCAGTTTTACATTATATTAGCTATCTGACTGCTGCCGAGTGACAAGTTTCAATTTAAATTGTGTCATCATAAGTAATTAATCATCATGGGAAATTTGTAGGTCCGAAAGATGACCAATGCAATTTAAAATCTACAGTTCAGTTTTAGATTAAAATTGACTAGTTTCAATTTTCTATCATTAACCATGGCTGCTAAAAAAGTCACCTTTAAATAAATGGCAGCTAAAAAAATGACTGTTTGTAACTAACACTTAAAATAGGATAAATTATAAGGAATTAATGCAATACAATCCTATTTGTTTTCCATGCATTACTTATAATTCCCATGGCAGTTAGTGTTGTTGTTGTTGAGACCCAGACCGTCCGACCTACCAGAAAGGTGTAAGGTAACTGCTTGGACGGCCGGGAAGAGCCACCCAATTTAGACCGGAACCCAGTGGGGGAGGCATCCACAGGGACAGTACCCTCCTTCCCCTACCACCAACCACTCGGATGGACTTACAGACCCACATGTTTAATGTGATCGTACTCCGCGTGAACACGGTGGCAGTTTTGGTAGCGGAGGGAATCAAACCTGAGCCTACCGAGTGCAATTCCCGCACGCTAACCACTGGGCTACCATGACCATGGCAGTTAGTGTGTCAGAATATAGCATTTTAAAAATTTTTTCCTTTTTCATCTATTTAATATTAAAAAAAATATATTAGTACCGTTATACACTTAATATTTAAATAAATAATTATAAAAACACTTACAATCCAAAATTTTCAACTTCTTCAACAGTATCAGGTAACTGCTTCTTATGAGTCTCCGGCAAGGCAAGAGTAAGTAAACCCGAAATAATTGTTGCAATAGAAAACACAAGCATTGGAAGAAAACTATAAACTTTCCCCTAAAAGTAGTACAAAACAATTTTTATGCTAAGGATAGGTGGTAGAAAATTTAAAATTTAGTTTTTCTTCCATTTTTAACATGTAGAATAGCTCTAAAACATAAGGCTATTCCACATGCTAAAGTTGGAAACCTAAATTAACATTGTACTAAACAGAAGCTCATAATTATTTTGTTAAATCTAATATTTTATTAAATGCAGTTTATTATAATTGAATTTAAATTTAATTAACCACCTTACATTTAGGGTAAAATTCTAAAAGTTATGAAGCAAAATGCAATTTATTTTGAACTTAAGAATGGAAACATATATACTATTAAAATGTGTGACCATCTATGTTTTTATCTATATCTTGCATTTTTATTAGCTAATTTGTGCTTCCTTAAAATCATGGTTGGTATCGAATGTGAAAGCCATACTTCTAAGGAAGACTGTTAATTATTTAGAATTTTGAAAAGTTCGCAAAAAAATAGAAGCTTTTCGGAGTGATTCTAACCTAACTCCAAAAGGTTCCTTTCTGCAAGGAAACCAGATGATTTCTCTATTTTCTACCATTAAAGTTTACAGAAGCCAGTTTTGTACCAAAATCGATAGAAAATTGCAGTGGCAAATTGTTATTGATTGTCTGTTGGGGAAAATGAAAGGAGACCTTTACAACTTCAGTTTTCACATCCATTTAAATTGTAGTTGCAGTTGTTTTTGAAGTTGATAATAAAAAAAATACAATGTGAAAAAAAACACTTAAATATTTTTAATGTTCAATTGTTTTAGAAATGCTTAACTGTGTTGCAAATTATTACTCTAGTTAGGAATTGCCAGTATCGGAGTTACTTTTTGAATCATGAAAATCATAATTTGCCAATTATATACTAACTAATCTGTTATTTATCATCATGATAAATTGTCAATTATATAATAACTAATCTTAAAATACCCTCTTAATTAGCTATACTATTAAAACCTGTCTGACCATATATATATGTACTAACAATTTTAAATGCCAATTTTGGGCTAGAATCTTATTTTTTTTAAAGCAAGGTAATGATTTAGGAATGTACACAAAAGATTCAAGAATTCATATGATTTAATAAATTTTTTATTATTTACATAAATCTCCAAAAAATAACTCTATTTCAATATCCTTAAAAATATGCAAATTTTCACCCTAGGATTTCAATTTTTTTTAAAACAGATGCTAAATATCTGAAAATTGACACAACACATTCAAAAATTAAAAAAAAAAAATAGATTTATTATATAGATTTTTAAAAACTGCAAAAGTCATTCGAAAATACTTTTTCAATAATCTTAAATACATTCATATTTACACTTCATATTTATAGTCTCACTTATAATATCTAGACATGAATTAAATTTTTGAGGAAATTAAACAAAAAACAAACTTTAAACATGCATTGATAAGAAGGGTGATAGCCCTTATTGGGGTCATCTCTAAAGGTAAGTTGGTACAGTATTTGTCTTATGATCATAGAGCAAAGGTGTGATTCTATCTAAGAAGTATGAAGCAAAGCTTATCTAAAATGATATTTTTAATATTTAAAATTTTTTTTTCACATTTGTTTGGTTTTTAACGTGTTTCAATGTTAAAAATATATATCAAATAATATTTTTAAAAAAAATTTCATTATTTGTTTGGTTTTTAAAGTGTTTCAATTTTAAAAATATATATCAAATATTGAAGTATAATTTAATCATTTAAGAGCCCATTTTACATTTAAACATAATATTTAAAAATCAAATTACCAATATTTATATATATTTAATTTGAGCAGGACAGCTGTAGCTGTTTAAAAACCATTTTAAGCAAAGAAAATAAACACAAATTTATTTTTACATAGATAATCGTTTATTTAAAACAATATATGCTCACGGGTCTTTGACTAAACAGAAGCAGTGCACACATTCTTCCTTAATAAAATATGTTAGGGACACGACACCAACCAATATATGCTCATTCATACTTACTAATTGAATAATTATTGGTGCAATTATTGATCCTATTCGACCAAATGTACTGCTCATACCAATGCCGGTACTTCTTAAAACTGTAGGAAATATTTCTGCAGAGTATAAATAGATAATAGCAAATGAAGCTGTTATGGCACTTCTTCCGATAACAGCTAGTACCACAGTGACCCAAGAAATATCTAAGAAAAAAAAAATTAATATACAGAAATTGTTTGTAATAGTAAAATAAGAGATTAAAAGAAGTGTGTATAAGTATGAAGTGTGTATAAAGGGTAAAGTACTCTAAAATATGCAATTAAGTAGTATGAGGAACCAGACAGCCTCAAAGTGCCAAGGTACTCCCAAGGTCAAGGAATAAAAGTGTTTTTTGAATTAAAAAACTATTGTTTATAAAAAAATAGAATAAACTGTGGTTTAAATTAATTGGGTTTATCCAACCCTGACACCCCTGCCCCCAATCCTACAGGACCACTTTTTTTTCATACTTTATAAAAAAAGAAAAACTAGCTATGCTACCTAATTAGTACCAATTTCATTTTTAAAATAAACATTTAAAAATGCTTATTAGCTTGAATTAATTAAAATTTTAAATTCAGTTTGAAAGAATACTCAAAATATCAATAAATTCTTGGAACTAAAAACATTTATTGGAATATTTTTAATTTAATGCTGTTACAAAATGAATATTTGAACCATGACATTTTTGTCTTCAAATAACACTATAAATGGCGCCATCAGCAACATCTAAAGCAATCAAAAAAGTTGCCAAGTCTTAGGAGTGAAAGTTAAGCCCAAATACTGCGAGCAGGATTGTTGGAGATTTTCTGGTGGACTGGACCCTTTGAATGTAATTTTTATCCTTATTGATGTGTACAATGGGCCGATCATGCCCCTTTTGAGCTGTACATAAAATCCAAAAATAGTTTTTGCTTTAACAATGCACAATAGATGGTGCTGCTGATCAAAATTGGCTGCTGTATTGGAATAGGACTGAATTTAATATATAATTAAGAATACCATTAAAATTTAAAAATACAGAATAGAGCCTAAAGGTCAAAAACATAAATTTAATACATGCAACCCTAAACTTATTACTATTTATGCATAAATATACTAATATGAGAATTTTAATAAGGATTTTAATGTTAATCAAACTTCAAGAAATAAAAGACTGGTTGTATACATAGTTAAGAAATATTAATTTATTATTCTGCAATATATTAGTAATTTTAGCATTAATAATCAATAAGTAAATTAAATGAAACTTAGTTACCTATTATAGTTATTTATATATTTTGGTTAGATAGACAACAGTCTGAACTGAAATGTACAATACACAAGAAAAATGCAGACCAGGCCCAGATTTTATCTTGAGTATATAATATATATGTACTGACCGAGAATAAAATCAACAGAGATAGAGCATAATCCAAAAATGTATTCTACATACAAATATGCATTTTTGTGCTACACTAATCATGTACATCTAAACAATAAATATATTCAAGATACATGCAGAGTTAAAGTGAAAAAATTCAGGAAATTAGAACAGGATGGAATGAGATAGAATATCCATATGATAAACTATTAAAAACAACAATGTATGCTTCTAATTAAATATTAATATAATTAGTATTTAATTAGAATCATACATTGTTGTATGCTTCTAACACATTCTTTATTCATATTTTCATTATAAAGGAAAATTTATAAAAGAAATAAGATATTTGTGTATTTCAAATTAAAATTAAAATATATGCATAATTTCGATATTTACCAGATGGAATAAAAATTGTCGCACCACAAGCTATTCCACCTAAAACCATCACTGAACACAATATACGTCTTGGGCCATAACGTAAAAGAGCTAACGTTGATAAAAGTACAGATGGAATTTCAACAAGAGCCAATATGGAAAAATTCATATAAATGTCACCATATAGATGCCCAGCACTCAGAGCTAGGCCATAGTACACCATGGTATTAACTGTCCTAAAAGTAAAATTATAAAAATTTAAATATCCCCCAAAGGTTTAAAATATAAATTTCATACGTATTTACAATTTATTCGCTTGATGCAAAAAAAAAAAAAAAAAAAAAGTAATTGAAATTTATTCATAAACAATATTTTCACATAAATGAACAAGATAACACCTAGATTTTTTAGGAATTGGTCCACAGCAAGTTAGCATTTTGTGTCACTACTTTTCAGTTACTATGGGCTGTAAAGATTTAACAAAGCTTTTTTTTTTCATATATATTTTGATTAGATAGACAACAACTTGAAATGAACAACATACAATAAAAAATTCAACCCAGGCCCAGGTTTTAAGATACAGTAGGAGATTGTTCATCTCAATATCCATAATGTTCAGAAATATAAATTTGGTAAAAGAATGCCAAATACTTTTACTGAAGATGCCTCGAGAAATTATCATTCACCAAAAATTCTACCAAACTGCGATTTTTGGTTTGAAATCCCACCAAGTGATTTTTTTTTCACAACACAGAAGAAAAAAATTCACTGAAATACTTGCATAAATTAAAATTTAGTCACAAAATCAAAATAAAGAATTGAGTAGTAGTGTGAGATGAAATGAAGCAAGATAAGCCAGCTTTGGTTAAATGCTAACCACCAAAGTACTTGGCACAGAGCCATTTCTAACAGCAAGAAGAAAAAGGCTCTCTACACATGCTCTAACCAAAGCAGAAATGTGAGTACTTCATCTGGTCATCTCAGGACAAAATCAATTTTAAAGAAACATGGTTTGGGACCTTGGTATAATTGTAACGATTGTATAAGCTGTGATTAAAAGGTGCATTTTTTAGTAAAACAATGTGTAAATTATAAAAAAAAAATTGCTTTAACAGGATTCCCACACTTCAAGCAGATAAAAAAAAAAAATAAGGCCTTTTCAAGGCAATTTCTTTTCTTGATAAGACTACTTAGAACTTAGCAATACAATCAAAGAAAAATTAAACAAATATACATTAGAGAGAGAAAAAATGCAAGTATTATTATTTAAGTATTTTTAAAGAATATTAAATATATTCTTCCATAAACACCCTTTTAAATATATTTTTCTACACTAAACAAAAATAAATAGTATGGTTACACATCAACTAATTAAACTTTAAAATCATAGACAACCAAAAATACGTTTAAAAGTCCTTTAATAAAATCTCCTTTCCTCAACGTACAAAATTACACGGCCATGTAATTTTACTAAAGGACTTTTAAACCTATTTTTGGTTGTCTTTGATTTTAAAGTTTAAATAGAAATAATTAACACTTCTCCTTTAACTTTTTTATTTTTTATTTATGTCCCCTATCTCAATTTTCTTTTCTTTGATCAATTGGCAAAGGAATGGTATAGAATGGATACTCAGCCACTTGCTGAAAGATGAGTCAGAGGTTTGTCACACACACCACAATTATTTGCACAAATATTTAAGATGAGCAAAAGAAATAGATGAATTAAAAAATAGGGCTTTTAACAAAAAATAAGCCCTTTATAAGGACCCTTAAAAACAAAATGAAAAATCAGGCCTTTTTAAAGGTTTCTCAAGGCCCGTGGGAACCCTGTTTAATTGCTGGATATATTGCTATTAATATGAATGGAGCACCACTTCTATTGCTTCATCTCGCTGCATGCTGCTACTGCAGTTTAAACAAAGCCATTTAATTATACATTTTTTCAAATATTTGAATTTATCTACATTTGATTGACTAGAAAAACTGTAAAAAAAAAATATATTAGTCTGTAAGCATTCAATTGCACTTTTTAAGAATTATGTTAATTGATTAAATATACTTTCTCATATAGATTGCAGAAAAAAGCTTTATGTAAAACATGTATATTTAAAATTTAAATTACAATTTCTTATAATAACATTTTAGAACATCCCAGTAAGTTTTATAAAATTGTTTTAAATTACAGAAAAACCCCTAATCCAGAAAGACGAAAGTCCCAAACATTCTGTACAATAAATTATTAATGTATTACTGTTATATATATTTATGTTTTAATACCATAAATATTTATACAAAGTGGATTCAAAATTGTTTATTGCTTCAATTTCCAATCATTCTGGGAAAATTTTGGTCTGATAAGTTGGTAGGTAGCACTCATGAGATTATATAAAATTGCAAATTTTATATAATCTCATACCATTTCTTTCTGAAGTTTAATACAGTAGCAGTTTGCCCTTTCTAGTACTGTGTGTAGTAATGATGAAATTGAAAACCTCTATAGTTGAAGAGTGCATACAAACTTCAGATTTTGTATTTTGCTTGAAAAATCACAACCAGAAACTTTAACCATGTTTACGTAAGCACAAGGTAACAGAGAAATAAAGAAACTAAAGTTGTAGAAACTGAAATTGTCTTCATCATCTAGCACATTGTTTTTTATTGGATCTATCAAATCACCATGTGACCTCACTAAAGTGCATCCTGCATATTTTTACTCTGCTTCAGCAATAACCATTTAGTAGTGATGAAGGCTAAAATCCAACAAAAAAGCTGAAAGATAAATAAAAGATTCCAGGAATGCTTCCAGGGGTAACACTAGGAACTACCTGTTAGGGAGTCTGGCCTTTCTCAAGGGGAGAAAGGCTTATCCCGAATCTATGAATCACAATTCTTCAAATTTTCTCCCCTTTTTTTTACAAATCACAATTTTAGTAAAAAAGCAAATATTTGATAACCTGGACTATGATTTTACTTTTTTCTAATCCATTTTATTAGTACCATCTGCAAAGTGGATGTGCAATTCACCGCTGACTGTATCCCAAATGTGCAGTAAGTCAAGCACCATTTAGCAGGTTCATGGACGATCCTCTTTCTAAACGAATCCTTTAAAAATCATTGATAAGAATTTTAAAAAAAGGTGGGAGGGGCACCCCTATAGCACTCTTTACTAATCTCTCATCTCTGAATATGTATTAAGCATATGGTAGGCCTGTGTAATATGAATGGCTTCACAGATGACAGAATTCCAATATGTTCACATAAGCCACTAAGATTTTAACAAAATATATTACAAAGCATAAACAAATCATAGTTTTATTGCACTTATAAAACAAAATTACCATTAAAACAGAATTACCAGTTTAAGAAGATATTGAGTGACCATTTTCGTAACCGAGGTGTCTTTATTAAACTTAATGGTCCCACTTTTGGTAACTTCATATTATCCTCCACCTAATTTAAATAAGAAATATGATTACATTAATCCAACGATTATCATGATTAATTGATTGTCTGAAAATATTATACTAATAGAAATTGCATTAATTGAATGTAATAATCAATATAAAATATCCTAATGCATCCCAAAACCTTGAAAATGCCAACAAATATTTTTAAATGCATTTCATATGGCAATTTAACACAGTAGAATAAAAACAAAGGATAATAATTAGCAGAAGATTCGAGGCGCTAATTATGCCAATTTAGAAGAATTGTTTAAATAATTCTGCCAAAATCATGTAAAGGAACTGCCTGTTAGTGACTTGATGCTAAAAGAAGAAGCTGATAAACTAAGCAGTGAAATGCATGAAAACTTCATGCATCTGTGGCGATTTCATACATTTGTGGTGACTTTCATACATTGTGGATGGCCAAGTAGATTCAAAATTAGAAAGAAAATTTTCTTGCATTAATGATGGTGAATTAACTACTATTAATGAGAATGATAAAGATCAGTTGCCACCAGTTTGACAGATTAGAGGTCATTATTAATGGTAAGAAGCCCCACGCCTTTACTGTTATTCCGAGCATAAAGAATTTTGGCACCAATGGGCAGAATATGGAAAAGCCATACACCATTACTGATATAAAGTAAACCTATTAAAACTTCCAACAGAAAAACAAATTCTAAAATTCTTAATGTAAAAGAGTTTTGTGCTCTTTGGTCATCTCATTGTCTACCTTTTATTGACAAAAACTGTAAAACTATGAACTAAAGACAGTGCAGGGATCCAATGAGCACCCTTTTTTTTTTTTTTGCTTAACAGATGGGGGATCACTATCTTTGAAGGATAATGCAAAACAATCTATCACATGATTACTTTCTTGTTTAATATCTGAATTATATACAGATGGGCAAAGTATTCAAATTCATGAATATGTCATAAGAAGAAATTCAAATACTATAAAAACGTTTGCTTACAGAAAGTGAAAATATTTTGACTATTGGATTAAGCTGATATCTTTACTTGAAGGAATTATCTTTCAAGTGAAGTATTTAATCATGCCACCATCAATAGTTTTTTCAGAGCAACTCTTCCGCATCTCTGGTTTAGTTTGTGACAAAAAAAAAAAAAAACTAGATTTCGAATATGTTTAAATGCTTTTTTCTTAAACAAAAATCTGCAATAGGTTAAAAGCATCTAAAATTATTCAATCGTCGTCGTTAAAGAGTGCTTAAAATAAAAAGCTACTGTAAAACAATTAAAATTTAAAATAAGTTTCATTTCTAAATTAATGTAGTTTTACTAAACTTTGTATTTTCTTTATTTTAGATTATTAATTTATTTACAAATAATTAATAAATATAATTAACTTTTATTAACAATTTGAATACCTATTCAGAGTATTAGAATTTTTGAGATCTAGTTAATATTCAAATTCGAGAAAAGTGCTATTTACCCATCTCTAATATATATATATTACAGAATGTAGGATGTCAATTGATTTTACTCTCTATTATACAAAAATACTTTATCTAGAAAAATACTGCACTTACACAATATTTGAAAAATAGTTCTACTGTATTCACAATATTTATTATCTGAATCAACAGAAAATGTAATTTGTAACTTTAGTTTGAATTTCTAAAAAGAAAAGAAATATATATGCAGGATTCAATCTACATTACATTCCCATTAAAATAAATACATACGCATAATTTAGTTCATACTTTAACATACTTATAACATAACATATATTCTTTTCTGTAACTCATCTATATATTATTTCTATGAATTTTTTATTGTGCATCCCAGCTGTGAGATTTCTGACAATCCACAACATAAAAATGTAAACTACATGTAAAATTAAAGTGTGGAGCCTGTAGATGTGTGCAGAGCACTTATTTTATAAATTAAAAAAAATAGTTTTGTTTACAATTTTTTGAAAATTTTTACACTTTGCCTCTGTCAACAATTTGACAGAATATCAATCAACAATCATTCCTGCAAATGTTGCCATATGTAAATACCAATTCTTACATTACATTAAAATAAATAATAGCTGTAAACAAGCGTATATTGTTTATGAAGATCAAGTCATTGCTACATAAATACTATTGATGCATCATCCATTGATGTTTACAGGAAAAAAAGAATTGTTTTTCATTTAACAAGGAACATTTAAGGAAATTTGAATGCCAACAAAAGTGTCTGATTTTAATCCCATTATTAATCCTATTTTGATCCCATTGTGAGTAGATACCATTATACTACATATGGAATTTAATGCTTTTCCACTAGTGTCTTTCTTACAGTAGCACAGTGGTGATACAATGTAATTATTATGAAATAAAATACAAAACTCTTTACACATCATACTTCAATATCAAATTGCACCAAACACATTTTTATCAATACTGGTAATATTAAGATTTTAACTTACTGCAAAATTATCATCTGATACAAACAAGGTCTCAGGAATTTCTACTCTATTCCATTTAGCAGCATTCAAAATGGTATTTTTAGCTTTTTTGTATTTACCTTTTGAAATAAGCCAGCGTACTGATTCTGGTAAAATCCTGCAACATGCAACAAAAACTGAACAAATAGAAAATTAAAATAAGATAAAGGTTTCTGTAATGCATAAAGATTACTATGAAGAGAGGCATTTTCAAGTAAGAATCAGATGTTCTATGCTACTAAATTTGATTTTCCAAGTAAAACTCTTTGATGCACAAAATTGTATTCAATACATATGTTGTGATTGTTCTTGTACTAAAGATTAGGTAGAATTCATGCGCTTTCTCATAATGTGTTCAAACTGCTCATAAAATGTTTTAAACTGCAAGACTCTTATTTTTTCTCGGTAATTATCGTCTGCTAACACTGCATTCGAAATAAGTTTAGTAGTGGAGAATAATTTATTTTATGAAGAACATATACAAAGAAGCTAAATTCAAAAAATAAACATTTGAAATAAAAAAGTTATATATATAAAAAATTTAAATTGAGTCAGCATATGATTTTCCTTACATAATGATAAATTACTTCTTCTATTAAAAATTGAATTTAGAAAAATACCAATTTATATCCACAAGCTAAAATTTAATTGACATTGACTCAATATTACATGCAGTAAAATTTTTTGCTATTGGAGGTAACACATACTTCACAATAAATAACTATTTTATAAGGAGGCATATCTTGATAAGATAGTTCATGCTAGTTATAAAGTTATAATTTCAATGCTTATTCTTTTGTGTGTGTGTTCTTAACAAATGCCAAGTATTTGACCATGATGCCATTAGTACTTTGAGTGGCAGAAGAATAAAGCATTTTGCCGTTTTTTTTTTTTTTTTTTTTTTTTGTAAGTTGTAAATAAAAAAACTACTTTGCTAAACTGTATGTAATAAATTTGAAATTTAATACAATATTCGTAAATAAAAATAAAAAATGCAAAATATGCATGCATGGTGCATGCAGAGATAGAGATACTGTACCACAAACTCTAATACAGTGGGAGAGTTTTAAAATGGACTAGAAAGCAAAAATATAACTTTTAATGCACCAGAAAAATAAAATTTTATCACTTTTATAATGAATAAGTTATATATTTTGCAACTTTCATTAAAACAACTTAATAGTATGACTCGAGATAGAAAGGCAAGGTAGGATTAGAGTTCACTGTAAGGTGTTTTTTCCAGATGTTATGATGGGAACTATCATATCCATCTGTGCTCTTTCAAAATGAGTGTGAAAAATATGATGAAATTAGCTTAGTAGTACAGGGTAATTGAAAAGTCACACACATCAAATTTTAAAATCATATAATGTAGCAAATAATTGAAATAGTAGAATGTTTTCCAATTAGGTGGCACTAATATACCTCAAAAATACATCAGAAATATCATCAGACAATAATTTCAGGTCTCATTTTTATTAATTAAAGAATATGGCACTTTCCCTGTGTGATTTTTTTTTTTTTCATTTTATAGCAGTTTTCTATCCATTCTTATGAGAGTGCCATTGAAAAGTTTCAGAAACCCATGCCCTAACAACTCAAACATTACGAGGTTAGAAAAACATTTTTAAGAAACTGGATCTGTTATGGACAAAGCAAGAACATGCAGGTCTTCCATTTTAACTCTCTGAAATAGAGACTGAATTGCTGAAACTTTTCTAAAAACTCTTCTGAAACTCCATAACTGTAACAAACAGATTTAAATGAAAACATAGGGAAGAACAGAAGATATTGAAATCAATTAACAATTTGAGGCATAGTCCTATAAGATATATTACAAAATATGGCACTAATAGCACTGTATGTATTCAACTAATGTTAAAACTAGAGATGGAAGAATAACACTTTTCTCGATTACGATTATTGACCAGATCTCGAATATTAGAATATCCCAATTGACTACCAAATTCATCAGTCCCATATTATAATGAAAAATATATTCATTAGCATTTCTGGAAGTTGGCTTTTTTAATTTCAGAAAAATATCATAGAGTTAAAAATTTTATTTTATTATTTTTATGATTGTGAACAAATATCATGTGTTTGCAGTAAATATTATATAGTACTTCTATTTAACGAATAATTAATTTTAATAGCTCAGTTAATGGGATAATAATCATATGTGACAATTTAATTTTGAATTGCTATGTTTACCTAGATATCAAAAAGCAAAATTCAAACCACCACCTGTGAAACAGTGACTACAATAAATGTACTAATGGCAAATTAAAGAAAAAAAAGCTTATGGTTATTTAAAAATTGTCAGAAATATTGAAATTAAGTAACATTTTTTTCCTGAAATGCAATAAAACATTTCTCCAAATCCCAAATATTGCAATTTCTGACATTTACGGGTAAATAGAAATTTTTCTTTTTTATCACTTTAATATTTACAGTCTTAAATATATATGGTAATTAGTTGTGACAACTGGTGACAACAGAAAATGGTTTACTTTTATTGTTTTAAATATAAATCTATATAAAATGAGGTAATTTAGTTATCAATACAGTACAATAAAAAAAAAGAGAGAAATATTTCCCTGTAATTATAACTGCATTTCTCCTATAAAACTGATATAAATAAATAATTATTTTTTTAAATATTATATTTTTATTATATAAATTAATAAATGTTATCAATTAATAAATGATTAACTAGGTCAATTATTTTTACTGTTGACTTAATGAAAATACTACAAACTTTACACAATTAAAAAAAAAAAAAAAGAATCTCACATTTTCCACAGAACATCTCTTTAATTTTTTTTATGGTAAACAAGTATATAACAGCTTTATGAAAAACATGTAAAAAAAACACCAGAAAATTTAAATTTAGTCATCTTGCACAAAAAAAAAAAAAAAAAAAAAAAAAAAAAAAAAAAAGTAGAGATTAGAAACATTTTTTTACATTTTTCCACTTTAAGGTAAAAAATAACTGGGTTTTAACTAAAATATTATCAAAATGCAAGTTATATAACAATAAAGTCACAATGCCCACAAAAAAATTATGTGTTTCTGACAATTAGGTGCAAAGCAAGGAAGGATGTCTAATTCAAGGATTTTGTCTACTTTAAGGTCTACATTAAGGTTATCATTTTAAGCATGGACAAAACAGTATCAACTGAACTCTCCAATTCTTTAAAAATTTATTATGCAAAAACTATTGAATAGTATTAACTAAAATGTTGTATGGTACAAATGTTGGCTAAAATGTCGGCTGCACATTTTTATAAGTAGCTTTGAAAAATTTTGAGAAAAATCTAAGGAGGCAGTTGACAGTTTCAGAAGTTTTTGATTGAATTGGCATGGAATGATCTTATTTCAAACTGTTAATAAATATTTACCTTTATTAAATATTATTAATTATTAGTAAATTAATTAATACAGTAAAATAAAAAAAAATGTGTGATAAAACCACATTGATTTATAAATGAAACTTTTTATTTTAAATTTATTTATTTTGCAGTAGCTTTTATTTTAGGTCCTTTTAATTACAATAATTAAATAATTGTAAATTACTGAATATTTTTATTAAAGAAAACAAACATTCAAACATGTTCAGGATCTAATTTGCTTCATTTCTGTCACAAACCAAACCAGAGGTGATGAAGAGTCACTCTTACAAAACTGTTAACAATAGCATGATTGAATACTTCAAAAATAATTCCTTCAAGCAAGGATACAGATTGTTCTTTCTCCAGTAGATAAAAATATTTTCATTTGGTGGAAACAGATTTTTTTCTAGGTATTTTCAAATTTCTTCTTCTGGAGTATCCTGACTTTTAATCCAGAACCTGATGATAGTCATAGTGCAATATTTGAGATATTCGAATTTCTTCTTGTGACATTTTATTTGAGATAATAATTTTGAATAGTTTCTAGTGTTAGGGTATTTGTGGATAGTATTCACCCATCTCTAGTTAAAATGTTTGATTATCTCTTGGAAATTAAGCCATAACTCTTTTAAACTTAAGACACAACTCACCAATAATATGAAAGCAAAATCATTCCAGGTATTGCTACTGAAAGCTCTAAAGTTCGCCATTTTCTAGTGTAATATGCTGAAAGACAGAGTAACAGTTCTCCAACAGAAAAAGTGACTTGTATGAGGCTGGAACATATGAGTCGCCTTGAAGTGCCAATGAATTCTAAAGCTATAGAAGAAAATTAGTCTCAAATCTCAAATAAAAACATGTACAAAATATAGTTACTAAATAATATTCATAAAAGAAGTTGAGAATATTCATGTATGTGTATAAAAATAAGATTCATCTATATTTTGGAACTAATTATTTAGAAAATTTTATGATTATTCTTTGTTTTATTATTATAACCTTGCATATACTTAAAGCTTCTAAGTCTAGAAATTATGAAGACATTCCTAAAAATATTCATTTTCATGAAATTAAGCATTTTTTTCCAAGGCCAAACATATAATGATTACACCATTCACCTATTATAATTAATTAGCAGCCATTGTAAGCTAGTTTGCTGTCATAACACATTGCTTCGGTGTACCACATTATGCTCTTAAGCCACCAGCCACAAGAACTGTACCATAATTTCCTTGACCCATCTCCTCTCAAATGGACTTTCAGACCTACAGATTTAACATATCCATACACTGCATAGATAATTGGAAGGCATCTGTGATCAAACCTGGGACCATTCTTGCCTTCACTATTGAGCTATTAACATTAGGCAGACTTTTTAAAAAATCAATTCAGAGAAGAAACAGAGTCTCACACGAGAATAATGAAATGGTGTTGCTAAGAAAAATAAATGGATTATTTCAATTCAGTAAAAATGTTTTTATAAAGAAGTCATTTGCTATACAACATTAAATGAGACAATGTTATTTAATTGTTCTAAATTTGACATAAAAAAAAAGATGTTTGTAAAAAGTTTATACTAAATGTGAGATAGAATTTTCATGATTTATTTATTTATTTATTTAATGGAAAGAAGGATAGTAAAAAAATGATTTCCTCCAACTGCTTCAGTCATCTGTTCTAATTTGCTATAAGAAATTAAAAAGTTACAGCTTTCAAATTCTGGTTTACTGGTTTATGCAGTAATAAAACAAAACAATATTATAGGATTATTATCCCTCATTTTTGCCAACTATTGAATTTTCACATAGGAGAAAACTACAGATTTGGGGAAAATTCATAAACAATGGCAGTCATATTTTATTCTTTAGATTTGTAAAGTTACATATGAATGTAATTTTTATACAGTGAACTAAATATTCTTATCCAAAACCTTTTATAAGGCAAGATTGTTTTAACAAATATTATTTTGAATGATTTTAGAATTTAGATATTACCTAAATCACGAGTACTGCCAAGCACCCAAGAGTTATCTTAAATAAAATAATTTCTAATTTGTTTACTTTAAAACAATGAAATGAATGAGACAGAAAATTGTACTGAAAGTTTCTTTTGACTGTTTATAATTATTTAATAATAAGGATCAGTATATCAATTGATGTTGCCAAATATGAATTTAAATAAGTCACATGGCATTAAAATGAAAAATTGGATTACTTGGAGAATCTTTGATTGGACATCGGAGTACATGTGCTTATATATCACACAGAAGGACATTGGAGTACATGAGTTTATATATCACTTAGAAGCATTAGTATATTGCCAAAACTACATAGCAAAAATTAAGAATATTTTCATTTAAAAGTATATCAAAACCTTATCTTATAAAGCAACACATTAAATAACATGCAAAGGATATATTTCAGACATTTGAAATAATTATCATAAAGTAATGATGGTAGATGTCAAAATTGGTAAGCTAGAACACACAGAAGCAAACTAACTTTGATATTATATATATTACTGTAGAATATATCACATTTTATTGCCTTTTTGCAATACTGTTATTTATTTCTCACGAATGGCAACAGTAGATCTCTACTTTTATCTTTTGCGATTGGCAACATTGGTCTCATCGACATTGGTGTTCGAATGGATAGGAAATTTGCAGTGTATTTCAGGTATTTTTGTTTCCTATATAATTTTTCAATCTTTATGCTTGTCGTCCAAATAGCAAGAGTTTATAGATAAGATCTAACTCTTGCTTCAGAAACAAGCATATTTTGTGTTTATTTTGATTAAATATTTGGACTTGAAAAATAATTTTTTCGAAATGAACAATTTTTAGGCCTAGTGCTTTTCCACCTACTTTAATGCTTGGTTATTTTTTGTTTTTCTATTTTTGAATCCACACCATTGATATTTGTTGATTATCTTTAGCTTGATGACTAGAAATATGCATTTAATTTTCTTCATGATAGTATATTTTCTATTTAATACTTCTTTTTAATTTGTAGGCATACTTTAAGTTAGGGTTTTTTGAGTTACAACTTCTCTCTATTTTATCATTGAATTTTCATATTATATTTTTATTTTTATTATTTTTATTATATATATATATATATATATATATATATATATATGATTGAATTTTAATTTACTTGTATTATATATAGAGATTGATCATTAATTGAAAGTGTTCTGTATATAGCAATAATGAAAAGAAGATGGATTGAAGTGTAAATGTGATATCAAAAATGACTATACGACAAGCAGTTGAAGATTACAAATCGAACATTATAAATAAAGCATTATTGGTGAATATAATTCCTTAAATACACACTTAGGTTAAAGTTTTTAGTGTTATAAATCATATATGTAATGCAGGTACTTGAGGTACTAATCCCCTAATCCCTTTGTTCTCCGCATAAACATACATGGTGTAAATACATGAATTGTGTATACGATGAAAAATTTCAAAACAGAAACATTGTTTTGCACATGCAGCTAGGCCTTTCTAGCTCCCAAAAACTTTTTAAAAAATGAATAAATCGAAAAAAGTGAAAAGCATTTACGAAACTATGTACATTATTAAGGGCCATACCTGGTTCGTTAATGAGGGTTCTACGTTTCTGTGTTCATTACTGTAAATTGTATTGCAAAAAAAATAATGCACATGGCCCGATGTAGAAGAAAATAGAAATTGGATCAGATATATATAAAACATCAAATCAAATAATAAAATATAATCAAATATACCAGCGTGTGGCTTTGTATTCATATGAGAATGCAATGCAATGAAAAAGTATAAGAATAAAATAATATGAATGTAATTACCCCTTCTGCTTCTTACACTGTAGATTACTTGATACTGACTAAGATTTTTAATTCAAAACAGGTTACAGTTAAGTCGATATACTAAGATTGCAACTGTTGGAAGTGAAACATATAGAGATGAATATTTTTATTTAAAATTGGTTGAGATTGACCTGTCAATATGTTGCTGTAATTGGAGCAAGGTTTTGAATTTAAAATTAAATTATGTTTTAATAAATGAAAAAATAAGGTTTGGCAGGTAGGTAATTTGGATAGTGGTGTTTATGAATTCAAAAAGATGTTTTTTGTAGTAACATGGTGTACTTAACATTTTTATTCTTAATAACTGGTTATTAATAATATTTTTATATACTGATTTTGATAGATTGGACAAATAATGTTGAAGTATATTTACTTTGAAGTTATATGTTTCAGTTTTGTCATATATTTTAATTTTCAAATTGTCTGCATTTTAAAACTATATAAAGCAGTGAACTGTATCTAGATTGCTATAAGGGCATATCAAGATTGATTATGTTTGTTACTTTAATTATTATTCTTTTTTTTATCTTCTTTAATTGCAATATTTATTTTAAAATTTTATTGAACTGGCTTCAAAGATAATTCATATTAATTATTGTGAACAACTATTTCATTTTAATATTTAAAATTGTAGAAATGAGTTAATACACTAGCTTACTAATTCAATGTTTTATTATTTATTTACCTTTTTAAAATTCTTAATAAATTTGAGATTAAAAAAAAAAAAAAAAATTGGTGTATTCATTCGTACTTCTTTGTATTTTCAGCTCTTCATTTCAAACACAGTAGTATTAAACCCTGAATTGTATGGAGATTGCTACTGCCTGAAATTTAATTTACATTTTGAGTGATAAAGATGCTAAAAAAAAAAAAAATTATCAACACTATATATACTAGAGCTAGTAACTTTAGTTCACAATATGTTTTAGCTTGATGCTCCTATTTCAAATAGTTTTTTAATAATTTGAAATTTTATAAGTAACACATTTAAGCAAGACTTTCATATATCTTGTAAGCAGATATGTTCATTAAATATAAAATTTAACAAAAGCTTCATGTAGTACGGCAGATACAATTTGAATTTTATGTAGTATGACAGATATAATTAAGTTTTATGTAGTATTGCAGATATACTTTTTATTTAAAAATACAATTCAAGAACTAATTTGTGACACAGAGATAAAGCACATCAGCTAGTTTAACAGAGTTTATATATAGCTATTGAAAAGTAAAAATTAAGTTGTTTCTAAGGAATTTTAAATACTTTTTGAAAATGAAAATACATTAAATAAATGTTGAATAGAAATAATGCATCCAGTGTTAGCACCAAAACACAGTTCTAGATGCAATTTTTGTTTGCTGTTAGAGATCAGAATGTATTTTCTGATTGAAAAATAAAGTCATAATTTTAAATCTCATAACACCAGTAAAAAAATTGCCTAAAAGTAGATTTTCAATTAAAATTGTTTAGTTTTTATCACCAAGTAACATGCACAAAAAGACATGGTTGGGAAGGAAACACATTTTAAAAATAAAATACTGTCGAAATTAATTGTCAGAAAAAGTACAAAATACTTATCTTCAATAGAAAAGAAAATACAAAATACCTACTATATAGTCTCACAAAAAAGAATGCAAACTACAATATATTTTTTGGAATGGTAACATGGTTACACAGTTATATAAGCCAAATTTCGTTTTGCAAATTAAATTTTACCAAATGTTATTTATATTTTAAGTATTTTAAAAATGGACTTTCAGATTAATTTTTTTTTATGTTATAATCAGTGGAATTTAAAATATTAATATCAATATAAGATGCATCTGCAACATAAAAATTCCGTTTTAGAATGTTTAATAATTTCAGTTGGTCCAAGCTATTATCACATAACATATTTGCAATACAATGCATAAGACCGTGCATTTATAAATTGTATATAACTATATTAGTAATTAAACCTGTTAAAGACAGGGGAAAATGTAGTTGCAACTGTTCTTTTAATGAGTTTTATTTTGCTTAACATTGTATGGCTCTAAGCATAAAATATAGTTATCTAAATAAAAAAATTGGCGGGTGTGTCTTGTGATTGATACCATAAGTATGCAAAGTTTCAGCTTTCTAGGTCACTGGGGGGGGGGGGGGCTCAGAAGTATCTGAAAATATTTTTTGACCTCCCAATTTTGTCTGCCCCCAACGGAGAAACCAAAAATATGATTCCATTAGGTTCTGGCCTGTGTTCCATACTATAAATATGCAGAGCATCAGCCTTTTAGGTCAGCAGGGGGCTTTTGAAAGATCTGGAAAGGTTTATCAAAACACATTTTCTCTCCCCCCCCCCTCCTGGAGAATGAAAATCTGGCTCCATTAGTTTCTGTTGTTGTTATTAAGACCCAGACCGTTCGACCTACCAGAAAGGTGTAAGGTAACCGTTTGGACGGCCGGGAAGTGCCACCCAATTTAGACCGGAACCCAGTGGGGGAGGCATCCACAG
This sequence comes from Amaurobius ferox, assembly GCA_951213105.1. Classification (NCBI taxonomy): domain Eukaryota; kingdom Metazoa; phylum Arthropoda; class Arachnida; order Araneae; family Amaurobiidae; genus Amaurobius; species Amaurobius ferox. Next base: position 90,483,907 of record OX578153.1, read on the forward strand.
GGACCGTACCCTCCTTCCCCTACCACCAACCTCTTGGAAGGACTTACGGACCCACATGTTTAACGTGATCGTATTCCGCGTGAACACGGCGGCAGTTTTGGCAGTGGCTGGAATCGAACCCGGGCCTACCGAGTGCAACTCCAGCGTGCTAACCAATGGGCTACCGCGCCCTCCATTAGGTTCTGTGTCATAATGGTCCATACCACACTATTATCAACATTGATTTAACATTACTAAACTGGAATTTGTTAACTTTATTGGCCAAAGAAATCGCCATATTTATAGTCATGTAAAAAATCTACATTAAGATATTATTAACATTGAGTTAATATTACATAAAATAAATAAAATTTAGCAATTTTCTTTGTATCAAAATGTAAAATTATAACAAAATTTGTTTATCTGGTGAAAAGAACCTACCAGGTCCACAAAAATAGTGATAATAGACTTATCACATAATAGTGCCTATGGAAAGCAAAATAATTTAATGATGTTTTGATTTTATGTAACTTTCTTTAATAAATACATTTGAAAAACATGCAATAACTCAAGAAGGGTTAATGCCAGCATCCTGAAATGAGAACCATCCACTTTTTAATGCTAAATTATTTTTAAAATAAATGTTTATTTAACATAATTCAATGTTCTGAGTAAAAAATGTATCTGAAAATTTATGGCCTTCCGAAAATTTCATTTTCGGGTCATATAAAATTAATATAGTTCCAGTATTTACAGATTGTGATAGTTGTGCCAAATTTCATTTGAAATACTCCATTTGTTCATGAGATGTCACATACACAGACTTATAAATGGATACACATACATCATCTTACAACATCAGATTCGAGTTCATGGCTGCTAAAATGCATAGATCTATCAAAAGCTTAAATTGAAACTTTTGATACCATCACAAATTCTTATCCTATACATTATGCTATGTGAGGAAAGTAATAGGAAAATTGTTCATCATTTATTATAGATAACAAAAATTTTGTGTGAAAGTACTATAAAGAAGAAAAAATTTCATCATCCGTAGCAGAATTTTTTTAACAACATTTTTTAATCAAGTAACGGTTTTACTTCTTTAAAGCACATGATCATGAGTTTAGGATCCTCATACTATCTATTTTTTTTTTATGGTAAAGTATTCTGAGGCCCTTTCAGCAGCCCCTGACAAGCATCCACTGATTAAAAGACTGCTTTATCCCTCTATCAATTAAATTCACTTCTGCAATTATCAAGTACAGCAAAATAAAAGTAGTGAATTATGATCCAAATAATTTTTGGAGGTAGAAGGAAAGTTGCAGATGGAGAATAATTATTTATTAGAATACAATTGATGTCTATGGAATTTAGAAACAACCAGCAAAAGTTATGTCTTCTATATGCATGTCTGACAAGTTATTTTAGTATGTCAAAATACTTTAAAACAGATTTTCAGCAATAAATTTAGCAAGTGTAGAACAATTTTATTAAAGCTATCTGCCTTGGGAGTATTGAGGTCATAAATGGTTATTAAGAATCACTTAAAAAGATATGGTAGTGCAGAAAACAAATATGCCCCAAAGCCATGCAATAAACCTCACAGTCTGAGTGAGTCAGAGAAATAAAATAATTACTGTCATTTTGAATGGTAACAAGATGGTATCATGGGTAAGTAGATATATTGGATAATTTATTGAGCCTTGTACATTAATACAAATAAAAAAAATCACCTAAAATGTATCCTGCCTGCACCAATCCACAGACAGAAGCAGCTGTAACAAATCTGAAGAATGAAAACCACCGAAAGCTTGAAGCGAATGCTGTTAAAATTGATGAAAGTAGCAAAGTAATTGATGCTAACACTATCACAGTTTTACGGCCATATCTAGAATAGAAAGTATCAAAAAGTACAATAAATAATATCATGATATTGATATTACATCCTATAATGCATTAATAAACTGATGATTATTTAATATATTAAAAAATGTTGAATATAAAAGAAATAACATCTGCACTAGGCGATTGATTTTGATGAAAGTATTTTAAGCAATAAGGATTAGTCTAGGGAATATTTTAATATAAGTTTTATCCCTCTTAACCAAATAAAGAGAGTTAAAGACCTGTTCTGCTTGTTTACCTTGACTATTTATAATTCGAAAATGGCTCAACCAAATTACATAATTTTTCAATAGTTAAGCTTTATTAAGGCTAAAAAATTTTCAGATTTTGTAACGCAATAAATTAGACACATTTTCATAATACTACTACAATTCTATAAAAATAATCTGAAGAAATCTCTAAAGAAATATGCAATTCTCTCAAATTTTAGAATATTTTAGCATTTAAACTTGATTTCTTAAACTGATAATTTTCAGAACTTTTCATAAAATAATAAAATAAATAAAAAATATTGATTGCAGAAAAGGCAGTCCACAGTCCTTAAATAGATAAACTTCGGAACTTTTAACAAACTAATAAAATGAATTGACATATTGGTTTTCACAACTTGGTTTGTGGTGATGCTTTATGCATCCCATCATTTATCAGGTTCAACAGATAATTTTGTGTTGTGCTGAGCTTAAAATTTTAAAATCACAACATTTAGAAATCATTTGGCTATGCCGAAAAGATCCATTTTAGGAATTCTGAGAAATTCTCTATGATAACATGATAGAATAGTATGAATTTTATCCCTCATCTATAGTTAGCCAGATAAAAATGTCACAGATCAAGAGCCCAATAACAGAGCCAATGACACCCCTCATTTACTGGAATTCGTTGTGAGAGTTAGTTATGAGCTTTTAACAGCACTGTCTTTATTTTTTTTTCTTAATTCTGTGGATTTCGAAAAAAAATTAATGTTCAAGAAGATGAAATTTTTTTTTTGGAGCTCTCCCCCTCACCACACACACTCGTGGGAGGCAGCAATTATGAATTTTTAAGTTTTTGTGTAAAAAAAAAAATAGTTAAGTTCGTGAGCAATTTTGAGTATTGTTCAAATTTCTTTTGCTAGTATTTGTATTACTTAATTAATCAGAAATATCACTGGTCTTAAGTGAAAATGCAAAACTTTAATATCTCCCTTTGGGCCACATTTTTTCTGCTGGACAACAAGGGTCTTAACAGTGGTGAGATGTAGTAATGAAAGTAAACAGTCCAAATGCTTATTTGCACCACTGTTATAGGATAGAAGCTGATTCATTGTTGATAGTAAGCAGGGGTAAATTAATCACCTGTACTATATCTGGTTAGAAGTAAATATGTATAAACTTCCAGGAAAAATTTAATAGTCTTGCTTTAAAGAAGTATTGCATTTGACTACCACCATGTATATCCTTTCTTATTAACATGCAAAACAAATCATGAAATTACATCTAAGGGAGGTAGAAAGATGATCAAGTGAGCAATTTCTTACTTTTTTCCCCTGCGACACCCTATTATAGGGCAGAAGCCATTTCACTGTTATGAAAAAATCTGATGTGGGCAACACATGACTTTCCTTATATAATGTAATGAATTTACTACTTTTACAGTAAAAATATAGGTTTTTCTTATAGTAGATACTAATATTCTTTCCAAGATATTGAATTTTCGACAAATAGTCGTCATTTTCATTGATTTAGCATCATTTTTATCCATTTGGCGAGATTTTCGTTAATTTGGCAACATTTCAAAAAGTTGGCAAGTTGGCGACATTCCGACAAATTTGTCGCCAAAAATTCGCCAAGCGTTATGGACGAAGAAATAAGTTGTTCTTACAACAGAAAAATGACTATTGGCGTTCAAATACAAAAGTATTACTCAAAGTATCTTTTTTCATGAATGGAACGAGCTAGATCTACGAGAATGATGTCACCCAATTTATCGCATGGTATTACATATGAAAAGTGAACATGTTTCTCAATAGGAAATATTTTATTTCATTTTATATGACTTTTTAATAATTTTTTTGAAAAATGCGCAATATCTCGAGAACGGTTCATGTTAGCGTTCTAAAATTTATGTCAATCGTTTTCTAATGAAAAATTACATAAGAAATGTCTATTTGCGTAACTTTACTAGTGGTTTTGATTTTTTGACGATTTTTTCAAAATTTTATTCGAAAATTTAGGGCGGTTCTGAATATTCGATTGCATTTAAAAACAATAGGCTTCCAGCGTTTACGGGTGATTTTTGTACCAAATTTGGTTCGAATCGGTCCATTCCTTCATCAGTTATCGTCTCCACAGACTCACTGACACACACACACACACACAGACATCACTTCAAAAATGTTTGATTCGTGATCAGGGATGCTTGAAACGTGCTCTCCCGTCGAAAACTCGATTTCGAATTTTCGACCCCGTCACAATACTTTCCTTATACATTATGTATATAAGGAAAGTAATAAATGAATTTTATATTGGATTGTGTTGAAGACCCAGACCGTCCGACTCATCCTGAGGACTTGAGCAACTATTTGGACGGCTGGATATTGAATTGTGTGAAACTTATTTAACAAAAGGGAAAAACTGTATTCTACAATAAAATCAGAACTTTTCTGGAATTATTAAAAAAAAAAAAACTTTGCAATCTAAAACCTCTGATCTAAAAGCATTTTTTCTTTATAAAGGTTTACAGGTTACAAAAATATTTTGGCCTTAATATTTATTAAAACTAAGAGTAAATTGTTTAAATTAATAAAAAGTTTTAAAAACATTCATGGTAATTGAAATTTATTTATTTAATTTGATTTTTATGCTAATTAAATATTTACTTTAAGAATTTTGTCATTAGGAATTATTTGACTAACCTGTCAGATATCATGCCAAAACCTGCAGATCCAACTAAAACGCCCATCATGAAAAATGAACTGGAGAAAGCTTTATCCCAGCTCTCATCACAAACAATATGGAACTGAAATGAAATATATAAAGTACTATATATATACAAATAATGAATGAATGCAAACTATATGAAAATATTAGTGAACTCATAATTTATCAAAAGTTTATGGAATTAAAAAAAGATCGATATATTAAAGATGTGTTTCCTGAGTGCTTTTCAAGAATTAGATAGCTCAATAAACACTTCAGTTTATGCATAAATTATGGAAGGTATTAAATAAATGGTAATTTTAATATCAATAATCTATTCTATTATAAAAATAAAATATGATAATGTGACAAAGACACTCATATTTAATAACATAATTACATAAACTTAAGAGACAAAATATAACAAATTTTCATAAAATAAGTTCTTTAACTGCTTGAAATAATCAATAATAATATAATTTACAATACTTCCTTCAAGAAAGCAGGTTAGGTGACTACAATTGTTTAAAGGAGTTTTGATCCCTCTCCATTTGGATCAAATAGTGTCTTTTCTTAACAACTGCTAATTAAGAATTGTAAGGTCGTAGGTCATGAAACAGTCGAATAGATAGATTTGGAACATCCAAAGTGAGAATTCATAGTGTGTGTGTGGGGAGGTGGGGAACAGACAGTAGTGTGTATGTGGGGAACAGACAGTAGTGTGTATGTGGGGAACAGACAGTAGTGTGTATGTGGGGAACAGACATTGGAATCGAGACCCCAATCATAACAACAACACAGGTTGATGATAAGGTGGCTGTACCTTGATATGTTCATTGTTGGGGTCTCAATTCCAATGTCTGTTACCACCCCTCCCCCTATAAATTCTCACGTTGGATGTTCCAAATCTATCTATTCAATTGTATCCTGGCCTGCTACCTAACAGTTCTTTCTAAGCAGTTGCTAAGAAAAGACACTATTTGACCCGAGGAAGAGGGATCAAAACTTTCTTCAAAACAATTGTAGTCACCTAACTGACATATGCCTACTTTCTTCAAGGAAGTATTGTAAGTTATATTCTTACAAATGACAGTTTTATTTACTGCCATAATCAGTAATGCTGTTTTGCTTATGATTTCAATTGTTTTATTATGAAAGCTTTCATGGCTTTTCAATGACTTAATATCTTCGTTAAAACATATTTACAGACTTTAATATTATACAGAATTACAAGGAAAGTTTATTTTCATTATTGCTGTTTACGCTTCTTTTTTCTCCTTAATATTTAGAAGGAATGGTACTTTTCCATTTCGCTGGTGCAAATTTCACCAAGCAGACTTTATTGGCGACAACACACAGTATGACGTATTAGGAAAAAAACGTGACTGATAAGAAATGGCCGTGACTTGTTTTGAAAATGTGATGGTAAAAGATTACCAGCGGGGATATTCCGTTTGGCGTCGGTTGTAGTATTTTTGGCGACTATATCGACTGCGCCGGCAAAATGAAAAAGAACCCAAGGGATTTTTCAACTGACATTTTTTAAGACAGTTCTTAATTTCTTAATATTGGTTTTTGATAGTTCAGAAAATGATGAGGGATATTTTATGTTTGCTTACTACTATCCTCCTCCTAACTCCCCATATCCATCCAGTATATGAGCATATTTGTGTATCACTAACAATCTAATCATTGGATAAAGTGACTTTTCAACACATCAATTAGATAGCTAACCTGAAACCATTAACTGTGATGCTCACGGATCACAAAATATTGATATAAAGTAAAGACAAAAGTAAGGAAAGAAAGAACATGAGTGGTATCTAATGATGTAAGTAGTGAACAATTTGAAAATCAAATCAAATTTGGATAATTGTAGATTGTTATTTAAGTAATGTTGTGTGCTTTATTTAAGTGTGGTATGACCGAAGTTCATTTTAAAAATTCTTTGACATTTCTGGAGTTTAAAATATTTAAACACAATGCAAAAGAAAAATCTCTGCAACATATTTTTTTGTTGCGCATACAACTACAGTGCATTAATTTTTAAAATATAACCCATACTTCTAATAATGAAGATGTATATATACAGAAAATATTCTTTTATGGAATTCTTAAAACCTAAGGCTCCTCTATATACGAGCTGACTCGTCAAGCATATTGAAGCCCACCGAGGTCGAAAGCGTAATCCATTAGCATTAGCTCTAGAGCTCCTCTACTACAGGCTGACTTATCAAGCATATTGAAGCCCAGCAAGCTTTCTACAAATACATGGGTTACCATATTTGACGGTTTAACAAGTGCTCCAAATATTGATTTTTACAGGTATTTGATAATGTTAACAAATTTACAATTAAGTTACATTTTTATAAATATGAATTAGATTGGAGTAACATTTGTAATTACGCGACACTTCTTAACAAGAATCAAAAATATGATTCTCACTCTATAAGCAGATTAACAAATAGATGGACATTTTTTTTTTATTATTATTTTTTGCAAAGATCCGGTCTTATTAAAATTTATGAAATACTTTGACGTATATTTCTATTTTACATCTGTTACAGTTCTACCATTATATAGAATAAAATATGGTCTTATTATGATCTCAGAAAGACCTTGAATTATTTGAAATACCTGAACTAAATAATGAAAAGTTGTTTCTGAAATATATATTTATGATGATGCATAGTAGTGTGTGAATTACCCCGGGGGGAGGGCACTTTAAAAAAGTGTATTTCATTTTAATGGTACTAAAATTTTAAAGAGGGGTAATTTTGTTATAAACCTGTAGATGTATAGATTAGATAAATACAGCATTTAAAATTTTAAGAATAATAATAATAAATTATATAAAATAGTATTGTAAACGATATATTTTTTATGTCTTGTACAAAAGAATTGAAGTACTTTAAAAGATTATTTTAAGGAAATCTTAAAAGAATCTTAAAGGAAACACAGCGCCAATGTTTACTTCAAATGATTGGCGCCAATCATCGTCTTGGCGATGAAAATATCAGTGCAGTTCCAAAGTAAATTTGAGTCATTCAGACATAATTTTTATCAGTTTTGAGTAAAAAAACCCTATTTGATCATTCATTATCTTTTATAATAAATGCATTTCGATTTATTTACCATTTTAGCTTATGTTTACATAATTATTATAATATGGTAAGATTTCCACTTGGCGACAGTTTGTTAGGAGTAGGATTCTACAATTTTATGATTCATTATACTCTAAAAATGCAATAAAGTGCATAAAACTTGAAATATATTGGTGTAACATGAATACATCTTTAATATATATATATATATATATATAATTTGAAGCAATTATACTTTTAAGTTTTGAAGAGAGAGAATAACACATTCAGGACTACAAACCACATTTACTAAGATAAAGTTATAACACATAAAAATCAATAATAATACATACTACAGTTACCGAAATTATAAAATAAGTGTTTAAAATACTACTTTATATAAAAATAGAAGTTTCAATTACAATATTGTAAAATTTAGCTTTCACAAGTATGCTCCTATACCGGGTATCCAATGATTCTGCCGACTATTTATAAGCCATTTTTTTTATTCCCTCTTCATTTCTGGGAAAGCGAAATTACCTAAACCTTTTTCTGTATGTTTAGAGCAATTTGGTGCAGAACACCTACCAAAAATTATTTCAATAGTACTTTCTAAAGTGAAAATACGAATAGAGCTAATTAAGGCTCCTCTATATACGAGCTGACTCGTCAAGCATATTGAAGCCCACCGAGGTCAAAACCGTAATCCATTAGCATTAGCTCTATTCGTATTTTCACTTTAGAAAGTACTATTGAAATAATTTTTGGTAGGTGATCTGTACCAAATTGCTCTAAACATACAGAAAAAAGATTAGGTAATTTTGCTTTCCCAGAAATGAAGAGGGAATAAAAAAAATGGCTTATAAATAGTCGGCAGAATCATTGGATACCCGGTATAGGAGCATACTTGTGAAAGCTAAATTTTACAATATTGTAATTAAAACTTCTATTTTTATATAAAGTAGTATTTTAAACACTTATTTTATAATTTCGGTAACTGTAGTATGTATTATTATTGATTTTTATGTGTTATAACTTTATCTTAGTAAACGTGGTTTGTAGTCCTGAATGTGTTATTCTTTCTCTTCAAAACTGAAAAGTATAATTGCTTCAAATTATATATATATATATATTAAAGATGTATTCATGTTACACCAATATATTTCAAGTTTTATGCACTTTATTGCATTTTTAGAGTATAATGAATCATAAAATTGTAGAATCCTACTCCTAACAAACTGTCGCCAAGTGGAAATCTTACCATATTATAATAATTATGTAAACATAAGCTAAAATGGTAAATAAATCGAAATGCATTTATCATAAAAGATAATGAATGATCAAATAGGGTTTTTTTACTCAAAACTGATAAAAATTATGTCTGAATGACTCAAATTTACTTTGGAACTGCACTGATATTTTCATCGCCAAGACGATGATTGGCGCCAATCATTTGAAGTAAACATTGGCGCTGTATTTAGAGGATTTCCTTAAAATAATCTTTTAAAGTACTTCAATTCTTTTGTACAAGACATAAAAAATATATCATTTACAATACTAATTTATATAATTTATTATTATTATTCTTAAAATTTTAAATGCTGTATTTATCTAATCTATACATCTACAGGTTTATAACAAAATTACCCCTCTTTAAAATTTTAGTACCATTAAAATGAAATACACTTTTTTAAAGTGCCCTCCCCCCGGGGTAATTCACACACTACTATGCATCATCATAAATATATATTTCAAAAACAACTTTTCATTATTTAGTTCAGGTATTTCAAATAATTCAAGGTCTTTCTGAGATCATAATAAGACCATATTTTATTCTATATAATGGTAGAACTGTAACAGATGTAAAATAGAAATATACGTCAAAGTATTTCATAAATTTTAATAAGACCGGATCTTTGCAAAAAATAATAATAAAAAAAAATGTCCATCTATTTGTTAATCTGCTTATAGAGTGAGAATCATATTTTTGATTCTTGTTAATAAGTGTCGTGTAATTACAAATGTTACTCCAATCTAATTCATATTTATAAAAATGTAACTTAATTGTAAATTTGTTAACATTATCAAATACCTGTAAAAATCAATATTTGGAGCACGTGTTAAACCACCAAATATAGTAACCCATGTATTTGTAGAAAGCTTGCTGGGCTTCAATATGCTTGATAAGTCAGCCTGTAGTAGAGGAGCTCTATTAAAACCAATAGATGAAACTTGGGATACTGACCCAAGGCACTTTTCTCAGATTTGGAAAAGTTTTGTGAATTGGAAGTGGCATCACTGCTTGCCTTTCAAACAACAAAGCAATAATCACTTACCAATTTGTATTACTTTTTAGTTAGTGAAACAAAATATATTTCATACTGGTAAAGCAATTTTTTGTACTGTAAACTTTGATTTTATAAATTTTGTTTAAATATAAGACTTTTTTAATTGCAACTTATTTTTAATGATATATTTAGCATATATTATTCATCTACAATAGCATGCATAATGGTATTGAATTACATAGTTGATCCTAATGGCTGAAATTAATGGTTAAGAAGTAAATATTCAACTAAAGATACTTGACCCAAATGTATCAGGGAGAGGTTTTATTGTATTTATTTTGTTTTCAACCCAGATATTAAAAAAAAAAAAAAACATACAGAAAGTGAGTTAATCAAATCTTAAAATTGTTAGTTTACAGAATCAACTTTTATAAAAGCTTATTTGCACTGTTTATAATAAAAATTGAAAGTTCTATTAACTTTCTGTAAAACACATAACCTTTGTTCTAATGAAAAGATATATATTTTTATTAATGTCTACTCCACAATCTTAAGACTTGAGTCAAGTATGGTGGGATCATTGGGATACTTGACCCATATTCAAGTATCCTATTTACATATTTAATATTTAAGTAACTTAAAAATTAACATTTCAGATTGATATTAACAAATATTGCCTAATACTTAATGAAGTATAAATAGACAGCATTTATACACACCCATCATCATAACTCATCATGCCTAGTGGCACATAAGGCCTTCAGCTTATCTCACCCCCCTGGTTGATCATGTGCCACTGTCCTTGTTTCTGACCAGCTCGCCCATCCCATCACATTTCTCTCCTGCTCCACCAGTCTCCTCCAAGTTAGCTTGGGTTGACCTCGAGATCTTTTTCCTTTAGGCACCCAAGTGCTGCAGCAGGGATGTTATGCTGCAGCATTCTTAAGACATGTCCAGTCCATTTCCATCTACGTTTTTTTATTTCCATCTCAATTGCTTCCTGTTCAGTATTCTTGTACAGTTCATTGTTAGTAATAACATAAGGTCAAAATATTCCCAAAATTTTCCTCAGACATTTAGTCTGCCAAGCATTTAACTTGTTGCATTGGCTCCTTGTTAATTTCCATGTTTCAGCTCCATACAGTAAAACACTTTTCACTAAGGAATTCTACACCATGAGTCAAGGGCCAACGGCCGTACCGTGCTGAAAACACCGGTTCTCGTTAGATCACCGAAGTCAAGCAGCATCGGGCGCGGTTAGTACTTGGTGGGTGACCACCTCGGAACACCGCGTGCTGTTGGCCATTTCGGGTGTGGTATCCCTGTGGTTTGCGCGCTAGATTTGCACGCTACCACAAATGCCGCCGTGTTCATGCGGAGTACGATCACGTTAAACATGTGGGTTCGTAAGTCCTTCCAAGAGGTTGGTGGTAGGGGAAGGAGGGTACGGTCCCTGTGGATGCCTCCCCCACTGGGTTCCGGTCTAAATTGGGTGGCACTTCCCGGCCGTCCATACAGTTACCTTACACCTTTCTGGTAGGTCGGACGGTCTGGGTCTCAACAACAACACCATGAGTCAACCGAAGTCAGGCAGCATCGGGCGCGGTTAGTACTTGGGTGGGTGACCACCTGGGAACACCACATGTTGTTGGCTCTTTTCGGGCGCGGCAGCCCAGTGGTTAGCGCGCGATTCTCGCCGCTGCCAAAACTGCCGCCGTGTTCATGCGGAGTACGATCAAGTTAAACATGTGGGTCCGTAAGTCCTTCCGACAGGTTGGTGGTAGGGGAAGGAGGGTACGGTCCCTGTGGATGCCTCCCCCACTGGGTTCCGGTCTAAATTGGGTGGCACTTCCCGGCCGTCCATACAGTTACCTTACACCTTTCTGGTAGGTCGGACGGTCTGGGTCTCAACAACAACACCATGAGTCAACCGAAGTCAGGCAGCATCGGGCGCGGTTAGTACTTGGGTGGGTGACCACCTGGGAACACCACATGTTGTTGGCTCTTTTCGGGCGCGGTAGCCCAGTGGTTAGCGCGCGATTCTCGCCGCTGCCAAAACTGCCGCCGTGTTCATGCGGAGTACGATCACGTTAAACATGTGGGTCCGTAAGTCCTTCTGACAGGTTGGTGGTAGGGGAAGGAGGGTACGGTCCCTGTGGATGCCTCCCCCACTGGGTTCCGGTCTAAATTGGGTGGCACTTCCCGGCCGTCCAAACAGTTACCTTACACCTTTCTGGTAGGTCGGACGGTCTGGGTCTCAACAACAACAACACCATGAGTCAGGCCGGTTGTCCAAATAGTTGCTCAAGTCCTCTGGATGAGTCGGACGGCCTGGGGTTTCCACACCATGAGTCAGGGCCCGGCCATCCAATGAGCTGCTCTAAGTCCTCGGACGAGTCAGGTGGTCTGGGCTTTCGACACCATGAGTCGGTCCCCGGTCGTCCAAATAGTTGCTCAAGTCCCCTGGATGAGTCGGACGGCCTGGGTCTTCCACACCATGAGTTGGTCCGGCCACATAAACAGCTACCATAAGCCTTCGGGTTGGTCGTGTGGTCTGGGCTTTCTACACCATGAGTCGGTCCCTCCTGGCCACACATACTGCTACCGTTAACCTTAGGGTCGGTCGTGTGGTCTGGGTCTTCAACACCATGAGTCGGCTCCGGCCACACACTTAGCAATAGTAAGCCTTCGGGTCTGTCGTGTGGTCTGGGTTTTCAACACCATGAGTTGGCTTTCTGTTAGGTCGGGTGGTCTGGGTCTCAACAACAACAACACCATGAGTCGGATGGTCTGAGTCTTCAACACCCAGATTTTGTTGGGAGTTAGCAACCGCTAACTCTCCTTCCCGGCCGTCCAATTGGTTGCTCATGTCCTCTGGATGAGTCGGACGGTCTGGGTCTTCAACACCCAGATCTTGCCGGCCACACATCAAGCTACAGTAAGCCTTCGGGTCTGTCGTGTGGTCTGGGTTTTTCACACCCAGATCTTGGTTGCTGCATACCTATGGGTCAGTCGTGTGGTCTGGGCCTTCAACACCCATAAGTAACGTTGCTCAAGTCCTCGGACGAATCAGATGGTCTGAGTCTTCAACACCTGTAAGTAACGAGGGCGCAGTAGCCCAGTGGTTAGTACGTGGGAATTGTACTCAGTAAGTCCGGGTTCGATTCCCGCCGCTGTGTTCAAGCAGAGTACGATCACGTTAAACATATGGCTACTTCTGAGAGGTTGGTAGTAGGGGTAGGAGGGTACGGTCCCTGTGGATGCCTCCCCCACTGGGTTCTGGTCTAAATTGGATGGCACTTCCCGGCTGTCCAAACAGTTACCTTATACCTTTCTGGTAGGTCGGACGGTCTGGGTCTCAACAATACCCATAAGTAACGGCCGTCCAAACAATTGCTCAAGTCCTCGGACGAGGCGGACAGTCTGGGTCTTCAACACCCATAAGTAATGAAAATAAATAAAAAACTGAAAATTGGGTCAAGTATCCCCGTTTTCCCCTATTAATGAAAACAGGTAATCGCAAGCTATATATTAATAGACTGTTGGCTTCTAATTATTCTATTGTTTGGACTACAGGGACTGGTTAAGTAGGCTATGATGTAAAGAAAATGAATCTGTAACATTTTGGGAGAGTAACTTTTAGCAATTCACAAAAAACACACATGTATAAAATACAGCATACTTTATTTTGATATTTTACAACAATGAAACTTATTTATGAAATTATTTCAGCATTATTCACTGTATTTGAAAAAGTTTCATTGTTGATTTGGATTATTTTATTCATGTAAATTTTAGTGGTTTAAAAAGTGAAGCCTGTCCAATGATGGTAGGTTCTATACTAGAAAAATGTGTCCGATCATGTATATAAGTACATGATGCAATTATGCAAATTCTTACACAGAAAGCAAATATTTGTTTTAAATAAGAGGTGCAGATCTTGAGATATGCATTAACATTAAAAAATAATTATAGTTTTTTACTTATTTAATGAAGCATTGCTTTGACAACATATTTTGCTACAATTGTCTATGAAAAGCTATACAATCTCAAATTCCAGAAACAATGATTATATAATATATATACTGAATAAGAACAGAAAATAATGAAAAATAAATCTTTTAACATTTGATATTAAAATCAAAGCATGCAAGAAAAATTTAATATACGAATAAACAAATTTACTTCCGAGATAGTAGTTGATTCAAATTCAGTTCTGTCCCATACATATGAATTGCAACTAACAATGCTGCTCTTGTTAAAAGAATTTTCTTCACATGAATCTGTCCCTCCAATTCTTGCATACTGATTACAAAAACTTGGAATAACATGACCATAATTATCAACCATATTAGGAACAGCAAAATGAACAAACTGTTCATAGTATTGTGTTGAAGAGTTATCACATTCAGGAATATAGCACCTAAAAGACAAATCAAATCGAAAACAACATAAAAAAGTCATAAACTTTAACAAATTTGTAATTTTAAAAATCCCTATAATTAATCAGTTACAGCAGAAGCCACTTTATGTCAGTGAGTGTTGATGGGTCAAAAAATGGGGGGAGGAGGGAGGTCCTGATTTGATATTTTGCGCAGGATATCAAATTATCTGGCTATTTCTAAAAGTTCTGAAATATGGGTCATTTCATATTATATCAAACCATCTTAATATTTAGTGGTAGCATTTCCATTTTGATGGTATACAATACAAGAATTTTGATTTGGGTTCAATTTATACTGTCTCTCATTTGTAAACTTTTGAACATATACATAAAATATAAAGCAGATTGTGGTTGTTGACATTCCTATAAAGGTTAAGATAGGCATTATTCCCATTCCAAATGAAGCAGCAGCAACTGAAAAAAATATATATTTAACATATACATATAATTTACCTTTAATGAAGTGCACTACAAATTATATTATAAAACTAGAGCCATTAATAAATACACAATGAACAGTGCAAAAAATCTGCCATGTTTTCAGTTTTTTTTCTTTTTTTAATTCCCAGATTTAAAAAACATTGTCATATTTCCGGACCACAATCAACCATAAGTAGAATACAAAAATGTTCGAAAAATTTACCTATGTTTAAGTTCACCCATTAAAAATACATTAGCAAGCATGTGAATACCAACAAATAATTGTATGATGCATATTAAGGCAAATATTAGTTTTTGAAACTTTCCAAAATCCCCCAGATGTTTTAATATTATAGTAAAATCCATCACTTTTGAGAGGACTAATTTTGATCAGGCTTTTAAATGGCAAATTTCTAATTGACTTCTAAAATTTTTGTATTTTTGAGCATAGCTAAATATTTAGATTAAATTTAAATGTGAAAATATATGAACACGTAGTAAGCATAAAGATTTGCTATTCCGTTTCCGCCGCGTTACAAAAAAATATCCTACTACACCAACGTTCTTTAATTAAACAGCAGCCAGTATGATTCAAAACAAACAATAAGCACGTGTTTTTTAACCAATGACTAGGTGGGCATCAATGTTCAGTTGATGTTCACCTAGCCAATGATAGCAAGAATTTAAGTTTAATATGTGGAAGGACGTCACGCCTCTTAAAGCGATTATACGATTTCAGGTTTGAGTGAACGTGAATTTTATGAGCCGTTCATCAGCTAGACAAACGTAAACGATTTCAGAAAGTACGATTTGTGTTTGTAGAATAATAACATAGAGCTATACTTATAATTATATTCAATTTCTTATTAACAAGTGTTAAGTGGCTTCATCGAAAAGAATTTAGTCCACTTCAGCACACCAGAAGAAATAAATTTCTGTATTCTGATTTGAAACAAGTCTGACTGAGCACTTATCCATAATGAGTTATCAGCTGTATAGAAATACCACTTTAGGACATACTCTTCAAGAATCTCTAGATGAACTTATTCAGGTAAATTGAAAAATATCTGTAGTGAACGTCAAACGTGATTTGACCAAATGTGTATATTAAAGAAAATGGCGAATGGCTTTGTTCCGACATATAGTTCTATTAACACAAACATCGTATTTAAAGTAGAAATTTCAAAATATGCTAATTCAACAGATTACTGTTAAAGCATATGTAAAACTTTTTGTTGCAGTTATTTAATTTCCATTGGAAATTTTCAAATATGTTTGATATGTTAAAGTTTTTTTATCGGGCAAGTAAATAATTTGTTAAAAGTCGCAATTATATATGAGTACATTATTAAGTGCTTACTTTTTATATAACATTTTGTGTTGCATCAAGTACTTATTTAATATTTGGATTTTAAGCTATTTTTTACATAATTGTATAAATCCTATATTTTTCATTTCAGTTAACAAACTGATCAAAGTTGTTCATGTATTGAATTCAAGATTATTTTATTAATAATTAGTATCTATAAAATATAGTATAATAATTTAAATCTATATTAGCGTCACCCGGGGTAATTCTCGGTCAGAAATCAGCTACATCCAATTATTATAAAAACTATCGCATGTAATGTTCAATTTTTAAGTGACCAGGAATTACCCTGGGACTGGGGTAATTCATGGCCACTTCCAGGATAATTATTGGTCAGCATTTTTTAATGAGAATACAGTAAAATATTGATTTATTATTTATAGCAAAGTTATAAAACAATTAGACTAAATTGTGCAAAGGTTTTTTTCATCTTATAAAAACTGAAAAGCAGCACAGAGACAATATTTTGGGTGTAAATACAAATTTATTTCATATGCAAAAGATTGCTTGCTCTTACACCCTAAAAAAATAATTGATGAAGTTGAATGTATTATTGGACTATCCTTGCTCTTCAGAATCCAATGTTTGAAAGCTAGCATGGTTCAAGTTAACTACTGGTCTGTTGCATTGATTCAAAGAGACAAAAGCAATAAGAAAATTTTTCGAAGGAGAATTTTGCAAATTGTGCAATACTAACATTCGGCTGCAAAGTCTATTCTCTGGATACTTTGTTTAATCTAATGGATATATCCCCATGGACTTGAAACCAGATTTAATATTTTCTGGGGTGAGTGATACTGGTCACACTTCATCAACTAATTGTGTAAAGTTTGCTTTACTTATTCTGGTCGCATCAGATAAACGTACTTCTACAAGTTGTTTATCCCATTGTGCTTTTAGGGGTCTAAAACAACATATACCAAGAGGTTGAAAAATATCTGTGGTATGAGCTGGTAGCTTCGAAATGGAAATCTGTTCATTTTGAGCTTTGCTGATTATATTCATGGACATATGCTTTTTGTGCCCATCATAGATAATGAACAATGGACGTTTAGACACTTGTTTGGAAAAGAGATCAAACAAACTATCAAAAATTTCTGTCATCATCCATCCACTTTCACGTATAGCTAATGTTAAATTTTTATTAACATTAGGAGCTTTCCAGGTACTCTGAAGCTTCTTGCCAGCAAATACAATAAGTACTGTAGTGGGTGTCTCTCACCAGAAACAGAAACACATGCCATTACTATAACAGATTCTCTGCCAGGTGTTGCTGTGACTCTAACCAATTTCCTTCCCTTTTCTCCTACTGCTTTTCCTCTTGAAGGATCTATAATAGTTTTTTGGTTGCAAGATCATAATTTTAGGTGAAATGTTAAGCATAAATACTGTAAAACAGCACTGACCAGGAATTACCCCAGTGATCATGGAGTTACCTCATAAATATGGGGTATAGTTTAGTATACTTTTGTAAACTGTTTCAATGTAGTAGGTAGTAGAAGAAAATCTTATACTTTTGGTAGCTGTAATAGTTCATAGTTGAAACAAAAAAAAAAAAAAAGATAGAAAAATAATTAAAACTTTATGAATGATAAAGATCTTTGCAAAATATGCAAAAATTAAGGCTGATGATGTTGTTTTACAGGAATTTAACTAGCAGGTTTGATTTTTTATATATATATATATATCATAATAAATGCCAACTTAATAAATAATTGAGTCATACATTGGAAAGTAAAGGGTTCAAAGTGTTTTTATGATTTTTTACAGTTTGATTAAAAAAAGGAATGTGACCAAGAATTATCCCAGAAACTCGGTGACCAGGAATTACCCCTGGTGACATTATGACATGTCTAGAGAACCACTCCCAAATTCATAGACTAAATTGCAGTAAATCCAGAGAATAGGTCACCGCACGTATTTTTTCTAAGTACAAAATCGGGCCAAGTTGGTGCATTCTCTCGTGTTTTGAAATTGGTCTAACCCATCCTAAGTGACGTCATTTCCCGTCTTTAGAAATAGGCTCCTCCTACCAAAATGATATTTGCTACTGTGTTTGTTCTAAACAAGATTTTCTAATGTAAATGATGATGTAATTTAATTTAAATAACAGTGAATAATACTCATAAAAATGTTACAAAATCAGATTTTTGTGTATTTTAAGAAACTTGATTAACATTGTAAAACTGCGGAATAAAAAACTGAATAATACTCAGTATAAACGTTCTAAAATCAGATTTTTGTGAAATTTAAAATTTTTATGCTACAATTTTATCTCTGCATGTAGCGTGATCACTTTCTCCATGCAACCGAGGATCCATATAAAGGCAGGGGTTCGACCTAAAGGTCGAAATTTGTGGAACAAATGTACCAGTGGTCCGTGTAGGGACAGGGGTTCGACCTAAAGGTTGAAATTTGTGGAACGGATGTACCAGTGGTCCGTGTAGGGACAGGGGTTTGACCTAAAGGTCGAAATTTGTGGAACGGATGTACCAGTGGCCCGTGTAGGAGCAGGGGTGAAATATGATTAACAAAAGCAAATCCGCAAACCTGAAACTAACGTTAATAATTATTAAATTAAAAATTCTTCTTCATCTTAAGTACTACAGCCGATTGCCAGCCAAGGCTGTCTCAGTCAGTTTCCACCATCTTGACCTATCCGACGCCACTGTCCTCCATCTATTGACGCCAACGCTCCTCAGCCACTTCTCCACATTGTCTAGCCACCTTGTACACGACTTTCCTCTCCTTCTCTTTCCTTCTGGCCCCTGGAAAGTTATTTTCTTGACTAAGTTATTCTCTATCCTCTCCATATCTATATATATAGCTGAGCCATTTTAGTTGAGCCACTTTAATCACTTTTACTATGTTTGGTTCTCTAAATTTATATTGTAATTCTTGATTATATCTTATTCTCCACATTCCATTTTCCTTTACCGCTCCAAATATTCTCAAGATTTTTCGTTCAAAAATCATCAACTTATTTTCATCAGTTTTATTCGTAGTCCACCATTCACTCCCATATAAAACTATTAGTCTTACTAATGTCTTATATAACCCTATCTTTGTATCTCTACTATTATATTTTGATTTAAACTGATTACGTAAGCCACTCATACCTATACAATTCGTAATTTCACTTTTGATATTGTTATTACAATTTACCATTGTGCCCAGGTACTTGAAATGGTCAACCGTCTCAAAAACGGAATCATTTATTTCCAGTGTTAACTGATCTTGGTCTCTACTTGTCACTGCCATGAACTTGGTTTTCTCGACATTGATGTCAAGGAAATATGTCAAGCCAATATTTTTCGCTGCTGCCTCAAGGACACAAAAAGCTTCCACCATTGCTGCCTTTGTTCTTTCAACAATGTCAATATCATCTGCAAAAGCCAACAACTGAATTGACTTATGGAAAATTGTTTTTTGTGTTTGTATGCCAGAGTCTCTTATTGTTTTTTCCAAGGCGATGTTAAACAACTGGCATGAGAGAGAATCTCCCTGTTTTAGTCCCTTTTCCATATAAAAGGTGTTGGATAAATCAGTTCCTATCTTTACTTTACATTTTACTCTACCAAACATCATTTTTATCAAGTTTGTCAATTTCACAGGTATTCCCAACTCTAACATCGCTTGACATAATTTCTCTATCGATGCTATCATATGCAGTTTTAAAATCAACAAAAAGATGGTATGTATCTATACCATGTTCCCTTGTCTTTTCCAGGATTTGCCTAATGCTATGAATTTGGTCCGTCGTTGACCTTCCCTTTTGGAAGCCACACTGATAGGCTCCAATGATATTGCCTGTAGAGGCTACTAGCCGTTCTGCTAGGATATTCGAAAAAATCTGATAGGATATGTTCAACAGGGTAATTCCTCTGTAGTTGTTACATTCCAATTTATCTCCTTTTTTATATATCTTGCTTATTGAATATTACACAATTACTGCCAAAAACATCCGGTACAAAAGGTTACCAGATTACAACATAAAGTGCTCGCAAGGTGCGTGGCGTATTCTCCAATTTAACCAAGGTGACCTATTCTCCGGATTAACCTAAATTGCTTAGTGGAGACTTTTAATTTTTCTCATAGCTCTCTATTGTCTTTAAATGTATGCAAAATTTAAATTAATTTAAATACTTTAAAATAGTATTGCATTGCATAACACAGCACAAAAAAATGTCAATTATAGTTATTATTTGATACAAAAGTATTGCGATGTGGATCTGCTACTTAATTATTTGACTACTATAAAGATGCTACATTATGTAGGCAAAGTCATGTGCTGCTCACATCAAATGTTCTCTCTACATTAAGAAAAGTAGCTGATGACTGCATGACACCGATACTGTTTAATAAATTTCCTATTCCCGGAGTTTCTCCGACTTGTTTCACAAAAATATAAAATTTGATACATTTTTACATTTTTAAAGATATATTAGGGGAATGTGCTGTGTGTGAACTAAACAGTTTTTTAATTTAAACATTAAAATATATTTATTGTCAAAGAAAGAGTATTTGCTGCAAGTTTGCATCTTGACAGACTAGCAATAGCAAGACCACAAAATTTTGCAGGCATCTACCTGCATAGTTGAATTTTTGCAAGACATTTTAAAATTTTGATTTAGTTAAAGAGTTATTCTATTTTTTATGCACGTCTAAATTATACAATTTTCTTCAGTATAGAATTTATTGATTGAGCCGATTGGAAACATGATGATAGTCGTGTGTACAAATGGGATGATAGTCATGTGTACAAATATAATGTGTGCTGAGTTAAAGATGTTCTAAAATCGAGATCTAGGGGTTAGTAACAGCCAGCAAACAAGAGACGGATCTTTAATGGGTGTATTACACCTGTGTAAACAAGCAGCATGAAGGAACTTGTGAGGCAAGCTCATCGAATGTCAGTAAGGGTAAAGCAGAACCCGACAAATTTCTTCGTAATCTAGGAACCGCTTTTAATTTTACGGTATTTTGCATTTTGTTGAATTTTTATTATAAAGAGCTTATGATAAATAGTTACACTGGTATAATAACACATAGAGGTTAACACTAATCTTTAAGATACAGGGTGTTCCATAAATTCCGAATTAGTTTAAAAATTCCTAAAACTTGAAGGAATTGGTATTTGAATGCAGTTTGCTACAAAGTTAGTCTCATGAAGGGGGATTTTTTGGGTAGAGAGAAAAAAATTAGTTCACAATTTTGTCAATAGAGGACGCTGCACGCAAGCAATCACAGAATTCTGTGGAAAACTACGTTTATTTGCATGCAGGCAAATGTTTACAAGCACATCACAGCACTAGAGTACTTGTTCTATGTGTCTGCCATCACCACAAATGATAGTTTGCAAGCGAGTGACAACACTGTTAACTGCAGCATGTAGCGTATACGGATGGATGCAGGAGATTTCGTGGTGAATGACATCCTTTAACTTCACTAAAGAAGATGGGCTGTTGCGGTACACTCGGGACTTAACGTAACCCCAGAGCCAAAAATCTAGGGGTGTTAAGTCCGGTGGGAGAGGGGGCCATTCAATTGTACAGTGACGACTGATTAATCGTTCTTCAGTAAAGGTTCTACTCAGGAACTTCTTCACTTTGTTTACGATATGAGGAGGTGCCCCGTCTTGCATGAATGTCACTGTGTCAAGGACATTATGTTCCAATAAGCATGGTATTACTTTCTCCGTTAGCATTTGCAAGTAACATGTTCCATTAATTGAGCAAGTCTGCCAGCCTGCTTTTGCACAGGGCTGTTCAAAGAAAAAAGGGCCCACAATAATGGACGCAGTGAATCCACACCAAACTGTAACACGTGGGGAATGTACAGGCTCCTCACTGTAGGCATGTGGGTTTTCCTTTGCCCAGATTCTACAGTTATGGGTATTGACTGTTCCTTGCAATGAAAAATGAGCCTCGTCTGTCCACAAGATATTGAGCAGCCATTGTGGATCTTCATCGATTTTCGACAAAGCCCAATTTGCGAATTGCACTCGCTTAGCTGTGTCATTTAGTAAGAGCTGGTGTAGTGATTTCAACTTGTAGGGGTACAATTTTAATACACCATGAAGGATGTAGAATACCTATGTCTTCGGTATACCACTTATTCTTGCCAGTTCTCGTGCGTTACTTGCTGCACTCATTGACTGTTCCCTTAGTGTGTGCATTTGCGAAGCCACAGCGGAGGTACAGACCTCTGAAAAATGTGGTCTACCACTGCGAGGGCGATTACACAAAATTCCCATTTCTTCAAAACGTTGTACCAGGAAAACCAGTCTGGCAGGAGCGATTGGACCAGAACCTTTCTTCAATCTCTTCTGTGTCTGAAACCTTTAAAGTTTCAGCCAGCAATTCGTGGCTGAGGTAAAACAACTTAACCAATAGTGCTTTATTCACCAATGTCAACATCACAATGAAGGCCAGTAACAGGAAAATTCAGAAATGAGCTTTAAATCATATACCCAGCATTTTATAGGACTCTGATTTGCATATTTCCTGTGATTGCTTGTGTGCAGCGCCCTGTATTGACAAAATTTTGAACTAATTTTTTTTTCTCTATCAAAAAAAATCCCCCTTCATGAGACTAACTTTGTCGCAAACCACATTCAAATATACCAATTCCATCAATTTTTAGGAATTTTTAAACTAATTCGGAATTTATGGAACACCCTGTATTTTAAAATCCTTAAATTTATAAGGAAAGCAAAAAAATAATATATTTAACATAATATAAAAATATACAATTTTTAAGTATTTTTACATATGTGCATATATGAAATCATATTGCACTTTATCTGCACTGATCAATTACATTTTAGTGCACAGATACTTCAGGACCCGGGATGATATGCTTCTCATTATGTTTTTAAAATTCAAATTAGTTTTTTAGTTATTTTATGTTTTAGTACGATTTTCACACAAATGCATTCCTTAGCAATCAAAAATATTTTTTCAACGTTTCCATCTTAACACCAATGAAAAGATCAAAAAATTCCTTTTCAAACCAACTTTGAACGGAATCCATACGATTAATAGTTGAATTTTTAAAAAATGTGCACTTTTTGCTTGTTGAACCTATCAGATCCTCAGCCCAGAATATTCCTGTAGAGTTTTTATCTTGACATCATCGGCGCTGTGGGTTTATATATATATATATATTATAAGCGGGCAGCCAGCATATATTTCAAAACATTCTTTGGTTTTCAAGAATTCTTTGTGAGTTCCAGTGTAATTGTGATCGAAGGTTTGCATCTTAAATTCCAGACAATGCAAAGTAAGTACATTTTCTAGAACATTCCTGTGATTTTAGATGCAAATCTCTCATAAAAACTACACTAGAACTCACAGCGAATTCACGAAAATCAAAGAATGATTTAACAATACGCTTGCTTATAACAAAAATTAAATTAAATAACTGTGGTGTCGATGCGCACAGCTATGTCATGAACTCTTATCTTAAATCCTGGCTATATTTTCTAGTTGATAATCCTATAACAGAAAATCTTTTTCCATTGCTCAGAGTTAAAAGTTAGTATAATTAACGTTATTTTCATCATTTCTCGCCGATGTACGTAGTACAAAGAAACTTGTTAAACTCAACTGCTTTGTCAGTTTTATCTGGCAAATTACATTTCAATTTTAATACATTTTATAAATAAACAAAAGCACAAATTTATAAGATACTATGATTGGTAAATAAGTGCTCTTCAAAATACAGTAGAGCCCTGATTATCCACGGAATTGGGTAGCAAGGGCACCGCGGATAGCGAAAATCACGGATAATCCAAAAATGTCTAAATCAGTAAAATGAACAGTAAACAAAACAGAAACAATACTGTACTGTTAACAAAAAGTATTCAGTTGCATCTTTTTAAAAAAATCAGTCACTCGTTTTTGCTTCTTGCTTTCGAAACACCTTTTCTTTATTCTAGATTGTACTTTCCTTAACATGAGCTTTTCTGCCAGAGGTGCATCGTCGTCTTGTTCTTCTAAATATTGAAGCAATTCATCTACATGCTGCAAAGCAGTTTCGTGTGTCATCCGCGCAGGTGCCTCGTCTTCTTCACTTTCACTTTGTTCTTCTTCGTTCTCATTCACTCCCATTGCTTTGTTCGTTATCTCTACATCAGTCAGTCATTCAAACCCTGGCTCACTTGCGTCACATTCCAGCCACTCTTCTATGTTCTCTTCATCGACATTCTCACCTCCCGGAACGGATGTCAGTAGGTCAACAAGTGTAACAGTCGACATGACCTCATTCCCTTCTTCACAAATGTTTTGGTTGACATTTGTTTCGATACTCAGAAAGATTTTTCTCCATAATTTAACAAAGGTTGAGGGTTTGATGTAATCCTATGCAGATGTAATATCGTAAATGCTATCCAAAATTGTATAAATCTTCCAAAATTCTTTGAGAGCGCACCCTTCTTCGATTTTTGACAGTAATAACTTTGTTCTGTATGCTCTCTTCATGGTTGCAATGACTCCCTGGTCCATAGGTTGTATCAGCACAGTAACATTTGGGGGCAAAAACTTTGCGAAGATTTAAGCACACTTGCAGCTGGGTGTGAAGGCTCGTTGTCAATTAACAAAACAGCCTTCTTTGGCAAATTTTTTGAGTCAAGATGTTTACTTACTTGTGGTATAAAAATCTTTTCAAACCATTCTTGAAAAATCTGCTGGTTCATTCAACCTTTTTATTGGTTGAAGTAATCAACTGGTAAATTTTCTGCTCTTGTCCCCTTAAAAGACCTCGGTTTCTTAGATTTACCGATTACAAGAAGCCTAAGTTTGTGACTACCCGCAGCGTTGCTGCATGGCAAGATTGTAATTTTTTCCTTGCTACTTTTGTGACCTGCCGCTTGATGTTCACTTTCAAATGCTAAAGTACGAGTGGGAAGACACTTCCAAAAAAGCCCTGATTCATCAGCGTTATAAATTTGTTCATATGACAGATCTTCAGACAACACAAACTCTTCAAAATCACATTGAAAATCATCAGTTGCTTGTTGATCATCACTCAGCTTTTCTGCCTGTACACCAATCTCTCTAATTCCATGTTTCTTAAAACGATGTAACCAACCGGACGATGCATCAAAATTTCCTTCCAAGCCTAACAAATCAAAAAAGATTTTTGGTTTCGCTGCAATGGTAGAACCAGACACGGGGGTACCCTCACTTCGCACCTGAGCTAACCATTCCGATAATACCGAGTCAAGTTCATTATAGGTGGATTTCTTCATTGTTTTTCGTTTCTTCATCCCAGAAGCACTGTCCGACACTGATGCAAAGACCAACAGTTTGTCTTTTTGCTTTAAAACGTCTCGCACTGTTGTTTCTCCGATCCCGTAATCCAAACACATCTGCTTCCTTGAAGCGCCATTTCCTATTTTAGAAATCATTTCAAGTTTTTGGGTAATCATTAATACAACTTTTTTTCGTTTTTCAGCCATTATTAATTTCAGGAACTAACGAACACTAAACTTAAGCACTGACAAAGAAACATAAAACACGACTAATCACTAGGCATGCCTACTGTTAACTGACACCACTGGCAAGCCGAGAGAATACGTATGTACCACGTAGAGGGGGCAGGTTAGTGACCTTGAAAGAGTGGATCGATACACTCGACCGCTCGTATTTTCCTTGTTTTGTTGGCTTGGATTAAAATTTTTGTTTGTTTTTTGAGGTTCGTAATTAAAAAAAAAAAAAATTTTCGGAGGCACTCGTGGATCATCCTCTTGCAGATAATCGGGGCTCTACTGTACATGCAAAAGACTGGCGATGCTTGCTGTCTTGTTGCGTTTCGGAAAGCCTCTCTCCCTAGATACCTTTCTTCGGTACTTGTCGCATATAACATGACTCATTTGCAGTGCTGGCAAAGAGAAATTACTTCTCAAAGGGTGAGGTGAGGATGAGTAGCCAGTCTCGGATGTCAGATGAAGAGATAACTGTTCATTATTTTTCACATGAAATGAGGCACTGCGAAGCTGATTCCCACTGGAGATGGGGTAGAGCAAAGCTCTCAACTAGGAAAATTTATGTTTTCTCTAATCGACAATTCCCCCCCCCCCCTTTTGCTGATCTGCCAAAGTCAAATCACCGCTAAGTGTTCTAATTTCTATCGCATTTTGTTGTAATCTGGTAACCTCTCATAAGAGTATAAATTAAACTCAATGGTCAAGTCAACATGTTTATATTATAAGTTTGAAAAAAAAAGTTGGTAATTGGAATTACACAAGTAGCGATTGTGTGATAACAGTGGCTGATGTTCGATGATGCGATGTAAAAGATAAGTGCAATAAAATTGTGTTACAATGTTTTACGTTATATTAAATGATATTCAAGTATATTTTTATTAATGTAATTTTTTATCACGAGCCCGCAAAGAAGAAATGTACGGTATTGCTGAGGTTCTTGGCGAAAGTAAAACTGATGAGTTAAAAATTCCTGCACTCAGGAAATTGATTTTAAATAATGAAAATTATGAAGAAGATATGGTCCAAGACATGTTAGAAAATTTAATTGATGATCAAAAATAAGAAACTAGAAAACATTTGCCAGAGAAAAATCATGAGCATGAAGAAGCTTGAGATGTCTGCAAATACTTCTAATTTTGAAATAGGAGTATTAAATGAAAATTTTTCTAAACCTTTAATTGATTGGAAATCACAGATTCGTAAGTTTGATCTGAGAAGTGAAGATATTAGTTTGTATTTAGTTCATTTTGAATAGGTAATGAAACGAGTGCAGATACGGATTCATTATGGGTAGCTTATCTATTTAGTTAGTCAGTTACCTGGTGAAAACGTAGAGATGATTATGAGGGAACCAGAAGAAAAGACAGAAAAATATAATTATGTTAAAATATTACTACTCAAAAGGTATAGAGAAATCAAGACAACTGTTTTATTCTCATTGCAAAATAGGAGGCAAATCTTGGAGGGAATTTTATCATATATTAGACACATATTTTATTGGATGGGTTGCAGTGGGGATGCAATGGATGTCAGTTTGGCCGGATGCTGGATATTCTACCGAATTTAAAACCTGACATCTGTATATCCGGCCGACAATATAATTTTCTTTTAGAAATCCTAAATAGTTACTATTTCATTATTTCTATTCATAGGTGCAACCAGGGGGTGGTTTTTAAGGTTAAAAAAAACCCTACCCCAGAAGTCCTCAATTTATATGAAGAAATAGTAATTTTTGTGCTTATTTCAAGGTTGTAACCGTTTATAGAGCAAATACCATCCTCCTCAGAAAAAATTTCTGGTTGCGCTACTGTTCCTATTTAATTTTTCTTCTCATTTGTCTGTTGTTTTTTTTTACATGATTATAGCTAAGTTAAATTCTTAATTCAGAAGAAATACATATTTTAAAATTATTATTATATTTTAAGGCAACTAATACAAATCAAAACCAAAACCAGCCACGAGACTATTAAAACTTTTAAAATGGCCATTAAAGTTTAAGCGTTAAGTGTTTATATACTTAATGATTATCAACTGGTTATTAATATATTACACTTCTTAATATTTAACTTCTTAATATTTAGTAACCACTGCTTAAAATAAAATTCCAGTTTTGATTATAGCAACTAAGAATTTAAAAACCTTATCACTTTTTAAATTCCTATATAATATCACAGATAACTTGATAAATTATAGAACAAATATAAAAGCAGTAAATTTATAACTATGAGTGTCATGAATAAAAGAAGCACTGTGTTGAAGACCCAGACCGTCCGACTCATCCTAAGGACTTGAGCATCTATTTGGACGGCCGAAGAAGCACTGTGTGGAATTTTTTTTTTTCCCACAAGTAAAATGCAATTTATATTCCTCTATGATCTCAAGAGGTGAAACAGGTAAGAAAGCATCCACTACTCCATTATTTAGTCATCTAAGAAGCAAACATAAGGAGCAATATGACAAAATTAAATCTTCAAATGAAGGACAAGGTAACAAAAGGCATTTGGATTCTGAATTTACTGATGTAGATGATGATGACCCAAACACAAGTAAAAGTTTTATAAGATCACAATCGCAATTTAATCAACCTACTTTAGAGACTGTTCTAGAAAAAAAAATCTGGGATATAAACCACCCTAAATCGATTGAATTACACTATGCTATTGGTCAGATAATAGCAGTTGACAATCAGCCATATTTATTTGTAAAAGATGATGGTTTCCGTCATCTGATGAAAAAAGCCCAACCACAGTATAAAGTTCCTTCTTGGGAATATTTTAAAGAAGCAATAATGCCAAAAATGTATAACCAATGTAAGGAAGAGGTTCAATTGTTGCTTTCATTACCTGAGAGTATAACTTTAACTACTGATATGTGGACCAACTCAATTACAAGAGTTTTATTAGCTTCACTGTCATTGGGTGGATAATGATTTTAATTACAGACATTTTCTATTAAATGCTAGACATTGCCCAGGAAGTCATAATAGTGACAATGTGAGTCGGATTTTGAAAGATTTATGTTGGTGAATGGAATGTGAAAAACAAAATTTATCTCATTATTCGTAACAATGGATCCAATATTGTAAAAGGTGTGAATGATATGAATTTAGCTAGTGAATCTTGTCTTTTACATAACTTGCATTTGATTGTAACAGATGCATTAAATGCTCAAAGAGCAGTTAAATATATTATAGTCTTAGGAAGAAAAATTGTGGGGCACTTTAATCATTCCTTTTTAGCCTGTTCTCATTTCAAACAAATCCCAAAAGAACTTCATTTAGCATATAAAAAGCTACTACAAGATGTCCCAACTGGTGGAAAAGTACATATTATATGCTGGATCGCTTGCTAGAACTATGTCCTTATATGCAGCGGAAAACAATGAAATAACAAGCTTTTCATCATATCAATGGACATTAATTCAAAACTGCTTAACTCTACTTCAACCCTTTGAGGAAATTACCAAGCAAATAAGTTCCTCAAAATCATTAATTTCAGAAGTAATTCCTATGGTTGTAACATTGAACAGATATTTGTCAAAATCTGAAGTATTTGGTGTTGGAACAATAAAGGATACATTAAAAGAAAACATACATAAACGTTTTTGAACAATTCAGTTGAATGAACATTTTTCAATAGCAACCATTTTAGACCCAAGATTCAAAATTCATTTTTTCGATAAAGGTCAGGGTTATGATGAAATGATTAAATCTTCTTTATTATTGATAATGAAGAAAGAAGTTTAAGCTTTGAGTTCTCCTGAAGAAAATGAAGAGTCACTCCTAATGAAATCGAAATTTCAAAGTACTGGAAATTCTAATCTTGCAAAGAATTCTACATCTTTTTGGGATTGCTTTACTAAAATAACTGTTAATTCTAGCATATCACAATCACAAGTGCAACAAGATGACAAGTCAGCTTACTTTGAAGAGTTGAGAAACTATCTTTCACAGCCAGTAATTGAAAGAGAAATGTCACCATTTGACTGGTGGAAAATGAATAGGAGTAATTTTCCTTATTTATCACAATTGCTAAAAAAGTATTTTGCCCCACTATCGAGTGTATATAGTGAAAGACTGTTTTCTGAAGCAGGAGTCATTTATGAAAAAAAGAGAAAATTTTGCCAAAAAATGCAGAAAAACTACTCTTTTTGCATCATAATTTGAAAATTTTAAAAGGGGTTTAAAACAAATTTTTAATTTTTTTTATTGATAATGAAGAAAGAAGTTTAAGCTTTGAGTTCTCCTGAAGAAAATGAAGAGTCACTCCTAATGAAATCGAAATTTCAAAGTAATGGAAATTCTAATCTTGCAAAGAATTCTACATCTTTTTGGGATTGCTTTACTAAAATAACTGTTAATTCTAGCATATCACAATCACAAGTGCAACAAGATGACAAGTCAGCTTACTTTGAAGAGTTGAGAAACTATCTTTCACAGCCAGTAATTGAAAGAGAAATGTCACCATTTGACTGGTGGAAAATGAATAGGAGTAATTTTCCTTATTTATCATAATTGCTAAAAAAGTATTTTGCCCCACCATCAAGTGTATATAGTGAAAGACTGTTTTCTGAAGCAGGAGTCATTTATGAAAAAAAGAGAAAATTTTGCCAAAAAATGCAGAAAAACTACTCTTTTTGCATCATAATTTGAAAATTTTAAAAGGGGTTTAAAACAAATTTTTAATTTTTTTTTTTTTTAAATTTACGATGTTTGAAATATTTGTATCTTTTGAATGTTTAATTACTAATGTAAAGAAAAAAAAAAGAATGCTGTTGACAGGAAAATTTATTTTTAATTTGTAATGTAAATCATAATATCATAAGTTAAAGTAGTATTCATTGTCAAAGATACTGAATGTAAAGGAGAGATTTTGAATGTATATTAAGGAATAAAATGAAGGTTTAGTTTAAAAAACTATAATAAAAATTGAGAAACCTGAAAATTTTAATATTACTATTAATTGAGTAATTAAAAATACTTATTTTGCATATTATTTATATGACCGGGTATCCGGCCGAATAATCCTAATATCCGGCTTAATAGCTGGATGGGCCGGATACAGGATGTTTACCGGATATCCTTTGCATCCCTAGATTGCAGGTTTGGAAGTGAATACATTTGAATAGCTAAATGATCTGATTATAGCAAATCAAATAAAACAGAAAGTTCCAGATGAAATAGGAGAACATTACTTTGATCAGTGGACAAAATTGAATGTGCCTATTTTATTGGCTGAGAAAATAGATGAATACATAGATATCAGAAATATATTCAAAAAGTAGATTAGATTTGGATCATTTAAAGACAGTAAAAATATACATTTTATAGAGTTTTATAGAGTTATTTTGTTACAAGAGAAAATTTTATTAAGAATAAACAAGGTACAAATAAAAATATGTTTATCGAAGTAAACCTGCAGCTCAAAATATGTGTTATAACTGTTATGGAGAAAGTCATTTTGCTCGAGATTGTACTAAGCCTAAAAGATTAAAATTTTGCACTTCATGCAATAAAAAAGGACATGGTATAAAAGAATGTTCAAAGAAATCTCATCCATTAGTGAATATAGCTACGAGCAAAGTTATTTGTATTAATGGAAGCAATATTGTAGATGCCCTTATACTGCTGCTGACGTTTCAATGATGAAACACAACTTTGCTAAGAAAATGAATATTAGTTTCAGTAATGATGAATTCACATTGATCCGCAGCATTGGAGGGTTACAAGAACCAGTCGGAAGAGCTACTGCAAGTGTAGAAATTGATAGTGCAATTAAAGATTGTATAGTTTTACGTAATATTGGATGGTACATTTGAGAATCCTAATATTTTGATTAAAACAATGTTATTGATACACCTGGTTTAATAATAGGTAGAAAACAAGGAAAGTCCAAATTGGTACATGTAGATGATGTACCTCAATGTGTAGTTCTTAAAATGGGTGAACCAGTTTCCATTATGCCTCATACAGTTCAATTAGTAACTTTGATCACTAGGGATGAACATCAGAGTGGTCTAACAGTTTCAGTGATAAGCAACATGATATACGTATTTGGTCAGGGATGGAAGATCACAAGTACCGATTGTTAATTCCAGTAGTGAAAATTTATGGTTGATAAAGTTTGAAGTCATTATACAAGGCATGCGGTCATCTGATTTCGTACAACACAAGACATTAATATTCATCTTGATACTGAAAACACAGGTTCAAGAATTTTTACAGCTAAAGTTCCAAATAGAGAACCTATTCAGTGTGATCAAATAAATGTTAGTCCTTTAATCACACATGCTCAACATCAACAATGATGTGCCTTACTAAATGAATTTCGATTATGTATTTCTAGGAAACCAAACTAAATAGGATGTATTAATACTGTGACTATGAATCTGTTTGAAATGCCAGGAAATAAACCAGTCAATTTGGGATATTTCCTTCAAGAACTGTTGCCAACATATGATGATTATGCCATACAAACTGAATTATGTGAAATGGCTAGAGGGGGGGGGGAGAAAATATTACTCATGCACAAGATAATGAAATCAAACTATGATGCTCAACAGTGTTACGCATACAAATATTCAGTAGGTGATATTGTTGTATGACGGTTACCTGAACAGACTGAGTTTAGTACAAAGACCCAAATAAGGTATAGAGGACCACTTGTTATTGTTAAGGTACCAGATTCAATTCAGGTCTACTGATGTTAAAAATTCAGCTTCGGATTTCTTAATAGTGGCTACTGGCCACTAAGAACAAAATTTTTAGTGGCCAAAAATTTTTCAACAGCTGTCTAAAATCAAGTTTATATTGATATGTTAAACACCTTTCTGTTGAGGTATATTTATGGACTGAAAATACTTAAAATTATGTAGTCATATATTTTTATATTATGTTTTGTGGACAGTAGGTTAGAGACACCCTATTTAGAGAAAGTGTAATAATACAAAGGAAATAAATAAATTTTAATTACAAAATTTGATTTAAATCATTCAATTTATTTAATTTCATTCACTAGCCATAAAACAGTAGCTATAAAAACTAATATGTTGTTAAAATGAAGACAGAAATCAGAAAATTGCTATTTCTATTTTGTATGAAAATAAAATACTTAAACAGTCACGACAACACGAAAATATTAATAACAAATAAAGATTCCATAGGGTTGCCATGGGTGAGAAATACATAAAACATAACAAACTCCTAAGTTATGAATTGATAAATAAGAGGATTTATAAATGATTTCTTTGACACAATGACCCTAAAAATATTGGAAAAATATGATTTTTTAAAGGAAAACAAGGATGCTAAGTGATTAGTGTCTTACAGCTGAAATTTCCCTTGGCTTAAATTTGATTTGATTCTGCAATACCTTTAGTTCAAAATATATGAAGCTTGGAATGTACAAAAGAATGTTATCTCATTTAAACAAAATATTTCACCTGAATATTAAAAACAAAACTATGATAATTTAGTCAGATACTCTTAGATAGAATAATTAGAAGATGAAGATGGATGGGAAAGGATTATTTTAGCAAGGTACCTCAACAGCAGTAGCCTTAAGAATAGCTGAAATAGTGACATAGTTTTTCGAAAAAAGAAACCAAAAAGGAAACAAAACTTACAATGAAATGAGTTATGTAAACAGACTGGTTTATTTAAATTTCAGCTGGATTTTTTAAATTTGAAACAAGATGATTTCATAATGCATGATGCAAATTAATAATAGCATAAAGAAAATCTATAATATATCATGGACAGCTACCTCAAGTATGTTGATTTATTAAATGCTCATATACTCAGATGATCACGTACAAATTTTTTTTTGTGATTTTGCTACAAAATAGTCCTTTATTTTATTAATAATATGTTTGAAAAGTAATTTTTCTGTATAAAACACGAAATAATTACAAAAATAGTGGTTGATGTAACCAGATTACATAAGTAGGAAATATTTCCCAAATTAAACGAAGTATATCGTTCATTGCATACAAATGCAGTTTTCATGATGCTGCTGCAAAATAGCCCTTTA
The DNA here is from genome assembly GCA_951213105.1 of Amaurobius ferox. Lineage (NCBI taxonomy): Eukaryota > Metazoa > Arthropoda > Arachnida > Araneae > Amaurobiidae > Amaurobius > Amaurobius ferox. The sequence continues at coordinate 90,517,815 of OX578153.1, forward strand.
TTTCATAAATAAAACATTTGTAAAATAGTTTTTCTGTATAAAACGCGAAACATTTAAAAATACTGTAGTCGATGCAAACAGATTAAAAAAGGGGAAAATATTTTTCAAATTAAATGAGGTATGCTGAGGATCTCATACAAATGCAGATTTTTGCGATGCTGCTGCAAAATAGCTCTTCATTTTATTAATAATACGGTAGAAAAATAGTTTGGGTTTTTTCTTTATATTAAATGAAATAATTATAAAAATTTCAGTCGATGCAAATGTATTGTAAAAATGGCAGAAAGATAATCATTGGTCATCTCTTCTCAGACACAGTGAGAATTGACATATGCGAGTGCCGATTTTGTGATCGCGGAGAAACAGATTTTCAGATGTAAGAAAGGGAAATCTCTGATCAAAATTCATGGCTTTGTTCAAATTTCATGGCACTTTTGGGTTATACATAGCCGATTTCAGAACATTTTCGGAATTTTTGTAACCTGTAGACATCTGAACTGGGAAAAGGATTTTCACACACAGAAAGAAGAAAATTCCTCAGGCGAAAAATGAAAAATGTAGGGAAGTACTCAGAAAAAACATAATTCGAATCTGTGAAAGACCCCTGTAAAAAAAATATATATATATTTGAACGAATTTGCGACTCGCGCAGGCGGGAGAGACACATTTAAGGTTTTCTCTAAAATATTTCGCTAATTAGAAACAAGTAGTACCTTTGGTGTGCCCAAATTGTGATTGACTACGATTCACTGCATCCTTGCAGTAATTTGCCCACAATTCACAACAACGAGGCAACTGACGTTGAAGCAGTTGACCCTATCTACTGACTGTAGGTGCCGTGAGCCTGAAAGGATTATGGAGAAATTTCAGTCGCCAGAAATGGCGACTTACTGTAATAATTTTGGTCACCATGTCTGCAGACTTGTCGCCAGTGGTGACCTGGCCACTGCGAATCTGCATCTCTAACTGATGTGGGCATTTGTTCGAACTGTTGACAGTGATGATGATAATGATATCGGTCAACAAATTGTGAACTATGGATGTCCAAAGAGGAAAAGAAATTGCCTTTCCATCTTAAAGACTGTGTATTTTAGAATTATAAACTGTGTTTAATTGTGAACGAGGACGTTTCTTTATAGCATGGCCTAATGTAACAGTATAAATTAAACTTAATGGTCAAACCAACATGTTTATAAGTTTGAAAAAAGAAATTTTCAATCAGAATTACACAAGTCGTGGGGCTATTATGTTGCTAACAGTGGCTGATACTCGATAATGCAATGTAAAAGATAAGTGCAGTAAAATTGCGTTACAATATTTTATGTTATATTTGTAAGTTATTTTTATTAATTTTAAGTCAACATATGCAGTACATCCAATAATAAGCACACGGTTCTATGGTTGCTACCATTTTATGAAGTAACAGTGCATTTTTCGACGGCATCCATGCTTTTTGGATTAACCCCTTTGATTTGCTTCGGATGTGTTTTATAACATGATAAACTTTATTTACTAACTTTATTATTTTTTGCGAATTTTTTTTTATTGTTGATTATAGTTTCCTTATGGCAGCTGGTAAGTGCGAGCAAATGGACCGTGTAGTTCTGTAAAACATGGTTCTAAGTATTTTTTTTTTGAAATTTTGGTACAATCCTTAAGTATCGGGGGGTTTTTTTTTTTTTTTTTTTTTTTTCGGAAAAGTATAATAATTTATCTTTTTTTTTATTTTCTTATTTTTTTTTTTTTTTCAGTGTTAAAATTTTCGAAGGATAGAGTTTTGAGATTTTTGCAATATCCCAAAAATTTTCTAATAAAGTTTTTGAAATTGTTTTAAATTCATAAAATGCTTTTAAGTATCGTATGTTTTCTAAAATTTTCAAAAGTATTTTTATTCTACAATTTTACTGCGCAATTTTTTTAAAATTCACAAAAATCTTATTTTGTAAAGTTTTTATGAGTATTATTCACTTTTATCCAAATTGAATTATACTATCTGATTTACATTCAATATTGTAGTTCAGAACACAGTAGCATACGTCATTTTGGTGGAAAGAGTCTATTTTTAAACACTGAAGAATACATCACTTTGGTCGTGTGGAGCCTATTTCAAAATATGGGAGCATGCGCCAACTTGACACGATTTTGTACTTAGAAAAATTACAAGTGGGGGACTATTATCCGGATTTAGCATTTAAAATATTACCTGATATTTATTTTCTTTTAAGTACCCTACTTTTAAAAAATATTCTTCAATTTTAGGAAAGAAAAAAAAAATACAAACTTAAAAATTATTTTGTGGCAGTCTCTGCTTTCAATTATATTTTGATTATTAATTATTAACATATCAATTTTGATTAGTTATAATGAATACTTAATTTTGACTCAGTTTCATAAATAACTGATCCTGTATTAATAGAAAAATACTAATAATTTTATATTTTACTATAGTGTGGACAAATAACACACCAATTAGGGCTGAAGATATTGTTACAGTTTGACAAGGTAATAAATACAGCTCTAGCAAGCAAAATCAAAGCCAGATTGACTTTTAAGGTGAATATTTTTATTATTTAAAATGTTGAAAATTATTGTTTTGATATGTAAGTAAAAATCCTCCAGAAAAACGTCTGAAATTTTTTTTAAAAAAAGCAAAATTTTGTTGTTCAGCATATACTTTTGCATGTATGTTTCACAGACAACCGAACAGAATAAATAAACAGAAGATTAAATGACTTACCTATCTAAATTTTCAAAATTTCATCCATTAGTTTTTGAGTTGGAATTGATACATACATTGCACAGACACACATACATATGTCATTCTAAATATGATGTATTTGTGTTCTAGAGTGCCTGAAACATGTAAATATATTGAGAACTATTTCCAATTTTTGACACTGTTTCAACACCTTCCCTATACATTACCTTGTATTGTTGTAGGGAAAATAAAGCAATAATACCCATCAAATTATGCACTGCACAGCTATCTTTAAATCATTAGTTTTAAAAAAGTGAATATCAAGCATATTTATTTTGAAAGTTAAATAGAATCTAAAATATGTATTCTTCCGTTTCAATCTTCACATATGACAAGCACAATTTATTTTTTCTTTCTATTTTATTTATTTATTTTCAAATGTAATCTAAAATTTGATGTAGTTGAAACATAATATTATTTCCTTTAGATGTCCACACCACTATGTGGAAATACTGGGCTCCTCAGCCTGGTTATTTTTTTTATATATATCTGGAAGTTGATATTGGATCTAACTAAATTTTCAATTAATTTATGTAAAAAATAAAATACCTCTTTACATTTCTCCCAGCACAAATAGCATTTATTTTAAACTTAAATGTAGTTGTTGTTGTTGAGACCCAGACCACCCGACCTACCAGAAAGGTGTAAGTTAACTAACTGTAAAGGTGTAAGGAACTTAAATGTAGTGAAAACATTTATTCCTTTGTTTGTTTCTTTTTTCCAGATTTGTCTGTGAGATAAGCATACGAGGGTGGCATAAGCTGAACTAAAAAATTTCACCCTCACCCTCTATTCTTACATCTCGGATTTTTCTCTGGAGAAGGATTTCATATCTTTTGGAGCTTCATAGGGAGGATATTGTCAATATGTTGTATTCTGGTGGCATGTTAAAGGCTAAATAATTATTAATAATTTGATTAACAGGGTGTCCCAAAAAGATTGAAATGTGCTTTAATTCTTTACCTGTTGGAGATAAGTGGGCAATGTAAATTTCAAAAATGTTGAAAGTAAGGTAGGAAATAAAACTATGTTAATGAAATAGTCCTCCCATTAATTTTCAAAAAGTTACACTTTTCAAATTTTATACGACCCCCTTAGACAAATTTAGTCAATCAGAAAATTTTTGTTTTTAATGCAGCAAGATCATTTAACCCGCATATCTGTATCTTTAAAATTAAGTAAGTTATATTTAATTGAAAATTGAACATTGTGGGACCATATATCAAATTAGAAATATAAATTTGTGACATATCACAAAACGGATAAAACTGGATGATAATACATGAGACATTTTTGCGAATTCCGCATAGGCTCATGATGCAATCCCGGTTTCTTAAGTACTTTTCACATTGAGACATGACACATATTAATGTATTTTTCATCTAAACAATTTCCATCTTCAATTTGTTTATGATCCCTATTTTCACTGATGAAACAGCCTTTCACATGGTATGGAAAAGTGGCATAAGTCAGATTTTTACCTTTATCATAATTCAGTTTATTTTAAAGATACCGATATGCGTTTTTTTTTTTTTTTAATGATCTTGTTGCATTAAAAATAAAAAACCTTGGATTGACCGAATTTATCTAAGGGGGTCGTATAAAAATTTAAAAAGTGTAACTTTTTGAAAATTAATGGGAGGACTATTTCATTAACGTAGTCTTATTTCCTACCTTACTTTCAACATTTTTGCAATTTACATTTCCCACTTATCTCCAACAGCTAAAGAATTAAAGTGTGTTTCAATCTTTTTGGAACACCCTGTATAATTTGTTAAGACATATAAATATCACTGATACATTGAGATTTTACAAATAATATTATATTGGTTAAATAATAATATTGGTAATATAGACCTTAGAACATAGCCATATGTACATTTACAACAATATGTTGTCAATTTTGCAGCATTTAAAAATAGTCACCAAATTTATCACAAAGTGGAATGGACAGACCCTATCAAAACATTAATATACCATTCCTTAACAAAATGTAATTAATTTATGAGTCCCTAATAATGTGTAACTGTCCCTTGAACGTTGAAGCTTTCTGTATTTTGAAAGAATATTAAATTAATGATTTCCTGAAAGCAGAATGGATTATCAAATAAATTTAATTTAATTAATAGCGTAAATTTTCTAATTTATTGAAATTTTTCCAATTTGGTGTCATTTTGCTAATTTTGCGATATTTTTCATAAGCTTCCAAGACCATATAATTTATTATCAAAATAAAAATACAACTAAAGTATATTTCACACCAAAATAGAAAAGTAATTGATTTTAAAAAGCAGCAATTTGTAGGTCAAGGCTCCTCACATATGGGAGATTTGACCCACTTGTTTTAGTTTAAGTAAATGCTAAAATAGAATAGGACTAGCTTTAAGAATTGAACAGTTAACAGCACGTATAGTCAGAAAAATAAAAATAAATTCTTAGTGCAACTTGTGTGGTTCTTACTAATATTGGATTTGGCAGCTTTATCATATTGTTAACTGATGCAATAGATACATCTTCAGTCTCTGGGTATATAAAATAATAAGTGCACAAATATATGTAAAATTTCTAGATAGTATGAAATAAAGGTGACCATAGAATTGGATGGGAAAAAAAAAATCCACACTGTCATATTTTCGCAAGTCGTAGATCGGTGTTAGGAATTTCCAGCACTGTGTAAAATGTAAAATTTTTATTTAGATTTCTTTTCCCAAAGGAAAACATTTGCATTATCGAATTTTCTACTTTAAAATACAAAGGTTTCCTAACCAAGAATTTTGGACTTTGGGAAGAGGTTTTTACTATGAAGTGGTGTTTTAGATTATAGTAAAGGAGCACAATTCAAAAATGTCTTCTTTTTATAGATAAATGGTTGAGCATTATAGAACACAGACCATTTTAAAACAAATATTTGTTTATCTGTGTTTATATTTGTTTAAATTAAAGTAAGCTTACAAGTTTATATAGTTTTGAAATCAAAGGATATCTTATAAATCAATATCTGCACATTTCTTTGTCAAAAAATATTTGATCCATAAATAAGATGTTCATTAAGTTAAATTATGTAAATATTTCTTAAAAATAACTAAACTTATATGTAATACCCGCATAATTTTGGAAGGTTTGAACCATGGGTCAAGCCTCCCTTGGTAGTGATTTTGGTTTTGATTCCAGAGAACTTAAATTAGGTATTGATTTGGAAAATAATAAAATAATAGTTATGTAGCCAAGGTTCTGAACTTTCAGCATATAAGTTTGAATTCTTATGCTTAAACAAATTTATTTACAAAAAAGCTTCCAAATAGGAATAGAAAAATTTACTTTTTGATGATAAAAACACAAAATTCAATCTAATTTGAACAACAGATTAAGAACAACTATCAAATTTTGATAGGTAATAGCTTACATCTACAGAATGTTCTGACATCTGTTGGAAGATTTGAAAAGCTTGAAATAATAATAATATAAAAAAAATCATGGTGGGTCAACCCTCCCCAGTCTCCTGTACTCAAAATTAAGGTAGGGTGGTATTAAAAAAAAATTGCATTAAAGTGAATGGAGAAGAAAGAGAGGTGGATTTTTCAAGGTCAAATAGACTGAACTTAATACCCTATACTATGACATCATCCTTTGTCTGGGAGTGCTATACTGCACTTTGTAAGATTGCTAGCAACAATCAAGTCATACTATACTGGATGCCTGGACATTCAGGCATTCCAGGTAATGAAATGGCCTATGAGTTGGTCAGAAAGGTTCAAGCACACCTTTTGTTGGTCCTGAGCCAGCTTTGGGTGTTCCTAACGAACTGACTAGAATTGTTTATGACATCTTCAGAAAGCTTCAGTGCGAGAACTGGTGTAATACTAAGGGCCGAAGGCAAGCGAAAGATCTAAACTGTAAGTGCCCTAGTATGCGTCAAAAGGAAGGGATTATTCAAGCTCAGTAGAACTGGCATCAGAAGGGCTGTTGGGCTCCTTACTGGGCACTGCACCCATAAAAGACACCTAAATATTATGGGTGCCATTAAGGATTCGCTTTACAGAGGCTGTAATTATAGTGAAAAAACAGCCGCACACATACTCTTGAGTGTGAGGTGTTCTCCGCCCATAGGTTCGAACACTTGGGTCGACATGTGATCGAACCCTGGGAATTGCATGACATTCCTGTCAAGTGCCTGCTGATTTTTGCTTCAGCTACTGGTCTCTTTTCTTAGGGACTTTTTCATTTCAGGGGATAGTACAATAGACCTCTGGTCGCTGTGCTGGGCTCTCTTGAAGCCACCCACCTTCATGTCATTCATTCATAATACCCTATACTTTTAAGAGCCAAAGTTATAAATGGAATATAACTTTATCTGTACTAAATTTTTTTAATAGTGGATATCTCTTTTTAATTGTTTTTGATACAAATAAACTGATTTTTATTTAATGACTACTAAACAATATGGAAAATCTATCTTCTTTCTAGCGATTTTCAATTTTACAGTTAAGAAATATTGCATATTTCATTAACTTGTTTCAATCTCTTTTCATTTTTTAGCCTATATTTCTTTTATAGATAATATTTTTTCATTTTTTATATTTGTGTTCATGAATTTATATAATTGATTAAAAAAATATCATATATATATTTATTTCAGGCTGGTCACCTAGAAACTTACAGATTTTGTGACAATGTCTGGACCTTTGTGTTAAAAGATGTTGAATTCAGAGAAGTTCAAGAATTGATAAGAGTGGATAAATTAAAAATAGTAGCATGTGATGGCAAAGGTAAATTCTATAATCAAATGTACTTAAACAACAATATAAAAGGAGTAGTAAAAATCTTTTCATTTTTTCACATATCAATCATCTGCATTCTAGTGAAGTACATTCATTATGCTTTAAAAGAATCTATTTTATGTATTAAAGCTTTGCTTTATGAGGTATTTCTATCATTGCTTTCATTCATCAAAAATCTATATGAACAAAAAAAAAAGTGGCATGCTTCAAGAAAAGTCTAAATTTTTTTTAAATAATACACATAATGGTGTGATTAGAACCTGAAAGGTTGTGTTTCTTATAAGTTATCTGTCTCTATATAAATATATATATATATATATATATATATATATATATATATATATATATATATTTAAAAAATAATAGTCTCTTTAAAATTGATTCACACTCTCTTAATAGTATCAAATTGAAAATTATCAATATGTATAGTGATTTAGATATTAATAATAAATTTTTGACATTTCCATATATTGTGCTTATACCTAAATTTCATAAAAATCCTATTAAATTTAGAACTGTAACCAGTGGTCATAATTCATACTCTACTACTGCTAGTAAATTATTACTAAATTATTTAAATGCACTAAATAGTAATTTACGAGATTCTAGTGATAACTACATTATTCTAAATAACAGTAAAGAATTAAAAAATAAATTACAAACACTTGGTAAAATAATAGGATTTCAAACTTTTGATTTTAAAGATCTATTTAATAATATTAAGATCACTGATCTATATGATGTCATTTTAGCTTTGTATAATGCTTATATTATTAATCATTCTCATCTTACTAAATTTCCCAATTTTCCTAAGCTTCTCCATTTTGTTCTTTTCAATAATTATATCTTTCAAGGTAATAAATTGTACTTACAAGTCTCAGGTGTTCCTCAAGGTGGCTGTAGTAGCAGTATGTTAGCTAATTTATACCTATATCATTATGAAAAATTCTTTACTTCAACAGATTATAAAATTTACAGATATGTAGATGATCTGATTTGCCTTGTATTTACTGATAACTATGTCATAGATATAGATTTCTATCCGGATAATTTGGAATTAATACCTAATGTAACTTCTATTAGTAATAATATTTATTATTTGGATTTAAATCTAATTATAGAACCTGCTCATGGGATAGTTACTAATTTATATGATAAAAAAGATTTTTTTTAATTTAATATTAATAAATTATTACCTTTTAATTCCTGCAACTCGATTCAATTGTTTAGAAATATTATACTTAATCAACTTTTTAGAATTTATAGATTATCAGATAAAAAATTTCATGCTTTGCACATTAATAACCTCAAAATTACCAGTAAAATGTATAAATATCCTGCATATTTAGTAAATGGTATAGTTAATAAGTTTCGATTAGCCTAAAATTCTCTTATTATCTTATTTTAGCCGTACTTATTCATTCTCTTGAAATTATATTTTCATCTTTTTATCTTGAAGCTTTAACTGTTGAATATCTCTTTTTATTGCTTTTACGCAGTACAGTTTTTATTACTCTCTTTGGCAACAGCAAATCACATCTTTTCATTTCTCCATATGGCAACATTGGTCTAGCCATATTTTGCTTGTCATGGTTGCTCTAATGAAATGTATTTCAAGGTATTTATGTTTCCTTTATTGTTCCAATCTATATGCTTGTCGTCCATATAACACAAGTTTATAGATAAAATCTATCTTGTGTTTCAGAAACAAGCATTTTTGTGTTCATTTTGAAGGGATATATGAAACCGAAGAGAATTTTTTCGAAATGAACTTATCGTAAGCCTAAATCTCTTCCATGTGCAAGCTTTTTTGCTTGATTTTTTTGTTTTCTTATTTGCATTCCTCATTATTGAAATTTGTTGATTGTTTTTGTCTTTATGACCTGCATTACGCTTTATTATTTCCTCTTTATGTCTTAATTTCTTTGTATTTTGTAGAAAATTTTGGAATAGTGTATTATGAGTTACTACATACATTCTAACTTTGGATTTACTAATTTATATATATATATATATATATATATATATATATATATATCTTTCATAATAAAAGATTTCTGTGTGTGTATGGGACATTTAAGTATCATATGACCATGAATTTAGTATACACAGATACTTCTCGGTGTACACAGGTACACCTTGGAATTTTTTATTTTTTTTAAATTCAAATAAATTTTTTAGTTATTTTATGTCTTAGCATGATTTTGATCAATTTAACTTAAATCAGTTCCTTAACAAATACAACACATTATTACAGAGTGAGGTTCCTTTAATCTATGTACTTAAATCTGATCTTGAAGCAATTTTTGCTGAGTCATTAAATGGGTTTGTGAAGATGGATGTAATTAAAAATTCACAGTACTTCTTTCGTCCTACCAAGGGCACTTGAATCCTCCAAGAACAATCTTCATGTTGCGTACGTTTTAATGTAGTGCCATATATGGAAATGCCAAGGTTCATGCTTGCTGTTTCATTGTAAATATGGGCTAATCAGATCATTTTTTTTCTTCCTGCAAGATACTCCTTTCTTTTGAGAGTTTTATCGATGAACATTGGATTCTAAGATCAGAAGGTTTTAAAATTATTTTTGTGGAATGTTTCCAGTCTTTGACTGGGGGAGGTTTAAGACATTTTCTTGCTACAAATATTTAACTCACTGAGATTTTCTTCTGTAGTTGTGAGTATATATGACTAAGATTATCTTAAGCTACATAAGGTACACTTTATTTTTTACCCAATCAAAATGGTGTATATGTTGCAAAACTATCTCTAAGTGATGTGATTTCTGCATAATATGGTAAATGAGGCTTCATAATTCATTTTATGCATATCTTATGATTGCCATTTGTGCCATATAAAACATTGTCATTAAATTTTTCTTCAAACTAACGTTTCATAATCTATAAAATATCTGTGATTCATTGTTTCTGTATAATGTGATTTCTGCATAGCATGATCAGTGCATCTTCATAAATCCTTTTATACACATATCATGATGAGATTCGCCATTTGCTCCTTATGTCATGTTTAAAATCTGCATAAACTATTTGAGATCTACTACTTAGTAAACTTTAGAAAGATTATGTGAAGAACAAATTTCAATGATAAATTTTTACATACTCTTAATTTGAGTCTGCAATAAGATTCGGAAATTTTATAATTCTGAAAAATTTAGCAACAAAAATTGATTATTCGTGAGAATTAAGTTTTATAATACAGTAAAACCTCAATAAGTCGTTACTCAAAGGAACAAGAAAATGCAACAACTTAGGCTGAGTTGGATAACCAGTTAAAGCACTGAATAGCATTACTATAACGATCATTTAAAATTAAAATTTATGATATACATTAATGGTATAAAGCACTAACAAATGATATAAATGATGAAAAAGAAGTTCTCTTTTGAGGTTTATTTGAATACATCTTTTTCAAGCTTTAATACTACAATTTTACATGTATATTATGATACCAAATATTTGTGTAAATTTGATTGAAATGTACACTTGTTAGTGAAATTAGCTTTCTTTAAAACATTTAAAGCTCTGAATTCATCATTGGTAATACTTTGAACTGATGTAAGGTAATATCGAATGATTTCTTAAGTATTTAAGAACTTGTATTTTATTAGATGGTGAAAGAATATCCTCATTTTCACTTTCATCACTAGGTTTTCTTTTTAAAACAGGCCGCCAGGCTTTCTTTCTAAAAATTCTGTAGTTAATAGTTAATTCTGTATTTTTTCATAGTTTTTTGAGAACATACTACAATATTGTCATCAATGTCCATACAGTCATTAATGTTGAGAATAGTACATCCACTTTCATTTATGGTTTTTAATAAATTCAATAAAGAATCAGGGTCAGAGTCCTGATTTTCAACTTCATTTTATTTGCCATCTGACACAAACCCTGAAGACATTCTTCACATTTTTACTTTAGACTGAATTCCAATTTCTGTGAATGTAATTGCTAATGTTGAAAATGGACACTTTTAACTTTTTTGTACCACTATTTTCATGAATGACTTTTATCAAATCTTTAACTAGCAATGTTTTATATCTATGTTTAAATTCGCGAATAACTCCCTGGTCAAGAGGTTGAAGAAGTGCGGTGACAGAAATATCATTCCGATAAGTTTTCAATTTCCTGGATGACTGTGGGCAGGACAGTTGTCAGCAATAAAAATGACATTTCTTTTCTGGCATAAAATGTACATAAGCTGTTTAAAAATATACTTTCCCCAAATTACGAACAACATCCATGCATTTGAATTAGCTTTATAATCAACTGGGTGAGATTTCACGTTCTTGAGGCATCCTGGATGTTTGCTTTTCCCAATCATTAGAAGTTTCTTTTCTTTCCCACTCATATTAGTTTGTTAGTGTAAATGTGACTGATTTCAGAATTATTTTTCTTATTTTGTGTAGTCCTCTCATATCGTACCTTTTCAACAGTGACGAGTTATCTGGAATAGCATTTGAATTAGCAATGAATAAATGAGGGTTTAATTACATTATCGCCTGAGAACCGGATGGGACTGAAGAAAAATTATACATTCGGAGTGTCGAATTATCTGGGTAACAACTTATCGAGATTCTACTGTATATGTATAATATATATATATATATATATATATATGTGTGTGTGTTTTATTAAAAAGATACTGGTTTTTTTTAGTGGAATTGCAAATAATTTGTTTATTTTGGCAAAATTCATGTACACAAATGACCACTGAATTTAGATTTACAATGGATTTGACTTAAGGAAGGCTTAATATTACAATTTACAATATTATTTAAGTGAAGAATGATTAATCTAGATATTTAATGTTGTTATTTAAATAATTTGAAATTGAATTAAAACACTTAGAAATGGGAAAAATTTAATATAAATATTTTTTTCCCCCGGGGGAAGGTTGAAATTTTGAGATGCATTCATCCAACACTATAAAATTGATTCAAAATTTGTGATTTAAAAAAAAAATGCCCTAATAATTTTTTTTTCTCATTTTGAAGTATTTTAATTCAATTTCAAATTATTTAAATAACAGCATTAAATATTTAGAGTAATCATTCTTCACTTAAATCTATATTATTAAAAAGCATGCTCTCATATATGTATGTATGTATGTCCTGATTATTCTGAGGACCCTACTCGGCCTAGAAGTTTGTGTGTGTGGGGGGGGGGGGTGTCGTAAAAATATCAAACTGATGATTGTCCAGAAAAGTTGATAGATTTTTAAATATTTGTATAAAACCTTGAAAATCTGTAAAAAGAAGGGTGTGCATAAAAGCTGCTATTCCTACAAAACAAGGGCTAGAAACTCGGTTATGCACTTGAAAGGGAGACAGATTTCCAATAACCTTTAGTAGCCAGATTTTTGAAGTTCTTTTATACACATTTTTAACTCCCCCACCTCCACCCCCCAAAAAAAAGAATCCACTGGAACCCATATAAAGCAAAGATATTTCTGATTTCACTCCTTTATGCTTATCACTTCATAAAGGTCTGAGTCAAACAGCTCTTGCCAGGGCATAGCTGCCAACTCTCCCTGTTTTACCGGGAGACTCCCGGTTTTTCGCTATGTCTTCCGGTCTCCCGGGTAAGTCGCTCAATCTCCCGGTTTTCACTCAACGTCCCTTATTTTCCCCATTTCTAGGTAGAAATCACTCGAATGCAAATCGTGACTTTCAGTTGTTTTCCGCGGTGCAGTTTTCTGCTACAGCTGTGTGGGAATGGATCGCGATTGACGTTTGTATTTTTGCATTTGTATCTACAGGTTACAAAAGTAAAAAAATCGGAAATAGATCTCGAATTTTCCGGAAAATATTACGAAATGAGAAACAAAATCACAAATTTTGAAATCGAAGTTTTCCCGTTCTTTCGTCCAGAAAGTGCATTTCCCAGCTATTGCGTAATAGGCGCTCCCAAACAGCGATTATTCCCACAGCGTCACGAGAGAGAGATGATCAATGATTATCTAATTAATGTAGGAAAAACGCATTTGCATCGACTAAAATTTTATTAAATTATTTTGTTTTATATACAAAACTATTGTTCAAACATATTATTAATGAAATGAAACTACTTTTTTCATCAGTAGCTCTAAAAACGACGTTTGTGCGCGATCCTCCTTATATTTCGTTTTATTATGAAACTATTTTTCCACTTTTGCAATCTGTCAGCATCGTCAAATTTATTTATAATTATTTCGTATTTTGTACAGAAAACTATTGTTCAAACATAATATTAATGAAATGAAAGGCTATTTTGCAGCAGTATCGCGTAAAACGGCATTTGTGCGCGATCCTCCATATATTCAGTTTAATTGTGAAAATAATTTCCACCTTTGCAATCTGTTAGCATCGTCAAATTTTTTTATAATGATTTCGTATTTTATACAGAAAACTATTGTTCAAACGTAATATTAATGAAATGAAAGGCTATTTTGCAGCAGTATCACGAAAAACGGCATTTGTGCACGGTCCTCCATATATTTAGTTCAATTGTGAAAATAATTTCCACTTTTGCAATCTGTCTGCATCGTCTAAAATTGGGCTTATCAAAATCTCCCGGTTTTTTCATATTTTCGCACAAAAATCTCCCGGTTTTTCATAGTTGGAGGTTGGCAGCTATGCCAGGGGTACTGGCAATAAAATTTCATATTTTTAATATCTCAAGTTTTACAAATAGAAATTTTAACTTTTCAAATGTTTTAAAACTTTTTGCAGATTTTGGGAGTATTTTTATAAGTCATGTACTGATGTTAATAAACACATTTAAACTTTATAGACTAATAGTAGTTATTAATATTAGCAGCATAGCACTTATTCAAGTAAAAAAAAAATCAAAATACTTCAATGCTACTTCCTTTGAATTTTGATTATGTCATACATAATTTGGTTTCCATCAGCCTAGCTACTTAACAAATCAAGAGTTTGTTTTAATAAACTGTCTACTATCTTTAATAATTATATAAATGATATGTACAAAATAATATGTTCTATTATTGCAGATGAAAAGAAACCATAATTGCTTAGTGGCAGGTCAAGATCAAACTTTAGTCAAGTCAAGTAGCTACCTATATATATATTGAGATTTCTATACTGTTTTCACTTAAGTAATAGGCTTCTTCAATGGTTAAGGATGTGTAGATAATGTCTTAAGCATCATATATATTGAAACCAAATCATACCTGTATCTATTCTATTGTTCATTTAGACTTTTGTAATTTTAAATTGAATTTTGCCATATTTAAATAAACTAATGCATCTGTAAATTATATAATGGTTCGAGGTAAAATGTTTTTGTTTCATGGTTTCTGCAATTAAGCGATTCTTAACTTTTTGAACACAATTTTGTTAAATTTGTTAATATTTGAACTGTGTATTATAAATAAATGTGTAACATTTAAAATATCTAGAATTTTTCATTTTAATTATTTCCTTTTTTTTAATCACAGTGATACAAAGTTTAAAATATATATCCAGCTTTGTTTGGTTGTTAAAAATGGCATGAACTTAAGTAGATGATCATAAGTCTTTGGCTCCAATAAAAAGCTTCTAAATATAAATTTAGTCAGTTAAGTTAAACTGATTAATTCAGTAACTTATTTCATTTAAAAAACATATTACATAATACATGGTAAGGAATAGTTTTTGAATGTAAAAAAAAAAATGAAATTTGTACAATATAAACTTTGATAAATTTGTGCATAAAAATCTTTTTTCATTTTACTCTCCGTTAGTGGAATCGCATTCACTGGAAGAGTGCCATTTTACATAAGTGCATTGAACAACTTTGGCATCATCCCCCCCAAGTTTATTTACCATATACACTGAAATTGCCACAAATAATCTTTTGGTGGGTATTCTTACTTTACTGAAATTTGAAGAATATTTTTAAAGGTGTAATATTATAAATTATTTCCTGATATATTGACAATAAAAAACAGTTTATAGACATTTTCCTCCCTTGCTGGAGTGACAGTTTTGCCTGTTCTACACTAAAGGAGACTTGTTTTATTTCTGAAATCAGTTGATACCCTTATCTTGTTTTACCAAGATGTTTTTATTTGTGAATATGAATTATTTTATTTATAAAAGTAATCTTTTACTGTTTATCAATAAAATGTTGTTTACAAATGCCAGTCATTTGGCCGCTAGGCCCTTAGTCAGCAAGCACTCCAGTATTTCTTAATGATTGAGTTAAAAGTTAGTAGTGCAGGGCACTCGTCCAAATGTTTTCCAGACATAGATTGTCCTAGGTTACATAAATTACAAATCCAGGGAAACAGCAAGTCCAATTCGATGGAGATGAGCCCTGAGACAGTCACAGTCATGACCAGTCCAGAGTCTGAACCTGGCAACTGCTTCAGGTCAAGGAGCCTCTGAAATGACTGAAATGTTCCTGCTGAGGACTCTCCATGATTTTCCCATAGATGCCTCCAAATATTCTGCCTCGGTTTCTCTTTTGTCGAAGGCCCAGACCACACAGCCAACCCTAGGGCTTATGGCAGTTTAATGTGTGGCCGAGGTTTCTTTTTGTGTAGCATTTTAATGCACATTTTTATCAATGAAATAAATTTATACTGTTTAAAAAAAAAGTAAAAATTTTGATGAAAACACCTAAGTTCAATGGAAATATATACAGAAACATATTATGCTCATAGAAATTACACTAAATATTTTAAAACATACAACATATTAACACAAAATGATTGCCATTTAAAATTGAAGTCATTAGGATGACTGAATGGAGCAAAATTCAATTCAAACAGTGGAGCAAAATAAAAATTTACCTAAGAAGTGGTAGATATTGAAACTCTGGCTCATCTTACGCATCATGTTCCATAAATCATTCAAAGGACATTCACCTGAAAGAACACCGACCCAGCAATTTTATTTTATTATTTCTACAAAAATGTATGTGGAGGTAACAAGATTTTTGTGTTATTCACTAATGTCGGGTGTGCTATATTGTTCTCACCAATAATATTAGTTTGATCAGGCCGTGTTTTCATCACATAATGGTAATCATCCATTAGGCTGTCCCGGCAATACAAAAATAACAGTACTTTGTATATCTTGTAGCTCTGCCAATAATGCAACTACTTCATATACATTCCACTCTATATTTTTGTATTGAATTCTTTGTAGTATTGCCATCGTTTTGTATATTTGCTTTATAAGGACTATGTAGGATAATAGATATAGAAGGGTGCTCATTATCATGCAATATACCTACTTTCAAGCTCACCTTGGAGAAAACAATGGAGTTTGGAAGCTTTATAGTAGACTATCAATTATAGTGTACCAGATCACCATCTTTCTAAAAGCATACTCAATTTGATATTGCCTCTAGAAAAAATGAAATTTTTGAAGACATGAACTAAGCAGCCAAACTATGTTGTTTGGGAGATCTAAATCCCAAACCAGAACATTCACTATTCTGCCTGGGTGATCAAATGTGGCTCTGTTGTAGGACGATACCCATATTCTATGCTGCAAATCAATTCTGGAGATGATTCTTCAGCCTTCCATTCTGTTACTAAATTGTATTCTGCTCAGCAGGTGATATTGGTACAACATAGCTGCTAATTTTTCTGATCCGAAACTGATTTCTTCCAATTTTTCATTCACAAACTAAAAGTCCCTATTTTTTTCTGATATTATCACAAGGTGTCTATAGGTCCAGAAAATCATGAAAGTCCCCCAAATATCACAAATTTTGAGATCAGAGCTTTCCCATTCTTGCATCTGGAAAATCTGTTTCACCGCTGTTACAAAATCGGCACACACAAGTTTAAATTCCTACTGCATCAGAAGTGAGATAATGGTTATTTTTCACTCACTTTTACAATATGTTTGTGTTGACTAAAATTTTCATAATTATTTCATGTCAAATGTAAAGAAACTATTTTTCAGATGTATTATTAATGAAATGAAGAGTTATTTTGCAGCAGTATTGCAAAAATCTGCATTTGTACATGGTCCTTGATCCTGATATATTTCATTTTAATGTGACAATATTTGCTGTTTGCATCAAACTCAAATTTTTATAATTATTACATGGTGTATCATAGCTGCCAATGCTTCCAATTTACCCAGAAAGTTTCCGATTTTCAGGCGTCATTTCAATCTTCCGATCAGAAACCGATTTCTTCCAATTTTTCATTCATAAGCTAAAACTCCGTTCTTTTTCCCCGATTCCACTACAAAAATTCCCTAAAAATGTCCCCTCTGCCTCTGAAAATGATAAACAAATTTTCTTCACTTCCTCTCTGGCGACTTGCTATGGTTTTACGGACATTACTCCCAAAACAGGGCTGCCACAGGCGACTATTAGTGACTATTTTTCGCCCGAGGCGACTATGGCGACTATTTTTAGCTAAAAAGGACGTCATGGCCAACGTCCGATGGCGTCTGAAATCTAGAATTCAGCTGCAAGTCCCTGGTGACACTTATACAGGGGGAATCTTCTGCGCATAGCATTGCGTATGCTACGTGACAAACCCATGAAGCACGGCGAACTATAAAGACACGTATCTCACGTCAACCACGCCCATGCAGGGGGGTAAACTGAAACTAGAAGTTCTTGTTACAATACCCATAGAGTCAAAACACTTCTGAATGTTATTCATTCCTTGATTATTATGGGAGTGCCAGATGGAAAACATGGTTAAGTGACTTTGACCGCAAGTAAGGAAGTTCGCAATCCATTCATTCGAATTAGTTTACTAGGTACTTTTTTATTTTAGTCTTTTTATTCAAGCCTCTCTTAGAGATCTTCCATTTGGAGAATTTGTAAAGAAAGAAGATATTTATTCTACAACTAATATATGTAAGTACAATTTACCTATTTTTTATGCTAATATCATTTTCAAGAGTAGGATTTCGCTACATAAATACACGCAAACGTGCCAACTCTCAGGATTTTGGCCGGAGACTGTGGACTTTTCATTACTTCTCCGGCCTCCGGATTACTAACGAAATTCTCTGTCTTTTTTTTAAATTTGAAATTTATCAATTAACCAGACATGGTATAATTCCTCGGAAACACCGAATTTACGCTTTTTTAGCACTGATTTCTACCATTCCCGGGATCGTAATAAATCCATAATAAAATGCAGGGTAATGCCAATCAAATTAACGGAGATTTACGGCCGAGTGTAATGTAGATTAAGATCTCGATCGCTTATTTTATGAAAGTAATAAATATACTTCTTCAAAAGTTGTCTAATTCAGCATAAATCACTAAAATGTTATTTTGTTTATCAATTTCGTATAAACACGGATTGCGAAATTCAGTTTGTTTTCATGAATCGTCGAGAGTACAATAGTATCTTTTTCCATCCATCTCAATCTTCTACATATTGCATTTTTGATTGACTAAACTAGCTTATTTTCATATTCTGATTAATTATTATGGTTAATTTCTTAATTATTTTCACATAAACAGTGCGATTGCGCAATTCAGTTACATCGCGAGAATTGCCGAGAGTACGTTAGTATCCTTTTCCATCCCTCTCGATCATGTAAATGTTGCATATTAGATCGACTAAACTAGCTTATTTTCATATTATGGCTAATTATTAAGGTTAATTTTTCAATTATATTTGCATAATACAAATTTTTCTATTTTGAAAAATGGGTAGTATGAACTCTGTGAAGGGATATTTTCTAAAAAGTGGTATTAAAGCAATGATTTAGGAAAATAAAAAGGAAACCATTTTGACAGAAATATAATTCAGTGATATATATATATATATTTATTAAACATCAATATTTATTATTTTCTTTAGTGAAAACCTATGTTTTACCAAGCATAAATATTTGTTTTCATTATAAAGTAATTTTCACCAGATAAAACCTTTATATATTTTTTGATTCACAATTTATTGTCCTGAAATTTTATAAAATTGGTGTCCTGAATTTTCATATTCTACCAGTACTATGCATATTTTATATTATATATTATAAGTATATTTAATGCAGTATTTTTTTTTCGGGGAGGGGGGGGGGTGCATTAAGATTTAATAAATAATCAAGAATTAATATTATCAAGTTATTATTTTGTAATTTGTTACTAACACTGTTTTAATTCAAAAGATAGCTCATGAATTTTTTTTTTTTTTCAGATAAGTTTAAAGCATAATGTACTTAAATGGTATATTAATGTTTTAAGCAAATATTAAGTGTCATAAGTAAACAATATATTTGCGACAAAATAGTCTCCTGCTTTTTCTGTTTGGAAAGTTGGCATGTCTGTACACGTGTTATATAGCACAAGAGGTCTGCCTGCATCGCATGTAACAAAGTTTATAACCCAATATCGGATCAAACGTTTAAATTTAGCCAAACATTTATCTTTACATAATTGAAATACACATAATAATTTTATGTAATTAAATTAAAATTCACTTAAAATATTTTCAAATTCGTTCTGCCGGCTGTATCCATTTTTTTTTTTTAATTAACACGGCCATCCCGAAATAGTGTAAAATAAAATAAAAAAGTCTAACCCGATATGGCCAACGAGTTGGTGAGCCGGGTGTCTGGCTTGCTGAGGGAGCTCGTGGCTTGGGCTGGTAAAGCAGAAGGGAAAATTAGGTACAACCAGGGGGAGGAGGTAGAATTGGGCTGCGGATTTAGCGCGAAAATGCATGAATTTTAGTCATGCAATGAACATTCATAATTTTCATTTGAGGTAGTAATAGTTTTTGTAATAAAATGGATAAATGTTTGTGTCTAAAATAAAAGTAGCAATTTGTACTTTATAAAAAAATTAATCTGTTACGGAGGAATACATATGTATACAAATAAATTATAGGTGAAAAAAGTGATTTATTAACATAGAGAAATTGCAGTGTTGCAATTTTAAGCACCTTTTGATACTTTCCGCCCCCATGCCAAATACAGCATGCGTAAAATTTCAGTAAAGCAACTTTAAAATGCTCATGAATTGCTCAAATCAGCTAACATTAAAAATCTTTATTTAAAAACAGAATAAAACAAATTAGTAACAGTATCAAGTAGATTTAAGGGTCAAAAATATCTTCATTTCCTCAGGAAATAAAATTATGTACGATGCAAAACAATATAATTTAGATTAAAAAAATCTTAGAAAGCAATTTTTTATGCAAAATATGGATGGCATTTTGTATGAAATTTCACATTACTTCTGAAAATTAAAGGCAGCTTATCAATATACATTTTTGTGGGAGGGGTCATGGTCATAGCCACTGGGCCAATTGTTTAACTAATATTTAACTACTTATTGAGGAGGGGAAAATCAGAATATATTAATAATTTAATTTTTTAATAAATCTATTATTAAAATAACTGCTTTTGGTAAAGCATTTGCATTATTTTCAAGTATTAATAATATCTTATTTTTTTTTAGATTCTGATATTTAGATATGGGGAAGACATATAAAGTTCTATCTGAATGGTTTAGAAGGACTGACTGTTTAGGTTATAAATTTTCAATGTGGTGTAAGAAAGTTGATGAAAAAGATGTATTCTGCAGCATCTGCAATAAAAATATTTATTGTGGAACAAAAGGATTTGCTGCCTTATCCCAACATGTCTTGACAAATGTGCATAAGGAAAATGCTACATTAAAATTGCACCACAGTCAATTGTCTTTGGTTATAAAACCTCAAGATCAAGCAAGCAACGAGGCTTCCACAAGTGCATCTATTCCTATTCCAGCTAAGCAAATCCAGTTATATAGTTATAAAGAAGCTGTTACCAGGGCTGAGGTTATATGGGCTTTAAAATCTGTACAATGCAACATGGCAGCTGCTGCAAGTGATGACTTAAAAAATATTTTTAAAGTAATGTTTCCAGGCTCTGATATCGCAGAAAACTTTCGTTTAGCCCGAACGAAAATAACTTATTTCATCACTGAAGCATTAGGGCCTTATTTTAAAAAACAGTTTATTGATGATGCCCAGAATGCATACTATTCTTTGTTGTTTGATGAAACAACCAATAATGCTGACAAAAAGGAGCTCCAATTTAAAATCAGATATTGGTCTCCAAAAACCAGTGAAATTGTGTGTAGACATTTACAAACTGTATTTCTTGGACATTCTACTGCAGAAGATATTTTATTGCAAATTCAACAAGTGCTAAATAAAGCCTGTTTATCGATTAATAATTTGCTAATGTTGGGATCGGATGGGCCTAATGTAAATAAAAAAGTATGGAGATTGTTAAATACTTTGTTGATAGAAGAAAGAGGTCATGGTTTATTGGACATTGGTTCATGCAATTTACATGTTATTCACAATTCTTTTTTGAAAGGACTTGTTGAATATGGGGATTCAGTATGCGAACTCATAACAGATCTTTATTTCTATTTTAAAAAATATCCCTCTAGGTGGGAAGACTTTGAAAATTGTCAGGCTAAAAAGAATGTTGTTCACCATCGCTTTTTAAAGCATGTGTCAAGCCGTTGGCTTACTGTAGGGCCTGCAGCAGATCATGTTTTAGAACAGTGGGCTGCAATTGAGCATTACTTTTTGATATTTGTACCTGCAAATGACAAAAAGTTGATGCAGACAACAAAGTACAAACATATTGTGAAAGCCATCAAGTTTATTGATATAAAAATTGAACTCACTTTTATCTTAGATAGTTGTGAAATATATTCACAGTTCATGGAACTCTTCCAAAAATCGGATCCTTTGATTCATGTTTTGAGTAATGAACTGCTAGTTATTTTAAGAAAACTTGCAGGAAGAATTTGCAAGCCTGATGCAATTAATGTTGAAGGTCTTATTGAAAGCAAACACCTTTTAAGAGTGACTGATATAGATATTGGGCAAAAAACAAGAATTCAACTGGAGTTATTGAATGAAAAAGACAGAATGCCTATATACCACAAAATTCAGCAACATTATCTTGCATCTTACAATTACATAGTAAAAAAGAATGTAGTGCAAACTGACAATGTCATGTTTTATTTGCAGTGCCTGAATTATGAAAAAATATATGAATCAAAAAGTGTTCAGTATATTTCTCAGGTAGCGAAGCTCTTACAATTGAAAGGTATTAACGAGCTGGAAGTTAAAGATGAATGGAGGCTACTTCAAAATGAAGTGAAAAGTTTTGAAAAAGAAAACAGGATTGACCATTTTTGGCGCAATATTTTTGCTAAGAAAACTGAGTCTGGGTATTATCAATATCCAACATTGACTAAAGTAATTAAGGCATCTCTCGCAATATCACATGGAAACAGTGATGTGGAAAGAGGATTTTCTTTGTCCCGTAGGATCCTTGCTGAGGATAAAGCATCAATGTCAGAGAGAGTCTTAAATGACAGATTAACGATTAGGGATGAACTAAAAAACTATACAGATGTTAGTGAAGTTCAAATTTCAAAGGAACTTTTAAATCTGGCATACAATGCCCGACACTCATATGAACTATATTTAGAAGAAGAAAGAAAATTAAAAGAACAAAAATTAAGAGAAGAAAAAGAGAAGGAAGAAATACTTAAACTCCAGAAATTGAAACAGGAAAAGGCTTTAAGTTTAAAAGGATCAGTAGAAATATTAGAAAAAAAGCTAAGCTTGTACTACAGGAGAAAATAGAGGTTCGAGAATCTGCCGATACCTTATTCAATGTTGCCAATGACAAATTGAAACTGGCAATTAAAAATAAGGATTTTGATGGAATTCGAGTTGCACAAGGAATGATGGAAGGGACATTGAAATTAAGAAAAAAAGAGCGAGAACATGAAAACAAGGAAGAAAAATTGAACAGAATAATGAATAAGCGAAAGTCTAGCCTTATTGACTCGTTCTTTACTAAGAAGCCTAAATCCTAATATTGCACAAATTAACATATATATTATAATATATTAGATTTGAAACTAACTTCAGTATTTAGTGAATTTCAGTCACTATTTTCATTCTGTACAATATCATTAAAAAAAATCCCTTTAATTTAAAATTATTGATTTTTTACAGTGAAGTTAATTCTGCTTCCATTGCTCCAATACAACATATCTGCTCCAAAACAGGCTTCTTACTGTGTGAAAATTTTTTTTTTAAAGGAATAATTTATTTATTTTTGGGTTTGTAAATTTAAATAAATTAAAACACACCTCATTCGTACTCTACAGTAAGCCTTCGGGTCTGTCGTGTGGTCTGAGTTTTTCACACGTCATTCATAAAGCTTGTATGAAATTATGCAACATAGTCTACTTAGGGCTGCCCCATAATAATTCATCCATATATTGCAAAATGTATTTTTTTTTATGTTGGTGAAAAATTAATGAGTACGAGGTAGAAAATAGAAAGTAATTTGTTAAAATGTTTCTCCTAAACCTTGTAGACCTGCTCCCAAATAGCATTTATGTACTCTCGAAGATGTTTCAAATCCTTATATGGTAGTTATCATCTCTGCTTTTGTCTGATTCATATACTACATTTATTAAATATTATATTTTAAATTCAGTGTCGGGAGTACCACAGTGTTATTAAGTAGTTGGTGTCATTTCATATTGTGATAACATGCAAGTACCATTGATTGCTCAATTTCTCTATTTAACAATATTAGAATTATGATATTTTTTTACATTGGAACATTTATCAAATTTTGCTGCTAAATTGCAACTAAAATAGCTACATTGGGAGACTATTTTGGCAACTATTTTCACCTTATTAGGAGACTATTTTGGCAACTATTTTCAGCTTATGAGGCTACTAAAGCAACTATTTTCAATGTGTGCTTCCTGTGGCAGCCCTGCCAAAACTACAGAAAATCCCGTGAAATCCATGCATCCCACCATTTAATTCATATTCCCTGCTTTGCTGAGAGTCCAAAATTATCAGTTTGCATCCATTTTCTTATTCTAATGATTTCATATCAGAACAATAGACCTAATTTATTTTTATAGTGCGAGTAAACATAAAGAAATATTTTACTAAACAAATTATATTTCACTTAAATTATAAGATTGCGCAATTCAGTCTTTTTTTTTTTTTTTTTTTTTTTTTTGCGGGCTTTGCGGAGAGTACGCAATCATCCTTTTCCATCGATCTCCATCTATTATTGCATATTAACTTGACTAAACTAACTTATTTTCATACTTTGGTTGATTATAAAGGCTAATTTTTTAATTATTTTCACATAAATAGTACGATTGTGAAATTCAATTTTTTTTTTCGTGGGCATTTCCGGGAGTACTCTATCATCCTTTTCCATCAAACTCCATCTCCCTATTGTTGCACATTAACTTGACTAAACAAGCTTATTTTTATATTTTTATTGATAAAGGCTAGTTTTTTAATTATTTTCACAAATAGTATGATCGTGAAATTCAGTTTTTTTTTCCCCTGCGGGCATTTCCGAGATTACACAATTATCCTTTAACATCCCATCTCCCTATTGTTGCACATTAACTTGACTAAACTAGCTTATTTTCATATTTTGGGTGATTATAAAGGTTAATTTTTTAATTATTTTCAAATAAATAGTGCGATCATGAAAAATTCATTTTTTTTTCGCGGGCGTTGCCGAGAGTACGTAATTATCCTTTAACATCCATCTCCATATTATTGCACATTAACTTGACTAAACTAGTTTATTTTCATATTTTGGTTAATTTCGTAATTATACCATTTTCCCTCTATTAAGTATGATGTATTTATTTTACGATGATTTTGCACAACGTTGATAAATTTGCCGAAAGTCGTGAATTTTTTCTTGTGAATAAAGATCTACAGATTTTCAGCCATTCAGAGTTGGCAGTTATGGTGTATACAAAAAAGCTATTTTTCAAACATTTAATGAAATGAAGAGCTATTTTGCAGTAGTATCAGAAAAAATTACATTTGTATGCAATCTTCGATACTGCCTCAATGCTATATTAGGGTATTGTATATTTGTTTTGATTTTTCAGAAAAGTCTACAATATCTATCATAAGAATAGCAGTCATGGCAAAAAGTAAAGATTTGTGCATACATTTTAACCAGCTAAATAAAAGCAATGCCATCTATCTGTTATATCACATAATAAAACTGAGGATTCCAGTAGTTTAAAAAGAAATAAATCATACATATTAATGAAAAAATAATTTTCTCAAAAAGCACCTTCCCACAGAAATAGGGTCTGATATAAACAATTAGATCAGCACCCTTAAATTTATAATGTACACCTATTATATTTCAAGAGAGGATTTGCATGCAAACCATTGTTATATAACTTATTTAATCAAATATTTAATGACATTTATTACCTCCATAAGAGCAGAAATTTAGTTAAATTCACATTGGTTTTTGCAGTGGCAGTATATAATAATTGCTGCTACTATTTATATTTGCCACAGTTATTTTCTGTTGAGTTTTGGATATTTTTAGTGTATTTATTATGCATTGAGTCACAGTCTTTTTAAGAGGCAATACATTTCTATTATAATGCTTCATTTAGGGCTGTGGAGTTGGAGTCAGTAAAAATATACAGACTCCTAAATAAAACTATTTAAAAATAATTTTATTTTGGAATATTTAATTTTTTAATAGTTTTAAAATAGTTTTTAGGCAATAAATTAAAAAAATATCAAATGAATGATAATATTTATTATGCATTTAGTCACAGTCTTTTTAAGAGGCAATACATTTCTATTATAATGCTTCATTTAGGGCTGTGGAGTTGGAATCAGTAAAAATATAGACTCCTAAATAAAACTATTTAAAAATAATTTTATTTTGGAATATTTAATTTTTTAATAGTTTTAAAATAGTTTTTAGGCAATAAATTAAAAAAATATCAAATGAATGATAATATTTATTATGCATTTAGTCACAGTCTTTTTAAGAGGCAATACATTTCTATTATAATGCTTCATTTAGGGCTGTGGAGTTGGAATCAGTAAAAATATAGACTCCTAAATAAAACTATTTAAAAATAATTTTATTTTGGAATATTTAATTTTTTAATAGTTTTAAAATAGTTTTTAGGCACTAAATTAAAAAAATATCAAATGTTTATCCTATTGATATTAAAAGTTAATTGTTATTTATGTCGGTATCAGCCGGATATTAGAAAACAGGAAATCAGAGTTGAAGTCACTGTTGGACAGTAGAAAAAAAAGATAAATTGGAGTTGAAAGTTTGAGGTTTATATCTTTTTACTTAACATATAATCAATTCTATGGAATCCCAGAAGTAACATATGATTTTGAATTATAGCAAAATGAGTGCCAATTTAAATACAAAAATAATATATTTTAATCCTTTATTTACAATAAAACATCCACAAATACAGTCAAATGAAAAGATATCAACCTAAAACAAGTTTTTTAAAGTGTAAGAAGTCATTCAACAAATATTACAATATTAGTAGAAGTTCTACAAAACATATACGGTGAAACCATGTTAAATCAACTCATTCTAAATGTTATTGCACATATCCTAATATTTTTCTTTCAATTATTTCATATTGTAATGCTATTGCAAATTGCTTAAACTTTTATTTAGTTGTAGTTTCTTTAATATATCTAAATATAAAATTTTGTGGTAATATGTGCATTCCTCCTTAAGTTATCACGTTCACAAATTGCACACACACACTAACTGGCATTACAAAATCAGCTAAATGTATTCTAGGAATCTTTAAAAATATATTCTGTTAATATTTATAGTTTTTATAGTAAAAATACTTATGATTAAACTATCCCGAAAATTTATACAGTAATTATTTTGTATTATGTCATTTCATACTTGCATCATTCAAACTTTGGTATTGGATGTCCCAAAACCTCAATACAGGTGGAATTGCCTTCTATCTGTATATGGAGCCAATATAAATACCTGTAGGTTTTTTACTTGCACTTACATTTGAAAGTGATGAAAGTTTCGAGTTTCTATAACCAGTGGTTCTCCAGATATTAGTGAAAAACGAAACTTTCATTTGTCTCATCATGAAGAACGGCTGAACTGAATTTAATGAAATATTGTCGGTAGCCTTAAAATAGCACCTCTTAAATTTTCTCCAAGTTTTGAGTTTCTAAAGATCAGGAGTTGTCAAGATATTAATGAAAAATGAAACTTTTTCCTAGGAGTTCTACTCTCTGACTCCTTGGTTCCTCCAAACTAAAAGGTTGGAAATCGTTTAAAACTTGAAAGTGAATTAAAACTTTTATATTCGAGTTTGGTGGAAGATTTTTGCGTTAATTAGTCACTTCTTAAAAACATGAATTGTTTGAAACCATGACCGTTTGAAATATGAATTTAAATGGGAAAATCTATCACCATGGTTTATTTTTCACAAGCTTTTAATCAACAATGAAAAGTATTAAGAAATCAAAATGGTTATTTAATTATTAGAATTCTCTGAGGAAGATTCTATCTTATATCATGTTGCAACGTAATTAAATTAAATGTGTTTGTTAATGCTTATTATTTTTTTTATTTGAATAATAAATAAATGGGTATAAAATATATATCTTTAAAAGAAAAATCAACCCATTCATTTATATTATATTAATTGCGAACTGTGTACATCACTTTCATTTATTTTGGCAAAGAGTTTTCAAGCTTATATATTGTGATCTAATAAACTCATATATTGTGTTTAGCCAATAAATTCATTTAGTCGATTATTGAAACAGAAAAAGAGTAGAATGGATATATTTTCTAATATAATTTTAGTGTTTTCATTTAGTATATACAAACAGGATCAGGATGCTTTATTCAGATCTGCAAATTCAGAGCTACAAATTTGGCAAGATATCACTAACTTAGCAACTTTTCTTAAACATTGCCAAATCGATAAAAATGGCTCAAATTAATGAAATTTATTTTGTTTTGTTAGAAGAGAGTACTGAAATGATGTTTCATTAGCATTTGTCTGCCAATCCAACCATCCTACTTTAATAACACATTTAGCGAATTTTTAAAATGTCACCAAATTGATAAAAATGTTTGTAAATCCATGAACATATCTTGATAAAATTGCACTAAAATAAATGAAATTAATTGTGATAATCAAGATTGGTATCACCTCTGCATACAATAGATAAAACCAAGGACAAAGCGTTTTTAAAAAATGAAAGGTCTTTTATTTAACATCCTAAAAGACGTACAAAATATTGTTAAAAACTGCCAGAGCGCTTTCGAACGTATATACGTCCTTCATAAGTGGCTACGTGAGTAGTAAAAGCATGGAATGTTTATATATATATAGAGGCCATTTTAAAACAAATTTGCTTTTTTAAAAAAGTTTTTTCAAAAACGGGAAGAAATTTATCATTAACCACATATTGAGCAAGAGCCATAGAAAGTTTACCAGATTTGACATCGCGAGCATGTTCTGCTAAACTAAATTAATAAAACGAAATTAATTGTGTTTTGTTAGGGGATAGTATTGTGATATGTTTCATCAATTTGATGCCAAGTGGGACTGTCAGTTCTACAGTCCCACTTGGCGATAAATTTGGCGATTTTTTAAAATGTCACCAAACCTTCCATAGAGATAGCATTATTCAGACGATATCTTGTCCACCAATTTATTAAAGCAAATGATATCATGTTGTTTAGCAACGGATTTAAATCCAATGTGTTTGTGGCAGACTATTTTTATTAAATCTTTTCTGATTTGAATAATGAAGATATGTTATATAAAATAAATTTCATTGCATTTTTCACTGGATAATATCAATTACGGTCTTCAGGTTTAAACATTATTATTATTGATATTTTCGGGGATTATTGATTCAGAGATTGTTATTTTCAAGTTATTATGCTATTGCTTTATTGTGGCAAAATTGTTAAAACTCGTATATTGTACGTTATAAGAGTAATCTTCTACAAATGCACAGGTATATCTTCTAATCTACGAGAATATAAGTAGTACAGGTATATTGGCATATATTGGAATCAAGTACGGCCTTCTGGTATGAAGATTACGGTGATTATTGATATTTTCAATTTATTACGTCATCTGTTTTATTTTGGCATAAACTTTTGGGACTTATATTGTAATACAGGTAATTTTCTACTAACACTCGGACATATCTTCTATCTTCTAATCTACGACATTATAAGTAGTGCGGGTATATCTTTCCATATAATTTTAGCACTTTCATTTTGGCATATATTGGAATCAATTACTGCCTTCAGGTTTAATGATTACGGGTTTATTGATATTTTCAATTTATACGTGTAACCTATTAATACAGGTTATATCTTCTAATATTCGCATATATAAGTAGTACGGGTCCCATACAATTTTAATGCTTTTATTATATTTCATATATTGATTAAATTCCATATTTTTTGTAAATTTGCTTACAAAAGGAGCCAGGATGTTTTATTCTTCAGATCTGCCCGTAAAGATTGTATAGCGAGTTTTTGTATAGTGAGAACAGAGTTTCTTAAACTTCTTTTTAGGAGCATTAAATTAAATATTTTAACAGAATATTTTTATTAGCAATGTCATTTAGTATACTATAGGAATTTGCACAAGATTGTGAAGTTTAAGTTTCTTTATATTATATACTTTGTACGAAGAAC
The DNA here is from genome assembly GCA_951213105.1 of Amaurobius ferox. Lineage (NCBI taxonomy): Eukaryota > Metazoa > Arthropoda > Arachnida > Araneae > Amaurobiidae > Amaurobius > Amaurobius ferox. The sequence continues at coordinate 90,547,882 of OX578153.1, forward strand.
GGGTATGCTGTTAGTATATTATATAATGACTTGTATTGCTAGTTTCAAAACCAATTACGGCATCACTTTGAGGTATTAACTATATGCACAGAATTTATTCATCATTTTAAACATTGATTTATCAGTTTCATTGTATATGCCCAAATAAATATTAGTGTAATAACTGAATTACCTTATACCAATAGATCATGTTGGTATATTGAGTAGCCTGGTATACACACAATACATGTTGATTGCACAAAATTTTAAAACTAATCCATACTTTAATTTTGAAATATATAACAAGCATATGCAAATTGTCAAGTCTCATTGTGGTCTCAACAGTCTTACTAGAGGCTAATACAATAACGAACAGTCCCTAATAAACATTCATTAGGTTAACAAATGCCTCCTTACCTTTGTTGGCATAGTTGCTCTGTCTTCCACTTGTGCAAGGAGGCTGCTTCTTCCAAAACAGGTTAACACCATTACTAATTTATTTCTTTTTATATTGTGTTTTAATAAAGATTATAGTTTTTGATCACTAATGAATTGTACTCCTTACAATGATCATAAGGAGTCTCCTCAGAACTGAGAAAAGATAGTTGGATAAAAATTATTTCATAGGATCACACTAAAGACTCAACTGTATATGTAATTGCTTTATTAACAAACAAAATTAAGTGTATTTGGCAGAAAGATGATGTTTTTAAAATGTAAAAGTATAGTATGAGAAAGGAAAATAATATATAAATTAAAGTTGATATTCACAATTTCAAATCTTCATCCAAATTTTAATATACATGGTTTTGTTCTCTTTTACAAATGCTAGTCATGGAATGTTTAATTACAAGATATTTCTTTACATAAGCTGGCATCTTAACTATTTCAATAACAATGAAAACCACTTAACATGACATGTGGGATATGAGTGTAAGCATTTTGTCCTTGCTGAATATCACACAGATAATCTCAGCAGTAAATATTGACATACTAATATGTCAAGTGCCATTGTGTTGAAATTTTTTATTTAACTTCAATAGAATTCTTTTCATGGATTTTCAGAGAAATTGCCCTCGATAAATGACCGAGTTGTGAAAGATTTTTAATTTAGTTTCATATATTATCCAGGATTTATTTAAGATTGGAATTGTTTCTTGCATTAATGAAAATTTCATGTAAAACAAACTAAATATGTTGAGAGGCAACCAGAGATCGACATAATGCCTCTATATGCTTATTTCATGGTATAAAATAAGAAAATACGCTTTGAAAATTAAGTAAGGTATATTTTTACGTATTGATTTTGAAAAAAAAAATAAAATTGCCAATCACGATGTTTACAGATCACGAAAGTCCTGAACTACTAGACCCTACTTCAGACACTTTTGCTATTCTACAGAGGCAACCATACCTGCATTTTATGTTAATTGATAATATGCATTATCTATTTTCATGTTTGATAGTTTCCATTGTACAAGATTTATGGTACAAGTTCAATATAGTCAGATTTTTTAATCTTTTTGTTGCAAACTATTAAAAATATAAATGACATGTAAAATGCCAGCTTAAACACTTTTAACCAGTAGCATCTAAAGGAGTATCAGTAATTAAAAAATATATATATTTTTTGTTTCTGTGTCAGGTACATCAATTTGTACAAAATTGAATGTATAAATAAAATAGCAAACATTTGTACTTGCATAAGGCACATTTTTATACACAAAACAGTGCATAAATTACCTTAGTTTGTAGGATCCATTTTAAGACAGATTTATAGATCCTTGAACTTTCAAGAACCCCTTGCATTTTCATAAATAGAAATGTTTAATGTACTATTATACAACTTTATTACGTTAGGACAGTGGTTCCCAAACTTTTAAATTTTAGGGACCCCTTGGCATAATAAATTGAAATAGGTTAAATATATATCTTTAAAATACTAAAATATATATTTAGTTTGTGGTAAGGAATAACATTTATGAATATCAGAAATTAAGAATGAACAGGTCAGGAAATTTGCATGATGTATTAAAAGATAAACATTGAAAAACTGATGGCAATGTTATGCTACTAATAACAATCAACACAGTTTAATATATACAATGATGCTGCTTTTTAAAAATTAGAGAAGCAATGTTCAGTTCAATTAACAATTTCCCTCTCCTTCCAATTTATTCCTCAACTTAGATTTCAAATAAGTGAGATAGAACTGCTACTCTTTGCCAGATTTGTATTGATATACCCATTAGCTTCTCTCGAATTGTCATAATGTGCCAAAAATAATGTTTAAATATGGTTGCAGTTTAACTGATAGATTTCGGATTAATTTGAAAGACTTCTCTATAACTTTTAATAAAAGAGAATCCAGATTTAACAGATATTTTATTAGTTATAACTTTTTGTGTTATTCGCAAATTGTTAAGAGTTTGTCACAGATCCCTCTTTGAAAACCACTGCATAGCATATTAAGCAATTCTACTTATCTTCAAATTATGTAATTCAATACCTTTGCAAATATGAGACAAATTGGATTCAGTATTATGTTACATAATAAGTCCAATAGTATCACATATGTTAAGTCTATTCACTTAACCATATTAAATATATTTAACATTTTATATGCTTTTCTAAAATCAGTTTGGACTGGAAAACGGGCAATATTTCAAGAACAGTGCATGGCAGAATTTCATAGTAATTTCAATTTCCAAGACACGCATGAAGCGCAACCTTCACTCACAAGAGCTTAAATTGGCAACACAATTGCGGATCTAGGCTTCTCCAAGTGAAGTTTACACTTCTTGTGTGTCCTGATGAAAATGGTTGTTTCTTACCTTCAAAAATGGTCAACACTATTAATTTTGTGTTATATGTTACTTTTAACAAAGTTATTTTAGTTTTATTAAAAAAAACTTTGGAGTGAACTTGAGCACAGGCCAAAATAATACACTGAATGGCTGTATCTTTGCAACACTTTACAGCTGTTTTAAAAAAGGAGTGAAACCTGCACAACATGTACCAGAACATTCCTAAAAGTATGTTGAAGAGATACTAAATGTAATTTGGGCCAAACGTAGATCAGAACTCCATTGATTTTGTAATAAATGTACCATTTTTAAAAAAAACTATTGGTGTCTGGACACATTGTTCCAGTGTTTATGAGGCCTCAAATTCTTCACAGTAAAGAGTGTTGTATAATGTTTACACTAGCATATTCTGGATCTTAAACAGGGCTGTCTACTTCCAGCCAATCCCCCAGCAAAGGGCTTTACAAATTAACTGCAAAACTCTGCCAATTTCTTTTTAAATTACTACTCTGCTGGGGTGTGTGGGTCATGTAAGACAGGTGGACACAGAATATATCACCACTGAAAATTTGATCAGCCTCCAGAGGCATAGCTAGGAATTTTAGTCCCTTAAGCAAAATATGTAAAAGGACACCCTCCCCCCCCCCCCCCTAAAAAAACAAAATTTAAGAAAATTTGATGTTTTCTATGAAAAAATTTCCTAAATTTTTTGGCCATATGATATGTGACATCATAAAGTATGAGATAACCACCTGATTGAATGCTATGCATGACATTATCATGATAATCATGCATAAAACTGAAAACTTTTACAACCAAAATTTGTAAATTTAGTGAAAAATTTCCCTAGATTCCTAATAATTGCTAAATTTTCTTAAATTTGGGAACACAGCTGTTATGTGAAGGCAGTTGCAAAGTGAAGCCATCAATAGATGCACATGTGTGGCCTTGTCTTGGCTCCCACCTCATGTGTGATAAGCCCTTGTATTTTCAAACTTAGAGAAACATATTTTTATTTATATTTAACAAGTAATGGATATTTTGTAAAAAAGGTTTTGTATTTATCATAAAAAAAACCAGTTTAATTAGTCAAATAACTTTTTACTTTTCAATGGAATTTTTGAAGAAAATATTTCAGCTCACTCTGGGCACCTATATTTTTTTGACCATTAAAAGTTGCTCAACTGCACTTAATACTAATTACGCCACTGCCAACCTCCCAAAACATTGTCCAGTGTTCCAGTCCATTACTTTTTCAACTATAATGATTCTAATAATTACTCAATTTGTTCCAAAGATGTAATATTCAAACTTTCACACGTGCACAGACATTGCCTCAAAAACATTTAACTTATATTTCAGTAAATATGTAAATCTATCAAAATTGAATTTTTGTTCCCTCACCAAATGGGAAAGTAAAATATACTACATATAAGATTTTTGAATATAAAGTTATTTTCTACTTTAAAATGATTTATATATATCAACTTCAATGAAATTCAGAAAATCACTGTCAATGATCCACTGCAAAAGAGACTGAATATCTGATAATTGTCAATTTTGTGTCCCTTGAGCTTTAAAAAATATATATATGTAAATAAAATAGATATTTTTTGTAGTATTTATTTAGAATACAATCTATTCTACATATCAAGAAAGCATTTTTTAATCATACTGAACGTAATTTTGACTACATAACAAGTAAATATAAAAACTTTGTTTTGGGGGTAAAATTTTTTTATTCATAACTTGCCATGAGCGGTATCATGTGTTAAATTTTTCTTTAATATATATATATATATATATATATATAAGTGAAACTGCATATTGGAATCTTTTTTAACTATCTTCCAACAATGGAATTATATACAATAGAAGCAATGAGAGATTTTTCGAGGGCCATTTTGCAAAAAAAAAAAAAAAAAAAGCCAGTTCAGTTTTTTTAGGATATGCCAAATTTTAATAGAATAAAATGTTCTACTGTACTAAACTGTGCATCAAATTTCAGATCTTTAGGACATAAGAAAATATATTTAAAATGTTATCAAAGAAGTTGAAGCAGACAAGATGACCATCGGTCATGACAAATTCAATAAAAGATTTTAAAAGTGCAAATTTGTCATTTCTATTACTGTTTCACACTGACGAATTGAGTTCATCTCCTAATTACATCCGTAAAAACTTAATGGAAATAAATAGAGGAAACTTAATAAATTACAATTTTGACGTGTAAAAAGAAACCTTTAACATTTTAACAATATTATTTTGCGAAATTGTTGATAAGTGTTTGTCCCTGAGGATCAGTGACATTACGATGTTGTCAGAAAAATAGTCCTTTCCATTCATCAGGTGGCAATAGTAGTGATTTTAAGTGAGTTGAAGAACACTATGTAGAATTTTGCTCCATATCTGAAGTTTTGGAACCTTACTATTATTAACAGGTAATTGAAAAATAATTTTATATGAGTATATTTATTACTAACACACATGTAGTTATTATTATGAATGAAAAATTAAAAATATTGTGTTTCCTGTTAGTGCATAAGGGCATGTTATATATATTTCTAACACACATATATAGTATATTTATTTCTAACACACATATATAGTATATTTATTTCTAACACACATGTAGTTATTATTATGAATGAAAAATTAAAAATATTGTGTGTCCAGTTAGTGCATAAGGGCAAGTTATGCATAGTGCATACTTTGTTTCCCAATGTTGGTTTCGATTTTGATGTGGAACAAAAAGAAACCCATATGTCATTTCTGACACAAACATATTAAATATGCATTAAAATTGCATTAATCATGTTAAACAGTTCTATGATCCATTAGAAATCTTAAAAGGCATTTGCAAAAACTTATTCCAAGCAAAAGTTTCTAGAAACTATAAAGTTAAAAAATATTTGGAATTTAAAAATTAACAATTATCAGAAATTCAGCCATATATGATACTGTAATTATATACAATGCAATATGTTTTTAAGCACCAACAAAAAATTTTCATTTTGTATTCACTTTCATTTAAAAAATTTCTTTTGAAAAATTTAATATTTGAAAAATCACAAGTTTAGAAGACTAAACCCCATTTTTTTTTTATTTTGTAGAATCATTAAATATAATACCAAAAAAGCAAATATATATATATAACATTATATACATACACACACACAATGAACAAAATGCAATTAATGAATATTGAAATTGAATATAAAACACTAACAAATGAAAATATTTTTAGCCATTATGCAAATACTGCATAGGCAAATAACTAGTAGAACTCATGACAAACTGTTGATTCGACATCAGAGTTTTTAGTTTTTTTTTTTTTAACATTTTGCTAAAACATTTCCTACAACTTTAGAGTGAAATTCGTCATCAACTTGACTTTATTCCAGAATTCTGGATAGTATGTGCATTTGGAGCAAAAAGAATCATTCTTGAAGCATGAAATTTACATCACTATTTTCAGCTTGCGAAAATTTTTAATTTACCACAGTGTGATTTGACAGTTGAGATAATTGTCCCTGTATTAAACATGTATAATTAGAAACTAAAATTTTGCTAAAACTGAGGGTCTGAGCTCTAATCAAACAATTCCTAAAATTAAAATTGTATTAAAGTTTGTTTACATTTTAATAAAAAACTGTTTAATACATATACCATTGTTAACCAAGATTTTTTTTTTCATATGCTAGTGCAAAAATATTTTCATTGCAATATGAATTAATATATATATATATAATTTCCATATGCATATCTTTATTTTACATAAATATGAAAAAAATTCAAGGCTGGTACTTTAGCCAAATAAAATGTTAAAATAAATTAAGATATTTTAGCTAAAATGCTAAGGAGCTTTTTTTTTTGTCAATTTAAATTCTGTTGAACATAATTTTATAACACTACAACTTGCTCTAAAATGAACTATTCAAATCTGGGATCTGGGTGAAATTGGATCAATTATATGATAGTGATGTAATTAACACACACTTTCCATTTTCTTAGAAACTGGATCATTAAAACTCAAAATACAGAGCTGGATTAAAAAATGGGGTCTACCAAGTTGATTCAAAAAGTGCAAAATGCATGGAGGGTCTTAAATACTTTTAGGTTTATGTGATATTTTTTAAGCTTATACAAGTATATATAATTTCTCAAATAAACTTCCAATCAGAATTTAATAATTTTTTAAAGGAATCATTTTAAATATAAATCAAATTTTTAAATTGCATTTTAATAATCACATAGTAATTCCAACGTTAGCAAACAAAAATTAGGCCACATTACAGGCGATAATCACCATGGCTTCTAAATTAGAGATGAGACTAATCCCAACCTATACTTACAAAAGTTAAAAACTCAGGCTATGTCTAGATTTTAGAAATTTTATGTTGGCAAAAATTATGTGAAAATTTGATATGGTTTATTGTATTTTACAGGCACTGGCTTTACATATAATAGTACCTCTATAAATTTGGTTAAAAGTGACGATTAAAACTTAGAATTACAGATGGACAAATAACACTTCATGAATTTGAATATTAACCCAATTTCAAGTATTTGATTGCATAGTTGCCCATTTCACAGTCATAATACATCCCTAAATAAGCACCTAAGCATGTTTGCAGTCTCTGTGCGGGGCTCACATATGGCTGCATCATGCCCGTTTTGGTGCAATATCTTCAGAATCAGTGAAAAGACAGGAGGGGAGAATAATCAAAATTATGGTAATTGTTACACCATTTAAAAGTTTTTACACAGAATACTTCAATAAAAGAATTTCATAATTAAAAGAATCTAAACTGTACCTTTATAATTCATAAAATTAGAAAAACTCTTAAGTTTAATACACTTTAAGTCTAGATATTTGATTGGAAAATCATTTGAAAAGTAAAAATTGAGAATTAAATGCTGTCTCTGAAGATTTTCATGTGATTGAAGATGTTTTTGAGCACAATACTTATAAAATAATCATACTTCTAAAAAAATGAAAATTATATTTCTAAAATTCTAAAGTTAAAATTCTAGATTTTAAATCACAGTCCATATTGCACAGGTTGTCTGGGGAATCTACTGCCCAATACCAGAGTCTCCGATTCTTGAGAATTGACTGCTGGAATAAATTGACTTAAAAATGGCAAAATTTAGGCTTTAAACATTTATAACTTTTAAATTAACTCAAACTTTGAAATAAATCCTACTGAGGTATCCCTATAAAAAAAATTGTGGTTGTTGATAGCTTTAATTTTCTATTACCCTGGTGCACACAGACATCTTATATTATTAGGTAATTGAAATTCTATTTCCAATTTTTATTCATTTAGTATAATTAATAATATAAACACTTTGATTTATCTGTTTATCTATCTCTGGGTAACACTTGGCAAGATATCGCTAACTAAATGTCTCAAAATTAAACAAAATATCACAAAAATTCGAAAGTATCCCCAAATCGATAACATTCAATATCTTGGAAAGAATATAAGAATCTCCTATAAGAAAAAGCCATTTTTCTGTTTGTCAGTCCGTGATGTTTGGCAAAGAATTTGGTGGGATGTTACAAATATTGCTAAATTGATAAAAATGATGCCAAATGGGAGGTAATATTTTGTAAATTTTGAATTTCATCATATGATGGCATACCTTCTAGTATAAAGTATATAAAATTATCTAGCTAAATTCAAGAACTTAGTAGTTCTTAATAATAGTTTAACATTCAAAATAAAAATTAGAATAAAAATTGCTTTACACAGGAAAACATGAATAGTCAAACAAACAAAATAAACTTTACAGAGTTATTGTCAAACATACTATCAGTAGTCCAATATAATAATTTAACATTTGAAATAAAAATAAGAATAAAAAATACTTTACACAAGCAAAACATGCATAGTCAAACCAACAGAATTAACTTTACATGTAAAGTTATTGTCAAACATGTTCTAAATATCACCAAAATTGACTTGACCCATTTTATGACTGATTAAACTAATGATATCATGTATGACCAATTTATACTACCACAACTTATGTCAGTATTTTTCATCATGTATGAATTAATCTTCGTGTTTCTTCAAGCATCCGTCTTGTTGCTCTTGGAGAAACTGAACCTATAACATCTAAATTTCTTGGCCGGCTCAGTAACCTTTCATATCCAGAACTCCTGTTGAAGAAAAATCAAATAAAATTTTTGAAATATAAAAAAGCATAATGTAACAGTATTAAATATTATATAAAATTGGGCATGCATGAAGCATTCACTTTAAAAAACTTTAAATTTTTCCATCTACTTTAGCTTGGGACGACAGAACATTACACATCATAACGTTTGTAAAGTGCAAGCCTCTAGATTCAGATGTCAGGAGCTCCATGGGCATAACTTTGAAAAAACTTACACTTTAAATTTTCATGATACGTTTTTAATCATGTTAAATTATATTTAATTTTTATAAATTACTAGCAGATATACTCAACACTGCTTGGGATTAAAGATATGTACAAATTCTAAATCATTCATATTGTTTTTCAAAAACATTCCATTAAAATATTTATTTTTCATATAAGAATAAGAAAATATAAAAATTTCTGTTTTTGCTATGCAAAATTATCTACACAGGCAAATCTGAAGAATAAAACATCTTTGTCACATTTATATATCAATTTACAAGCATATGATACATAAAGTTTGTTCAACATATTCCAAACTGAAACAGTAGCAAAAGTTATTTCTGTATCATTATTTATTCCATTACAATAATGATCTAAACATATTCAGATATATATGAATTTAAAAATCTTTTGCCAAAATAAAACTGGCTTAAAAAATTGAAAATATCAATAATTACTATAAATTATCAATAATTACTGTAACTTGATATAACCAAGGCCAGATTAATGCACTGGCCTCTGAGACTGTGGCCCTGGGTTCCCAAATTTTAAGGGGTCCCTAAATTTTGTATGTGATAAAATATTGAAGTTGAAGTAATGTTTTAATTAATTTAAAACTGGTAATATTAGTTATTTTAAATGATAAAATATATTAATAGTTTTGCATATTATACATATATTACATATTTAAGTAAAAAGTATGGAAGTTTTCTACACATACAAAAGGGCCTTCAGAGCTATGATATTGAGCCCCCAATATGTTGATGTTTTGCATGTGTTTGAAATGATATGACAGTATGGGGACCCAGAATTAATACCAAATTAATGCCCTACTTTGGCTTGATCAGGACCTGGATATAACACACAATCAAAATCAACCAAAATGTGGCTCAACTCAACTTTCTCATATCAGAATTCATTTTTAAGTAGCTTGTAGGGTTTTTTTTTAATTTTATTTACTTTTTATTTTTATTTATTTATTTTTTAAATCTGTATCATTGGTTCAAATGATTACCATTATAGTATGTCACTCTTAATTTCAAAAGGCTTGAAAAAATTTTCGATTGACATCAAATTTGACAAGTGTGTGTATGTGGGGGGGGGGGGGGGGGGACTAATGGTGTCACAAAGACAAAAATTGTATCATGGTTATTTTCTACTACAATGATTAAAACTACCAAGTTTCATTATCATTGAGCCATAAATAATCCTTTTTATGCATAATTATGTTAAATTTTGTCATATGCTGACATGTTAAGAAAATATGAAATTTCAAAGTTTTGGCTCAAATTTCAAAAAAATTCTATCTTGTTTTAGATTTTTTTGTTAACAAAGCCAGATATAAAGTTTCATGAAAATCCATTAATATATGTGGCAGCCAGCATGTACACATGAAATTGACCACAGACAGACATAACTCTAAAAATAGTTAAAACATGTTCAGGAGGTTCTAAAACATATATTGACATCAAAATCTTGAAATCAAAAATTTTCATGAAAGCAATACTTTCTCTATGCTATGTAGTATGAGAAAGTAAATATAATACTGTTGATTTATTAAATTAATTTTTCTGTCAATTTCTTTATCACTAAAAACCTCAAAACATGGACAGGGTTATCCTCAGTGGCATAAATAACTATATCAAGTTACAAAACCAGGCATAAATAACTATATAAAGTTACAAAACCATTAAAAACTGTGGATTTGTATACTGAATAGACAGACTTTCAATTTTAGAGAACTTAGATGACCACATCTTAATTTCCTACTAATTTTTTAGTCTCAACATTTAATTTATTAAAGAAAAAGGCACTGAAATTCAGTTTAAGTTCAAATTACTCTATTAAGCGTGGATATGATTGAATGGCTGTATCCTATGTTCTTTGCCAATGAGTGTAAATTAATGTAAAATGTAATAGGTTGATCACATTTGCCGTCAACTTACATTCTTACTTTGAATGCTTGCATGCTGTTTATTTAATATTTATCAAAAAATTTATACACAATTACTTTCTTTTAATAAGCCTTTCCATAACTGTTTTAATGAACATTACTTTGACCATAAAACATATTTTTAAATATTTTGTAATACCATTAATTTCATAATACCAAGATTATGAAATACATTCTAAAAAATGACATTTATTTTAATAATATGCTTGATATAAATTATATGATAAAAATCAGCTACATACTTCAACATTTTCCACATGCGATTTCACTTAAATTATCAATGTTCACGTGTATATTATTTTCTTATTTCTTTGAATTGGATGATAATTCTCTTATGTATTTAAATATTTTTATTTTTTTATTTATTGCTTTTTTTTTAATGGCTAAAGTACTAGTGTAATAATAAAATGCCAAAAATGTACCATAATTAAAGAAAACTTGAGCAACCTATTCAAGCATAAATAAGACATCAATGCAGCATACAGCTGTTTCGAGGATACACTTGATTCCCTTTGTCAGTGCAAGAGAACCAATAAACACGAAATTAAAAAGACAAAATGCGTGCAAATAGAAGAAACAGAAGGGTTTATATATACCCAAGAACTCGTTTAAGAGTTCACCTTAGAGAGCCAATCAGAAAGCAAAATGCACATCATCGAAGTTGCTGTATGCTATATTGTTGTCTTATTTGTGCTTAAATACATTGCTCAAGTTGTCTCCATCCTTTGCACAAAGTGCTGTCTTTTATTTATATATCATAATTGACATATGTGCAAAAAAAAAAAAAAAATCTTTTAAGATGGCAAGAGTAGCTGTTGATGACTTTTGGGTGAACCAGACAAGATAAACTGCTTCTGCTAGCAACCTTGATTCCTTTTCTTATCAACCTTGATTTTCTATTCAACCTTGATCCCTTTCACCTATTGATCTGATGACTATGATGTAAGAGTGCTTTATGTAAAGATGTAAGAATGCTTTATGTAAATATTCTTGCTAGCTTTCTTGAAATATGCAATGTTTTTTAGTTCTGGTCCGATTTAAATCATCTTCAAATTTCAGTTGTTTGAATACTTATTAATGGTGTCTTTCTATTTAAATGATCCACATCTTTTGTTCAGTACAAACCATTCAGATAATGGTAGATTAGAGCAAAAGAAGTGGATCATTTAAATAGAAAGACACCTTTAATAAGTATTCAAACAACTGAAATTTGAGGATGGTTTAAATCGGACCAGAACTAAAAAACATTACATATTTCAAGAAAGCTAGCAAGAATATTTACATAAAGCATTCTTTTCAGGGTGAGTACACCTTCCTTAAAAATAAATTTCAAGGACTTTCAAGTACCATGGAATTATTTTTCAAGGACATCATTTCTTCCATATTATGAAGTTGTATGCATTTCTAGGAGAAAAAATCATAGCAAACTAATATTATTGTTTAATGTTGAAGCCACTGAGGAAATTTTTGGAAAAAAACAATGTTTAGGAAAATTTCAGTGACAGCGTAACTGCTAGGGAAACTTCCAGAGAAAGCAGAATTTCTCAGAAAAAACGCAATGCTGGGGATCTGCAGAACACTTTCAACCCTGCCTTTTTCAAGGTCTTAACCAAGAAAATGGGAATTTTCAAGTACTTTCAAAGCCTTGGAAATGTTAATCTAAAATTCAAATACTTTCCCAATTTTCAAGCACTCGTATGCACCCCTGTCTTTTTATTGGCTGGAAATATATGAAAATAGATACTTACAAACCAAAACTTTCAGCTTCCTCAACCGTTTCTGGCAATTGCTGATTATGAGTTTCAGGAAGAGCTAAAGCAAGTATCCCAGATATAATGGATGCAATACCAAAGAGGATCATTGGTAATGGACGGTAAAGGGATCTCTGAAACAGTAATATTTAGCATATTATTTTTTTAATCACAAAGTACAATTTTTTAATTATGCTACAGATTTAATGTGCATAAATTGTGTAAAATTATTCACTATTAAAATTATTGTTTAAATATATATTACAAATAAGTTGTTAAACTAGAAAATAGTAAAACAAAAATAAACATCTGATAATGGTCATCCCATTCATTGTTTTTTCTAATACTACAGTGTAACAATTTCTGCCTCTAACAGGGTGATGAAAAGTAATTAATGAGTTAAAGACATGATTTTTACTATACATTAAAAAATTCAGATATTGTGGCAAAACATAAATTGAAGATCCCTTTTGGCTAATAAGTTTATTGCTGTTATCAATTAAATGAAACATACCAAATTACAAGGAAATAAATTGCTTTATTCATTTTCCTGTACAAAAGTAAAATTTCTATCACATCAAGAATAACTTGTGATGATTCCTAAACAATAATGTCTACACTGGCTACAGGTAATTACAATGTATTCACACACTTGATAATTGTGCTACTTAGTGTTTTATGATTTTGTCAAAATTAATCGTACATAATAAATGAATATATTTGTGTGACTGTCTCTGTTTGCGTATAGCCTGTAGCAGAAAATTTAAGCATCATACAGCCATGAAATTTGGTACATAGGTACATCAGGACTCAGGAAGGTGCACTTTGGCAAAAAAATTTTTTTTATTAAATTTGAATTCGATTTTTAGTTATTTTATTTACTTTTATTTTTTTTTTAAATGGCCAGGCACTAGACTCTTCGTCATTCGCCCTATATTCGGCCGGAATCGTGAGCCATTTCGCCGTCCTAGGACGTTGCCCCAAGCGCACCAGAGGGGGGCGGAACACACTGTGCCTACATCACACAACATCCATGTCTTACGTGGGACTTGAACCCACAACGCGGCAGCCGATTGATCGCTTGGAAACGCTCACCTTGACCGTTCGGCCACCACGCCAACTAGGCGAGCGCTATTTAACCCTAGTTATTTTATGTTTCATATGATTTTGAGTGATTTTCACATAAATCGGTTCCTGAGTGACCAAAAATATTATCACAGAGTTTCCATCTTGGCCCCATCAGAAAGATCAAGGAATGTTCTTTCTAATGATGTTTGAATCGAATCCATAGGACAAATCCTTTCTACGTATTTATTTGCTTTAAATACATTGAAATTTGCATTTTTAGGTTCTTTTGCCACATCCAAAAATGTAACATTAGCACAATTCTATAGCTTGGCAAAAAAGGTGCATATATATCTTTGTACTCTAACAATTTTTTATATTTATTTTTATTTTTTATTTAATACGTAATTTCATTTTCTGGGATTTTTTAAGCGAACAATCCCACACTATATTATTGATCCCACATGTATAATTTTTCTCCCATCTGAGGTTAGTTATAGGCAACTGCACATGCACTTATTAAAGCTTTTTCTCCTAGAGAAAGGATTAGAGTTTGAATTTTTTCATTTATTTATCTTTTTTTTGCTTAAAGGTTACTATGGCTGTGGAAAATGCATTATGGTTGCATGGAATCTGAGCCATTTGAAATTGTGTTCATAGGGGGAAGGAAGGGGATAATATTTGATTTGGGAAATATGTCGTATCACAATTGTTGCACCGGTGTACAATGATTGCATGGAATTTTCAGTGTTATTTATATGAATAAAAATTATTTAATTTTTTCTTAAATTAATAAATTCAATTTATCCCTGCTTTAACTTTTGTTCAACGCTAGGTACATTTTCTAGTTATATCTAAAACTAGCCATTTTGCATGTACCTCATGGGTTCTCAATAGCTAATGGTCACTAAATGTAATATCTACACACTTAATAAAAGTTCTGAATATCAAAATCATTTTAAATTTAAACATAAAAATAGAATGGCACATATTTTTGAGAAGGAAAGTGATGTAAGTATTTTGAAAATACCTTTTTGCATCATAGCCTTTAATTTAAATGTTTGTTGATCTGGAAGCTGAGACAGATCGAATGAGATCCAAATCACGATTTTAGCTAAAGTGGAAGTGCTCACAAATTAAGAAAAGTACTTCTGAGTTTATGATTATTCTTTTGCAATATTACCCCTAATTCAAAGTTTTGAAATTTTAGAATTTTCTTTTGGTTTCGAAGCTGAGACGGATCAAGCAATACCAAAACTAAGATTTTAGCTATAGTATAAGGGATAGATAATTTTGACACATACATTACCCAGTCAGTTTAGTGCATATTCTAGAAATGACTATTTACTTAAAAAATTTAACAATTTCTGTTTTTTAATTTTTGGAAAAAGTGCAACTAATTTCAACTTCAATTTTTCCAAAAATTAATAGGACGCTTATGGTTACATGTTCAAGTAATTATACCACTTTTCATTTGAATTGCCTAATTTGGGAGATATCCTGCCCAGACTCAGATTACTATCATTGAAAAAAAAATAATAATTCATATACAGGAATATTCAAAATATGTCAAATCAGAATCTAAAAGATGGATTTTTGATTCTATCATAATATTTTCCCATTATATGTATGGAAAGTAAAAGTTGCTCACTTAGTCATCATTATGGTTATGAACTCTGTTGTTTTCAGTAAAGAGTTTGCAATAGCATGACACCAAAACACAGAAATCTGCTTTAAGTGAGAATTGCTAAAATTTTCTGATGGAAGCTTCGAATTTATTTATTTCCAATGGTCCATGGTTCAAAGATTAGTCCCTTATACCATTGGACTAATCAAAACATCTGTTAGTATTTATATAAACTTCAAAGCAGATTTATTTGATAAATAGAATGGATACATGTCAACTTTAACTAAACTTTAAAATTAAAGACAACTAAAAACAGGTTTAAAAGTCCTTTAATAAAAACTCCTTTCCTCGACATACAAAAAGTTACACAGCCAAAGCGTTTTCAGGCGGCGAATCACTGGCGAAGTGCACTTCACCACTGATGAAGGGCATGGTGATGCCCGAAAGAGCTTTGGCTGTGTAACTTTTTGTATGTCGAGGAAAGAAGTTTTCATTAAGGACTTTAGGTTGGTTTTAATTTTAAAGTAGATTTGTTTGGTTTTATCTTACTCAAAAATTCAGATGTAACTGTGATTATAGTGAAGTGATTTTTACTTCATAACAAAATGTTACATAAAAACAAGAAGCTGCTCAACTAATAATCCATCACCACCCTTTGACATTGGATATTGCTGCTAATCAGCACGGTGCAATCTAGAGATGATAAGTAAACATTAAACTTTTAAAGTAAAGACTTTTAGAATTTTTCTGGAAGAAGTATCTACTTCGAATCCAGTAATAATGCTGGGTATTATTTTAGCCTCACCCACAGTTAATAAAATTCTAAGTCTTCAGAAATATAGTTTAGCAACTTCTTCCCTATAACAAGTCGTTGCATAAAAGCAAACATGTGTTCAACTAATCATCCATCATCTCTTAGGATCATGGTTTTGAGGTCACTGCTGCTAGTCTGTATGCTGCAAGTAAGCAGATGATTAGTGACAGAACCTAACTTACAGTAGATGGGGCCCAGAGCCTAATTGCATTTGGAGGGCTTTATGTTTACTTATATTGTCAATAGTAAACAAACGTTTTGACTAAATGGCATACTGGGAATCTATACATTGATTTTGTTGAGATATTGAATAATTTTGTTGAAAATTTCTTACATTACTGATATTCTCTGTTATTTTTTAAACTTTCGGAAGTTTTAGGTCATTATGGCAAAATGAAGGGTTGGAGACCCAGGGTCATGGTCCCGGTAGCACATGCATAAATCAGGCCCTGATAAGTGAGTTTTAAACTTCTTAATCCAACGTCATTAGTAGATTCGAAGTAAACACTTCAACCAGGAAAAATCTAAAATCCTTGTTTTAAAGAGTTTTGTGTTAATTGATCATCTCATTACCTGCACCATGCTGGTGTGTGGTAATGACTGTAAAACCATGGCTCACAAGTGCTGATAGATGACAGTTGAGCACTTGCTTTGAACTGTGATTACACATACTTTAAATTATTTATTATACATACATAGTCATTTCATATGTCAATTTAAATTCAAATCTTACCAAGCCACTGATAAAAGGTGCTAGTATACCACCTACTCTTCCAAACATGCTACTTAAGCCAATACCAGTACTTCTGAGAGTGGTGGGATAAATTTCTGCTGAGAATATGTATATAATTGCAAATGATGCTGAAATAGCACTTTTTCCTAAAACAGCTAATAAAACAGTAACCCACGCAAGACCTGAAAAACATAAAAGGCATAAAAGAAGGAGAATGCTTCAATGTATTGAATATTACAATTATAAAATTAAGGAGTTTTAAGAACTGATACTGATTGATTGCAAATGTTTCAGTAATCACACGCAAACACAGCAGATTCCCTTTTATCTAACTCAGTGTTTCCCAAACTGTGCGCCGCGAAAGAATTAAAATTATATTAAAAAGTATTAAAATATGAAATAAAACTCTCAATATAAACCATTAATATTAAAATAATATAAAATCTTACATATTTGTTGTGTAGTGCTTGGTTCAGTACGAATGTTAGTTTCCTTTAAAAGAATTATATATATATATATATATATATATAATAAGTGCGGCGCAAAATTTTCATTTGTTGCAAAGTGCGCCGCGAGTTAAAAAAGTTTGGAAAACACTGATCTAACTCATACAGACTCAGACAGAAGTAAGTTGAGTTGGTCTGCACTAGTACTTGCATACCTCTCAATATCTTGCATATCAGTCAAGTACTAGATATTAAATTGTGATAAATGCTTCAAATCAATCATAAATTTTTACTGTCTCATACTACAGAATATAGTATAGAGAAAACATTATTTTTGCAAAATGCCAATTTTAATGCCAACATATGTTTTAAGACCTGCTAAACACTTTTTGATTAATTTTAGCATGAAGGTCATCTGTCTGTGGTTGATCACTTGTGTACATGATAACTGCCACAAATATAAATGGATTTTCACAAAACTATATATTCAGCTTTTTTAACAAAAAATTTAGAAATGGATAATTTTTTTGAAATTCGAGCAAAAACTTCGAAATTTATTTGAAATTTTATATTTGCTTAATATAGCAGCATAGTACAAAATTTAACATTAGCATGCATAAAAGCGGATATTTATGGCTCAATGACCACGAAACTTAATAGTTTCAATCATTGTAATGAAAAATAGCTGAGATATAATTATTGTATTTGTGACGTCATTACCCCTCCTTGAGTGGGAGGGGGACATTGCTTTAAGGGGGCTAACAACATTAAGAACACAAAAATTGAATCAAGGTTTTCAATATTTTTCATAAGCTTCCAAGACCATATAATTTATTATCAAAATAAAAATACAACTAAAGTATATTTCACACCAAAATAGAAAAGTAATTGATTTTAAAAAGCAGCAATTTGTAGGTCAAGGCTCCTCACATATGGGAGATTTGACCCACTTGTTTTAGTTTAAGTAAATGCTAAAATAGAATAGGACTAGCTTTAAGAATTGAACAGTTAACAGCACGTATAGTCAGAAAAATAAAAATAAATTCTTAGTGCAACTTGTGTGGTTCTTACTAATATTGGATTTGGCAGCTTTATCATATTGTTAACTGATGCAATAGATACATCTTCAGTCTCTGGGTATATAAAATAATAAGTGCACAAATATATGTAAAATTTCTAGATAGTATGAAATAAAGGTGACCATAGAATTGGATGGGAAAAAAAAAATCCACACTGTCATATTTTCGCAAGTCGTAGATCGGTGTTAGGAATTTCCAGCACTGTGTAAAATGTAAAATTTTTATTTAGATTTCTTTTCCCAAAGGAAAACATTTGCATTATCGAATTTTCTACTTTAAAATACAAAGGTTTCCTAACCAAGAATTTTGGACTTTGGGAAGAGGTTTTTACTATGAAGTGGTGTTTTAGATTATAGTAAAGGAGCACAATTCAAAAATGTCTTCTTTTTATAGATAAATGGTTGAGCATTATAGAACACAGACCATTTTAAAACAAATATTTGTTTATCTGTGTTTATATTTGTTTAAATTAAAGTAAGCTTACAAGTTTATATAGTTTTGAAATCAAAGGATATCTTATAAATCAATATCTGCACATTTCTTTGTCAAAAAATATTTGATCCATAAATAAGATGTTCATTAAGTTAAATTATGTAAATATTTCTTAAAAATAACTAAACTTATATGTAATACCCGCATAATTTTGGAAGGTTTGAACCATGGGTCAAGCCTCCCTTGGTAGTGATTTTGGTTTTGATTCCAGAGAACTTAAATTAGGTATTGATTTGGAAAATAATAAAATAATAGTTATGTAGCCAAGGTTCTGAACTTTCAGCATATAAGTTTGAATTCTTATGCTTAAACAAATTTATTTACAAAAAAGCTTCCAAATAGGAATAGAAAAATTTACTTTTTGATGATAAAAACACAAAATTCAATCTAATTTGAACAACAGATTAAGAACAACTATCAAATTTTGATAGGTAATAGCTTACATCTACAGAATGTTCTGACATCTGTTGGAAGATTTGAAAAGCTTGAAATAATAATAATATAAAAAAAATCATGGTGGGTCAACCCTCCCCAGTCTCCTGTACTCAAAATTAAGGTAGGGTGGTATTAAAAAAAAATTGCATTAAAGTGAATGGAGAAGAAAGAGAGGTGGATTTTTCAAGGTCAAATAGACTGAACTTAATACCCTATACTATGACATCATCCTTTGTCTGGGAGTGCTATACTGCACTTTGTAAGATTGCTAGCAACAATCAAGTCATACTATACTGGATGCCTGGACATTCAGGCATTCCAGGTAATGAAATGGCCTATGAGTTGGTCAGAAAGGTTCAAGCACACCTTTTGTTGGTCCTGAGCCAGCTTTGGGTGTTCCTAACGAACTGACTAGAATTGTTTATGACATCTTCAGAAAGCTTCAGTGCGAGAACTGGTGTAATACTAAGGGCCGAAGGCAAGCGAAAGATCTAAACTGTAAGTGCCCTAGTATGCGTCAAAAGGAAGGGATTATTCAAGCTCAGTAGAACTGGCATCAGAAGGGCTGTTGGGCTCCTTACTGGGCACTGCACCCATAAAAGACACCTAAATATTATGGGTGCCATTAAGGATTCGCTTTACAGAGGCTGTAATTATAGTGAAAAAACAGCCGCACACATACTCTTGAGTGTGAGGTGTTCTCCGCCCATAGGTTCGAACACTTGGGTCGACATGTGATCGAACCCTGGGAATTGCATGACATTCCTGTCAAGTGCCTGCTGATTTTTGCTTCAGCTACTGGTCTCTTTTCTTAGGGACTTTTTCATTTCAGGGGATAGTACAATAGACCTCTGGTCGCTGTGCTGGGCTCTCTTGAAGCCACCCACCTTCATGTCATTCATTCATAATACCCTATACTTTTAAGAGCCAAAGTTATAAATGGAATATAACTTTATCTGTACTAAATTTTTTTAATAGTGGATATCTCTTTTTAATTGTTTTTGATACAAATAAACTGATTTTTATTTAATGACTACTAAACAATATGGAAAATCTATCTTCTTTCTAGCGATTTTCAATTTTACAGTTAAGAAATATTGCATATTTCATTAACTTGTTTCAATCTCTTTTCATTTTTTAGCCTATATTTCTTTTATAGATAATATTTTTTCATTTTTTATATTTGTGTTCATGAATTTATATAATTGATTAAAAAAATATCATATATATATTTATTTCAGGCTGGTCACCTAGAAACTTACAGATTTTGTGACAATGTCTGGACCTTTGTGTTAAAAGATGTTGAATTCAGAGAAGTTCAAGAATTGATAAGAGTGGATAAATTAAAAATAGTAGCATGTGATGGCAAAGGTAAATTCTATAATCAAATGTACTTAAACAACAATATAAAAGGAGTAGTAAAAATCTTTTCATTTTTTCACATATCAATCATCTGCATTCTAGTGAAGTACATTCATTATGCTTTAAAAGAATCTATTTTATGTATTAAAGCTTTGCTTTATGAGGTATTTCTATCATTGCTTTCATTCATCAAAAATCTATATGAACAAAAAAAAAAGTGGCATGCTTCAAGAAAAGTCTAAATTTTTTTTAAATAATACACATAATGGTGTGATTAGAACCTGAAAGGTTGTGTTTCTTATAAGTTATCTGTCTCTATATAAATATATATATATATATATATATATATATATATATATATATATATATATATTTAAAAAATAATAGTCTCTTTAAAATTGATTCACACTCTCTTAATAGTATCAAATTGAAAATTATCAATATGTATAGTGATTTAGATATTAATAATAAATTTTTGACATTTCCATATATTGTGCTTATACCTAAATTTCATAAAAATCCTATTAAATTTAGAACTGTAACCAGTGGTCATAATTCATACTCTACTACTGCTAGTAAATTATTACTAAATTATTTAAATGCACTAAATAGTAATTTACGAGATTCTAGTGATAACTACATTATTCTAAATAACAGTAAAGAATTAAAAAATAAATTACAAACACTTGGTAAAATAATAGGATTTCAAACTTTTGATTTTAAAGATCTATTTAATAATATTAAGATCACTGATCTATATGATGTCATTTTAGCTTTGTATAATGCTTATATTATTAATCATTCTCATCTTACTAAATTTCCCAATTTTCCTAAGCTTCTCCATTTTGTTCTTTTCAATAATTATATCTTTCAAGGTAATAAATTGTACTTACAAGTCTCAGGTGTTCCTCAAGGTGGCTGTAGTAGCAGTATGTTAGCTAATTTATACCTATATCATTATGAAAAATTCTTTACTTCAACAGATTATAAAATTTACAGATATGTAGATGATCTGATTTGCCTTGTATTTACTGATAACTATGTCATAGATATAGATTTCTATCCGGATAATTTGGAATTAATACCTAATGTAACTTCTATTAGTAATAATATTTATTATTTGGATTTAAATCTAATTATAGAACCTGCTCATGGGATAGTTACTAATTTATATGATAAAAAAGATTTTTTTTAATTTAATATTAATAAATTATTACCTTTTAATTCCTGCAACTCGATTCAATTGTTTAGAAATATTATACTTAATCAACTTTTTAGAATTTATAGATTATCAGATAAAAAATTTCATGCTTTGCACATTAATAACCTCAAAATTACCAGTAAAATGTATAAATATCCTGCATATTTAGTAAATGGTATAGTTAATAAGTTTCGATTAGCCTAAAATTCTCTTATTATCTTATTTTAGCCGTACTTATTCATTCTCTTGAAATTATATTTTCATCTTTTTATCTTGAAGCTTTAACTGTTGAATATCTCTTTTTATTGCTTTTACGCAGTACAGTTTTTATTACTCTCTTTGGCAACAGCAAATCACATCTTTTCATTTCTCCATATGGCAACATTGGTCTAGCCATATTTTGCTTGTCATGGTTGCTCTAATGAAATGTATTTCAAGGTATTTATGTTTCCTTTATTGTTCCAATCTATATGCTTGTCGTCCATATAACACAAGTTTATAGATAAAATCTATCTTGTGTTTCAGAAACAAGCATTTTTGTGTTCATTTTGAAGGGATATATGAAACCGAAGAGAATTTTTTCGAAATGAACTTATCGTAAGCCTAAATCTCTTCCATGTGCAAGCTTTTTTGCTTGATTTTTTTGTTTTCTTATTTGCATTCCTCATTATTGAAATTTGTTGATTGTTTTTGTCTTTATGACCTGCATTACGCTTTATTATTTCCTCTTTATGTCTTAATTTCTTTGTATTTTGTAGAAAATTTTGGAATAGTGTATTATGAGTTACTACATACATTCTAACTTTGGATTTACTAATTTATATATATATATATATATATATATATATATATATATATCTTTCATAATAAAAGATTTCTGTGTGTGTATGGGACATTTAAGTATCATATGACCATGAATTTAGTATACACAGATACTTCTCGGTGTACACAGGTACACCTTGGAATTTTTTATTTTTTTTAAATTCAAATAAATTTTTTAGTTATTTTATGTCTTAGCATGATTTTGATCAATTTAACTTAAATCAGTTCCTTAACAAATACAACACATTATTACAGAGTGAGGTTCCTTTAATCTATGTACTTAAATCTGATCTTGAAGCAATTTTTGCTGAGTCATTAAATGGGTTTGTGAAGATGGATGTAATTAAAAATTCACAGTACTTCTTTCGTCCTACCAAGGGCACTTGAATCCTCCAAGAACAATCTTCATGTTGCGTACGTTTTAATGTAGTGCCATATATGGAAATGCCAAGGTTCATGCTTGCTGTTTCATTGTAAATATGGGCTAATCAGATCATTTTTTTTCTTCCTGCAAGATACTCCTTTCTTTTGAGAGTTTTATCGATGAACATTGGATTCTAAGATCAGAAGGTTTTAAAATTATTTTTGTGGAATGTTTCCAGTCTTTGACTGGGGGAGGTTTAAGACATTTTCTTGCTACAAATATTTAACTCACTGAGATTTTCTTCTGTAGTTGTGAGTATATATGACTAAGATTATCTTAAGCTACATAAGGTACACTTTATTTTTTACCCAATCAAAATGGTGTATATGTTGCAAAACTATCTCTAAGTGATGTGATTTCTGCATAATATGGTAAATGAGGCTTCATAATTCATTTTATGCATATCTTATGATTGCCATTTGTGCCATATAAAACATTGTCATTAAATTTTTCTTCAAACTAACGTTTCATAATCTATAAAATATCTGTGATTCATTGTTTCTGTATAATGTGATTTCTGCATAGCATGATCAGTGCATCTTCATAAATCCTTTTATACACATATCATGATGAGATTCGCCATTTGCTCCTTATGTCATGTTTAAAATCTGCATAAACTATTTGAGATCTACTACTTAGTAAACTTTAGAAAGATTATGTGAAGAACAAATTTCAATGATAAATTTTTACATACTCTTAATTTGAGTCTGCAATAAGATTCGGAAATTTTATAATTCTGAAAAATTTAGCAACAAAAATTGATTATTCGTGAGAATTAAGTTTTATAATACAGTAAAACCTCAATAAGTCGTTACTCAAAGGAACAAGAAAATGCAACAACTTAGGCTGAGTTGGATAACCAGTTAAAGCACTGAATAGCATTACTATAACGATCATTTAAAATTAAAATTTATGATATACATTAATGGTATAAAGCACTAACAAATGATATAAATGATGAAAAAGAAGTTCTCTTTTGAGGTTTATTTGAATACATCTTTTTCAAGCTTTAATACTACAATTTTACATGTATATTATGATACCAAATATTTGTGTAAATTTGATTGAAATGTACACTTGTTAGTGAAATTAGCTTTCTTTAAAACATTTAAAGCTCTGAATTCATCATTGGTAATACTTTGAACTGATGTAAGGTAATATCGAATGATTTCTTAAGTATTTAAGAACTTGTATTTTATTAGATGGTGAAAGAATATCCTCATTTTCACTTTCATCACTAGGTTTTCTTTTTAAAACAGGCCGCCAGGCTTTCTTTCTAAAAATTCTGTAGTTAATAGTTAATTCTGTATTTTTTCATAGTTTTTTGAGAACATACTACAATATTGTCATCAATGTCCATACAGTCATTAATGTTGAGAATAGTACATCCACTTTCATTTATGGTTTTTAATAAATTCAATAAAGAATCAGGGTCAGAGTCCTGATTTTCAACTTCATTTTATTTGCCATCTGACACAAACCCTGAAGACATTCTTCACATTTTTACTTTAGACTGAATTCCAATTTCTGTGAATGTAATTGCTAATGTTGAAAATGGACACTTTTAACTTTTTTGTACCACTATTTTCATGAATGACTTTTATCAAATCTTTAACTAGCAATGTTTTATATCTATGTTTAAATTCGCGAATAACTCCCTGGTCAAGAGGTTGAAGAAGTGCGGTGACAGAAATATCATTCCGATAAGTTTTCAATTTCCTGGATGACTGTGGGCAGGACAGTTGTCAGCAATAAAAATGACATTTCTTTTCTGGCATAAAATGTACATAAGCTGTTTAAAAATATACTTTCCCCAAATTACGAACAACATCCATGCATTTGAATTAGCTTTATAATCAACTGGGTGAGATTTCACGTTCTTGAGGCATCCTGGATGTTTGCTTTTCCCAATCATTAGAAGTTTCTTTTCTTTCCCACTCATATTAGTTTGTTAGTGTAAATGTGACTGATTTCAGAATTATTTTTCTTATTTTGTGTAGTCCTCTCATATCGTACCTTTTCAACAGTGACGAGTTATCTGGAATAGCATTTGAATTAGCAATGAATAAATGAGGGTTTAATTACATTATCGCCTGAGAACCGGATGGGACTGAAGAAAAATTATACATTCGGAGTGTCGAATTATCTGGGTAACAACTTATCGAGATTCTACTGTATATGTATAATATATATATATATATATATATATATGTGTGTGTGTTTTATTAAAAAGATACTGGTTTTTTTTAGTGGAATTGCAAATAATTTGTTTATTTTGGCAAAATTCATGTACACAAATGACCACTGAATTTAGATTTACAATGGATTTGACTTAAGGAAGGCTTAATATTACAATTTACAATATTATTTAAGTGAAGAATGATTAATCTAGATATTTAATGTTGTTATTTAAATAATTTGAAATTGAATTAAAACACTTAGAAATGGGAAAAATTTAATATAAATATTTTTTTCCCCCGGGGGAAGGTTGAAATTTTGAGATGCATTCATCCAACACTATAAAATTGATTCAAAATTTGTGATTTAAAAAAAAAATGCCCTAATAATTTTTTTTTCTCATTTTGAAGTATTTTAATTCAATTTCAAATTATTTAAATAACAGCATTAAATATTTAGAGTAATCATTCTTCACTTAAATCTATATTATTAAAAAGCATGCTCTCATATATGTATGTATGTATGTCCTGATTATTCTGAGGACCCTACTCGGCCTAGAAGTTTGTGTGTGTGGGGGGGGGGGGTGTCGTAAAAATATCAAACTGATGATTGTCCAGAAAAGTTGATAGATTTTTAAATATTTGTATAAAACCTTGAAAATCTGTAAAAAGAAGGGTGTGCATAAAAGCTGCTATTCCTACAAAACAAGGGCTAGAAACTCGGTTATGCACTTGAAAGGGAGACAGATTTCCAATAACCTTTAGTAGCCAGATTTTTGAAGTTCTTTTATACACATTTTTAACTCCCCCACCTCCACCCCCCAAAAAAAAGAATCCACTGGAACCCATATAAAGCAAAGATATTTCTGATTTCACTCCTTTATGCTTATCACTTCATAAAGGTCTGAGTCAAACAGCTCTTGCCAGGGCATAGCTGCCAACTCTCCCTGTTTTACCGGGAGACTCCCGGTTTTTCGCTATGTCTTCCGGTCTCCCGGGTAAGTCGCTCAATCTCCCGGTTTTCACTCAACGTCCCTTATTTTCCCCATTTCTAGGTAGAAATCACTCGAATGCAAATCGTGACTTTCAGTTGTTTTCCGCGGTGCAGTTTTCTGCTACAGCTGTGTGGGAATGGATCGCGATTGACGTTTGTATTTTTGCATTTGTATCTACAGGTTACAAAAGTAAAAAAATCGGAAATAGATCTCGAATTTTCCGGAAAATATTACGAAATGAGAAACAAAATCACAAATTTTGAAATCGAAGTTTTCCCGTTCTTTCGTCCAGAAAGTGCATTTCCCAGCTATTGCGTAATAGGCGCTCCCAAACAGCGATTATTCCCACAGCGTCACGAGAGAGAGATGATCAATGATTATCTAATTAATGTAGGAAAAACGCATTTGCATCGACTAAAATTTTATTAAATTATTTTGTTTTATATACAAAACTATTGTTCAAACATATTATTAATGAAATGAAACTACTTTTTTCATCAGTAGCTCTAAAAACGACGTTTGTGCGCGATCCTCCTTATATTTCGTTTTATTATGAAACTATTTTTCCACTTTTGCAATCTGTCAGCATCGTCAAATTTATTTATAATTATTTCGTATTTTGTACAGAAAACTATTGTTCAAACATAATATTAATGAAATGAAAGGCTATTTTGCAGCAGTATCGCGTAAAACGGCATTTGTGCGCGATCCTCCATATATTCAGTTTAATTGTGAAAATAATTTCCACCTTTGCAATCTGTTAGCATCGTCAAATTTTTTTATAATGATTTCGTATTTTATACAGAAAACTATTGTTCAAACGTAATATTAATGAAATGAAAGGCTATTTTGCAGCAGTATCACGAAAAACGGCATTTGTGCACGGTCCTCCATATATTTAGTTCAATTGTGAAAATAATTTCCACTTTTGCAATCTGTCTGCATCGTCTAAAATTGGGCTTATCAAAATCTCCCGGTTTTTTCATATTTTCGCACAAAAATCTCCCGGTTTTTCATAGTTGGAGGTTGGCAGCTATGCCAGGGGTACTGGCAATAAAATTTCATATTTTTAATATCTCAAGTTTTACAAATAGAAATTTTAACTTTTCAAATGTTTTAAAACTTTTTGCAGATTTTGGGAGTATTTTTATAAGTCATGTACTGATGTTAATAAACACATTTAAACTTTATAGACTAATAGTAGTTATTAATATTAGCAGCATAGCACTTATTCAAGTAAAAAAAAAATCAAAATACTTCAATGCTACTTCCTTTGAATTTTGATTATGTCATACATAATTTGGTTTCCATCAGCCTAGCTACTTAACAAATCAAGAGTTTGTTTTAATAAACTGTCTACTATCTTTAATAATTATATAAATGATATGTACAAAATAATATGTTCTATTATTGCAGATGAAAAGAAACCATAATTGCTTAGTGGCAGGTCAAGATCAAACTTTAGTCAAGTCAAGTAGCTACCTATATATATATTGAGATTTCTATACTGTTTTCACTTAAGTAATAGGCTTCTTCAATGGTTAAGGATGTGTAGATAATGTCTTAAGCATCATATATATTGAAACCAAATCATACCTGTATCTATTCTATTGTTCATTTAGACTTTTGTAATTTTAAATTGAATTTTGCCATATTTAAATAAACTAATGCATCTGTAAATTATATAATGGTTCGAGGTAAAATGTTTTTGTTTCATGGTTTCTGCAATTAAGCGATTCTTAACTTTTTGAACACAATTTTGTTAAATTTGTTAATATTTGAACTGTGTATTATAAATAAATGTGTAACATTTAAAATATCTAGAATTTTTCATTTTAATTATTTCCTTTTTTTTAATCACAGTGATACAAAGTTTAAAATATATATCCAGCTTTGTTTGGTTGTTAAAAATGGCATGAACTTAAGTAGATGATCATAAGTCTTTGGCTCCAATAAAAAGCTTCTAAATATAAATTTAGTCAGTTAAGTTAAACTGATTAATTCAGTAACTTATTTCATTTAAAAAACATATTACATAATACATGGTAAGGAATAGTTTTTGAATGTAAAAAAAAAAATGAAATTTGTACAATATAAACTTTGATAAATTTGTGCATAAAAATCTTTTTTCATTTTACTCTCCGTTAGTGGAATCGCATTCACTGGAAGAGTGCCATTTTACATAAGTGCATTGAACAACTTTGGCATCATCCCCCCCAAGTTTATTTACCATATACACTGAAATTGCCACAAATAATCTTTTGGTGGGTATTCTTACTTTACTGAAATTTGAAGAATATTTTTAAAGGTGTAATATTATAAATTATTTCCTGATATATTGACAATAAAAAACAGTTTATAGACATTTTCCTCCCTTGCTGGAGTGACAGTTTTGCCTGTTCTACACTAAAGGAGACTTGTTTTATTTCTGAAATCAGTTGATACCCTTATCTTGTTTTACCAAGATGTTTTTATTTGTGAATATGAATTATTTTATTTATAAAAGTAATCTTTTACTGTTTATCAATAAAATGTTGTTTACAAATGCCAGTCATTTGGCCGCTAGGCCCTTAGTCAGCAAGCACTCCAGTATTTCTTAATGATTGAGTTAAAAGTTAGTAGTGCAGGGCACTCGTCCAAATGTTTTCCAGACATAGATTGTCCTAGGTTACATAAATTACAAATCCAGGGAAACAGCAAGTCCAATTCGATGGAGATGAGCCCTGAGACAGTCACAGTCATGACCAGTCCAGAGTCTGAACCTGGCAACTGCTTCAGGTCAAGGAGCCTCTGAAATGACTGAAATGTTCCTGCTGAGGACTCTCCATGATTTTCCCATAGATGCCTCCAAATATTCTGCCTCGGTTTCTCTTTTGTCGAAGGCCCAGACCACACAGCCAACCCTAGGGCTTATGGCAGTTTAATGTGTGGCCGAGGTTTCTTTTTGTGTAGCATTTTAATGCACATTTTTATCAATGAAATAAATTTATACTGTTTAAAAAAAAAGTAAAAATTTTGATGAAAACACCTAAGTTCAATGGAAATATATACAGAAACATATTATGCTCATAGAAATTACACTAAATATTTTAAAACATACAACATATTAACACAAAATGATTGCCATTTAAAATTGAAGTCATTAGGATGACTGAATGGAGCAAAATTCAATTCAAACAGTGGAGCAAAATAAAAATTTACCTAAGAAGTGGTAGATATTGAAACTCTGGCTCATCTTACGCATCATGTTCCATAAATCATTCAAAGGACATTCACCTGAAAGAACACCGACCCAGCAATTTTATTTTATTATTTCTACAAAAATGTATGTGGAGGTAACAAGATTTTTGTGTTATTCACTAATGTCGGGTGTGCTATATTGTTCTCACCAATAATATTAGTTTGATCAGGCCGTGTTTTCATCACATAATGGTAATCATCCATTAGGCTGTCCCGGCAATACAAAAATAACAGTACTTTGTATATCTTGTAGCTCTGCCAATAATGCAACTACTTCATATACATTCCACTCTATATTTTTGTATTGAATTCTTTGTAGTATTGCCATCGTTTTGTATATTTGCTTTATAAGGACTATGTAGGATAATAGATATAGAAGGGTGCTCATTATCATGCAATATACCTACTTTCAAGCTCACCTTGGAGAAAACAATGGAGTTTGGAAGCTTTATAGTAGACTATCAATTATAGTGTACCAGATCACCATCTTTCTAAAAGCATACTCAATTTGATATTGCCTCTAGAAAAAATGAAATTTTTGAAGACATGAACTAAGCAGCCAAACTATGTTGTTTGGGAGATCTAAATCCCAAACCAGAACATTCACTATTCTGCCTGGGTGATCAAATGTGGCTCTGTTGTAGGACGATACCCATATTCTATGCTGCAAATCAATTCTGGAGATGATTCTTCAGCCTTCCATTCTGTTACTAAATTGTATTCTGCTCAGCAGGTGATATTGGTACAACATAGCTGCTAATTTTTCTGATCCGAAACTGATTTCTTCCAATTTTTCATTCACAAACTAAAAGTCCCTATTTTTTTCTGATATTATCACAAGGTGTCTATAGGTCCAGAAAATCATGAAAGTCCCCCAAATATCACAAATTTTGAGATCAGAGCTTTCCCATTCTTGCATCTGGAAAATCTGTTTCACCGCTGTTACAAAATCGGCACACACAAGTTTAAATTCCTACTGCATCAGAAGTGAGATAATGGTTATTTTTCACTCACTTTTACAATATGTTTGTGTTGACTAAAATTTTCATAATTATTTCATGTCAAATGTAAAGAAACTATTTTTCAGATGTATTATTAATGAAATGAAGAGTTATTTTGCAGCAGTATTGCAAAAATCTGCATTTGTACATGGTCCTTGATCCTGATATATTTCATTTTAATGTGACAATATTTGCTGTTTGCATCAAACTCAAATTTTTATAATTATTACATGGTGTATCATAGCTGCCAATGCTTCCAATTTACCCAGAAAGTTTCCGATTTTCAGGCGTCATTTCAATCTTCCGATCAGAAACCGATTTCTTCCAATTTTTCATTCATAAGCTAAAACTCCGTTCTTTTTCCCCGATTCCACTACAAAAATTCCCTAAAAATGTCCCCTCTGCCTCTGAAAATGATAAACAAATTTTCTTCACTTCCTCTCTGGCGACTTGCTATGGTTTTACGGACATTACTCCCAAAACAGGGCTGCCACAGGCGACTATTAGTGACTATTTTTCGCCCGAGGCGACTATGGCGACTATTTTTAGCTAAAAAGGACGTCATGGCCAACGTCCGATGGCGTCTGAAATCTAGAATTCAGCTGCAAGTCCCTGGTGACACTTATACAGGGGGAATCTTCTGCGCATAGCATTGCGTATGCTACGTGACAAACCCATGAAGCACGGCGAACTATAAAGACACGTATCTCACGTCAACCACGCCCATGCAGGGGGGTAAACTGAAACTAGAAGTTCTTGTTACAATACCCATAGAGTCAAAACACTTCTGAATGTTATTCATTCCTTGATTATTATGGGAGTGCCAGATGGAAAACATGGTTAAGTGACTTTGACCGCAAGTAAGGAAGTTCGCAATCCATTCATTCGAATTAGTTTACTAGGTACTTTTTTATTTTAGTCTTTTTATTCAAGCCTCTCTTAGAGATCTTCCATTTGGAGAATTTGTAAAGAAAGAAGATATTTATTCTACAACTAATATATGTAAGTACAATTTACCTATTTTTTATGCTAATATCATTTTCAAGAGTAGGATTTCGCTACATAAATACACGCAAACGTGCCAACTCTCAGGATTTTGGCCGGAGACTGTGGACTTTTCATTACTTCTCCGGCCTCCGGATTACTAACGAAATTCTCTGTCTTTTTTTTAAATTTGAAATTTATCAATTAACCAGACATGGTATAATTCCTCGGAAACACCGAATTTACGCTTTTTTAGCACTGATTTCTACCATTCCCGGGATCGTAATAAATCCATAATAAAATGCAGGGTAATGCCAATCAAATTAACGGAGATTTACGGCCGAGTGTAATGTAGATTAAGATCTCGATCGCTTATTTTATGAAAGTAATAAATATACTTCTTCAAAAGTTGTCTAATTCAGCATAAATCACTAAAATGTTATTTTGTTTATCAATTTCGTATAAACACGGATTGCGAAATTCAGTTTGTTTTCATGAATCGTCGAGAGTACAATAGTATCTTTTTCCATCCATCTCAATCTTCTACATATTGCATTTTTGATTGACTAAACTAGCTTATTTTCATATTCTGATTAATTATTATGGTTAATTTCTTAATTATTTTCACATAAACAGTGCGATTGCGCAATTCAGTTACATCGCGAGAATTGCCGAGAGTACGTTAGTATCCTTTTCCATCCCTCTCGATCATGTAAATGTTGCATATTAGATCGACTAAACTAGCTTATTTTCATATTATGGCTAATTATTAAGGTTAATTTTTCAATTATATTTGCATAATACAAATTTTTCTATTTTGAAAAATGGGTAGTATGAACTCTGTGAAGGGATATTTTCTAAAAAGTGGTATTAAAGCAATGATTTAGGAAAATAAAAAGGAAACCATTTTGACAGAAATATAATTCAGTGATATATATATATATATTTATTAAACATCAATATTTATTATTTTCTTTAGTGAAAACCTATGTTTTACCAAGCATAAATATTTGTTTTCATTATAAAGTAATTTTCACCAGATAAAACCTTTATATATTTTTTGATTCACAATTTATTGTCCTGAAATTTTATAAAATTGGTGTCCTGAATTTTCATATTCTACCAGTACTATGCATATTTTATATTATATATTATAAGTATATTTAATGCAGTATTTTTTTTTCGGGGAGGGGGGGGGGTGCATTAAGATTTAATAAATAATCAAGAATTAATATTATCAAGTTATTATTTTGTAATTTGTTACTAACACTGTTTTAATTCAAAAGATAGCTCATGAATTTTTTTTTTTTTTCAGATAAGTTTAAAGCATAATGTACTTAAATGGTATATTAATGTTTTAAGCAAATATTAAGTGTCATAAGTAAACAATATATTTGCGACAAAATAGTCTCCTGCTTTTTCTGTTTGGAAAGTTGGCATGTCTGTACACGTGTTATATAGCACAAGAGGTCTGCCTGCATCGCATGTAACAAAGTTTATAACCCAATATCGGATCAAACGTTTAAATTTAGCCAAACATTTATCTTTACATAATTGAAATACACATAATAATTTTATGTAATTAAATTAAAATTCACTTAAAATATTTTCAAATTCGTTCTGCCGGCTGTATCCATTTTTTTTTTTTAATTAACACGGCCATCCCGAAATAGTGTAAAATAAAATAAAAAAGTCTAACCCGATATGGCCAACGAGTTGGTGAGCCGGGTGTCTGGCTTGCTGAGGGAGCTCGTGGCTTGGGCTGGTAAAGCAGAAGGGAAAATTAGGTACAACCAGGGGGAGGAGGTAGAATTGGGCTGCGGATTTAGCGCGAAAATGCATGAATTTTAGTCATGCAATGAACATTCATAATTTTCATTTGAGGTAGTAATAGTTTTTGTAATAAAATGGATAAATGTTTGTGTCTAAAATAAAAGTAGCAATTTGTACTTTATAAAAAAATTAATCTGTTACGGAGGAATACATATGTATACAAATAAATTATAGGTGAAAAAAGTGATTTATTAACATAGAGAAATTGCAGTGTTGCAATTTTAAGCACCTTTTGATACTTTCCGCCCCCATGCCAAATACAGCATGCGTAAAATTTCAGTAAAGCAACTTTAAAATGCTCATGAATTGCTCAAATCAGCTAACATTAAAAATCTTTATTTAAAAACAGAATAAAACAAATTAGTAACAGTATCAAGTAGATTTAAGGGTCAAAAATATCTTCATTTCCTCAGGAAATAAAATTATGTACGATGCAAAACAATATAATTTAGATTAAAAAAATCTTAGAAAGCAATTTTTTATGCAAAATATGGATGGCATTTTGTATGAAATTTCACATTACTTCTGAAAATTAAAGGCAGCTTATCAATATACATTTTTGTGGGAGGGGTCATGGTCATAGCCACTGGGCCAATTGTTTAACTAATATTTAACTACTTATTGAGGAGGGGAAAATCAGAATATATTAATAATTTAATTTTTTAATAAATCTATTATTAAAATAACTGCTTTTGGTAAAGCATTTGCATTATTTTCAAGTATTAATAATATCTTATTTTTTTTTAGATTCTGATATTTAGATATGGGGAAGACATATAAAGTTCTATCTGAATGGTTTAGAAGGACTGACTGTTTAGGTTATAAATTTTCAATGTGGTGTAAGAAAGTTGATGAAAAAGATGTATTCTGCAGCATCTGCAATAAAAATATTTATTGTGGAACAAAAGGATTTGCTGCCTTATCCCAACATGTCTTGACAAATGTGCATAAGGAAAATGCTACATTAAAATTGCACCACAGTCAATTGTCTTTGGTTATAAAACCTCAAGATCAAGCAAGCAACGAGGCTTCCACAAGTGCATCTATTCCTATTCCAGCTAAGCAAATCCAGTTATATAGTTATAAAGAAGCTGTTACCAGGGCTGAGGTTATATGGGCTTTAAAATCTGTACAATGCAACATGGCAGCTGCTGCAAGTGATGACTTAAAAAATATTTTTAAAGTAATGTTTCCAGGCTCTGATATCGCAGAAAACTTTCGTTTAGCCCGAACGAAAATAACTTATTTCATCACTGAAGCATTAGGGCCTTATTTTAAAAAACAGTTTATTGATGATGCCCAGAATGCATACTATTCTTTGTTGTTTGATGAAACAACCAATAATGCTGACAAAAAGGAGCTCCAATTTAAAATCAGATATTGGTCTCCAAAAACCAGTGAAATTGTGTGTAGACATTTACAAACTGTATTTCTTGGACATTCTACTGCAGAAGATATTTTATTGCAAATTCAACAAGTGCTAAATAAAGCCTGTTTATCGATTAATAATTTGCTAATGTTGGGATCGGATGGGCCTAATGTAAATAAAAAAGTATGGAGATTGTTAAATACTTTGTTGATAGAAGAAAGAGGTCATGGTTTATTGGACATTGGTTCATGCAATTTACATGTTATTCACAATTCTTTTTTGAAAGGACTTGTTGAATATGGGGATTCAGTATGCGAACTCATAACAGATCTTTATTTCTATTTTAAAAAATATCCCTCTAGGTGGGAAGACTTTGAAAATTGTCAGGCTAAAAAGAATGTTGTTCACCATCGCTTTTTAAAGCATGTGTCAAGCCGTTGGCTTACTGTAGGGCCTGCAGCAGATCATGTTTTAGAACAGTGGGCTGCAATTGAGCATTACTTTTTGATATTTGTACCTGCAAATGACAAAAAGTTGATGCAGACAACAAAGTACAAACATATTGTGAAAGCCATCAAGTTTATTGATATAAAAATTGAACTCACTTTTATCTTAGATAGTTGTGAAATATATTCACAGTTCATGGAACTCTTCCAAAAATCGGATCCTTTGATTCATGTTTTGAGTAATGAACTGCTAGTTATTTTAAGAAAACTTGCAGGAAGAATTTGCAAGCCTGATGCAATTAATGTTGAAGGTCTTATTGAAAGCAAACACCTTTTAAGAGTGACTGATATAGATATTGGGCAAAAAACAAGAATTCAACTGGAGTTATTGAATGAAAAAGACAGAATGCCTATATACCACAAAATTCAGCAACATTATCTTGCATCTTACAATTACATAGTAAAAAAGAATGTAGTGCAAACTGACAATGTCATGTTTTATTTGCAGTGCCTGAATTATGAAAAAATATATGAATCAAAAAGTGTTCAGTATATTTCTCAGGTAGCGAAGCTCTTACAATTGAAAGGTATTAACGAGCTGGAAGTTAAAGATGAATGGAGGCTACTTCAAAATGAAGTGAAAAGTTTTGAAAAAGAAAACAGGATTGACCATTTTTGGCGCAATATTTTTGCTAAGAAAACTGAGTCTGGGTATTATCAATATCCAACATTGACTAAAGTAATTAAGGCATCTCTCGCAATATCACATGGAAACAGTGATGTGGAAAGAGGATTTTCTTTGTCCCGTAGGATCCTTGCTGAGGATAAAGCATCAATGTCAGAGAGAGTCTTAAATGACAGATTAACGATTAGGGATGAACTAAAAAACTATACAGATGTTAGTGAAGTTCAAATTTCAAAGGAACTTTTAAATCTGGCATACAATGCCCGACACTCATATGAACTATATTTAGAAGAAGAAAGAAAATTAAAAGAACAAAAATTAAGAGAAGAAAAAGAGAAGGAAGAAATACTTAAACTCCAGAAATTGAAACAGGAAAAGGCTTTAAGTTTAAAAGGATCAGTAGAAATATTAGAAAAAAAGCTAAGCTTGTACTACAGGAGAAAATAGAGGTTCGAGAATCTGCCGATACCTTATTCAATGTTGCCAATGACAAATTGAAACTGGCAATTAAAAATAAGGATTTTGATGGAATTCGAGTTGCACAAGGAATGATGGAAGGGACATTGAAATTAAGAAAAAAAGAGCGAGAACATGAAAACAAGGAAGAAAAATTGAACAGAATAATGAATAAGCGAAAGTCTAGCCTTATTGACTCGTTCTTTACTAAGAAGCCTAAATCCTAATATTGCACAAATTAACATATATATTATAATATATTAGATTTGAAACTAACTTCAGTATTTAGTGAATTTCAGTCACTATTTTCATTCTGTACAATATCATTAAAAAAAATCCCTTTAATTTAAAATTATTGATTTTTTACAGTGAAGTTAATTCTGCTTCCATTGCTCCAATACAACATATCTGCTCCAAAACAGGCTTCTTACTGTGTGAAAATTTTTTTTTTAAAGGAATAATTTATTTATTTTTGGGTTTGTAAATTTAAATAAATTAAAACACACCTCATTCGTACTCTACAGTAAGCCTTCGGGTCTGTCGTGTGGTCTGAGTTTTTCACACGTCATTCATAAAGCTTGTATGAAATTATGCAACATAGTCTACTTAGGGCTGCCCCATAATAATTCATCCATATATTGCAAAATGTATTTTTTTTTATGTTGGTGAAAAATTAATGAGTACGAGGTAGAAAATAGAAAGTAATTTGTTAAAATGTTTCTCCTAAACCTTGTAGACCTGCTCCCAAATAGCATTTATGTACTCTCGAAGATGTTTCAAATCCTTATATGGTAGTTATCATCTCTGCTTTTGTCTGATTCATATACTACATTTATTAAATATTATATTTTAAATTCAGTGTCGGGAGTACCACAGTGTTATTAAGTAGTTGGTGTCATTTCATATTGTGATAACATGCAAGTACCATTGATTGCTCAATTTCTCTATTTAACAATATTAGAATTATGATATTTTTTTACATTGGAACATTTATCAAATTTTGCTGCTAAATTGCAACTAAAATAGCTACATTGGGAGACTATTTTGGCAACTATTTTCACCTTATTAGGAGACTATTTTGGCAACTATTTTCAGCTTATGAGGCTACTAAAGCAACTATTTTCAATGTGTGCTTCCTGTGGCAGCCCTGCCAAAACTACAGAAAATCCCGTGAAATCCATGCATCCCACCATTTAATTCATATTCCCTGCTTTGCTGAGAGTCCAAAATTATCAGTTTGCATCCATTTT
This sequence comes from Amaurobius ferox, assembly GCA_951213105.1. Taxonomy (NCBI): domain Eukaryota; kingdom Metazoa; phylum Arthropoda; class Arachnida; order Araneae; family Amaurobiidae; genus Amaurobius; species Amaurobius ferox. The sequence goes on from OX578153.1 coordinate 90,585,705, forward strand.
CTTATTCTAATGATTTCATATCAGAACAATAGACCTAATTTATTTTTATAGTGCGAGTAAACATAAAGAAATATTTTACTAAACAAATTATATTTCACTTAAATTATAAGATTGCGCAATTCAGTCTTTTTTTTTTTTTTTTTTTTTTTTTTGCGGGCTTTGCGGAGAGTACGCAATCATCCTTTTCCATCGATCTCCATCTATTATTGCATATTAACTTGACTAAACTAACTTATTTTCATACTTTGGTTGATTATAAAGGCTAATTTTTTAATTATTTTCACATAAATAGTACGATTGTGAAATTCAATTTTTTTTTTCGTGGGCATTTCCGGGAGTACTCTATCATCCTTTTCCATCAAACTCCATCTCCCTATTGTTGCACATTAACTTGACTAAACAAGCTTATTTTTATATTTTTATTGATAAAGGCTAGTTTTTTAATTATTTTCACAAATAGTATGATCGTGAAATTCAGTTTTTTTTTCCCCTGCGGGCATTTCCGAGATTACACAATTATCCTTTAACATCCCATCTCCCTATTGTTGCACATTAACTTGACTAAACTAGCTTATTTTCATATTTTGGGTGATTATAAAGGTTAATTTTTTAATTATTTTCAAATAAATAGTGCGATCATGAAAAATTCATTTTTTTTTCGCGGGCGTTGCCGAGAGTACGTAATTATCCTTTAACATCCATCTCCATATTATTGCACATTAACTTGACTAAACTAGTTTATTTTCATATTTTGGTTAATTTCGTAATTATACCATTTTCCCTCTATTAAGTATGATGTATTTATTTTACGATGATTTTGCACAACGTTGATAAATTTGCCGAAAGTCGTGAATTTTTTCTTGTGAATAAAGATCTACAGATTTTCAGCCATTCAGAGTTGGCAGTTATGGTGTATACAAAAAAGCTATTTTTCAAACATTTAATGAAATGAAGAGCTATTTTGCAGTAGTATCAGAAAAAATTACATTTGTATGCAATCTTCGATACTGCCTCAATGCTATATTAGGGTATTGTATATTTGTTTTGATTTTTCAGAAAAGTCTACAATATCTATCATAAGAATAGCAGTCATGGCAAAAAGTAAAGATTTGTGCATACATTTTAACCAGCTAAATAAAAGCAATGCCATCTATCTGTTATATCACATAATAAAACTGAGGATTCCAGTAGTTTAAAAAGAAATAAATCATACATATTAATGAAAAAATAATTTTCTCAAAAAGCACCTTCCCACAGAAATAGGGTCTGATATAAACAATTAGATCAGCACCCTTAAATTTATAATGTACACCTATTATATTTCAAGAGAGGATTTGCATGCAAACCATTGTTATATAACTTATTTAATCAAATATTTAATGACATTTATTACCTCCATAAGAGCAGAAATTTAGTTAAATTCACATTGGTTTTTGCAGTGGCAGTATATAATAATTGCTGCTACTATTTATATTTGCCACAGTTATTTTCTGTTGAGTTTTGGATATTTTTAGTGTATTTATTATGCATTGAGTCACAGTCTTTTTAAGAGGCAATACATTTCTATTATAATGCTTCATTTAGGGCTGTGGAGTTGGAGTCAGTAAAAATATACAGACTCCTAAATAAAACTATTTAAAAATAATTTTATTTTGGAATATTTAATTTTTTAATAGTTTTAAAATAGTTTTTAGGCAATAAATTAAAAAAATATCAAATGAATGATAATATTTATTATGCATTTAGTCACAGTCTTTTTAAGAGGCAATACATTTCTATTATAATGCTTCATTTAGGGCTGTGGAGTTGGAATCAGTAAAAATATAGACTCCTAAATAAAACTATTTAAAAATAATTTTATTTTGGAATATTTAATTTTTTAATAGTTTTAAAATAGTTTTTAGGCAATAAATTAAAAAAATATCAAATGAATGATAATATTTATTATGCATTTAGTCACAGTCTTTTTAAGAGGCAATACATTTCTATTATAATGCTTCATTTAGGGCTGTGGAGTTGGAATCAGTAAAAATATAGACTCCTAAATAAAACTATTTAAAAATAATTTTATTTTGGAATATTTAATTTTTTAATAGTTTTAAAATAGTTTTTAGGCACTAAATTAAAAAAATATCAAATGTTTATCCTATTGATATTAAAAGTTAATTGTTATTTATGTCGGTATCAGCCGGATATTAGAAAACAGGAAATCAGAGTTGAAGTCACTGTTGGACAGTAGAAAAAAAAGATAAATTGGAGTTGAAAGTTTGAGGTTTATATCTTTTTACTTAACATATAATCAATTCTATGGAATCCCAGAAGTAACATATGATTTTGAATTATAGCAAAATGAGTGCCAATTTAAATACAAAAATAATATATTTTAATCCTTTATTTACAATAAAACATCCACAAATACAGTCAAATGAAAAGATATCAACCTAAAACAAGTTTTTTAAAGTGTAAGAAGTCATTCAACAAATATTACAATATTAGTAGAAGTTCTACAAAACATATACGGTGAAACCATGTTAAATCAACTCATTCTAAATGTTATTGCACATATCCTAATATTTTTCTTTCAATTATTTCATATTGTAATGCTATTGCAAATTGCTTAAACTTTTATTTAGTTGTAGTTTCTTTAATATATCTAAATATAAAATTTTGTGGTAATATGTGCATTCCTCCTTAAGTTATCACGTTCACAAATTGCACACACACACTAACTGGCATTACAAAATCAGCTAAATGTATTCTAGGAATCTTTAAAAATATATTCTGTTAATATTTATAGTTTTTATAGTAAAAATACTTATGATTAAACTATCCCGAAAATTTATACAGTAATTATTTTGTATTATGTCATTTCATACTTGCATCATTCAAACTTTGGTATTGGATGTCCCAAAACCTCAATACAGGTGGAATTGCCTTCTATCTGTATATGGAGCCAATATAAATACCTGTAGGTTTTTTACTTGCACTTACATTTGAAAGTGATGAAAGTTTCGAGTTTCTATAACCAGTGGTTCTCCAGATATTAGTGAAAAACGAAACTTTCATTTGTCTCATCATGAAGAACGGCTGAACTGAATTTAATGAAATATTGTCGGTAGCCTTAAAATAGCACCTCTTAAATTTTCTCCAAGTTTTGAGTTTCTAAAGATCAGGAGTTGTCAAGATATTAATGAAAAATGAAACTTTTTCCTAGGAGTTCTACTCTCTGACTCCTTGGTTCCTCCAAACTAAAAGGTTGGAAATCGTTTAAAACTTGAAAGTGAATTAAAACTTTTATATTCGAGTTTGGTGGAAGATTTTTGCGTTAATTAGTCACTTCTTAAAAACATGAATTGTTTGAAACCATGACCGTTTGAAATATGAATTTAAATGGGAAAATCTATCACCATGGTTTATTTTTCACAAGCTTTTAATCAACAATGAAAAGTATTAAGAAATCAAAATGGTTATTTAATTATTAGAATTCTCTGAGGAAGATTCTATCTTATATCATGTTGCAACGTAATTAAATTAAATGTGTTTGTTAATGCTTATTATTTTTTTTATTTGAATAATAAATAAATGGGTATAAAATATATATCTTTAAAAGAAAAATCAACCCATTCATTTATATTATATTAATTGCGAACTGTGTACATCACTTTCATTTATTTTGGCAAAGAGTTTTCAAGCTTATATATTGTGATCTAATAAACTCATATATTGTGTTTAGCCAATAAATTCATTTAGTCGATTATTGAAACAGAAAAAGAGTAGAATGGATATATTTTCTAATATAATTTTAGTGTTTTCATTTAGTATATACAAACAGGATCAGGATGCTTTATTCAGATCTGCAAATTCAGAGCTACAAATTTGGCAAGATATCACTAACTTAGCAACTTTTCTTAAACATTGCCAAATCGATAAAAATGGCTCAAATTAATGAAATTTATTTTGTTTTGTTAGAAGAGAGTACTGAAATGATGTTTCATTAGCATTTGTCTGCCAATCCAACCATCCTACTTTAATAACACATTTAGCGAATTTTTAAAATGTCACCAAATTGATAAAAATGTTTGTAAATCCATGAACATATCTTGATAAAATTGCACTAAAATAAATGAAATTAATTGTGATAATCAAGATTGGTATCACCTCTGCATACAATAGATAAAACCAAGGACAAAGCGTTTTTAAAAAATGAAAGGTCTTTTATTTAACATCCTAAAAGACGTACAAAATATTGTTAAAAACTGCCAGAGCGCTTTCGAACGTATATACGTCCTTCATAAGTGGCTACGTGAGTAGTAAAAGCATGGAATGTTTATATATATATAGAGGCCATTTTAAAACAAATTTGCTTTTTTAAAAAAGTTTTTTCAAAAACGGGAAGAAATTTATCATTAACCACATATTGAGCAAGAGCCATAGAAAGTTTACCAGATTTGACATCGCGAGCATGTTCTGCTAAACTAAATTAATAAAACGAAATTAATTGTGTTTTGTTAGGGGATAGTATTGTGATATGTTTCATCAATTTGATGCCAAGTGGGACTGTCAGTTCTACAGTCCCACTTGGCGATAAATTTGGCGATTTTTTAAAATGTCACCAAACCTTCCATAGAGATAGCATTATTCAGACGATATCTTGTCCACCAATTTATTAAAGCAAATGATATCATGTTGTTTAGCAACGGATTTAAATCCAATGTGTTTGTGGCAGACTATTTTTATTAAATCTTTTCTGATTTGAATAATGAAGATATGTTATATAAAATAAATTTCATTGCATTTTTCACTGGATAATATCAATTACGGTCTTCAGGTTTAAACATTATTATTATTGATATTTTCGGGGATTATTGATTCAGAGATTGTTATTTTCAAGTTATTATGCTATTGCTTTATTGTGGCAAAATTGTTAAAACTCGTATATTGTACGTTATAAGAGTAATCTTCTACAAATGCACAGGTATATCTTCTAATCTACGAGAATATAAGTAGTACAGGTATATTGGCATATATTGGAATCAAGTACGGCCTTCTGGTATGAAGATTACGGTGATTATTGATATTTTCAATTTATTACGTCATCTGTTTTATTTTGGCATAAACTTTTGGGACTTATATTGTAATACAGGTAATTTTCTACTAACACTCGGACATATCTTCTATCTTCTAATCTACGACATTATAAGTAGTGCGGGTATATCTTTCCATATAATTTTAGCACTTTCATTTTGGCATATATTGGAATCAATTACTGCCTTCAGGTTTAATGATTACGGGTTTATTGATATTTTCAATTTATACGTGTAACCTATTAATACAGGTTATATCTTCTAATATTCGCATATATAAGTAGTACGGGTCCCATACAATTTTAATGCTTTTATTATATTTCATATATTGATTAAATTCCATATTTTTTGTAAATTTGCTTACAAAAGGAGCCAGGATGTTTTATTCTTCAGATCTGCCCGTAAAGATTGTATAGCGAGTTTTTGTATAGTGAGAACAGAGTTTCTTAAACTTCTTTTTAGGAGCATTAAATTAAATATTTTAACAGAATATTTTTATTAGCAATGTCATTTAGTATACTATAGGAATTTGCACAAGATTGTGAAGTTTAAGTTTCTTTATATTATATACTTTGTACGAAGAACGGGTATGCTGTTAGTATATTATATAATGACTTGTATTGCTAGTTTCAAAACCAATTACGGCATCACTTTGAGGTATTAACTATATGCACAGAATTTATTCATCATTTTAAACATTGATTTATCAGTTTCATTGTATATGCCCAAATAAATATTAGTGTAATAACTGAATTACCTTATACCAATAGATCATGTTGGTATATTGAGTAGCCTGGTATACACACAATACATGTTGATTGCACAAAATTTTAAAACTAATCCATACTTTAATTTTGAAATATATAACAAGCATATGCAAATTGTCAAGTCTCATTGTGGTCTCAACAGTCTTACTAGAGGCTAATACAATAACGAACAGTCCCTAATAAACATTCATTAGGTTAACAAATGCCTCCTTACCTTTGTTGGCATAGTTGCTCTGTCTTCCACTTGTGCAAGGAGGCTGCTTCTTCCAAAACAGGTTAACACCATTACTAATTTATTTCTTTTTATATTGTGTTTTAATAAAGATTATAGTTTTTGATCACTAATGAATTGTACTCCTTACAATGATCATAAGGAGTCTCCTCAGAACTGAGAAAAGATAGTTGGATAAAAATTATTTCATAGGATCACACTAAAGACTCAACTGTATATGTAATTGCTTTATTAACAAACAAAATTAAGTGTATTTGGCAGAAAGATGATGTTTTTAAAATGTAAAAGTATAGTATGAGAAAGGAAAATAATATATAAATTAAAGTTGATATTCACAATTTCAAATCTTCATCCAAATTTTAATATACATGGTTTTGTTCTCTTTTACAAATGCTAGTCATGGAATGTTTAATTACAAGATATTTCTTTACATAAGCTGGCATCTTAACTATTTCAATAACAATGAAAACCACTTAACATGACATGTGGGATATGAGTGTAAGCATTTTGTCCTTGCTGAATATCACACAGATAATCTCAGCAGTAAATATTGACATACTAATATGTCAAGTGCCATTGTGTTGAAATTTTTTATTTAACTTCAATAGAATTCTTTTCATGGATTTTCAGAGAAATTGCCCTCGATAAATGACCGAGTTGTGAAAGATTTTTAATTTAGTTTCATATATTATCCAGGATTTATTTAAGATTGGAATTGTTTCTTGCATTAATGAAAATTTCATGTAAAACAAACTAAATATGTTGAGAGGCAACCAGAGATCGACATAATGCCTCTATATGCTTATTTCATGGTATAAAATAAGAAAATACGCTTTGAAAATTAAGTAAGGTATATTTTTACGTATTGATTTTGAAAAAAAAAATAAAATTGCCAATCACGATGTTTACAGATCACGAAAGTCCTGAACTACTAGACCCTACTTCAGACACTTTTGCTATTCTACAGAGGCAACCATACCTGCATTTTATGTTAATTGATAATATGCATTATCTATTTTCATGTTTGATAGTTTCCATTGTACAAGATTTATGGTACAAGTTCAATATAGTCAGATTTTTTAATCTTTTTGTTGCAAACTATTAAAAATATAAATGACATGTAAAATGCCAGCTTAAACACTTTTAACCAGTAGCATCTAAAGGAGTATCAGTAATTAAAAAATATATATATTTTTTGTTTCTGTGTCAGGTACATCAATTTGTACAAAATTGAATGTATAAATAAAATAGCAAACATTTGTACTTGCATAAGGCACATTTTTATACACAAAACAGTGCATAAATTACCTTAGTTTGTAGGATCCATTTTAAGACAGATTTATAGATCCTTGAACTTTCAAGAACCCCTTGCATTTTCATAAATAGAAATGTTTAATGTACTATTATACAACTTTATTACGTTAGGACAGTGGTTCCCAAACTTTTAAATTTTAGGGACCCCTTGGCATAATAAATTGAAATAGGTTAAATATATATCTTTAAAATACTAAAATATATATTTAGTTTGTGGTAAGGAATAACATTTATGAATATCAGAAATTAAGAATGAACAGGTCAGGAAATTTGCATGATGTATTAAAAGATAAACATTGAAAAACTGATGGCAATGTTATGCTACTAATAACAATCAACACAGTTTAATATATACAATGATGCTGCTTTTTAAAAATTAGAGAAGCAATGTTCAGTTCAATTAACAATTTCCCTCTCCTTCCAATTTATTCCTCAACTTAGATTTCAAATAAGTGAGATAGAACTGCTACTCTTTGCCAGATTTGTATTGATATACCCATTAGCTTCTCTCGAATTGTCATAATGTGCCAAAAATAATGTTTAAATATGGTTGCAGTTTAACTGATAGATTTCGGATTAATTTGAAAGACTTCTCTATAACTTTTAATAAAAGAGAATCCAGATTTAACAGATATTTTATTAGTTATAACTTTTTGTGTTATTCGCAAATTGTTAAGAGTTTGTCACAGATCCCTCTTTGAAAACCACTGCATAGCATATTAAGCAATTCTACTTATCTTCAAATTATGTAATTCAATACCTTTGCAAATATGAGACAAATTGGATTCAGTATTATGTTACATAATAAGTCCAATAGTATCACATATGTTAAGTCTATTCACTTAACCATATTAAATATATTTAACATTTTATATGCTTTTCTAAAATCAGTTTGGACTGGAAAACGGGCAATATTTCAAGAACAGTGCATGGCAGAATTTCATAGTAATTTCAATTTCCAAGACACGCATGAAGCGCAACCTTCACTCACAAGAGCTTAAATTGGCAACACAATTGCGGATCTAGGCTTCTCCAAGTGAAGTTTACACTTCTTGTGTGTCCTGATGAAAATGGTTGTTTCTTACCTTCAAAAATGGTCAACACTATTAATTTTGTGTTATATGTTACTTTTAACAAAGTTATTTTAGTTTTATTAAAAAAAACTTTGGAGTGAACTTGAGCACAGGCCAAAATAATACACTGAATGGCTGTATCTTTGCAACACTTTACAGCTGTTTTAAAAAAGGAGTGAAACCTGCACAACATGTACCAGAACATTCCTAAAAGTATGTTGAAGAGATACTAAATGTAATTTGGGCCAAACGTAGATCAGAACTCCATTGATTTTGTAATAAATGTACCATTTTTAAAAAAAACTATTGGTGTCTGGACACATTGTTCCAGTGTTTATGAGGCCTCAAATTCTTCACAGTAAAGAGTGTTGTATAATGTTTACACTAGCATATTCTGGATCTTAAACAGGGCTGTCTACTTCCAGCCAATCCCCCAGCAAAGGGCTTTACAAATTAACTGCAAAACTCTGCCAATTTCTTTTTAAATTACTACTCTGCTGGGGTGTGTGGGTCATGTAAGACAGGTGGACACAGAATATATCACCACTGAAAATTTGATCAGCCTCCAGAGGCATAGCTAGGAATTTTAGTCCCTTAAGCAAAATATGTAAAAGGACACCCTCCCCCCCCCCCCCCTAAAAAAACAAAATTTAAGAAAATTTGATGTTTTCTATGAAAAAATTTCCTAAATTTTTTGGCCATATGATATGTGACATCATAAAGTATGAGATAACCACCTGATTGAATGCTATGCATGACATTATCATGATAATCATGCATAAAACTGAAAACTTTTACAACCAAAATTTGTAAATTTAGTGAAAAATTTCCCTAGATTCCTAATAATTGCTAAATTTTCTTAAATTTGGGAACACAGCTGTTATGTGAAGGCAGTTGCAAAGTGAAGCCATCAATAGATGCACATGTGTGGCCTTGTCTTGGCTCCCACCTCATGTGTGATAAGCCCTTGTATTTTCAAACTTAGAGAAACATATTTTTATTTATATTTAACAAGTAATGGATATTTTGTAAAAAAGGTTTTGTATTTATCATAAAAAAAACCAGTTTAATTAGTCAAATAACTTTTTACTTTTCAATGGAATTTTTGAAGAAAATATTTCAGCTCACTCTGGGCACCTATATTTTTTTGACCATTAAAAGTTGCTCAACTGCACTTAATACTAATTACGCCACTGCCAACCTCCCAAAACATTGTCCAGTGTTCCAGTCCATTACTTTTTCAACTATAATGATTCTAATAATTACTCAATTTGTTCCAAAGATGTAATATTCAAACTTTCACACGTGCACAGACATTGCCTCAAAAACATTTAACTTATATTTCAGTAAATATGTAAATCTATCAAAATTGAATTTTTGTTCCCTCACCAAATGGGAAAGTAAAATATACTACATATAAGATTTTTGAATATAAAGTTATTTTCTACTTTAAAATGATTTATATATATCAACTTCAATGAAATTCAGAAAATCACTGTCAATGATCCACTGCAAAAGAGACTGAATATCTGATAATTGTCAATTTTGTGTCCCTTGAGCTTTAAAAAATATATATATGTAAATAAAATAGATATTTTTTGTAGTATTTATTTAGAATACAATCTATTCTACATATCAAGAAAGCATTTTTTAATCATACTGAACGTAATTTTGACTACATAACAAGTAAATATAAAAACTTTGTTTTGGGGGTAAAATTTTTTTATTCATAACTTGCCATGAGCGGTATCATGTGTTAAATTTTTCTTTAATATATATATATATATATATATATATAAGTGAAACTGCATATTGGAATCTTTTTTAACTATCTTCCAACAATGGAATTATATACAATAGAAGCAATGAGAGATTTTTCGAGGGCCATTTTGCAAAAAAAAAAAAAAAAAAAGCCAGTTCAGTTTTTTTAGGATATGCCAAATTTTAATAGAATAAAATGTTCTACTGTACTAAACTGTGCATCAAATTTCAGATCTTTAGGACATAAGAAAATATATTTAAAATGTTATCAAAGAAGTTGAAGCAGACAAGATGACCATCGGTCATGACAAATTCAATAAAAGATTTTAAAAGTGCAAATTTGTCATTTCTATTACTGTTTCACACTGACGAATTGAGTTCATCTCCTAATTACATCCGTAAAAACTTAATGGAAATAAATAGAGGAAACTTAATAAATTACAATTTTGACGTGTAAAAAGAAACCTTTAACATTTTAACAATATTATTTTGCGAAATTGTTGATAAGTGTTTGTCCCTGAGGATCAGTGACATTACGATGTTGTCAGAAAAATAGTCCTTTCCATTCATCAGGTGGCAATAGTAGTGATTTTAAGTGAGTTGAAGAACACTATGTAGAATTTTGCTCCATATCTGAAGTTTTGGAACCTTACTATTATTAACAGGTAATTGAAAAATAATTTTATATGAGTATATTTATTACTAACACACATGTAGTTATTATTATGAATGAAAAATTAAAAATATTGTGTTTCCTGTTAGTGCATAAGGGCATGTTATATATATTTCTAACACACATATATAGTATATTTATTTCTAACACACATATATAGTATATTTATTTCTAACACACATGTAGTTATTATTATGAATGAAAAATTAAAAATATTGTGTGTCCAGTTAGTGCATAAGGGCAAGTTATGCATAGTGCATACTTTGTTTCCCAATGTTGGTTTCGATTTTGATGTGGAACAAAAAGAAACCCATATGTCATTTCTGACACAAACATATTAAATATGCATTAAAATTGCATTAATCATGTTAAACAGTTCTATGATCCATTAGAAATCTTAAAAGGCATTTGCAAAAACTTATTCCAAGCAAAAGTTTCTAGAAACTATAAAGTTAAAAAATATTTGGAATTTAAAAATTAACAATTATCAGAAATTCAGCCATATATGATACTGTAATTATATACAATGCAATATGTTTTTAAGCACCAACAAAAAATTTTCATTTTGTATTCACTTTCATTTAAAAAATTTCTTTTGAAAAATTTAATATTTGAAAAATCACAAGTTTAGAAGACTAAACCCCATTTTTTTTTTATTTTGTAGAATCATTAAATATAATACCAAAAAAGCAAATATATATATATAACATTATATACATACACACACACAATGAACAAAATGCAATTAATGAATATTGAAATTGAATATAAAACACTAACAAATGAAAATATTTTTAGCCATTATGCAAATACTGCATAGGCAAATAACTAGTAGAACTCATGACAAACTGTTGATTCGACATCAGAGTTTTTAGTTTTTTTTTTTTTAACATTTTGCTAAAACATTTCCTACAACTTTAGAGTGAAATTCGTCATCAACTTGACTTTATTCCAGAATTCTGGATAGTATGTGCATTTGGAGCAAAAAGAATCATTCTTGAAGCATGAAATTTACATCACTATTTTCAGCTTGCGAAAATTTTTAATTTACCACAGTGTGATTTGACAGTTGAGATAATTGTCCCTGTATTAAACATGTATAATTAGAAACTAAAATTTTGCTAAAACTGAGGGTCTGAGCTCTAATCAAACAATTCCTAAAATTAAAATTGTATTAAAGTTTGTTTACATTTTAATAAAAAACTGTTTAATACATATACCATTGTTAACCAAGATTTTTTTTTTCATATGCTAGTGCAAAAATATTTTCATTGCAATATGAATTAATATATATATATATAATTTCCATATGCATATCTTTATTTTACATAAATATGAAAAAAATTCAAGGCTGGTACTTTAGCCAAATAAAATGTTAAAATAAATTAAGATATTTTAGCTAAAATGCTAAGGAGCTTTTTTTTTTGTCAATTTAAATTCTGTTGAACATAATTTTATAACACTACAACTTGCTCTAAAATGAACTATTCAAATCTGGGATCTGGGTGAAATTGGATCAATTATATGATAGTGATGTAATTAACACACACTTTCCATTTTCTTAGAAACTGGATCATTAAAACTCAAAATACAGAGCTGGATTAAAAAATGGGGTCTACCAAGTTGATTCAAAAAGTGCAAAATGCATGGAGGGTCTTAAATACTTTTAGGTTTATGTGATATTTTTTAAGCTTATACAAGTATATATAATTTCTCAAATAAACTTCCAATCAGAATTTAATAATTTTTTAAAGGAATCATTTTAAATATAAATCAAATTTTTAAATTGCATTTTAATAATCACATAGTAATTCCAACGTTAGCAAACAAAAATTAGGCCACATTACAGGCGATAATCACCATGGCTTCTAAATTAGAGATGAGACTAATCCCAACCTATACTTACAAAAGTTAAAAACTCAGGCTATGTCTAGATTTTAGAAATTTTATGTTGGCAAAAATTATGTGAAAATTTGATATGGTTTATTGTATTTTACAGGCACTGGCTTTACATATAATAGTACCTCTATAAATTTGGTTAAAAGTGACGATTAAAACTTAGAATTACAGATGGACAAATAACACTTCATGAATTTGAATATTAACCCAATTTCAAGTATTTGATTGCATAGTTGCCCATTTCACAGTCATAATACATCCCTAAATAAGCACCTAAGCATGTTTGCAGTCTCTGTGCGGGGCTCACATATGGCTGCATCATGCCCGTTTTGGTGCAATATCTTCAGAATCAGTGAAAAGACAGGAGGGGAGAATAATCAAAATTATGGTAATTGTTACACCATTTAAAAGTTTTTACACAGAATACTTCAATAAAAGAATTTCATAATTAAAAGAATCTAAACTGTACCTTTATAATTCATAAAATTAGAAAAACTCTTAAGTTTAATACACTTTAAGTCTAGATATTTGATTGGAAAATCATTTGAAAAGTAAAAATTGAGAATTAAATGCTGTCTCTGAAGATTTTCATGTGATTGAAGATGTTTTTGAGCACAATACTTATAAAATAATCATACTTCTAAAAAAATGAAAATTATATTTCTAAAATTCTAAAGTTAAAATTCTAGATTTTAAATCACAGTCCATATTGCACAGGTTGTCTGGGGAATCTACTGCCCAATACCAGAGTCTCCGATTCTTGAGAATTGACTGCTGGAATAAATTGACTTAAAAATGGCAAAATTTAGGCTTTAAACATTTATAACTTTTAAATTAACTCAAACTTTGAAATAAATCCTACTGAGGTATCCCTATAAAAAAAATTGTGGTTGTTGATAGCTTTAATTTTCTATTACCCTGGTGCACACAGACATCTTATATTATTAGGTAATTGAAATTCTATTTCCAATTTTTATTCATTTAGTATAATTAATAATATAAACACTTTGATTTATCTGTTTATCTATCTCTGGGTAACACTTGGCAAGATATCGCTAACTAAATGTCTCAAAATTAAACAAAATATCACAAAAATTCGAAAGTATCCCCAAATCGATAACATTCAATATCTTGGAAAGAATATAAGAATCTCCTATAAGAAAAAGCCATTTTTCTGTTTGTCAGTCCGTGATGTTTGGCAAAGAATTTGGTGGGATGTTACAAATATTGCTAAATTGATAAAAATGATGCCAAATGGGAGGTAATATTTTGTAAATTTTGAATTTCATCATATGATGGCATACCTTCTAGTATAAAGTATATAAAATTATCTAGCTAAATTCAAGAACTTAGTAGTTCTTAATAATAGTTTAACATTCAAAATAAAAATTAGAATAAAAATTGCTTTACACAGGAAAACATGAATAGTCAAACAAACAAAATAAACTTTACAGAGTTATTGTCAAACATACTATCAGTAGTCCAATATAATAATTTAACATTTGAAATAAAAATAAGAATAAAAAATACTTTACACAAGCAAAACATGCATAGTCAAACCAACAGAATTAACTTTACATGTAAAGTTATTGTCAAACATGTTCTAAATATCACCAAAATTGACTTGACCCATTTTATGACTGATTAAACTAATGATATCATGTATGACCAATTTATACTACCACAACTTATGTCAGTATTTTTCATCATGTATGAATTAATCTTCGTGTTTCTTCAAGCATCCGTCTTGTTGCTCTTGGAGAAACTGAACCTATAACATCTAAATTTCTTGGCCGGCTCAGTAACCTTTCATATCCAGAACTCCTGTTGAAGAAAAATCAAATAAAATTTTTGAAATATAAAAAAGCATAATGTAACAGTATTAAATATTATATAAAATTGGGCATGCATGAAGCATTCACTTTAAAAAACTTTAAATTTTTCCATCTACTTTAGCTTGGGACGACAGAACATTACACATCATAACGTTTGTAAAGTGCAAGCCTCTAGATTCAGATGTCAGGAGCTCCATGGGCATAACTTTGAAAAAACTTACACTTTAAATTTTCATGATACGTTTTTAATCATGTTAAATTATATTTAATTTTTATAAATTACTAGCAGATATACTCAACACTGCTTGGGATTAAAGATATGTACAAATTCTAAATCATTCATATTGTTTTTCAAAAACATTCCATTAAAATATTTATTTTTCATATAAGAATAAGAAAATATAAAAATTTCTGTTTTTGCTATGCAAAATTATCTACACAGGCAAATCTGAAGAATAAAACATCTTTGTCACATTTATATATCAATTTACAAGCATATGATACATAAAGTTTGTTCAACATATTCCAAACTGAAACAGTAGCAAAAGTTATTTCTGTATCATTATTTATTCCATTACAATAATGATCTAAACATATTCAGATATATATGAATTTAAAAATCTTTTGCCAAAATAAAACTGGCTTAAAAAATTGAAAATATCAATAATTACTATAAATTATCAATAATTACTGTAACTTGATATAACCAAGGCCAGATTAATGCACTGGCCTCTGAGACTGTGGCCCTGGGTTCCCAAATTTTAAGGGGTCCCTAAATTTTGTATGTGATAAAATATTGAAGTTGAAGTAATGTTTTAATTAATTTAAAACTGGTAATATTAGTTATTTTAAATGATAAAATATATTAATAGTTTTGCATATTATACATATATTACATATTTAAGTAAAAAGTATGGAAGTTTTCTACACATACAAAAGGGCCTTCAGAGCTATGATATTGAGCCCCCAATATGTTGATGTTTTGCATGTGTTTGAAATGATATGACAGTATGGGGACCCAGAATTAATACCAAATTAATGCCCTACTTTGGCTTGATCAGGACCTGGATATAACACACAATCAAAATCAACCAAAATGTGGCTCAACTCAACTTTCTCATATCAGAATTCATTTTTAAGTAGCTTGTAGGGTTTTTTTTTAATTTTATTTACTTTTTATTTTTATTTATTTATTTTTTAAATCTGTATCATTGGTTCAAATGATTACCATTATAGTATGTCACTCTTAATTTCAAAAGGCTTGAAAAAATTTTCGATTGACATCAAATTTGACAAGTGTGTGTATGTGGGGGGGGGGGGGGGGGGACTAATGGTGTCACAAAGACAAAAATTGTATCATGGTTATTTTCTACTACAATGATTAAAACTACCAAGTTTCATTATCATTGAGCCATAAATAATCCTTTTTATGCATAATTATGTTAAATTTTGTCATATGCTGACATGTTAAGAAAATATGAAATTTCAAAGTTTTGGCTCAAATTTCAAAAAAATTCTATCTTGTTTTAGATTTTTTTGTTAACAAAGCCAGATATAAAGTTTCATGAAAATCCATTAATATATGTGGCAGCCAGCATGTACACATGAAATTGACCACAGACAGACATAACTCTAAAAATAGTTAAAACATGTTCAGGAGGTTCTAAAACATATATTGACATCAAAATCTTGAAATCAAAAATTTTCATGAAAGCAATACTTTCTCTATGCTATGTAGTATGAGAAAGTAAATATAATACTGTTGATTTATTAAATTAATTTTTCTGTCAATTTCTTTATCACTAAAAACCTCAAAACATGGACAGGGTTATCCTCAGTGGCATAAATAACTATATCAAGTTACAAAACCAGGCATAAATAACTATATAAAGTTACAAAACCATTAAAAACTGTGGATTTGTATACTGAATAGACAGACTTTCAATTTTAGAGAACTTAGATGACCACATCTTAATTTCCTACTAATTTTTTAGTCTCAACATTTAATTTATTAAAGAAAAAGGCACTGAAATTCAGTTTAAGTTCAAATTACTCTATTAAGCGTGGATATGATTGAATGGCTGTATCCTATGTTCTTTGCCAATGAGTGTAAATTAATGTAAAATGTAATAGGTTGATCACATTTGCCGTCAACTTACATTCTTACTTTGAATGCTTGCATGCTGTTTATTTAATATTTATCAAAAAATTTATACACAATTACTTTCTTTTAATAAGCCTTTCCATAACTGTTTTAATGAACATTACTTTGACCATAAAACATATTTTTAAATATTTTGTAATACCATTAATTTCATAATACCAAGATTATGAAATACATTCTAAAAAATGACATTTATTTTAATAATATGCTTGATATAAATTATATGATAAAAATCAGCTACATACTTCAACATTTTCCACATGCGATTTCACTTAAATTATCAATGTTCACGTGTATATTATTTTCTTATTTCTTTGAATTGGATGATAATTCTCTTATGTATTTAAATATTTTTATTTTTTTATTTATTGCTTTTTTTTTAATGGCTAAAGTACTAGTGTAATAATAAAATGCCAAAAATGTACCATAATTAAAGAAAACTTGAGCAACCTATTCAAGCATAAATAAGACATCAATGCAGCATACAGCTGTTTCGAGGATACACTTGATTCCCTTTGTCAGTGCAAGAGAACCAATAAACACGAAATTAAAAAGACAAAATGCGTGCAAATAGAAGAAACAGAAGGGTTTATATATACCCAAGAACTCGTTTAAGAGTTCACCTTAGAGAGCCAATCAGAAAGCAAAATGCACATCATCGAAGTTGCTGTATGCTATATTGTTGTCTTATTTGTGCTTAAATACATTGCTCAAGTTGTCTCCATCCTTTGCACAAAGTGCTGTCTTTTATTTATATATCATAATTGACATATGTGCAAAAAAAAAAAAAAAATCTTTTAAGATGGCAAGAGTAGCTGTTGATGACTTTTGGGTGAACCAGACAAGATAAACTGCTTCTGCTAGCAACCTTGATTCCTTTTCTTATCAACCTTGATTTTCTATTCAACCTTGATCCCTTTCACCTATTGATCTGATGACTATGATGTAAGAGTGCTTTATGTAAAGATGTAAGAATGCTTTATGTAAATATTCTTGCTAGCTTTCTTGAAATATGCAATGTTTTTTAGTTCTGGTCCGATTTAAATCATCTTCAAATTTCAGTTGTTTGAATACTTATTAATGGTGTCTTTCTATTTAAATGATCCACATCTTTTGTTCAGTACAAACCATTCAGATAATGGTAGATTAGAGCAAAAGAAGTGGATCATTTAAATAGAAAGACACCTTTAATAAGTATTCAAACAACTGAAATTTGAGGATGGTTTAAATCGGACCAGAACTAAAAAACATTACATATTTCAAGAAAGCTAGCAAGAATATTTACATAAAGCATTCTTTTCAGGGTGAGTACACCTTCCTTAAAAATAAATTTCAAGGACTTTCAAGTACCATGGAATTATTTTTCAAGGACATCATTTCTTCCATATTATGAAGTTGTATGCATTTCTAGGAGAAAAAATCATAGCAAACTAATATTATTGTTTAATGTTGAAGCCACTGAGGAAATTTTTGGAAAAAAACAATGTTTAGGAAAATTTCAGTGACAGCGTAACTGCTAGGGAAACTTCCAGAGAAAGCAGAATTTCTCAGAAAAAACGCAATGCTGGGGATCTGCAGAACACTTTCAACCCTGCCTTTTTCAAGGTCTTAACCAAGAAAATGGGAATTTTCAAGTACTTTCAAAGCCTTGGAAATGTTAATCTAAAATTCAAATACTTTCCCAATTTTCAAGCACTCGTATGCACCCCTGTCTTTTTATTGGCTGGAAATATATGAAAATAGATACTTACAAACCAAAACTTTCAGCTTCCTCAACCGTTTCTGGCAATTGCTGATTATGAGTTTCAGGAAGAGCTAAAGCAAGTATCCCAGATATAATGGATGCAATACCAAAGAGGATCATTGGTAATGGACGGTAAAGGGATCTCTGAAACAGTAATATTTAGCATATTATTTTTTTAATCACAAAGTACAATTTTTTAATTATGCTACAGATTTAATGTGCATAAATTGTGTAAAATTATTCACTATTAAAATTATTGTTTAAATATATATTACAAATAAGTTGTTAAACTAGAAAATAGTAAAACAAAAATAAACATCTGATAATGGTCATCCCATTCATTGTTTTTTCTAATACTACAGTGTAACAATTTCTGCCTCTAACAGGGTGATGAAAAGTAATTAATGAGTTAAAGACATGATTTTTACTATACATTAAAAAATTCAGATATTGTGGCAAAACATAAATTGAAGATCCCTTTTGGCTAATAAGTTTATTGCTGTTATCAATTAAATGAAACATACCAAATTACAAGGAAATAAATTGCTTTATTCATTTTCCTGTACAAAAGTAAAATTTCTATCACATCAAGAATAACTTGTGATGATTCCTAAACAATAATGTCTACACTGGCTACAGGTAATTACAATGTATTCACACACTTGATAATTGTGCTACTTAGTGTTTTATGATTTTGTCAAAATTAATCGTACATAATAAATGAATATATTTGTGTGACTGTCTCTGTTTGCGTATAGCCTGTAGCAGAAAATTTAAGCATCATACAGCCATGAAATTTGGTACATAGGTACATCAGGACTCAGGAAGGTGCACTTTGGCAAAAAAATTTTTTTTATTAAATTTGAATTCGATTTTTAGTTATTTTATTTACTTTTATTTTTTTTTTAAATGGCCAGGCACTAGACTCTTCGTCATTCGCCCTATATTCGGCCGGAATCGTGAGCCATTTCGCCGTCCTAGGACGTTGCCCCAAGCGCACCAGAGGGGGGCGGAACACACTGTGCCTACATCACACAACATCCATGTCTTACGTGGGACTTGAACCCACAACGCGGCAGCCGATTGATCGCTTGGAAACGCTCACCTTGACCGTTCGGCCACCACGCCAACTAGGCGAGCGCTATTTAACCCTAGTTATTTTATGTTTCATATGATTTTGAGTGATTTTCACATAAATCGGTTCCTGAGTGACCAAAAATATTATCACAGAGTTTCCATCTTGGCCCCATCAGAAAGATCAAGGAATGTTCTTTCTAATGATGTTTGAATCGAATCCATAGGACAAATCCTTTCTACGTATTTATTTGCTTTAAATACATTGAAATTTGCATTTTTAGGTTCTTTTGCCACATCCAAAAATGTAACATTAGCACAATTCTATAGCTTGGCAAAAAAGGTGCATATATATCTTTGTACTCTAACAATTTTTTATATTTATTTTTATTTTTTATTTAATACGTAATTTCATTTTCTGGGATTTTTTAAGCGAACAATCCCACACTATATTATTGATCCCACATGTATAATTTTTCTCCCATCTGAGGTTAGTTATAGGCAACTGCACATGCACTTATTAAAGCTTTTTCTCCTAGAGAAAGGATTAGAGTTTGAATTTTTTCATTTATTTATCTTTTTTTTGCTTAAAGGTTACTATGGCTGTGGAAAATGCATTATGGTTGCATGGAATCTGAGCCATTTGAAATTGTGTTCATAGGGGGAAGGAAGGGGATAATATTTGATTTGGGAAATATGTCGTATCACAATTGTTGCACCGGTGTACAATGATTGCATGGAATTTTCAGTGTTATTTATATGAATAAAAATTATTTAATTTTTTCTTAAATTAATAAATTCAATTTATCCCTGCTTTAACTTTTGTTCAACGCTAGGTACATTTTCTAGTTATATCTAAAACTAGCCATTTTGCATGTACCTCATGGGTTCTCAATAGCTAATGGTCACTAAATGTAATATCTACACACTTAATAAAAGTTCTGAATATCAAAATCATTTTAAATTTAAACATAAAAATAGAATGGCACATATTTTTGAGAAGGAAAGTGATGTAAGTATTTTGAAAATACCTTTTTGCATCATAGCCTTTAATTTAAATGTTTGTTGATCTGGAAGCTGAGACAGATCGAATGAGATCCAAATCACGATTTTAGCTAAAGTGGAAGTGCTCACAAATTAAGAAAAGTACTTCTGAGTTTATGATTATTCTTTTGCAATATTACCCCTAATTCAAAGTTTTGAAATTTTAGAATTTTCTTTTGGTTTCGAAGCTGAGACGGATCAAGCAATACCAAAACTAAGATTTTAGCTATAGTATAAGGGATAGATAATTTTGACACATACATTACCCAGTCAGTTTAGTGCATATTCTAGAAATGACTATTTACTTAAAAAATTTAACAATTTCTGTTTTTTAATTTTTGGAAAAAGTGCAACTAATTTCAACTTCAATTTTTCCAAAAATTAATAGGACGCTTATGGTTACATGTTCAAGTAATTATACCACTTTTCATTTGAATTGCCTAATTTGGGAGATATCCTGCCCAGACTCAGATTACTATCATTGAAAAAAAAATAATAATTCATATACAGGAATATTCAAAATATGTCAAATCAGAATCTAAAAGATGGATTTTTGATTCTATCATAATATTTTCCCATTATATGTATGGAAAGTAAAAGTTGCTCACTTAGTCATCATTATGGTTATGAACTCTGTTGTTTTCAGTAAAGAGTTTGCAATAGCATGACACCAAAACACAGAAATCTGCTTTAAGTGAGAATTGCTAAAATTTTCTGATGGAAGCTTCGAATTTATTTATTTCCAATGGTCCATGGTTCAAAGATTAGTCCCTTATACCATTGGACTAATCAAAACATCTGTTAGTATTTATATAAACTTCAAAGCAGATTTATTTGATAAATAGAATGGATACATGTCAACTTTAACTAAACTTTAAAATTAAAGACAACTAAAAACAGGTTTAAAAGTCCTTTAATAAAAACTCCTTTCCTCGACATACAAAAAGTTACACAGCCAAAGCGTTTTCAGGCGGCGAATCACTGGCGAAGTGCACTTCACCACTGATGAAGGGCATGGTGATGCCCGAAAGAGCTTTGGCTGTGTAACTTTTTGTATGTCGAGGAAAGAAGTTTTCATTAAGGACTTTAGGTTGGTTTTAATTTTAAAGTAGATTTGTTTGGTTTTATCTTACTCAAAAATTCAGATGTAACTGTGATTATAGTGAAGTGATTTTTACTTCATAACAAAATGTTACATAAAAACAAGAAGCTGCTCAACTAATAATCCATCACCACCCTTTGACATTGGATATTGCTGCTAATCAGCACGGTGCAATCTAGAGATGATAAGTAAACATTAAACTTTTAAAGTAAAGACTTTTAGAATTTTTCTGGAAGAAGTATCTACTTCGAATCCAGTAATAATGCTGGGTATTATTTTAGCCTCACCCACAGTTAATAAAATTCTAAGTCTTCAGAAATATAGTTTAGCAACTTCTTCCCTATAACAAGTCGTTGCATAAAAGCAAACATGTGTTCAACTAATCATCCATCATCTCTTAGGATCATGGTTTTGAGGTCACTGCTGCTAGTCTGTATGCTGCAAGTAAGCAGATGATTAGTGACAGAACCTAACTTACAGTAGATGGGGCCCAGAGCCTAATTGCATTTGGAGGGCTTTATGTTTACTTATATTGTCAATAGTAAACAAACGTTTTGACTAAATGGCATACTGGGAATCTATACATTGATTTTGTTGAGATATTGAATAATTTTGTTGAAAATTTCTTACATTACTGATATTCTCTGTTATTTTTTAAACTTTCGGAAGTTTTAGGTCATTATGGCAAAATGAAGGGTTGGAGACCCAGGGTCATGGTCCCGGTAGCACATGCATAAATCAGGCCCTGATAAGTGAGTTTTAAACTTCTTAATCCAACGTCATTAGTAGATTCGAAGTAAACACTTCAACCAGGAAAAATCTAAAATCCTTGTTTTAAAGAGTTTTGTGTTAATTGATCATCTCATTACCTGCACCATGCTGGTGTGTGGTAATGACTGTAAAACCATGGCTCACAAGTGCTGATAGATGACAGTTGAGCACTTGCTTTGAACTGTGATTACACATACTTTAAATTATTTATTATACATACATAGTCATTTCATATGTCAATTTAAATTCAAATCTTACCAAGCCACTGATAAAAGGTGCTAGTATACCACCTACTCTTCCAAACATGCTACTTAAGCCAATACCAGTACTTCTGAGAGTGGTGGGATAAATTTCTGCTGAGAATATGTATATAATTGCAAATGATGCTGAAATAGCACTTTTTCCTAAAACAGCTAATAAAACAGTAACCCACGCAAGACCTGAAAAACATAAAAGGCATAAAAGAAGGAGAATGCTTCAATGTATTGAATATTACAATTATAAAATTAAGGAGTTTTAAGAACTGATACTGATTGATTGCAAATGTTTCAGTAATCACACGCAAACACAGCAGATTCCCTTTTATCTAACTCAGTGTTTCCCAAACTGTGCGCCGCGAAAGAATTAAAATTATATTAAAAAGTATTAAAATATGAAATAAAACTCTCAATATAAACCATTAATATTAAAATAATATAAAATCTTACATATTTGTTGTGTAGTGCTTGGTTCAGTACGAATGTTAGTTTCCTTTAAAAGAATTATATATATATATATATATATATATAATAAGTGCGGCGCAAAATTTTCATTTGTTGCAAAGTGCGCCGCGAGTTAAAAAAGTTTGGAAAACACTGATCTAACTCATACAGACTCAGACAGAAGTAAGTTGAGTTGGTCTGCACTAGTACTTGCATACCTCTCAATATCTTGCATATCAGTCAAGTACTAGATATTAAATTGTGATAAATGCTTCAAATCAATCATAAATTTTTACTGTCTCATACTACAGAATATAGTATAGAGAAAACATTATTTTTGCAAAATGCCAATTTTAATGCCAACATATGTTTTAAGACCTGCTAAACACTTTTTGATTAATTTTAGCATGAAGGTCATCTGTCTGTGGTTGATCACTTGTGTACATGATAACTGCCACAAATATAAATGGATTTTCACAAAACTATATATTCAGCTTTTTTAACAAAAAATTTAGAAATGGATAATTTTTTTGAAATTCGAGCAAAAACTTCGAAATTTATTTGAAATTTTATATTTGCTTAATATAGCAGCATAGTACAAAATTTAACATTAGCATGCATAAAAGCGGATATTTATGGCTCAATGACCACGAAACTTAATAGTTTCAATCATTGTAATGAAAAATAGCTGAGATATAATTATTGTATTTGTGACGTCATTACCCCTCCTTGAGTGGGAGGGGGACATTGCTTTAAGGGGGCTAACAACATTAAGAACACAAAAATTGAATCAAGGTTTTCTTTTTTACTACAGTGATTGAAACTATTAAGTTTCACAATCATTAAGCAATAAAGAGATACATTTATGCCTGATTATGTCAAATTTTGTCCTGTGCTATCATGTTAAAAAAATATAAAATGTTGAATTTTTCACTTGAATTTCAAATTTGTTAACAAAGCCAGATATGAAGTTTTGTGAAAATCTATTAATATTTGTGGTAGCTATCATGTACACAAAAATTCGACAACAGACAGACAGGATATCACTCCAAAATTAGTCAAAACGTGTTCAAGAGGTCCTAAAACATATATTGGCATCAAAACCTTGAAATCAGAAATTTTTGTGAAAACAATACTTTCTCAATACTACGTATGGGAGAGTAAAAAGCTGAGTAATAACCACGTTTGTATAGGGACCAACCACAATCTGCAAAAATTGGGAACTGCTGCAACAATTCAATATAATAGAACTATTGTTAATGTACAACTCAAATACGTACTTTGAGGAACAAAAACTGTAGCAATGCATGCTGCACCACCAAATACCATCACTGCACACAGAACATATCGTCTTCCACAGTATGTCAGAGCCCAAGTGGCTAACATTACAGAAGGGATCTCCACAGCTGCTAATATCGCAAAGTTTTTGTAGATATTTCCACCCAAGCTCTTTGTGCTGAGGCTCAGTCCATAATAAACCATGGAATTTACAATCCTGCAAACGAAAATTATGAATACAATATATCAGTGGTTGAAATTTAAATATAACTACTAGCTAGCAAAACTGTTAGTTTAATAGAACTATATGTGGGACTGTGACTTCAAATTAAAATCTATTTACATAATTTCAGGGATTAATAAACAGGGCGTTTCAAAAAGATTGCACAACTAAATTTGTTTTTTTTGAATGATTAGTCGTAGGCCCATTGTTCTAATTTAAGAAATGCTTCATATAGGGTAGACTTTTAGACTACAACAATTTTTGGGCCATGTAGCATGTTGAGTAAAAAATACAAAATTCCAACTTTTTATATGGGCCCTCTACAAAGGAAGTTCCAATTATCAAATTCTTCCTTATGTAAAGACTTTTTGAAAGAAAAAAAAAATCCGGTTATATGCAAAATTAGCCATGAAAAATATTTCAAAATTATGGGATATAAGCCATTTTAACTTAACAAAAAGAAACAGCAATAACATAGATTTAAGGGATCGTACAAAAAGTGAATCTCAATAGATAAAATCTCTGCTCGGAAACTTACATGTATACTTACCTTTAGCAAACATTTTATACAGTCTCCAATTATATGTCAAAAACTTTAATTAATGATATCTTGGGTAATTTTCATAGCATGAAAATGGAATTTTTCCTGTCCAACTAATTAGCCTATGACAAATATTTTAAAAATTGGAATTTCTTTCTAGGAGGCCTGTATAGAAAATTACATTTTATAGTTTAAATGAAAATTTAATCCATATGAAAATTTAAATTTCAATACAGGCTCTCTACACTACCTCCTTATAATTAAAAAATTGTTCCTTATTTATTTAACGACCTTAAAAAAAGAATCTTTATATGTGTTAATTTTTTTTTTTTTTTTTTTTTTTTTTTTTTTTTTTTTTTTTTTTCACAATGTGGCTACATGATCTCAAATAAAAAATTTCCTGATGGTAATGACTTCAAAAATTCTCTTATATGTATCACTATTTACTTTTACTGAATATCAGTTTAACAAGCATAAAAAGTCAAGTAACAAAACTGAAAGTGATAATTAAGAATAAATAATTAAAATTAATTACTTTCAGCATTGAAAAGTATAACAATCAAAGTATAATATTTATGTAAGAGTCATATAAGAACAGTATTATTGTAAGAATATTATTCTTTCATGCATTTAAATGCTAGATAAGCTATAAAATTCAGCTATAAACTCAGCAATGTTCTGTAAAATCCAGTCAAGAATTTATGTGGTTAAATATCACTTATTGCAATAAAATTATAAGCAGAAACAGTCTTTTTTTTTTAAGCTGATTTTTCTATCATATGAAATATTTTGACAACTTTCAAAACAATTATGATGAGAGGGATTGCTGAGAAATTTCAAATTTTTAAACTATCTTTGTTTTATTGAGGTTCCCAACAGGCTGTCTCCCATTACATGAAACATGAATAAGAAATTCTAACAACAACACATGTGTAGGCCAACGGCCGTACCGTGCTGAAAACACCGGTTCTCGTTAGATCACCGAAGTCAAGCAGCATCGGGCACGGTTAGTAACTTGGTGGGTGACCACCTCGGAACGCCGCGTGCTGTTGGCCATCTCGGGTGCGGTATCCCCGTGGTTTGCGCGCTAGATTTGCACGCTGCCACATATGCCGCCGTGTTCATGCGGAGTACGATCACGTTAAACATGTGGGTCCGTAAGTCCTTCCGAGAGGTTGGTGGTAGGGGAAGGAGGGTACGGTCCCTGTGGATGCCTCCCCCACTGGGTTCCGGTCTAAATTGGGTGGCACTTCCCGGCCGTCCAAACAGTTACCTTACACCTTTCTGGTAGGTCGGACGGTCTGGGTCTCAACAACAACACATGTGTATTGTCATAAGTCAGAAGAAAACTGTGATTACATTAATTCCAATATCCCTGATTTTGCAATTTTTTTTTCGGAATTCCCTGATATTTCCTGAATGTTAATATTCCCTGATTTTCAGGTTCTGTGGCCATCCTATTAAGGGACAAAAACCACTTTGACACAATCAAAAGAAATGACTCTATGTGTAATAGGCAGCATATACTGTATCTACTACTCATGTTAGCAACAGCTCAACTTCAGAGATAAACTATCTTACTGATCTTAAACAGTCAGCTTATATTGCCAGTGACTGTTAAATATTTGTGACAGTAAGGAAGGCGAAAACTAAATGTGGTATTTTTAAAGTAAAATCACCATAATACATTTTAAAATACACTATATTGCATTTTGGAATGTGTATTTAATAAAAGCAAATTCACTCAAAAAATTTGAGTGCATTTACATTTTGCATACAAAAAGTGATACACTCATTAATGATATACAAAAATGTTGTACAAATAATTAAAAATCAATTACCAATTAAAAAATAAGTTAATAGACCACTTTCTTATACGAGGTGTTTTTACTAAACTCAGAGGCCCAACTGATTGTTGCCTTTCGTCAAGTTCTGGATCTGAATTCGACTGAAAGACATAAAAAGCTTAATAAATTAAAAGTAAATTCCATATATATTATACACTGCTTGATATTCAAAATGTTACAAAGTGTGGTGGCAAATGCTTTTTTTATGATGCACAGTAGGTTAAAGATATTGTGATGAGATCAAAAATTAAGACTCTCGTATCTTGATGTATATCCCGAATGTGAGCAACCATGAACATGATTCAACCAATTTTCAATGATGTCTTTAAGTCTGTGACTACAATATCCCACAAAAAAATTGAGCAAATCAAATGAAATATAACATGATTTGCTATTGAACATCAATTTCAAACATTGAATGTCAGGGGCCTATTGGCTTTCAAGATGAATTGATCAGAAAATAGCCCTTAACTATTTATTTGCCAATGTTCCAAATTAAGCACATTTATAAAAAATATTTAAATTAATTATTTTTTTTTTTTTATGTAATAACTCATTTATTCCAATCACAATTTAAGTGGAACTGATTTATAAAATGATTTTTGTTAGCATCATTAATAATCAGTCTATCAAAATCAAAACTAAGATGCTAAAATTATATAAACAATTAAATATTAATTGTAAGTATTATAAATTTCCATATGTTACTTTGGTTCCTAAATTCCACAAATTACCTCTCAATTTTAGAACGGTCACTTGTAGACATAATACCTTTACCACTACAGCTAGTAAGTACTTGCTAAATAAACTGTTTAAATAGAATTAATGAATCTCTTAAATTTAAGAATTCAGGCTATTTCATATTGAACAATAGTTTTGATTTAGTTAATCACCTTAGCAAGCTTCCATATATTCTTGGTTTCCATACCTTTGATTTTAAAGGCCTTTTTAATAATATTGATATTAAAGATTTATATAAAATTATTATCGCTCTTTATCATGATTATCAATCTTCCCATAATGTTCCATTTAATGTCAAAAACTTTCCTATGCTATTGCACTTTGTGTTATACAACAATTATATTATCCAAGGTGATAACATATATTTACAAACATCTGGTGTACTTCAAGAGGGCTGTAGTAGTAGTATTCTAGCTAACGTATATCTTTATTATTATGAACGTCATTTTAACTCTAATTTCTATATTATATATTGATAAGTAGATGACTTAATTTGTATTATCATTGATGATTCCTATCCCATTAATATTGATTTTTACCCCTCTAACCTAGAATTAATCCCTAATGAGTCCAGTGTTAGTTAAACTGTAAATTATTTAGACCTAAATTTAGATACCCTCAATAATCATGTTATCACCAATCTATATGATAAAAAAGATTCTTATAACTTCACTATTATTAAGCAGCTATCATGTCGATCTTATAATTCTATTCAATTGTTTAGAAACATAATTTTAAACCAGCTATTTCGAATACATCGATTTTCTGATCCTCAGTTTCACTTTCCCCACATCAATAATCTTAAACGCATTTATCAAAATCACTACTATCAGGAAGTATTTGTAAATAATATTATTAATAATTTCAAATTCACCACGTAATATTTTACAAATGCATTATTTATCCTTGATTGGATAACTCTTTCTTGTGAATTTCACCCGTTCTTATCATCTACTTACCACTTGGCCCGAGTCCTATACTTCTTACTATTTTTGAAAGTCTTCATACACATTATTTTTTGTTCAAGTGTATTCATTCCGGTGTCCACTCGCTTAGAAGAAGAGATGTAGAATGCTCTGTCGCATGTTCTTCTGCTAATGTGTAAACTGCCACTTGGTGGCTGTGCCTGTGAGTTAATATTTCTGGTTTATGGTTCACTTGGATTTCTTATTATTTGTCCTTCCACTAGCCAGTAGACAGTTCCAATGGTGTCCATAGGTAAATACTATCGCCATTGTCAGAAACTGGCTATTCTTTTGGTTTTAATTCGAACTGTATGGCTTTCCTGACGAAAATGCAATTTCAAACTAACAGCCGTTTTTGTGTATTTTCAGTTAATTGTTCTCCATGTCTTGATCTTCAATTTTGAGCTTTTTATTATTGCTTTTTCTCTTTTTTGCCATGTTTTCTTTTTATTTTATATATAATTATATATATGTACCTTTTAATTATGATTTTTGTATACTCATCTTCCCCTCACCCCCTTTCCATTATAGTGATAAGTTACCTTCTATTTTTATTCTTAGTCATGGTCTATAGTTACTTATTTGTAACAGGTATGCTAGAGATGCGTGTTTTTGTACTTAACGTAGTTTATGCATAGTTTTTGTTTTTTCGTTCGTATACATATATATATATATATATATATGGTGTTTCAAAAAGATTGAAACATGCTTTAATTCTTTACCTGTTGGAGATAAGTGGAGCATAAGTGGGCAATGTAAATTGCAAAAATGTTGAAAGTAAGGTAGGAAATAAGACTATGTTAATGAAATAATCCTCCCATTAATTTTCAAAAAGTTACACTTTTTAAATTTTTATACGACCCCCTTAGATCTTATAGTCTTTGAAATCAGTTAATTCCTTCATTTTCCATTGAGTTCTAATTATTTTTTATTGCTGTTTTAAATTTCTTTCTTCCTTGGTTTTTACTGCTTATAGTATCCTGCTACTAATTCCTTCCCCTGTGGCTTTTGCCTCCTTCTTTTCTCTCCATGCCATTGGCAACCCTTATCAACTTTAGCTACATTTTCTATTCCACCACAAAATGCTGATTTTGCTCTCATAAGTGTATGTCTTGCTACTCCTGACAAAGATGACTTTTTATTTTGCCAATTAGCAATCTTAATTGCTTGTGTTTTATGTTGTTTTATATGAAGTATTATTAACTTTATAATATTCAAGTAACTAAGACTTCAATTTTGAAATCTCACAGAATTGAAAAGTAAAATTAAGGATATTACAAGTGTAATGAAAACTGGCTTTGACTAAGTATTACTTTAGATCAAGGAATAAGTTTCTAGGCAGTGTGCAAACATAATCATTCAATAAATAAATAAATAAAATAAAACTAAGAACATTATAGGAATTATTAAATATCCTGCTTTAACCAAGTGTTTACCTGCTTTAACCCCATATCAAAGAATAAATTCTTGAGTAGAGTGCAAATATAATTATATAAAAAAAAAAAAAAAAAAAAAAATTAAGGACTACTGAAAACTCTGCTTTGGCCAAGAGTTACACCACATCAAGAAATAAAGTTTTGGAAAGTGTGCAATTACCCAACTGCTACTGAAGAAATTCACTAAATACACTTGAAAATTCTAATTTGTTTTATTATTTTACAACAATATCAAAATCTGTCAATATTGGCAGTGAAAGTCATGAGCAGGACATATAATTCTTTTCAAGTAAAAAGCTTTTCACTAAATATAAGGAGCACAAAATAAAAGTACTAAAGATAAAATATTTTACACTTGTACATAAAACTTACATATTCAGCAGCTCGAAGTAAATTCTCAGGAATAGTAACCTTGTTCCACCTAGCTGCTTTCAAAATGGTCTCCTTCGCTTTGTTATGCTTTCCTTTGGAAATTAGCCATCGGACAGATTCTGGTAAAAACCTGTGCGAAAAAGTTAAATTATAATGCAAAATATTGATTCTAAGTATTTAAAAACATTAAAATATAATTATATTATCATATTTACAATATAAATAAGCAGAAGGACAGCAGAAACTATTTTATAATTTTTTGTGTTCTTTCCCATTAAAAATAAAACTAAATTAACTTCATTAAAAACAGCAAACACCACAAAAATTATAGTACTGACAGATTTCAAAGGTAAAAAACAGCCTTTTTTGTCAGGACAGACAAGAAGTGCAACCTCTACTCGTAAGAGCAAGATTGACAACTCTTTGGCTTTGAAACCAGTTGACACTATTATTTTTGCATTGTAAGCTGCTTTTAATGAAGTTATTTTAGTTTTATTACTTTACCAGCAGTTTGATCCATATGTATTCTTAACCATTACTTGAGCCAAATCACTATTGGGACTCCAACTATAAAAAATCCTTCATGTAATTTGGTGTTTTACTCAGTGCTTGCTAAAAGGATTTTTTTTTCTTGTTAATATGCTTATTGGCCAAATTACAAATTTAAATGTTTTAAGGTGTTGATCATGGAAAAATAACTATACTATTAAAATGCATCTGAGCAATACCATATGTCTGTCAGTCCATTGGTTTAACACATGAATTCTGGGAGTAGAAAATAGAGCTTTATCTTAAATGACAAGTCTTGTTATGGAAGTTATGAAAATAAAAATTTAAATAGATTTTTAACTATTTGCATAAAGTATCCCAAAACACACTTTTTTTTATATAATTTTGGGTTGTCCATGGATTTAAAATAATTCTTGCCATCAAAAAATGTGTTTTGTCTCAAACAGGAGCGAACTGAAAGCTATGTGCATGAAAATTTTTAAAATGTAATGAAATTTTAATTATTTGCAATTAATCAACAAGACTTTTGAGACTTGCATAATTTTGCTTAAAAAGAAGACAAAACAACCTAATCAGTCCAATCTACAAAATCTCGGACTGAGTGGTGGAACACATCTGTTAAATATCTCAAGCAGCACAGAGAAAAACTGCTGATATAGGATGAACTGAGATTACAAATTTAAAATTCTAACTTTCTCAATAATATAGTTATATGCTTCAAATTGGATATGTAAGCATATTCCATTACTATTGGTAAGGTGTTCCAAACTCATGTGATTTGGAACAAAAATTAGTGAGTAAAAAATTGATTTAACAGGGATTTTTTTTATTTTATTATATTAGATTTGTGAAAAGTAGGCTGAAGGTATTTTTAATATTCTGTCTGTTTGACTATTTGCTAATTTATACAACATTTTAACCTGAAACTACACAACTGATAAAACCTAGAAAAACCAACTATGTACATTTTTGTAATATTTATACTATTTTTGAAACTTAAAATTTGAAATCAAATTCAATACATAGATAAATTGTTACATACATGAAGAAAAAAACAAGTTGCAATTTTTGGAAAATTTGCCTCTGTCGTGAACAGTAAGTACCAGCATACACATTTTGCAATATATTTCTGAAACTACCTAACGGAATACAGTCAAATACGGCTGAAAGATAGAATGCTGAATGTATGTGTGTAAAAACAACATTGTAATGAATTTTAAAAACTTGCCCATGTTATGTACGATATACACATTTTATAATTCAATATCAATTTTAGATTTTTATCATATTTACACTAAATATGCATATTTAGACAACTTAATATGAGCAATTTAAAATTGACATTAGAATAATGCATCAAGCTCAAGACATTTTTCAAAATATAAAAATGTAGTCTAAATAGATGTGCAAATGTGAAGAGAATCACATGAATAATAATTAGGTTAGTAATTTTTTCACAATGCAAATTTCCCCAATTTTTTCATGAATTTTAAGGATTTTCTGGAATTTTACAAATATCAAATATATCGGCAAATATATTTTTTTCCCTATTTTTGCCTAATTTCTATTATAATTTTAGATTATTGTTGCAGTGAAGTAAGTTATTGTTGTTTTTACTCAAATGTTGTGAATAACAAATATAACAAGTCCATGTACCTTTTAGACAATGAAGAAGATTTATTTTTTTCACCCACATACCTATCTTCGAAGATGAGGACCAACTAAAATATGAATTAAATTCATATAAAGTGAGTGTCAAAGAATATTGTATCATTGAAGGTTTGCTAGACTTTTGGAATACAAATAGAGTTTTTTTTTTTTGTTTCTTTTTTTAAAACTAAAGTCATCATTCATTGTTTGGCAGTATACATAAATACTGTCGATGCTGAAACATCTTTTATTTAAATTATAAAAACATGCTGTAGAACAACAGACAATGCATTAAAGAAGAAAATTTATATATGTACAAAAAAATGTATCAAAATGCCATTCACCTAAATAAAAATCTTGAGTAATGGCATTGATAACGTTGCCAGAATTCGAAAGATTTATAAATGTAAGTATCAATTTAAAAATATAATATAATACTTATTGAGTTATGTGGCAGTTATTTGTATTACTGTTTTGGAAATATCATTGTAAATCCTTAAATGTGAAAATTTTTAGATTTAAACAGCGACTACTTCATGAATTTTAGCCTTTACCCATGATAAAATCACAACTGTAATAATAATATACCACTAACCACTGATTTTTAACATATCATAAGGTTGTTCATGTGCGTTTGCATTTCCTCTCAGTAAAATGTCATGGATGGTTTAGACAAATCTATGTGTTATAAACCATATACATCTAATTTTATTCACTGAAAAGCTATCTTACTCTTTTATAATTTGAAGAAGTAAGCAATTCAGCTAATATATACAATTTCTACATGTCAATGTCCCAAACGATTTAAAAGTTCTAGAAATTCATAAGGATGGTAGAGGACTTTAATTTGAATTTAATTTTTTAAGTGTATTACATATAAAGTGTATACATAAAAATCAAATTTTAAGGTATAAACACATGTTTTGAACGTATTGGATACATGGTTGTGAATTCCAGGATCTTAGTAACGCAAAAAATTAACATAAAAGGATCTACAAAAAATAATTCTATAACTTATCCCCCCCCCCCCCCCCCCCCCAAAAAAAAAAAAAAATTGCTATGTTAAATTGACATAAAGTCTTAAATATACGCTTTATTTTGTTCCCATGCCAAATGAAAGGAGTTTTTTTAAGCAAATAAATATAAATCAAAATGGAGAAGACAAAAATATAATATTTATAAGCTGTAACTGTGAAATACTGAATTTTTATAAAACAAAATATGAAAAATATATAAGTTATTGATAGTTTGTTTCTCCACTCAAATGAAAATTTTAATTGCTTATTCAAAATGATAAGCAATGAAGTTTAAATTGAATAAATTGGCTATTTTGTTTATAATTCTGAAAAATATTTTGAAATACTGATCAAAATCTTATAGCACATTTTTGATATTTTTCTTTTCCACTTTAATTTTACTGAATATCAGTAAAATTTTTACACTGATGGCGAGGTTTGGATAGATTATTAAACAGAAGACACAGCATCGTATAAAACAGTTATAAAACAGTTAAGAAGTGGAAAAAGTACTAATCTAGAATAGGTTAAAACAAAAATATCTTTTTCACCGAAAATGCCAAAATCTGTAGAAAAAAAAATCTTGTAACAGATACATCAAGACATGCTCTTTCTTATGCAAAAAATTGTGAAAAATGCCCTAACAGAGGCACTTGAACTAGCTTAATTTTGTGAAAAACATAGTTTTGAAAAAAAAAATGCAAACTAGTTAACATTCTATCCTTAATAATTACAAATTTTGAACTTTAATACTGTTTATCATAAAGTACATATTTTATCATCTGAAAAATAAATTCAATTAATTAATACTTGCCAATAATAAACAAGCAAAACACAAGCAGGGATGGATATTGCAAGCTCTAAAACTCTCCATTTTTTTACAAGGTAAGCCACAAGACTTAAAACAAGTTCACCCACGGCAAACACAATCTGCATGATGTTGGCACATATCAATCTTTTGGATGTACCGACAAATTCAATTGCTAAACAGAAAAATATTGCATGAGTAAAAGGTATTTTGATAAAGCAAATTCTATTTTAAAAGATATGCAGCTAAATTAAATACAAAAATATACTAAATATACTACCTTAAATTAAATTTTAAAAAACAATTGTAAAAATGTTCATCTCAAAAGAACAAAGTGAATATTATTTTGTTAAATTTATCTTGTGCCACACATGCTATATATTTTTTGTCTAATACTAACACCACATTAGTCTGCTCAAAAGAAATGAATTGATATTTTCAGTTCCCAACACTTCAAAATCAAAAGACATTAATTCATGTTTTGGTCCAGTAAGCATAAAACATTAATTCTATTTGAAAATATATGTAGTTAAGTAATAATAACAATTGGAGCTCTGATTATATCCACTAAAAATTTGGTAAAATATACATGAAAATACATCTCTAAAATTAAGAAAATATGCACTTATGAAATAAAATATATATTTATAATTAGTTATTGTATATTATATTTATCATGCATCAGAAAACATTCTAAAATATTTTTTTTTCAACTTCATGAAAGACAGGAGCAACTATATTAAATTAAAATGTTTTATATTATAACAGAAATACAATGTACATGCAAAATTTCTTTTATTATATACGTATATCTGAATGAGACTGAATGATTAAGGGGCACTTACACAGCCCAAACTACTGAAGGTTAAAACTTGGAAATTTGCATGCACATGGAACTTGATGCATAAATACAGAAAAGAAAGCTAAAATCTTGGAATTTTTTACATTACATAAATTTTTGTCGTAACATTCATTTAGCTATAACCCAAGGATGGCTAGACACACAAAATTGTTTGTACATCATCATGTGCAGAAAAAACATCCTAAATTTTCTTAATTAACTCAAGTAGTATACAATCAACTATTGAGATTTATATTTATAATTACAGAGCAGAATTTTTTTTTTAATTGTGGTAACTAAGGTAACTGAGTTACGTTTCAATTACGGAAATTGCTTATTGACTATTCATTGCATCAAGGAATTGAAAAACAACACTATAATTAATATATAAATAGAATGGATACATGTCAACTTTAATAAACTATTAAATTAAAGACAACCAACATAGACTTAGCTTAATAAGTCATTTAATAAAACTCCTTTCCTCAATGTACATAAATTTACAAAGCCAGAGCGCTTTCAGGCATCACCATGCCTTTCATCAGTGGCAAGGCTAAACTTTGCCACTGATGAAGGGTATGGTGTGTGCTATTACATGCATTATGTGCTATTACAGTCGTTTCAATAAATTTTATAACGACTATGTGGAAAGACTGAAATTCCCATAGAAGTTTGCAAAATTGTGACGAATAGCAAGTTTTTTTTTACTGCTATTGCAGTTAACAGTTATTCCATACTGATGAATGCATAATAAGTGTGAAACATGCCCATTGACACTGTTATTTGCAATGGTTATTATCTGCATATTATTATCTGCAATGTCTTTCTTAATAAATATCCTACATATCAAAAATGAGTAATAACATTGTACTTTTTACTTGCCTGTTAATACCAAAGTTCAAAACTTCAAACAGCTATGGAACAAACCTCTAAATAGCATTCTTCAACTAACTTAAAATCACTGCTGTTGCCATCTGGCGGATGAAAGAGATAATTTCTCGGACAATGTAGTGCCACCGATTCTCAGGGACAAACATATATTAGCAATTAATATATATAACATATTATAATACATTAGTAATTATTTATAATATAACATATTATAATACATTATAAATTATTTATAATAGCATATTATAATATATTAGCAATTATTTATAATAACATATTATAATATATTAGCAATTATATTTTAATAATATTATTTCCCAAATTTATAATATTAAAAAATTTAAAAATAAGATTTTTTTTACAAGTGAAACTTGTAATTTCCTAAGTTTCACCCATTAATTTCCATCATTTATATTTTTTTTACTGATGTGATTGGGAGGTGAAAACTCAACTCATCACTGACGGACAAAGACTGGAATGACAAATTTTCATTTTCATGAACTCAAAACTACATTTAAATTATATATTTTTATTGGAAAATATATCGAACAGATTGTATTCTAAACAAATACTGCATAAAATATCTATCCTTCTTATTACAAATTTTTGAAAGCTCAAGGAACACACAATTAACAATTATCAAGTAAGTATTCCACCCCATACTAACTGAATATTACATACCTAAAATGTAACCTGTTTGAAATAAGCCACTCACAGAGGCAGCTGTAACAAAGCGAAGAAATGAAAACAGCTGCATATTAGGAGAAAATGATGAGCCAATAGAAGAGACCACCATGATCAAAGAAGCTGACATCATAACATTCTTTCTTCCAAACCTAAATAAAAAAAAATCCAAGTAGAAATATCTTCAGTGAAAGGCTCAATTCAGATTTCTCATATTTTAATTGCCATCCATGATTTACTAATACAATCTAGTCTGCCCAGAGTTGTTTTTCCTTACATAGCCTAATTTTTTTAGAAATTTTCTTAACAAAATTGCTAATTTAAATTTTGTGCTGTATATACTACTGAATAAGTCAAGAAATTTTGAACAAAAAAAAAAGGGCTGCAAATTGGGGGGGTGGGGGGGGGGGGGGTGCAGGCAACAAAACATTTTTGTTAATTTTAAATAATATGTTTCCAAATATTTTATTAAAAGATGAATTCTTAAGACAATTGAAAATCTTATTTCCTATGTGATTATATAACGAAAAATTTACAACCAGGATATAAAATTTTAAACAGTCTAAAATAAAAGTAATTAAAGAGTTCCATATTTCTAATTTTGCATGTAGAACTTTATTAATTAAAAAATTGCATGTTAAAACAAACTTAACTAGAAAGGGAACAAACACATGTAACATGTTGGATAAAATTCCCACAGAAATGCTTCTTAATTTGGGAAAAAGTAAAATGCAAAAACATAAGTTAATTGCTTAGCAGGAAACCTAAAATACACTCAAAGCGAAACAAAATTGGAATATTAGTGTAATAAATAGAACAAATGTAAATATTATTATAAAGTATAGGCAAGGATTGGAGTCCATTTTATGCATAATATGTTCAAATCAATTTTATAAAAAAATTGGATTTATATGTGAGTTTTATAATTTCCTTGTTTTTTTTTTGTCGTCTCAGAATATGGGGGTTAATTCATATGCAAATATAAATGATAGTCAATTTTATTACTGATAGAACATATATTTTAGTGCTCATATTTTCAATGAAGATTTGTTTTGAATGATTACAGTTATATAAAGAATCCACTTATAGAAACTTTTGTTTCTTCAACAAATGTTCTTTTTTTAAATTTTGTGAAAGGTGAACTTTTTTAAATAAAGATATTTGGAAAAGGTTCAAAAGTTGCTTGAACTTGCTGTTAAATAAACCCCTGATAATAAAGCATAGCATATTTACTCTTATAGTCTTCAGGATTACCATATATTTATTCAATATTGCTGTACAATGGTGTTATTGTTACCTATAAAATTTTTTTGAATTTCCATTTATAAATAATCAATTCTGTGTAATTTAAATGTGTTTGTTCTCAGCAAAAGAATGCTGAGAATTTCTCTTATTGAATTTACATGTCTTACTTGAAAATAATTTGTTCTAAGTTCAACAGATCTGTTAAGCTCATGAATGATTTGCATTTTAAAAAACTTGTGTAAATAAAAACTAGTTTTAAACATAAAGAAACATTTTTCTCATACAGACTGTGGTTTTGCAATAAAG
Source organism: Amaurobius ferox (assembly GCA_951213105.1). Lineage (NCBI taxonomy): Eukaryota > Metazoa > Arthropoda > Arachnida > Araneae > Amaurobiidae > Amaurobius > Amaurobius ferox. The sequence continues at coordinate 90,624,297 of OX578153.1, forward strand.
AACAATGTTATCAAAATCTTAAATTTTTACTAATTTATTCTAATTGTACAAATTATAAAATGTTTTATCAAAATCTAATTAATCTATCAAATTATAAAATTCCATACAACTTCCTAGTACTTCCTTATAGACATGATAAAATTTGGTGAATAAAATTGTTTCGGGGGTATTATGAACACTCTTTCTCAGGTCAGGAACAATGTGCTTGCTCTTAACAAACTTTAAGACATAGTTGGCCCCACTTAATTTCATATACTTGATTCCACTCTATTGTATGTGATTAAGTAGTGGGTGCACAGATTAATATTATTCATAACCCCCTTGATAATATATACTATAAAAATAATGAATATAATATAATTATATAACAATTTACGTAATAAATAATAGCAATTTATTACCATATACATAATATATTCCTTCTATTTATTATGTATATACCTTTTGAAATACACAGGGAAAACATAGAGGTTGCTAAGTTTGACAATTTATTGCTTTTCCTCCTATGTCTTTCAACACTGAAACTGAAATTCACGAGATTGGTGTCTCAGCTTTTATGCAATTAACCAGGGATTGCTATGCAATAAAATGAGTATGTTTAAATTTAACCCTATGGGGTTCGTTTTTCTTCTATATTCTATACATATAAGTGGGGTATGCGAATATCTCTTACCCGATTGAGTGGGGCCAACTGTACAACTGCTCAGCAATTATATCTTGGCATTTATTAAGAACACACTGTTCCTGATCTGAGGAAGAGGCCTTATAACACCCTCAAAACAATTGTAGTCACCTAATTTTCTTATGCTTACTTTCTTCAAGGAAGTAATAAGAAGTCGCATTTTCACAAGCTGCAGTTTTCATTTACTGTGATACCTCGTGTAACTTTGAGTTATCTTGTAAACTCACAGACAACATACAGATGAACAGTTAAAATGTTTTTAGGAAGTTTTGAAACATATATTTATATCAATATCATCTAAGAATTTTAATGATTAAAAATCAAAGATCTTATAAGAAAGTAATCTAACATACTTATCAGCAATTAAGCCAAAGCCAGCAGATCCAAACAAAACTCCACTCATAAATAGCATATTAGATGAGGTAGCTTTAGAACCTTTTTTACACACAATATTAAACTGAAAGACAATAGAGAAAAATAAACTATTTAAATTACATATAGTCCGTGCTTTTTTTCTAATTGAAACACAATTCTTTAGGCCACAAAGACAAAATAATTTTGTTTCTTAATTTATTTCACTACTAACATAATTTGCGAATTGTACTTAGTATTTGCAAATTATTCAATTTTGATTTTCAATCAGGATACAAATATGCAAAATAACTTTAAGTAATAGCAAATCTGTACAAAACATTAATTAAATAAAGCATGAAACATTTTCTAGTACAGTACACACTGTTTTTAAGAATCAGTGGTTATAGGAATCTGCATCTACAGAGGGTGTTCACACATTTTTGTAACAATTTTGAAAGAAAATATATGTAAACAAAGATAAGAATTTTATTTTCTAATATGTTCAATCTGATAGCCCTTTTGTCGAACTATCATATTATATCTTGATTTCCAAGATAAAAGAGCTTTTCTTAAAATATCAAGGTTGATTTTGTTCCACTCCTCCACCACAATCTTCCAGAGTCCATCCAATGTTTTGAGATGCCGCTTATAAAGAGCTTGTTTTAAAAGTCCAAATGCACAGTAATCCATAGGAGACAGGTCGGGGGACTTGGATGGGATGCATTCAAATGGAATAGTCTCAATTCCGGTTTCATATCTCATTTTTTTTTTAAATATAGAAGAGTAGATTTAGAGGTATGGCTGGTAGCCTTATTCTGATAGAACTTAACACAGTGAAGATTGTTTGGGTAAAGTGATGGAATGTATTTTTTGAAAACAGGTGCTAAAACATATTTTTGATAGTAATACGAGTTAATTTTGACATTTTTTTCTACTTTCCTTGTTTTCTTTGAACTAACCTTTGTTGGGTATGCATTTTTTACCTTTTTCCCAGTCAAATGTAAACTTTGACGTTTCTTTCCTTTTTTACGTTATTAATTATGTCGCTTAATTTACGTGTAGAAATATTAGAACCATGCTTTTCACATCTTTTTTTAATAATCAAATAAAATTATTATAATTTAATAGGAGTATTTCTCTTTGGAAAGCGCAAAAATATAGCCTTCAATCCACTGTTTATTTTCTAGCAACATTTTAAAGCAAAGAATATTTTTAATGATGCAGACGATAATTAAACCCGACTTGATGCTAGTCAGATTTTTTTTTTTTTCAATTTAAATTTAATTCATGGAGAAAGTCAAAATTGCTACAAAAATGTGTGAACACCCTCTGTATAAAAATCAAATCAACAGAAACAAACACAAATTCTGTCTTAATGTACTAAAATTTCCACTTTAAGGGATCACAATTGCCTCATTTAAGAATCTGTTTTTTACCTAAAATTTGTTTCAGTGGAAAGAGAAAAGTGAACAAAAATTCAGTTTGTTTAAGGCTATCTGAAGGAATGGTTACTATCACTTTTCTCAGAACATACAAGGGAGATGGTTACTGCAGCAAAAAGTGAGCATACATGAAAAACAAAGAAATTCTGAATAGAAAGAGTTGGGTGATGTAAAACCATCAAAACAGTCTTTTGTTGGTAAAACTGATTGATAAACAAAGGAGATTTTGGAAAAGTGCTCAGGTAAAATTTATAGAGCTTTAGTTTACCATGTAAAATTTTACTAGTGGAAACATCATGTCCCAGAAAATAACAACACTTAGTTTATTTGAAAAGACAAATTTGCAAAAAAAATATATAATCTTCTTCCTTCATTCAATCACAGAAAAAGGTGCTTCTGCATTAGAAATTATGGATGCAACATTATATAAAATTCTGAAATGCAAAAATAAAATTTTGATGTCCAATTAAAATCTTCAAATAAAACAGAAAAGACAAGGAAAGTCAACTGCACTTTGACAATGGCTTTCTAATGCCAGACTAAAGAACATGGGGTGCGACAGCCCAGTGGTTAGTACATGGGGATTACACTTGGATGACCCGGGTTCGATTCCTACCACTGCTCAAACTGTTGCCATGTTTACACAGAATATGATCATGTTAAACATGTGGCTCTATAAGTCCTTCCGAGAGGTTGGTGGTAAGAGAAGGAGGGTACGGTCCCTGTGGATGCCTCCCCCACTGATTTCCAGTCTAAATTGGGTGGTACTTCCCCACCATCCGAACAGATACCTTATACCTTCAGATAGGTCGGAGGGTCAGTCGAAGAAGAAAACTAAAAAACACTCTTATCAATAGAGCAATTGAATGTCATTTTAAAACAACAAAGTCCCATTATTAAGAACAGAACTTAGGCTGTTTTTTAAATGACCAATTCAATTTTATTAAAAAAAATTAGAAAACTTGAAAAATTGTGTGAAAAGAATTTATATTGAACTGATGGTTGGTTAAGTTGGTTTAGTTTGCAAAAATATATTTTTAAAAAATGCATGCAAAAGTGGGTTTATAAATTTATTAATAGTACTTGACTTATACACATTTAAATTCTGTAAAATTATGTATAACAGCTAATGTTTAGTATAGAAGAACAGTTAAAACATTTTTGTATTTAAGAATCAACTGCTTATAAGTATAAGAATCAAAATGAGAGAAACGAATGTGATTCTTATAAATGGTGGCCACTATACATAATGTGCAAATATACAAAATAATCTAAAGTGTCTGTTTCCAACGTATTTTTTTTTCTTAGTATACCCCCTGATGTGTTGGTTTGGTCTTCTATACTCCTTATAATTATAGTAAGGGAGGGGATAAAAAATTTAATGCCAAATTAACACAAGAATACACATAACTAAATAAAATTATTCTTAAAATTAAAGTAAATCATTTAATTATATAAATTAAAAAAGCAAAATTAAAATAGGCTTTTGGAACTGAAGAAGGAAACTGATTGCCCAAACTTGAATCAACTGTTTATACTGTTACTAACAAAGCACTTTGATTTCAACCTATCTTGAGACACTAGATTGAGCAAATTTTATATACATAAAAATTTACTTAATGAGATACCTGCTACGTAAATAAATACTCAGAATATAAAAGAAAGCCAAACAATGTAAAAGGAAATGTATTGTAAACATTTGCATATGATTTAACTTCCAAATCCTTTAGAAATATTTCAAAAATTATATGAAGAGATTCATATCATAGAATAATACACATTGCACTCACAGAAAAAAAAAATGAAATGCACACAGTACAGGATTAAAACCAAATGAGAAAAACAGTTGGGGTCATTATTCCTAAATTTTGGGATGTGCAAACGTTAACAACTGGATAATATATCCATGCTACATTGATCAAGGAATTGACACTATAACCCAATTGTTAACACGTCTATTTAAACTTGAATAAAACTCAAGAACACAACACAAATTAAAATATGAAGGTCATTTATTGAATTTCCGTAGAAGATGTACATAACATTGATACTAATCTATCTGGTTGCTATTAAAAATCCTTTGGCCTATAAATCTAGTTTTTCTTACCATCCTAAGATTTTTTGCCCTTTTATCCAGTTTTGTCATGAATTTGGTTTTAAACCTGCTCATTCTAATATTACTACTCCCTTTAATCATATTTGTTCTGATAAACTTGGGGATATTCATGATTTTAAAAGTCATGCTGGGATGTATCATGTATATTGTCCCCCTTTTGTCTCATGATGATAATTATAATTTTTACATTGGCAGTACTAAACATACAATTGGCATCCATTTAACGGAACATGCCTGGGAAGTCAAGAACAGCAAACTTTCCACTGCTTTTGCTCAGTATGTCGCAAATGATAATTTTCTGCCTGTTTTTGAAAAAACTTTTCTTTTAATCCATTGCAATAACCCTCGTAATATTCTTCTTTATGAATCCCTCTTCGTTTTTATTTACTGTGCCTCGATTTGTAATTTTGATCCCATTCAAACTTTAAGTTTTGCCTGGCGACTCATTCTCGACCTATGCAATTCAAGCCCCTTTACAGTTACCTATGAATACCTTTTAAAATTTTTTGAATTTTCGGGCTTGTAGTTTTGTCATATTTGTAATTTTGCTTGTAATTGACCTGCTTTAAATAATCGGTGCATGTTTAATTATTTGGATTTTAGAGATTTATTATTAATTAATAGCCTTGTACATTACCATTTTATTTAAGAAAATTTTGTCATATTTCTGGTAGCTATGTATGAACGATTGAATGTTTTACATCTTATGTTGCCACTGATAAAGAGTGTTTATACGCTCGAAAGCACTTTAGCTTTTGTAACTCTTTTGTACGTCTTTTAGGAAGGTCAATAAATGACCTTCATATTTTAATTTGTGCTGTGTCCTTGAGTTTTATTCAAATTGACACTAGTTTACTGAACTTTCCAAGAAATAATTACTGAATCTGTCAGATGTACAAATCAAATGAATTTTTTTTACATTATGCAAACACAGCAACAACATTGGTTATATTATGCAAAATCCATTAACACTTTCACCAAAGATGTTTGTCAGTCTTACTGTATCCATTTAAAAAAAAAATGTATTTTTAGGAAATTAGAAATTTTCACACAAAATAATTAAAAATGAATTCAAGATATTCTTAGGAGTTCCCAGATTATAAGTATAAGAACATTACAACAGAATAAGTATATACATAATGTATATATTATAAGTATATACATTACAACAGAAAAACCATAAAAATGATTATATATCCCTAAAAAGTAAAATATAAATTATAATGGACTCCAGATCGCACTTGACAACAGAAACATGAATTAAATGATACTGACTGCTTAAAATAAAAATAGTGAGTAATTTACAAATATTTCTTACTTCAGAAACAACAGTTTCATCGAATTCAGATTTGTCCCATACATATGACTCATCACAACCAACAGTGATATTTTTGTTAAAAGCATTGGGACCACAATATTCTTTTCCTTTAATGGATCCATAACGCCGACATGGATTTAGGGATGACTCTCCATATTCATCTGTAACATTTGGTATAGCAAAATAAACAAAATTTTCTTGATATACAGAAGTAGCATTATCACAATTAGGAATGTGGCATCTGGAAAGAAACATATTTTAAAATTACTATTATCATTTAAATATATAAAAGAAACAACAAAATCGCTGCTGAGAACAAATAACAAAGTTATAGATAACAGTAACACTACTAACAGATAAACTTACATATTAGGAAAACTAATAAAAGGCAGCTTTGTTTATTTCAGTCCTATAGAAATTTGTCTATACCTCTTTGCAAACACAATATTTTTTTTAAATTCAATTATTTTTTTGGAATTAAAAACATTTTTATACATTTCAAGTACTTTTAAAGATTTTAAAAATTTGTATTAATTTTCCCTTTAAATTTGATAATTTTGTTTATATCAAATTTGGACAAGATGTTGATTGTCATCCACTGATGGATTGTCAAGAAATTTTGGGATGATCCCCTGACATCATAATTTTCAAAAAATTATCAAAGTATATTTTTTATCAAATTCAAGATCACAAATTTGATAATTTAAGACATCCAGGAGAAAAAAAAGTAATTACTTTCCATGTCTTATAGACAACCACTTAGAATTATGTGCAAGATTAGCAGTTAGTAATTATATACCAAACTATTCAAAATTAGTAGACTGTGCAAGTCTCCATCGACGACTTAATGAACTTTTATAATTTCACTTTAAAGAGAAATGACAAACTATGACCATACATTCGTCAAAAAGTCATATATTAGACAATTTTTATAAACAGTTACATTAAAATGATATGACATAAGATACTGAGAATGTGCTTTTTGCCAGCGTATAAGAAATATTGTATAATGCTAAGCACGGCAATAAGAAGTCAAGTCTGAAATTGCTCATCCAGAACTCATGTAGTATAAGAAGTACTCATTTTTTCAAGCTTTTTCTAATATCAATTGCACCGTCTCGTTATATATAAGGTCAAAGGAAATACCTCTGATGGTTCTTTGTTTAGGTAATTTCTGAGCTGAGGTTTTAACCCTAAACAATTTGTAACGCATTCTGAATCTATTTTTAGAACAACTAGAACAATGTGAATACATTTATAATTTGTTCTACATTTTTATAGTGTATGGATGACTGAAAGTAAACTTTTCTATACTGTAAAATCTGAAATTAAACAGTACTTATCTCACATATTTGTTAAAATTTAGCAGCCATTTTTTTTTATATATTTATGCAGGTTTTAATTATGTACTACTCATGCAAATTTTAGACTGAATTAGAAAGAAAATACTCCCCCCCCCCTCTAAAATAATTCTTTGTTCTGATAATCTCTCTAAAGTTGGCAAAAATGAAAACAAAGAGGTATGAGATTCAATTTGACAATAAAACAATTTTTTGTAATTTTAAACTTCATTAAGTACACAATCAGAATTGTGAGAGACATTTATCTTTTTTTATTCACTAAAATAATCTCAAATTTGACAGCTATTTACAGTTGTTACCAAATTATAGTTTCGACAATTGTACCAAATTATAGTTAGTTCAAAAAGTAGTACAAGATTTGGAGACATTTATAAAGCCATTTTTCTAGTAACCCTATAAGTATGAATAGGAATATTTTCCCCACACTTATTATCTACAGTCTAACTCAAATCAAAGTTAATATTTGTGTCGCTTAATTTTCAATATTTAATTTCGAATTTAAATTCACATTTCAATAAAAATCAGATTTCTACAATACTCGAATTTTCTTGTAGAAATGCATGTACTAGATATGATTCTATAGCCACAGTTTAAAATCAGGAAAAAAAAAATATTTTTATTGCTGATCCGAACTATTTTATTGCTTGTTTCTTAAATGGGGGTATTGGCACTTTACAATATTATGACATCTGCAAGCAGTAATTTATGAGTTAATGCAATCTATCTTGCATGTTGTGTTACAGTCACATTTTAAACTGTGAGTTCTGCTATTTAACTGAATATAAGAAAAAAAAAATCCTTACTGTATCTGAAGCATTGCAATATTTAGAAAATTTATAAGATGAAGCTCATTCAGATATTATATGCCTGCCACTAAAAGGTGGACTTATGTCAGATAAAGAAGAAATACATGGCAATGAAATGATTCATGTTGTTCTCAAAGACATTTCTGATGAGACTGGAGTCCATACTAAGATAATGACTACACAACACTAATTGATTTTAAATACAGGAATTTTCCTAATAGCAAGCAAAAAAATATGAAGTCCTTTCACTGGACAAAATATGGATCAATTACAAAAATGAAGAGCTGTTCTGCTGAAAAGTTTTCTGAGAAATATTTAGAACTGAACAGTAAAATATTTTTTGACTTATTAAAAAATGGATATCGAACAACTAATTAGTTCGTATAACAGCTATATGGGAGGTGTTGATCTCCTCCATAGTATCTAAGCAAGCATCATCTGAGAATACAAATGTAGAAGTGGAAATAGTATTTTTTTAGTAAAGCATTGAATATGGTAACCATCGCAGTATGAAACATTCACAGGAAACTTACCAGATAAATATCTCAGCTTGATTTCTTGTGAGATGTCCCAATGCCTTTGTTGCACAGTTCTAACAGTTTTATCATAAATCGTTCGGGTCCAAGTTATCCAACAAACAATAACACAAGTTTTGATGGCACAAAACAATAAAAAATTTCAACAAGCAATCTATTTTTAACTATTTAAAATAAATGACAAAAACACAAGATTACATTGCAACAAATACTAAATTGAATGTTTTGTTGCATTCCATATGCATTAACAGAAATATTTTCTGTGACATTTTTTAATATATCGAATGTGCCAATTTTATATAACAATTTTATATTTATTTCAGTAAATAAAGTATTCATCTGCTACTTAATAGTTTTTCAAAATGTTCATTATATTTACAAAATATATATATCAGATAACATTCAAATTATAACCATTACTAAGACACACTAAAGTGCTATTGCTCCCATTTTGGTAACATATAACATGATATGGTAAAGTGCTATTGCTCCCATTTTGACAATGCATCAAAAATGTCAAATTCTGCAAAATATTAAAATTTTTTAATTGTTTTGTGATATTTAGTATTTAATAACATGCTTTTAACGAACAGAAAGTTTTTTGATCAATTAATAACGCCCTTTAATGAATTAATAAAATTTGGATTGACAAAGAAATATATTTTGATGAAATGAAAGTTATGCTTGTCTGAAATTAAATAAATGGATATTAAATATGTATAGAAATCAATGCTTTGGAATTCATAATACTGTGTGCAACTTCAATCATATGCAATCACTCTATGCAGCACTCCTCAACAATGCAAATTTTTGCCACAATCATTCAAGATTTACTTATTTAAGAAATTTTAACTTTGCCAATGTAGAAAATATTGCAGCATTGAGCGTTTAAGCACAGTATTTCCCAGGTATACAACAGGGTATTGGCCAATGAATTGTAAAAATCGAAGATCCAGTAAAAACTACTAATTCTTAAATTTGCTATTTATGAAGGAGACAGAGTCGAAGGCTTGATATACCATATTTGTGTATAATAGTTGAATTTATAACAGTTAAAAGTAACATATACAAATTATTACAATATATGTTAAAAGTACACAGATCCTTATTGTTAATACAGTAAATAGTTGATGTCAATTCTACAGTACATAAACTGCAATTCCGCGTGAACATAACAGCATATAAACATTATATCTTTTGGTTTAAAGAAAGAAACATACCCATTAATGCTACACATTTTCTAATGAACATGTTTTATGTCAGAAAAAAATTGCATTTATAAAAGGAAAGAAAATAATTTTTAAATTCTGACATTTTACTTACCTATGTTTTGGCTCTCCCAATAAAAAGACATTTGCTAGCATATGAATTCCAACAAATAACTGAACAACACAAATTAACAAATACATAAAAGCTTGAAATTTTCCAAAATGTCCTATGTGATCAATAATTTTTGCAAAATCCATGCTTACTTATATTAGAATTGATTATTTAATAAATTATATAAAAGTTAAGCAGTAGTTTTACGTTAAAGTTATGCAGAGAAGCGAATCAATTCATTTATCATGCTTTAAGAATATAAAGTTCTAATTTATTATTTACACAAGTAACTTAAAACATTCCTTTAGGTCACAGGACAGGCAGGGAAAATGTAAATTGGTGATACCTGATTGCGATCGTTTATCATAAAAATGCTATCTTCCCTCCATGAGTATAATCTCATTCGTGACTCAAAGGTAAATGTAAACAAACTCATTCCCTCCACGACTTATTTACGTTTTCAAAAGCGCTGCTAAAGACAGGAAATTGTTTAAAATCAGAGCATGCGCAGTTCACATTTTTGACAACTAGTTCGCAACTAAGCAACTGCGATGCAATGTTGTACAGCAACCAAGCGCTGAATCTGATTCTTTGAAAGTTCAGCAATGATGAAAGAGAGAGAAAACCACATATTAATTTTAGAAAGGAAGTACAAAATAAAATACAGCGAACCACAATTTCAAAATGCTAAAAAATAATGAACAACTTGGTTACTTGTTATAGATTGATGTAAAACATCTCTCCTTTCGCATATTTCAATATAAAAAGGTATGTGTGTTGCATGCGACGATGTTACAAGGTGCCTAGAGCAAGGTTTCAATACATTTTTAATTAATTTTTTTTTTTTTTTGGGGGGGGGGGGTGCAGTTTCCATAGAATAATAAAATGCAGTTATATTTCTTCCAAATCGGAACACAAATGATAAAGTTATCGACGGTGGAACGTTTGTAGTCACTCCATCCGGCGAGCGTGAGGTCGTGATCCGCGCAAGCGTGGCGCATACTGGTTGTATAGAGCAGATTTTGCAGATCTAAAATTTAAATTTTGTACACTTTTCTACCTGAATTGTTTTAAAATACAGCCTAGAGTGTATATATATTCAGGAAAAAAAAAATATATATATTGGTTTCTGTATTGAATTGGGCATTGAAAAAATAGTGGCACCTCCATCATATAATTTCGTTCCACTCCCCCCGTTACGTTTTTTTCTGATTTACTCAGATTCACAATTAGCTTTTACTCGTATCGCGTCAACATCTCAACTGAACGTTGACAAGAATAGTTTCCAAAAGTCGCCAATTTCACCAAGATCTATAAATTTGTCGCCAAAGTCAGATGTCCAGGTCTTTAAATCATAACACTGGTTTTCTATTAGATGATCGTATCGATATGGTGGCACTTGGTTACATATTTCCGGTCCATTTACTGTCATCACATTTATTTCATGATTTACTTCGTACCCCGTGCATTAAAATGTTTCGCATCAAAAATTAGAGGATGGTATAACTCATGATAAGTTCTCTAAACAATTTCAAATAATAACTCTATTCGCATCAGAGAGATGAACTTTAGTCGCGGATTATCAAATAAATCTCTATGACGTCATTATTCTACATCTTTATGACTTTACTGACATGTTATTTTCGACAAGGTGGCCCCGAACCAGTGACGTCCCAAGATTTTTTTAGGCCCCACCTAGCTAGAAATTTCCTAACGGGGGGAGGGACTGAATTTCCCTTTCCCCAACAAGGGGAGGCTCATCATGAATCACAATTTTTCAAATTCCTCTTTTTAAAAAAATTTCATCAAAACAGTAAAGATTCGATAATCCAAACCCCATTAATCCGCATTTCGTGTAATCCGAACTGTGATTATATTTGTTCTATTATAAATTTTATTCAAGGGGGTAAAAAATCGACCTCTAACGAATTTTTTGATTTGTTTAAGCCGATATCATTATATTTCGTAAGAATAAATTTAAGACGGCTTCATATCGGGGGTGGGAGGGCAAAATGGTGTGTACACTTCATTTTTGTTGAAACTATTAAGCATTTTTATTCTCTTTTGCATACTTATTTCGCAGTTATACGGATTTTTTAAAAACCGGAAACGACGTCTCTAGAACCGGCGAACCCACTTCCCCCTCTGGAATTTGACGCTGAATCCATATTAGTCATCATTTGAATTCTTTTCTATAGCCAATTCTCAAATACACTATATTTTGAATTGAATTTCCACACAACCACTCTCCCCCCCCACTGGGTTCCGGTCTAAATTGGGTGGCACTTCCCGGCCGTCCATACAGTTACCTTACACCTTTCTGGTAGGTCGGACGGTCTGGGTCTCAACAACAACAACACAACCACTCTCCGCGGCCGTCCAAACAGTTACCTTACACCTTTCTGATAGGTCGGACGGTCTGGGTCTCAACACAACCACTCTCCTCTGGCATTTTATACTGACTACGCTCTATTTATAACTATTTCTGAGAAACTGGTGTTTTCAGGGAAATTTTTGTATCAAAAGAAACCAAAAATGAACATGCTTAGTAAACCACCCTTATCCCTCCGGAATTTGATTGATGAATCGATATCAGTCAATCATCAACTTAGCTCTATAGCCAATCTTGAGAAACAGGTGTTCAAATACAATGAAAAATTTTAAACAGGAAATCAGAAAAGGATTACTAGAAGTGGAAATTCTCCATGAACCCATAATTATTCTTCGTAATTTGATGCAGAAATAAATAAATAAATAATAAAAAAAATAAAAATATATAATGGCAAAATTTTAGCAATCAACAAAACATTTGTAGGACGAAGTTAAACGATTTCTCAGTAATTCAAGACACAGTTTAAAGAAATTATCACATACCCCCTTCACTATAACTAAATTAAATTTCTACCACATCCTAGGCTGTTACCTGCACACTCATTCGCAGTTAAACACACATTTAATCCAATTCTTCGAATAAATTTTAGAAACACTAAAATTCACATAGCGCACCCCCCCCCCCCCCTTTTTGGGTAAAGAACGCTGTAGATACTCGTCAGATACTAGTCAGAATAAAAATATTTGACGACTAAACAAAAATGGTATTATTACCAGCTCACAGTTCACTCTCTCAAGGAGTTTTGGTAATGAGATGTGTTAATTGGCTCTGTTATTGGTTCTCAACCCGTGACGTGCTATTTCCACTGACCACTACTGAAGAGGGGTGTTGAAGTGTTGAAAACCCAGACCACACGACAGACCCGAAGGTTTACTGCAGCTAAGTGTGTGGCCGGGAACTTTATTTTAGATCCAAAACATTACAAAACAGGTTAAATTGAATCACAACACAGTTACAAGACAAAAAAAAGAAAGGCAACGACAAAACAAAACATAAAAACAATACAATACAATACAATACAAGAGAGACATAAGAAGGAAAAAAAAGAAAAGAGGGGAAAACCCCGAAGGGAAAAAACCCAAGCACAAAAGAAGTAAAACCAACTAAAACAAAACAAAACGAAACGAAGAACATGAAATACATAAAATACACAGAAATACAAAAAAAAGCACAAAAATTACATATAAAATTATATATACAAAAACACATGACAGTTGGGGGATGAAAAACCAAAGTATGAGTTGAGAAACCGAGGATGTAAGGGAATAAAGTCAGGGTGAGAAAATATAATTATAAAAATCCGGGTTAGGATGTATGCAAAGTATATATACATAATGGGTGTTTTTGATACAACTGAAGAGGGGTGTGACATTTTTGCACCTTTTCGCAAGATATCGTACAATTTTCCTGGTATCGCTAAAATGGATCTTTTAAACAAAAATAAAAAAAAAATGGTTGAAGCAGTTGTAAAGAAAAATAGGTGTAGCCTGTCTTATAATTTTTGACGGAGAAGTCTGACATTTAAAATTGATATTTTGAAATCGGTGACATTTAAATTGGGTTTGCAGCCATAAAATTATTCTTAATTGGGAAGAATGTGCGTGAGATCTTTGAATTCTGAGAATGTTCTTTGTATCATACAGCCAGGCATATAGCAAAATAAATTTCAAGGGCCCCCGCAATTTCTCGATGAAAACATAACACGTTTTTTTTTAAAATAAAACGCATTTATGATTGATCAATAATTATAAATATGAAATGAGTATATATCTCACAATATATTTAAAAATACACTTTTGCAAAATAATATATGCACCCATAAGAAATTGAGCTACAGTCACGAAACTTGGCATGTACTCGTATCGTATGTATCATTTAAGGAGATATGAAAATGATTAGAATGCGACAGCAAAAAATGTTTTATTAAGGAATGGTGGCAACAAAAAGATACATTTTAGTAAGTGGTAAATCCTCCCCTGACAACCATACAAGCCGATATTCGGTGCAGCATAAAATCAATTAAATTACTTATGTCCATCTATGAAATATTCTGCCACAAATGTTGTAACTGGTCAACTATAATTCACTGCTATTCTGAGAAAGCTGCAGTTGCTGTCCCAGTATGTTCCAGACGTGCTTTATTGGTGATAGGTATGGGACCTGGATGGTCATGGAAGGGTATTAAATCCTCAAAAACATTATTGCGAAAGTCGTGCAGTATGTTGTAGAGCGTTGTCTTGTTGGTAAACGGAACCTGGGAGGCTTCACAGTATAAGCCGAACAATCGGCTGCAGAATATCAACGACATACAAGCAAGATGCCAGATTGGCTTGCAGCACAACTAGAGGAGATCGGCTGTCCCACGAGATGGCTTCCCAGACTATCACACCACGTGTGATGACCATATGCTGCTCAACAACAAATGCGAAATCGGAACGCTAGCCATAGTGCTCCTCCATACACCACACATTTGCGACAGTCATCAGCATTGAGAGAGAATCGGGGTTCGTTGCAAAAGACAACATGCCTCTAATCGGACAATGCCCATGATGACCGAGCTCTATACCAATCCAGACGGTTCTGCCTATGTTGAAAAGTCAGTGGTAGGCGCTTTAATGGACGTCGACACAGACGGTAAGTGCTTTCGAATGGCTGACAACGACGTTATTGGTGTAGGAGTGGCTCCTCTCTCAACTGCATGATCCTCTTGAGCAGTGTTTTGTTTTTGGCGCTCTACGACGGTTACATGTGCCTTCTCTGATCCACTGTTGCCAACACCGAGCAACAAGCATATCGCTCCGACCAATTATGGCGACTGATACGTCTGTTGGACCAACTAGATTCTCTTAGGCCTACGATGCGACCTCTCTCTAAATCCGATAATTGTTCGTAGCGTCGTCAAGTACGTCTTAAAGGCATCTTTGTACAAAACTTGCAGTATCAAAGCAGAAAATCCCGTTCCAACTGCCCGTGAGTGGAAATACCGGCCATTTTAAATACTGCACGATGCGTCGTTCTCATGCACGTTGCATGAGCCCATAACATCATTCGTGCTGACAGTTTGATTATTTGCATAACTCTTAAAACGACATTTGCATGTCGAGTTTCGCGGCTGTAGCTCAAATTTTTATGGGCGCTTATATTTTTTTGCAACTGAGTGTATATTAAATGCCATAAGTCCGATCTTTTAGAAGATGGCCTAAAAATATTTTTATAAAGGACCTTAATTTGGGGATGGAGGCGACCCCCCGCCCCCCTGACGACGTCCCTATTTAAAACATAAATTGAGAATGCAAAATGTGATAATGATCGAGTCTTTATTGCTTTTATTTTCTCACTGAAGAGAGGGAAGCATTTTTCGAAAAGCTAGCTGCAACTTGGGGAAGTTTTCCATATTGCAAAAAATATGATAGGTACAAATAAAAAAAGGAAAATAGTGTTGTGCCAGGTTTAAAATATAAACCCATCACAACACTTATTCATTTACTTCTTTTATACAGGACAGTATTTTGCTCCTCGTACCACTCATGAATTGAAAATTGCTTCCATAAATCGTAGGGCTCTTGAAAATATCTGAACCCTGTATAACCTCAGTGATCGAATGCAGGTTTCAGTTGCGCGGTAGCCGTGATAAAAAAATAAATAAATAAATAAAATTCATGTTATAGCGGGAATTCAAATCATGCAGCTTCTCCTTGTCAGCTGACATTTTATCCATTAAGCTACTGAGACGACAGTAATGCAATGTAAATTTTTATCATTTATCTTCGGAAAAAATTAATTATTCAAAATGTATTTTAATATAAAAAACAAGAAAGATCAATCATGCTTAAAGCATTGATTATGAAACACTTTCCAACTTCAATGCAATTTTATTTAAAAAAGTCGAAAATGCAATACATTCCTAGGTAATATTTTAAAACTTATCACAATACTACATTAATTTATTATATTTGAAAACTTAAACCTTCATTGAAAAAAATGAACTTCATTCAAATGACGGCATTGAAATATAAATTGCCTGGTTTAAATATCTCTAAAATGCGATACATTCCACGGTAATATTTTTAAAACTATCATAATACTACGATAATTTATTGTATTTGAAAACTTCATCGAAAACAACTGAAATTAATTCAAATGACGTCATAGAAAAAATAACACGCCTGAATCTCTCTATAAAAACAGGATTTCATTCATAACTTTCTCCCATTCATTTCATTCATCACAATACTATAATAATTTATTTTATTTAAAAATTAAGACCATGGAGCTAAAAGTAATTAAACTCTATGCTTAAAACTTCATCGAAAAAAATCGTCCTTCTCTTTATAAAATCAATTAATATTTCATTCATATCAGCCATGCAGACTCCATGGACTAAATTATTTTGTGTTAAAGAAATACAGCAATTCTAATACAACTCATTCTACATATTTTGCTGTTTATATTTTACATAAGTGAAAAATAGGCTTCGTTGTAGAAATAATCAAATTTGGATAATCATTTAAACTCAAATATATTGTATTTGCTTTGTTTCAGTATGTAGATGCACAGAATTTAAGCAAAAATAAAGTAGTTTTAGGACGGATACAACACTCAATATGAATTAAAAAGAACTTAAAAAATCACAATTTTGAAACAAGATGGATGTCATATATAACTTTGAAGTGGGTTATGTGGTCGTTTCATATCATGGTCACGTGATCGTTTCATATAAGAGGTGTAATTATTATTTTAATTTTTATTTAAAAAACTACTGAATATATTTCGCTGAATTTTTTTTATATATATTTTATGGAACAATTTGAATATTACCTAAAATTTTCGAAGCAATTTGTGAATTTTAAATCCGCTTAAAAAATGTTTGAAAAATTAGGTCCCATAGGGCTCAATGTATTTCATTTTTTCAACGCGGGTTCAATCCAAAACTAATTGGGTGATATTATTCATTTATATTCCCATAGGTCCTACAGACCGTCTGAACAACATACTACAATTTCATTTTGATTAAGTCATTTTTACGGCAGTTATAGTGCTAACAGACAGACAGACAGACAGACAGAATGAACAAAGTCATAAACACTTTTCAACTTTGTTGTAAAGTGTTAAAAATGATAACATTTACTGATTACAGTACAGGAAATCTAAATAAATAAGAGGAAAGGGGAGGATATTTCAGAAATGATAATATAACTGTCACTCAGCTTAATTATTACTGTACACAGCTTTTTTAAAAATTACGTTTTCCAAATATCTAAAGCATGAATTGAGGGGAGGGTGTTTATATCCCCCCCTTGGAAAAAGCACACACACAGGAGGAGTTAATATACATATAAACATCACTGTACTTTCTTAAAAGCAGGTTTTTGTCTTTATCGTCTTCCTACTTACGATATCTTATCAAGTTCTGTTTTCTGAGTGCTCTAAGATAAGATTTATGCACAGTATCGATTTCCAAGGAACCAAGATGAGATGTTTGCCATAAAAGCCATGTATTATTCAAGAATATCTTTAAATTAAATTTTGTATAATGAAAATAGGGTCTGTACAATCATCTTTGTATTGTCCCTACAATACATGATAATACAATAGGGTTCCTAAAAAAGTTCTATAGCAGGGTGTTACCAATTATTTTTACTTTCTCCATATTGAGAAAGTACTATTTTCAAGGAAATTTTCGATTTCGAGATTTTGATGTTAATATATGCTTTAAGACTTCCTGAACACGTTGCGACTATTTTCAGAGTGATGTCCGTCTAGCTGTCTGGTCGTCAGTCTGTCTGTGGTCGATATCTTACGTACACAATAGCGGTCACAAACATTAATGAATTTTCACGAAACTTTACATCCGGCTTTGTTATAAAAAATCTAGAACTAGATATAATTTTTTTTAAATTCGAACGATAGCTTCGAAATTTATTTGAAATTTCATATCTTTTTTAACATGGCAGCATAGGGCAAAATTTGACATAATCATGTATAAAAGGGTTTATTTATAGCTCAATGATCACGAGACTTTATAATTTCAATTATTGTTGTGAAAAATAGTGATAAAATTTTTTGTTCGTGACGTTATTAGTCCCCCTCGGGAGCAAGTTACCCCCCCCCTCCCCCGAGGGGTACATTATCAAGCATGATATCAATCGAATTTTTCCAAGTCTTTTAAAGCAAAGGGTAACACGCTCATAACTGAAATCATTTGAAACCATGATACCAATTTTCAAAATTTTTCTTGTAAAATTAAAAAAAAAAAAAAAAGCTACTAAAAATGATCCTGGTATGAGAAAGTCGAGTTGAGCCACATTCCAGTTAATGTTTTATTAAGTTCCGTTTTAGAAACTTGTAAACTTCCATGGTCTGGTAAACTTTTAACACTGACTCAAAATCAAGCCCTATATGCCCACACTAAAGCCCCTATTACACGACAGTAATTTGGGACAACAAACCGTTCGCAAAACAGCTTTGGGACGTTTGTGACATCACTCTACGCAGTAAGGCTCCTCTATATACTCCTTTATATAGGAGACTTACTACGCAGCACAGAACGAAAGTGACGTCACTCCAAGCAACAAATGGGGAAGCTTAGCTTCCCCATTTGTTGCTTGGATGTTGTTTGGAAGTTATTTTTATAGCAGATAAATGACTATTGGCGTTCAACTATAAAAGTATTACACAAAGTATTTTTCTCATGAATGGAACGAACTAGATCCACGAGAATGATGTCAGCAAATTTATCGTATGATATTACATATGAAAAGTGAACGTATTTCACAATAGTTAATATTTTTAACACTTTACAACATAGTTGAAAAGTGTTTATGACTTTGATCATTCTGTCTGTCCGTTAGCATGATAACTGCCGTAAAAATGACTTCATCAAAATGAAATTTTAGTATGTTGTTCAGACGGTCTGTGGGACCTATGGGAATATAAATGAATAATATCATCCAACTAGTTTTGGACTGAACCCGAGTTAAAAATAAATAAATACATTGAACACTATGGGACCTAATTTTTCAAACATTTTTTAAGCGAATTCAAAATTCACAAATGGCTTCGAAAGTTTTAGGAAATATTCAAATTATCCCATAAAATATATATAAAAAAAATTTTAGAAAAATATATTTTGTAGTTTTTTAAATAAAATTTAAAATAATAATTACACCATTTATATGAAGAGATCTCGTGACCCACTTCAAAATAACATATGGCATCCATCTTATGTCAAAATCGTGATTTTTAAAGTTCTTTTTAATTTATATTTAGTGTTGTGTCCGTCCTAAAACCGCTTTATTTTTGCTTAATTTCTGTCATCAATGTTCTGAAACAACGCAATTACAATATATTTGAGTTTAAATGATCATCAAACTTTGATCATTTCTACAACAAAGCCTAGATTTCACTTATGGAGATCGTAAACACATCAAGCTGTAAGATGAGTTGTATAAGAATTGCTGAATTTCTTTAACGCAAAATTATTTAGCGCTGTAGTCTGCAATATAGTTGATATGACTGAAAAGTCATTGGTTTTATATAGAGAACAGACGATTTTATAGCAAACTTTTTCAGTGAAGTTTTAAGCACAGCGTTAAATTACTTTTGCCTCCATGGTTTTAAGTTTTTAAGTAAAACAAATTATTGTAGTATTGTGATGGATGAAAGGAATAGAATAAAAGTTTATGAATAAAATTTTTTCTGCTTTTTCATAGAGAGCCAGGCGTTATATTTCACTGACGTCATTTGAATAAAGTTCATTTTTTTTTCCGATGAAGTTTTCAAATATAATAAATTATTGTAGTATTGTGATAATTTTTAAAATAGTATCGCTGAATGTATCGCATTTTAGAGATGTTTAAATAAAATTGCATTGCAGTTGGAAAGTGTTTCATAATCAATGCTTTATGCATGATTGATTTTTCTTGTTTTTTATTTTATGTGACTTTTTGATAAATTTATTTGAAAAATGTGCAATATCTCGAGACGGTTGATGCTAGCGTTCTAAAGTTTGTGTTAATCGTTTTCTAATGAAAGATTGCATAAAAAATGACTGTTTGTGTAACTTTATTAAAAATTTTGATTTTTTGATTTTTTTTTAAATTTCACTCGAAAATTTAGTGGGGTTCTAAACATTCGATTGCATTTAAAAACAAAAGGCTTCCAGTATTCACGAATTGTAATTTTTGTACCTAATTTCGTTTGAATCGCTATATTCATTCATCAGATATCGTTTCCACAGGACTCACTAACATATACACACACACACACACACACATCACCTCAAAAACATCTGATTCGTGTTCAGGGATGCTTGAAACGTGTTCTCCCGTCGAAAACTCGAATTCGAATTTTCGATCCCGTCACAATACTTTCCCTATACATTATACTATATATATAAGGAAAGTAATAAACAGGGAATGAATAATGAAAAACTTGGAAGAATTAATAACAGACACAAAATTTGTACACATATGCGTGCATTTTTCTCCCCTAAAAACGCACAAAAATATTAGGGGGTCGGGAAACCCACAACAAAAATTATTGGGAGATACGAGACCCTTATTATTTATATGTAATAAAGGTCTCGAATCCATGAAATCGGCGCCGCTGTGTTGAGCGAAACATTGTACTTAGTTTCATGGCTGAAATTTTAGTTTTGGGTGTTTATCACTGCACACATATTTTTTTCAGAATTGCTCACATTGAAGAATATATGGAATTTATTTGCACTTTAGAAAGAAGTCTTACGGAAGTTTAATATTTTTTCATCAACGATCTACAGCCCGCCCACCGAAACGTTATAATTTCCCAGTTTATGGCTATCACGTCAAGCTCCGTAAAATAAGGAGTACGCGGTAGTAATAAAAGTGATTACAGCGCCCCTAATAGAGAATTTTAAAAGTTTGGACAACAAAGCGAGAAAGACGATACAAAAAAAAAAAAAAAAAAAAAAAAAATTTTGTAGAGCAGAGGTTTTCAACCTTTACATAAATGAACTACAGTGTGGCTCAACTCAACTTTTTTTATACCAAAATCCATTTTTCGTACCATTTTTTTTTTCTTTCCATTTTACACGAAAAGTAACACACACAAGTAACTTTCCTGCCAAATTTTATGAAATTCGGTCAATTACTTTTTTAGTTCGAGTGGATACAAAATCTACACAGACAGACAGACACACACACACAGACGTCATGCTAAATATAGTTTTTTCGTATTCTAGAGGTCTCGAAACGTGTAGATCCGTCGAAAGCTCGAGTTGCGATTTTCGGCATGATTCCAATAATTTCCCTATACATTACCATGTATATTGCAGGGAAAGTAAAAATCTGATGTGGGCAGCACATGACTTTCCCTGCAGACTTATATCCACGTTCTCTTTATTGTAATTAAATTTAATTCACTTTTAATTCAATTTTCATTCTCATTTGGTAACTGGACTTATTTTCAGAGGTGGCGCAGAGAAAATACGAAAAAACTAAAATATCTCGAGAATGGCTAGTCCTAGTGTAATGGGGTTGGTCTTATTCTTTTCTTCATTAAAAATTACGTATAAAACAAGCATTTAACGGATATATTTAAGCGTACGTAGTTTTTACTTTAGATTTTGACGATTTTTGTGCGCCATTTCGCAAAAAAATGGCAGGATATTTCTTTCCGAAGCGTACCAAAATCTAATCAGCACCAGTGTAACCCACAAGCGACTTATCTATCGAATTTTGTGAAATTCGGTCCATTAGTTTTTCAGCTAAAGTGAATACAAGCAATTTTTGCGGGCCATTTTGCAAAAAATAAAAAGCGGGTTCTTTTATCTCGAATCGTACTAAAAACTAATCAGCACCAGGGTCACACCCAAGTGACTTACCTACCAAATTTTATGAAATTCGGTCCATTAGTTTTTGAGTCAGAGTGGATACATACATTGCACAGACAGACTGACAGACAGACACACAAACAGACGTCACGCTAAAAATAGTTTTTTCGAATTCTAGAGGTCTCGAAACGCGTAGATCCGTCGAAAACTTGAATTGCGATTTTCGGCATGATTCTAATACTTTCCCTATACATTACCATGTATTGTAGTGAAAGTAAAAATTGACCACAGATCTCAGACAGCCACACGGACATTACTCCAAAGAGAGTCATAACTTGTTCAGGAGGTTTCAAAACATGTTATGGCATCAAAATCTCAAATTCGAAAATTATCGTGAAAACAATATACCACTATATTACATAGTATAAGAAAAAGAAAGTAAAAATGTCAGTGCTTTCAACAAAAATATATCTTGTATATAAAGAAGAAGTCAATACTAATACACCTAATTAAGCTATTGTCACATATTGTATTCTCGTTCCCAATAGAAAATAAGAACAGAAATAAAAAATCTGATGTGGACAGCACGTGACTTTCCCTGCAGACTTATATCCACGTTCTCTTTATTTTAATTAAATTTAATTCACTTTTAATTCAATGTTCGTTCTCATTTGGTAACTGGACTTATTTTCAAAGGTGGCGTAGAGAAAATACGAAAAAACTAAAATATCTCGAGAACGGTTAGTCCTAGTGCAATGGGGTTGGTCTTATTCTTTTCTGCGTTAAAAATTACGTATGGAACAATCATTTAATGGATATATTTGAGCTTAGGTAGTTTTTCTATTTAAGATTCTGACGAGTCATTTTGGAAAAAAAGGCAGGTTGTTTTTTCCCGAATCGTAACAAAATCTAATCACCAACAGCGTGACACACAAGCGACTTATCTATCTATCGAATTTTGTAAAATTCAGTCCATTTGTTTTTCAGCTAGAGTGGATACAGGCTTTTGCGAGCCATTTCGCAAAAAAAGGCGAGTTCTTTTATCCCGAATCGTCCCCAAAACTGATCAGCACCAGATTCGCCCACAAGTAACTTACCTACCAAATTTTATGAAATTCGGTTAATTAGTTTTTAGTTAGAGTGGATACAAAATCTGCAGAGACAGACATACACACACAGACGTCATACTAAAAATAGTTTTTTCGTATTCTAGAGGTCTCGAAACGCGTAGATCCGTCGAAAACTCGAGTTGCGATTTTCGGCATGATTCTAATACTTTCTCTATACATTACCATGTTTTGCAGGGAAAGTAAAAATATATATTAACAAATACGATTAAACGTATGATTTACAAACAAAATAGTTATTGATTAACAAAAATGACTTAATGAGATTACTTGTTTGACAGAAATTACTTTCTTTATGTATGGCCCTCTTTTGTATAAATTTAAACGTGAATCTGGCACCAAGTGGAGTTTCGTTCTATATTTGTTTTTTAAGTAACAGCATCGAAGAATATCTTGCTTC
This sequence comes from Amaurobius ferox, assembly GCA_951213105.1. Classification (NCBI taxonomy): domain Eukaryota; kingdom Metazoa; phylum Arthropoda; class Arachnida; order Araneae; family Amaurobiidae; genus Amaurobius; species Amaurobius ferox. The sequence continues at coordinate 90,647,965 of OX578153.1, forward strand.
ACATAAGTACGTTGAATAACATGAATAAACATATAATTGCTTTTTCTGCAATGTCTTTAAATTCCTTCTTTTATTTAATATAGTAACAGTTGACTAAAAGAATTGTTTTCTAAATTTCTATTAAATTTCTGCCACACAAAATATGAGTTGCTATTTTGTTCAGAAGAAAGGTATTCGGCCAATGCTATACGGTATCTGAAGGGAATAGATTTCTCATCCAATCTTCTTTCTCTGGGAATTACAAATTAAAATTATCTATCAAACGAAAACCAAGACCTTTTATATTTAATGTGAATTCATTTTTCAGTGTTAAATACGATTTTCAGGGTTGCACAAATTATCCAAGTACCAGCTGTCATCTTCTCGGATACCACTAGTGGTGCTTCTCCACTGCGTGAGAACTGCTGTTGTAGAGCACTGTCTAAATAGTAGGAATCGACACTAGGAACGGACGAAAGGCAATAACCTGCCAAAAAGTTGCATTACACGACGATACCTGCAAGGGTTGTTAAAGTACGCGATAATATTCTTTGTAGAATTCAAATGGGCATTGTTGCTGACGGGGAGGGCCTTTTGAACAGCCTGTAACATTAGATTCCTGTGCATGGAAGTGCTGTTTATTTTAGCATTCCTGAAAAAGACAGTCATTCGCCAAGAACCTTATTGTGTCCAATAAATGCCTTCTGTAACAATTTTATCGATGATTCCTACTCGTTAAACAATGGTCTACAACTTTGTAATTGGCTTTAGAACTAATTGCTCTACTACTTTTCCCGTCTATCTTAAATGTGTACATGAAATACTTGTTATGTACGTATGTTTTAATGACAAGACGAATAAAATCAGCCCCGTTACTCTAGGATGAACCATGCTCAACGTATTTAAATTTTCTGGCTAGATGGCGACATTTTGAAGTTCACCAAGCTTCCCCCCCCCCTCCCCCCCCCCCCAAAAAAAAAGTTTTAAAATTGCAAGTTCGATGTAAAATAGTATTCATTCAATGTGTTATTTTGCACAATAAAACTTTAAAAAGAGAAAAACAAGAAAGATCAATCATGCATAAAGCATTGATTATGAAACACTTTCCAGCTTCAATGCAATGTTATTTAAGCATCTCTAAAATGCGATACATTCCTCGGTAACATTTTTAAAATTATCACAATACTACATTAATTTATTATATTTGAAAACTTAAAACTTCATCGAAAAAAATGAACTTCATTCAAATGATTTGCATTGAAATATAAATTGTCTGGTTTAAACATCTCTAAAATGCGATACATTCCTCGGTAATATCTTTAAAATTATCATAATACTACAATAATTTATTATATTTGAAAACTTCATCGAAAACAAATGAACTTTATTCAAATGACGTCGTCGAAATATAAATCGCCTCTGTATAAAAGCAGCATTTCATTCATAAACATTTTTCCAATCCTTTCATTCATCACAATACTAAAATAATTTATTTTATTTAAAAACTTAAAATCATGGAGGTACAAGTAATTTAACTCTATGCTTAAAACTTCATCGAAAACATCGTCTGATTCTCTGTAAAATCAATGAATGTTTCATTCATATCACCTATATTGCAGCTATCATGAGCTAAATAATTTTGCGTTAAAGAAATTCAGCAATTCTTATACAACTCATTCTACATCTTTTAATGCTTACATTTTCTATAAGTGAAAATTAATCTTCGTTGTAGAAATAATCAAAGTTGGATAATCATTTAAACTCAAATATATTGTAATTGCGTTATTTCAGTATGTAGATGCACAGAATTTAAACAAAAATTAAAGCGGTTTTAGGACGGATGCAACACTCAATATGAATGGAAAAGAACTTTAAAAATCAAGATTTTGATACAAGATGGATGCCATATTTTATTTTGAAGTGGGCCACGTGATCTCTGCATATAAAGGGTGTAATTATCATTTTAATTTTTATTTAAAAACTACTGAATATATTTTACTGAAATTTTTTTATACATTTTATGGGATAATTTGAATATTTCCTAAAATTTTCGAAGCAATTTGTGAATTTTAAATTCGCTTAAAAAATGTTTGAAAAATTAGGTCCCATAAGGTTCAATGTATTTCATTTTTTCAACCCGGGTTCAATCCTAAACTAATTGGATGATATTATTCATTTACATTGCCATAGGTCCCACAGACCGTCTGAATAACATATTAAAATTTCATTTTGATAAAGCCATTTATACGGCAGTTATCGTGCTAACGGACAGGCAGACAGACAGAATGAACAAAGTCATAGACGCTTTTCAACTATGTTGTAAAGTGTTAGAAAATGAATTTGAATTTGTAGGCAAGGTTATGTACTGCTTACATTAGACTTTTTAATATTCTCTGGAGCTGTTCTTCACATCCTGAATTCTGGGGTATAAAATGTTGCATCAATGATTATTATCTTTAATTCTTTAACTTTCCCATTAAAATTTTAGTTTCTTCAGTGTCATTGCCAAGATTACTACTTGGAGGGGGCTATTTTAAAACTGTATAAGGAAAAACAACGAAATAGTCAAAAGGGGGCAATCTTGTCTTTCTTATGCTCTTTCGAAAATGAAGGAAGTGAAGAATGTATTTCATAGATCTGAAGTTGTACCTCACATGTCTCGGAATGAAAGTGAAAAATGGTATCAATATCAGGAAGAGGCGAAAGTGAAAATGAAGAACATCAAAATAATGTCAAAAACATAGAAGGAAGTAAATTAAACAAATCAAGATGGTTTCGAAGACAATTTTCAATCCGATTCTGTATTTACCATCAAGAAAGTTACGTTTATTCTACTTATATAGCAATGGGGGCCAATTAGTATCAATGAACAATTTATCGAGCTTAACAAATATGCCTCAGAATGTTGGTAAAATCAAAAATAAAATAAAAAATACACAGAACGCAATAAAATATATGCCAGAAATGTAAATAAATCAAACTTTTGCTGTAAAACGGCGAATGGAACAAAGGAGAAACGAGAGTGGCAGAATTTTTCACAAACCATCAACAAAGCAATTTACTGCTTTGTTTGTAAATTGTTTTCTAAGTCAAACAAAGCATTCTTCTTTAATAAAATATGCTAGGTACACGACACCAACCAACCAACCAAGTCAAACAAAGGCTTAACTGTATCTCGCACTCCGTACACTGTAAAAAAAGCACTGTCAATTTTACAGTAAAAACTCCAGCAATTCTGACGACAGGACATATTACTGTAAATTTTACAGTACTACTGTAAAATTCTACTACACTTTTTGCTGTAATTTTTACAGTTATTAATACTGTAAAATTTACAAAATATTGCAATTTTTGCTATATTTTTTACAGTGCTTTATATTGTATATTTTACGTTACTTCTGTAAAATTCTACTGTACTTTCTGCTGTATTTTTACAGCGTTTTATACTGTAAATTTAAAAAAATTGCAATTTTTTACAGTGCTTTATACTGTATATTATACAGTGCTTCATACTGTATATTACAGTGCTCCTGTAAAATTCTACTGCACTTTTTGCTGTAATTTTTTTATATTGCTTTGTACTGTATATCTTACAGTACTCTTTTACGGCACATTTACGGTATTTTTTACAGCATTTTATTAAAATAACTGCGATTTATGCTGTACTTTTAAAGTGTTTTAAACTGAAAATTGTACAGTATTTCTGTAAAATTCTGCTATACATTTTTCTGTATTTTACACTGTAAATTTTATAAAACTGTAATTTTGACAGCATACTTTAGTGCACATTTTAAAATAGCTGATAGAAATATTAGCCGCGTTTTTTGTATTATTTTAATAGAATTTTTTTACTGTAAATTTTACCAGTGCTGCAAATATTTTACAGCATTTTCAATAACTTTTTAAATCGCAAATATTACAAAAATACTTTAGAATATGACTATTTATGACAAATTCTGCAGAATTTGTCATAATTCGCGCTTGCGTATCGTATACGATATACGCAAGTGCGGGATACAGTTAAGCCTTGGTCAAACTTGGCTTAATAGGGTTTTAATGACTATAGAAATATAACAGTAGTTAGAAAACACCGGTCCCAGTCCAAAGAGGGGAGGTGCAGCAAGTGCAGCAGGAGGAGAGGTCCTCTTTGGGAGGGAATTTCCCTCTTTGAGAGGATCCTCTTTGGGAGGATGCCTCTTTGGAGTGTCTTCCCTCTTTTGAGAGGAAGCTCCTCTCAGAGGGTCTTGAGACCCCCAGGATGCCCCCCTCCCCTCTTTTGGAAGTTTGGTGAGGTGCAGCACCGGATGCCTCCGCCCAAAGAGGGCAATTGCGAAAGTCTTTCACGGAGTGAGTTTCACTCTTGAGAGGGAATGTCACAATCGCTGACCTGAGGAAGTGGTTTCAAGCGATGTCGCAATCAGCGACTGACCTTTGACCTGAGGAAGAAGTTTCAAGGGATGTCGCAATCGAACAATCTGGAAATGACGTGTCGCGATTGATAACCTTAGAAGTGACCTTTGACAAGAACACACGTCCTCCCTCTCTGCTGGTCAGCGACAGACTGAAAGATCTTATCAGCAGGATGTAATTAAAGCGCCCTCTGGCGAATTTTGATGAAGTGCTGCCATCTATCGGCATTTTTTTTTTTTTTTTCCAAAAGAAATTAATGTTTCACTTGTCAGGAGCTGGATTCGATCTTGGGTCCAACTGATTAGGAGTCGCGCGTCTTACCATCGTGCCAAAGCACCCGTGCTTTATAGGCAGTTAACTTCGAAGTGTACCTTATCAGTGGAAGTTAGATTATTTTTCAAAGTTCATTCGAATAGCGATGCAAGGGTGCGTTTTAAAACAGAATGCTACGGACTGAATATAAATATGTATATTATAACACAATGATTTTTTTTTTAAAACAAATGTATACACAAACTTTAAAAACACGAATGTAATAATTAGCTAAAATTGTATTCAGTGGATTTTTTTTTTTTTTTTTTAAATAAATCAATACGATTTTTATAATAATAACGAAATGATTTCGAATGTTTAAAAACAAATTGATTACGGATGAACACACAAATTGTGTTCCGTGGACACAAAAATGGTGTTACATGAATACGATTCAACCCTTTATGTGTTGTGTATCTAAAAACAAGTGTATACACAAACTTTAAAAACATGAATGTAATACATAGCTAAAATTGTGTTCAATGAACACACAAATTATGTTTTGTGAACAGGATTTGACCATTCTAAGTGTGATTTTTGAAAAATAAATCTAACAGTATAGAAAAATAATATTAATGAAAATTAGAACTCACAGAACGACCTCTTCACTACTCGCTGGTCAAACTCCAAATGAGTGAGACACTCTCATTACGCTATTAAAAATTAGATCTTATCATCACCAGTATGAGGTGTTGCCACCTATTTTTTCTAATAATATATTTTTAATAGTTGGATACTTCAAGGGTTTGATACAAAATAATGACGTCAGCAGTATGAGGTGTTGCCAACTATTTTTATAATAATATATTTCTACTAACTGGATACTTCAAGGGTCTGATACAAAATAAACAAGTTTGAATGAGATTGATATATAATTTCAGATGTATATTCGATTTTTTTTTTTTTTTTTTTTTTTTTTTTTAAATAAATCTAACTATCAATATAATTTTTTTTTAAATAAATCTAACTATCAATATAATTTTTTTTAAAAATGATTTGAATACACCCAAGTATAGTTACGCATTTTCAAAATAGTGTTAAGTGAATAGCATTCGACCATTCTGAGCGTTGTGTATTTAAAAACATGAATGTAATACATAGCTAAAATTGTGTTCAATGAACACACAAATTATGTTTTGTGAACAGGATTTGACCATTCTAAGTGTGATTTTTGAAAAATAAATCTAAAAGTATATAAAAATAATAATAATGAAAATTAGAACTCACAGAACGACGTCTTCACTACCCGCTGGTCAAACTTCAAATGAGTGATACACTCTCATTACGCTATTAAAAATTAGATATTATCTATAATGACGTCAGCAGTATGAGGTGTTGCCACCTATTTTTTCTAATAATATATTTTAATAGTTGGATACTTCAAGGGTCTGATTTGGTACACGTAATCTGAAATACATCATTTTAATGATATTACGCATTGAATATGATTCGGCCATTTTAAAATGGTGGATGTAATTGAAATATCGAAGTTTAGAATTTAACAAACTAACGAATTTTCACCCCCAAAAATTTTAGCATTCAGTTTAAATAAAACCCAATGAATATGATATCACCATTTTAACATCGTAATTTTACTACCATTATAGAACTTAGAAGTGAGTGTACATTATTTTTTTTCAGGACACCAACACATTTTAAAATCTATTGAATAGGAATAGACCATTTTGCACATACATGTACCTAGATTTCAACACCCGGTATTAAAACCTGCTAAACATGAAACGAGTAAGTATTGTGTGAGATTTTATCACACTAACTTTCAAACTTTTTAAATTTTTAAAAATGTCCGAAATAGTTGTATTTCATCGGTAGACATAAATTGTATGGAACACATTTTTATGAAAAAAATATCTGTTTCGACAGCTTTTAAAAATAGATTTCTACAGTTGTACACTACGGTTCTAGAATTTTCTAAATACGAATCGACTGTTTGAACTACCAATGGTGGTTTTACCAATGCAAATATTTACAGGACAAATATTTCAATGAAACCGAACTTAGTTGAAGCTTCTAAGTTTGAATATTTAGAATCATTTCATATAATTTTTATATTCACATTGAAAATAGTTAACAAAATTGGAACTCACGGAGCGACAACTTACTGTCCACACTCCAAATGAGTGATACACTCTTATTACATTATTAAAAATTAGATCTTATCTATAATGATGTCATTATGTTGCCGTATTGCCACCACACAATTATTCTTTCCAAATTATGCATTTTTTTTTTCTTTTTTCTTTTTAATAACTTGCTACTGTCTTATGCTATCCATTTTTTTTTTTCATATAAGCAGATATTCCATATACCTTCTAAATGTTAAGTTGTAATTTAAAAAAAAAAAAGCATTAGAGGTGTATTTTACGTCTGAATTCGTCCAAGTGAAAATCCGACAATTGCAAATGCATGATTGCATCCTCACATTTCAATAGACACTACTAAAATGTGTGGATCTTATTTTGAAAAAGCTGCTCTCAGAAAGAATATGTATATGAATACATATTTTCCATAAATATACCCCCTCCCCCCCTCAATACACACAACATGCAGGCCAAAGACTCACCCAAAATACATTCCAAATCGGCTCTATAGCTTATCGCGCTTATCAGTGTAACAGATAGTAACCCAAAGTTCATGTTCGCAAAGCGAGTTAATTGCAATGTTATTGTTTTAAGCAGTTCCCATATTTAAATGAAAAATTTATCAAATTATACAATACATACAAGAGCTGGAAGATCATAGCATTTCAATATTATGGAATACTCACGAATGTTTTTTTTTCCCCATTTAAAATTATCAAATTTTAATGCATTTTGACAAAAATTGCACAATACTTAGTGTATGACTATCAAATAAGAGCTAGGTTTTATTGTTACAACAACGTTTAAGATCATTAAACGAGTATATATATATATTTTTTTTTTAAAGAAGAATAGTATATAACTTACTGTTTTTAAGGATAGGTGATTGTTAACATTGAATTTAAATGAAAGAGTGACCCTTTGAGACAAGTACAGTACATTGCAATAACATTAAAAAATATGAAAGATATGCAATTAACACCTTAAAAGAAACATGTAATGAGTTTTGATATCTTAATACGAGACATTATTGACATGCACATAGAAATGTCACAATTTTGTGGCTGTAGGTGCTCCATAAGATCCCTCTGCTCTTAATAAATGATCCCATTTGAATGTACATATTTAACAACATACAGAAAATGACAGGACTACAACAAAATTTTACACCTATTACAGAATAACTCCCAACTTCGTAGATTTTTAAGAAACTACAGTCGAATTTTCACCGATTCTTAGAGATTGAAACACAGCATTGTTTATGAATCTTCATACTTTAGAGAATGGAACATAACTTAGCATTTATTTTGAATGAATTCAGAATTTTGACATTGATTATAAATTTATGATTTAAACTCTGTAAAGTGTAAATATCCTTTGTTATGAAACTCACACTGTAGACATTTGATATGATTCGAATAAATCTATTTTTAATTTTTTATATTTTATTTTAAAAAGTGAGATTAGTAAACTTGTTACACTTGAATGTATAGATACATAACTCATAACCATATAACATTTCTTAAATGGAACATGCTTAAAAAAAAAAATTAGCTAATGAGTATAAATAAGAAATTCAATTTGAAAGATAAAAACCATTTAATGAATCTATTACTCATGAAATACACATTAACCATTATCAGTTGTACATTTAAACAAATAAGTTAAAATGATTTCCTTATTGCACATTCATAGTCCTCTGATTTGAATGACTCGAAAAAATTTCTATCATAGCAGTAAAAGACTTCTTCACCACGCAACAAAACTTTCTTAGCAATGTTATTAATGTCAAGATTTAGAAGCACTTGTTCAGACACTCTGTCATACATTTGTAATGGAGTGCTGTAAAGACATTCATGGTAACTTAAATCTACAACTTGAGCAACACAGCCGACACATTTGAAAAGTTTTCTTACATGACACATGATGTTGTCATGAATACAAGAGATTAATTGTTCGAATGCAAAATTTTTGTCACAAATAAGTGATGGTAGAAAGGTTATAGTGTTCTTTATTTTTAATATTTGAGCAGGAAGCCACTCTATAAATATACTTTCTCGAAGATGTATACTAATGTTGTTAACACTATTCTGTAAACATGCTATTTGATTTTTATCTAAGGTAATATGACACTGTGTTAGACAAAATTTTGAATCATATAATTGAATTATTTTCTGCAAATGCAATTTTCCGTTGTCATTAAAACAGAACAACTCATTGCGACTGACGAAAGAGGTATCTGCATATAGAATATTGAACGACCACAATTTTTGAGAAAATTCACTCCACGTAGCCGGTGACAGTGTAACACCTTCACGCGTAGGCTGTAATTCATTTCGATCGTTAGAGAGATATTTCCATATATACACTTTTAACTTCCCATGACGAAGTTTTAAATATACATACACATTAGATCCTAAATGCCAACGACGGAGTGCATCTTGCATAAAATCTGAAGAAGTAGATTCAGTCGAAACTGATTCTGTAGTGGAAGATAACACTCCGCTATGTGTTAGAGCACAAGAAAGTAGATCTTGAGTTGAGTTTTCAACCTCGGTGAGAACTTGTGAATTGACAACGGTAGATGTTTCTGCTGGGGTTTTGGAAGACATAAGATAGGTCTCTAACCAATCCTCAGCAAATTTTTGTGAGGGCGAATTAATCACATCTGAGACAATGTCCACAGATTTTGTTTCTTCTAGGGTAGGAACAGTCAACTCCGCACTATTTACACTAGAAATTATTTGCTCGAGTGATGGCATACTTTGAATTTTAGGCATTCTTTTTAGATAGTAACATCCAACTACGACATTCACAGTATAAGATTTATTTTTAAAACACTAACATCTTAAAACATTATAATTTTGTCGCAGCTATGAACGAACCAAACCTATCCACACAACGCCCAAAGTTGAAATGACTTATCAAACAACTTCATAAGTATAATCACATAACCTAAATCGAGTGTCGTGTGCAAACAGATCACATAAGATATGAAGTGATTAGAACTTATAATTTTTAATGAATCGTACAACATTAGATTGTGGTAAATACAAATGTTATCTACATGAGAAAATTTCTATATTATTTCATTCAGCTTCGAAATCATAGAGTGAAAATATGTACCAAACTTACTTAAAGTTCCTAATTTTAAATCACATTAACATTATATACTTAGAAAAATTTTATATATATTTTTATAACTTTAGGTGATATGTATCACGCGGAATATACAAGAATAGCTACCAAAAACACGAAAATAACTAACAGTATGAGGTCTTCACAAGTCGACATCCAAACTAGAAATGAACGATAAACACACTAATTACAACAATTAGATGAGAGCTTATCAGTTCTTATCTAAGATTTCACATAAAATGACGTCATCACTCCAAAGTTCACAAGATGACGTCATTGGTCCAAGGTTCGCAAGATAGCCGTTTAGACTTTTAAAATTAAGAAGTAATTAAAATTTTTATAATTGTGAATAAGTGATTTAAAATTAAGAAGTAATTAAAATCGGTAGTAATTACTTCTTAATTTTAAATCACTTATTCACAATTATAAAAATTTTAATTACTTCTTAATTTTAAAAGTCTAAACGGCTATCTTGCGAACCTTGGACCAATGACGTCATCTTGTGAACTTTGGAGTGATGACGTCATTTTATGTGAAATCTTAGATAAGAACTGATAAGCTCTCATCTAATTGTTGTAATTAGTGTGTTTATCGTTCATTTCTAGTTTGGATGTCGACTTGTGAAGACCTCATACTGTTAGTTATTTTCGTGTTTTTGGTAGCTATTCTTGTATATTCCGCGTGATACATATCACCTAAAGTTATAAAAATATATATAAAATTTTTCTAAGTATATAATGTTAATGTGATTTAAAATTAGGAACTTTAAGTAAGTTTGGTACATATTTTCACTCTATGATTTCGAAGCTGAATGAAATAATATAGAAATTTTCTCATGTAGATAACATTTGTATTTACCACAATCTAATGTTGTACGATTCATTAAAAATTATAAGTTCTAATCACTTCATATCTTATGTGATCTGTTTGCACACGACACTCGATTTAGGTTATGTGATTATACTTATGAAGTTGTTTGATAAGTCATTTCAACTTTGGGCGTTGTGTGGATAGGTTTGGTTCGTTCATAGCTGCGACAAAATTATAATGTTTTAAGATGTTAGTGTTTTAAAAATAAATCTTATACTGTGAATGTCGTAGTTGGATGTTACTATCTAAAAAGAATGCCTAAAATTCAAAGTATGCCATCACTCGAGCAAATAATTTCTAGTGTAAATAGTGCGGAGTTGACTGTTCCTACCCTAGAAGAAACAAAATCTGTGGACATTGTCTCAGATGTGATTAATTCGCCCTCACAAAAATTTGCTGAGGATTGGTTAGAGACCTATCTTATGTCTTCCAAAACCCCAGCAGAAACATCTACCGTTGTCAATTCACAAGTTCTCACCGAGGTTGAAAACTCAACTCAAGATCTACTTTCTTGTGCTCTAACACATAGCGGAGTGTTATCTTCCACTACAGAATCAGTTTCGACTGAATCTACTTCTTCAGATTTTATGCAAGATGCACTCCGTCGTTGGCATTTAGGATCTAATGTGTATGTATATTTAAAACTTCGTCATGGGAAGTTAAAAGTGTATATATGGAAATATCTCTCTAACGATCGAAATGAATTACAGCCTACGCGTGAAGGTGTTACACTGTCACCGGCTACGTGGAGTGAATTTTCTCAAAAATTGTGGTCGTTCAATATTCTATATGCAGATACCTCTTTCGTCAGTCGCAATGAGTTGTTCTGTTTTAATGACAACGGAAAATTGCATTTGCAGAAAATAATTCAATTATATGATTCAAAATTTTGTCTAACACAGTGTCATATTACCTTAGATAAAAATCAAATAGCATGTTTACAGAATAGTGTTAACAACATTAGTATACATCTTCGAGAAAGTATATTTATAGAGTGGCTTCCTGCTCAAATATTAAAAATAAAGAACACTATAACCTTTCTACCATCACTTATTTGTGACAAAAATTTTGCATTCGAACAATTAATCTCTTGTATTCATGACAACATCATGTGTCATGTAAGAAAACTTTTCAAATGTGTCGGCTGTGTTGCTCAAGTTGTAGATTTAAGTTACCATGAATGTCTTTACAGCACTCCATTACAAATGTATGACAGAGTGTCTGAACAAGTGCTTCTAAATCTTGACATTAATAACATTGCTAAGAAAGTTTTGTTGCGTGGTGAAGAAGTCTTTTACTGCTATGATAGAAATTTTTTCGAGTCATTCAAATCAGAGGACTATGAATGTGCAATAAGGAAATCATTTTAACTTATTTGTTTAAATGTACAACTGATAATGGTTAATGTGTATTTCATGAGTAATAGATTCATTAAATGGTTTTTATCTTTCAAATTGAATTTCTTATTTATACTCATTAGCTAATTTTTTTTTTTAAGCATGTTCCATTTAAGAAATGTTATATGGTTATGAGTTATGTATCTATACATTCAAGTGTAACAAGTTTACTAATCTCACTTTTTAAAATAAAATATAAAAAATTAAAAATAGATTTATTCGAATCATATCAAATGTCTACAGTGTGAGTTTCATAACAAAGGATATTTACACTTTACAGAGTTTAAATCATAAATTTATAATCAATGTCAAAATTCTGAATTCATTCAAAATAAATGCTAAGTTATGTTCCATTCTCTAAAGTATGAAGATTCATAAACAATGCTGTGTTTCAATCTCTAAGAATCGGTGAAAATTCGACTGTAGTTTCTTAAAAATCTACGAAGTTGGGAGTTATTCTGTAATAGGTGTAAAATTTTGTTGTAGTCCTGTCATTTTCTGTATGTTGTTAAATATGTACATTCAAATGGGATCATTTATTAAGAGCAGAGGGATCTTATGGAGCACCTACAGCCACAAAATTGTGACATTTCTATGTGCATGTCAATAATGTCTCGTATTAAGATATCAAAACTCATTACATGTTTCTTTTAAGGTGTTAATTGCATATCTTTCATATTTTTTAATGTTATTGCAATGTACTGTACTTGTCTCAAAGGGTCACTCTTTCATTTAAATTCAATGTTAACAATCACCTATCCTTAAAAACAGTAAGTTATATACTATTCTTCTTTAAAAAAAAAATATATATATATACTCGTTTAATGATCTTAAACGTTGTTGTAACAATAAAACCTAGCTCTTATTTGATAGTCATACACTAAGTATTGTGCAATTTTTGTCAAAATGCATTAAAATTTGATAATTTTAAATGGGGAAAAAAAAACATTCGTGAGTATTCCATAATATTGAAATGCTATGATCTTCCAGCTCTTGTATGTATTGTATAATTTGATAAATTTTTCATTTAAATATGGGAACTGCTTAAAACAATAACATTGCAATTAACTCGCTTTGCGAACATGAACTTTGGGTTACTATCTGTTACACTGATAAGCGCGATAAGCTATAGAGCCGATTTGGAATGTATTTTGGGTGAGTCTTTGGCCTGCATGTTGTGTGTATTGAGGGGGGGAGGGGGTATATTTATGGAAAATATGTATTCATATACATATTCTTTCTGAGAGCAGCTTTTTCAAAATAAGATCCACACATTTTAGTAGTGTCTATTGAAATGTGAGGATGCAATCATGCATTTGCAATTGTCGGATTTTCACTTGGACGAATTCAGACGTAAAATACACCTCTAATGCTTTTTTTTTTTTAAATTACAACTTAACATTTAGAAGGTATATGGAATATCTGCTTATATGAAAAAAAAAAATGGATAGCATAAGACAGTAGCAAGTTATTAAAAAGAAAAAAGAAAAAAAAAATGCATAATTTGGAAAGAATAATTGTGTGGTGGCAATACGGCAACATAATGACATCATTATAGATAAGATCTAATTTTTAATAATGTAATAAGAGTGTATCACTCATTTGGAGTGTGGACAGTAAGTTGTCGCTCCGTGAGTTCCAATTTTGTTAACTATTTTCAATGTGAATATAAAAATTATATGAAATGATTCTAAATATTCAAACTTAGAAGCTTCAACTAAGTTCGGTTTCATTGAAATATTTGTCCTGTAAATATTTGCATTGGTAAAACCACCATTGGTAGTTCAAACAGTCGATTCGTATTTAGAAAATTCTAGAACCGTAGTGTACAACTGTAGAAATCTATTTTTAAAAGCTGTCGAAACAGATATTTTTTTCATAAAAATGTGTTCCATACAATTTATGTCTACCGATGAAATACAACTATTTCGGACATTTTTAAAAATTTAAAAAGTTTGAAAGTTAGTGTGATAAAATCTCACACAATACTTACTCGTTTCATGTTTAGCAGGTTTTAATACCGGGTGTTGAAATCTAGGTACATGTATGTGCAAAATGGTCTATTCCTATTCAATAGATTTTAAAATGTGTTGGTGTCCTGAAAAAAAATAATGTACACTCACTTCTAAGTTCTATAATGGTAGTAAAATTACGATGTTAAAATGGTGATATCATATTCATTGGGTTTTATTTAAACTGAATGCTAAAATTTTTGGGGGTGAAAATTCGTTAGTTTGTTAAATTCTAAACTTCGATATTTCAATTACATCCACCATTTTAAAATGGCCGAATCATATTCAATGCGTAATATCATTAAAATGATGTATTTCAGATTACGTGTACCAAATCAGACCCTTGAAGTATCCAACTATTAAAATATATTATTAGAAAAAATAGGTGGCAACACCTCATACTGCTGACGTCATTATAGATAATATCTAATTTTTAATAGCGTAATGAGAGTGTATCACTCATTTGAAGTTTGACCAGCGGGTAGTGAAGACGTCGTTCTGTGAGTTCTAATTTTCATTATTATTATTTTTATATACTTTTAGATTTATTTTTCAAAAATCACACTTAGAATGGTCAAATCCTGTTCACAAAACATAATTTGTGTGTTCATTGAACACAATTTTAGCTATGTATTACATTCATGTTTTTAAATACACAACGCTCAGAATGGTCGAATGCTATTCACTTAACACTATTTTGAAAATGCGTAACTATACTTGGGTGTATTCAAATCATTTTTAAAAAAAATTATATTGATAGTTAGATTTATTTAAAAAAAAATTATATTGATAGTTAGATTTATTTAAAAAAAAAAAAAAAAAAAAAAAAAAAAATCGAATATACATCTGAAATTATATATCAATCTCATTCAAACTTGTTTATTTTGTATCAGACCCTTGAAGTATCCAGTTAGTAGAAATATATTATTATAAAAATAGTTGGCAACACCTCATACTGCTGACGTCATTATTTTGTATCAAACCCTTGAAGTATCCAACTATTAAAAATATATTATTAGAAAAAATAGGTGGCAACACCTCATACTGGTGATGATAAGATCTAATTTTTAATAGCGTAATGAGAGTGTCTCACTCATTTGGAGTTTGACCAGCGAGTAGTGAAGAGGTCGTTCTGTGAGTTCTAATTTTCATTAATATTATTTTTCTATACTGTTAGATTTATTTTTCAAAAATCACACTTAGAATGGTCAAATCCTGTTCACAAAACATAATTTGTGTGTTCATTGAACACAATTTTAGCTATGTATTACATTCATGTTTTTAAAGTTTGTGTATACACTTGTTTTTAGATACACAACACATAAAGGGTTGAATCGTATTCATGTAACACCATTTTTGTGTCCACGGAACACAATTTGTGTGTTCATCCGTAATCAATTTGTTTTTAAACATTCGAAATCATTTCGTTATTATTATAAAAATCGTATTGATTTATTTAAAAAAAAAAAAAAAAAATCCACTGAATACAATTTTAGCTAATTATTACATTCGTGTTTTTAAAGTTTGTGTATACATTTGTTTTAAAAAAAAAATCATTGTGTTATAATATACATATTTATATTCAGTCCGTAGCATTCTGTTTTAAAACGCACCCTTGCATCGCTATTCGAATGAACTTTGAAAAATAATCTAACTTCCACTGATAAGGTACACTTCGAAGTTAACTGCCTATAAAGCACGGGTGCTTTGGCACGATGGTAAGACGCGCGACTCCTAATCAGTTGGACCCAAGATCGAATCCAGCTCCTGACAAGTGAAACATTAATTTCTTTTGGAAAAAAAAAAAAAAAAAATGCCGATAGATGGCAGCACTTCATCAAAATTCGCCAGAGGGCGCTTTAATTACATCCTGCTGATAAGATCTTTCAGTCTGTCGCTGACCAGCAGAGAGGGAGGACGTGTGTTCTTGTCAAAGGTCACTTCTAAGGTTATCAATCGCGACACGTCATTTCCAGATTGTTCGATTGCGACATCCCTTGAAACTTCTTCCTCAGGTCAAAGGTCAGTCGCTGATTGCGACATCGCTTGAAACCACTTCCTCAGGTCAGCGATTGTGACATTCCCTCTCAAGAGTGAAACTCACTCCGTGAAAGACTTTCGCAATTGCCCTCTTTGGGCGGAGGCATCCGGTGCTGCACCTCACCAAACTTCCAAAAGAGGGGAGGGGGGCATCCTGGGGGTCTCAAGACCCTCTGAGAGGAGCTTCCTCTCAAAAGAGGGAAGACACTCCAAAGAGGCATCCTCCCAAAGAGGATCCTCTCAAAGAGGGAAATTCCCTCCCAAAGAGGACCTCTCCTCCTGCTGCACTTGCTGCACCTCCCCTCTTTGGACTGGGACCGGTGTTTTCTAACTACTTATAACACATGTGATCACAAGCGTTCTACAGAGCATATAAGAGCGATGTGCACATATCTCAAAAGAAAATAAAGTTCTGTGAACAGTCGAATTGATGAAGCAAATCATAGGCACCGACTTCGTGGGTTCCAGGCATTTTTTGAACCCCAATAATTTTGTTGCGGGTTCCTGGAACTCCTAATACCTTTGCGCGTATTTAGTGGGGAAAATGTAAACATGTGCATAAATGTTGCCTTTCGTTATCCATTCTTTATTCCCCGTTTACTATATGAAGCGTGTATCGAAATTTATCCCTTAGTTTATTGTATTCTGGATACAAGATTTTAATTCGGAAATGATTTAAAGAGAAATATATTGACATTTTTAACATTGGTAAAATGGCCTAAAAAATAAATTTTGCAATTTTTTTTGTTACTTTTATTTAAAAAAAGAAAAAAAAAATGAGTTCGAAATTCACGCAGTATTTGTATATTGTATATAATAATGTTGCGTCAACAAAAGCAAAATAAATTAAATAAATAATTATCTAGAGAAAAAAAATGTTTTTCTGTACTAAAAATTATAATTTGCTAAATGAGGCACACTATAACTTGCATTATTTTAGCACTTCAGACGCTTTATTGTGCTAATCTGTCTGAATAAAATTTAAACTAGGTCTGAATAAAATTTAAATTAGGTTTTATCTGTCTAATTAAAATTTTAACATCCTTTGAAAAATATATGGGTCATTCGATTTCAAATTTCCGGAACCACTAATAATGTTTCAAGTCGGCGCCTATAAAGCAAATACAATCTGAAATAAAATTATTGGAGAGCGGTTTTAAAAAGAACAGTAGCTACCACTAAGTTACTGAGTAAAACTAGGGCTAGAATTTACAGGCAACACAAATTATGTTTTCTCTGATTATTGGGGATATTACTTAATGTGTTTACATTATTAAAGCGAATATGATGATTTTTTTTTAAAACATCACATTAAAATGTACGCCAACTGTGGTTCTGGAAAATTAAATTAGATCTCTTATACCACACTTGTGATGATACTAGTGATGAATTCATAGAGTTAATAGATCTCTTATACCACACTTGTGATGATACTAGTGATGAATTCATAGTGTTAATAACTAATAAAACGAGGAATATTGATATCAGAAATTAAAGAAGCTGCTTATTTTGCAATAATACTCCATTCAACACCAGATGTTGCCCATAATGACCAACTAGCTATTATACAGGGTGAATAAAAAAAGATGAGCCAAACTTTACAAGGTGGTACTACGCACCAAACCAAGCATTTTCGTCATAGTTTACCGGGTCGGAAATGAAACGTAAAGGCGTTAGAGGGCGCTTACTTGTTGGCCGCTCAACAAACTTAAAAGCGTCATTCTGGTTGAAGAAAACCACGTATGTAAATTTCATTTGAAGAAGAAGAACCCTTATGCAAATTTTCGTAACACCGAATGTACGGCCTTATCAGTTTGCAGCAGGCTCCAACTTTTGAGACGATGGAGGAATTTACAAATAGGGAAAAAGCCGATATGCATTTCATCTATGGATCTTCTTTTTGTGGGGTTATCTCAAGTGTCTCGTCTATGACGCTCCCTTGAATCTAAGAGAAACTCGTCTCCAGAATTTCGGCCGCTGCTGCCGAAGTGCGCGATATGCCTGGTCTGTTCGAGAGAGTTCGCCAATCTCTCTTTTGCCGCTGTGAGATGTGCATTCAGGTTGGCGGTCGCTCTTTTGAGTCACTTCTGTAATTATTGTTTATTAAATGTCATTTTATAACTTTTAAATCATTCTTGTGTCTTCGCCTCACCTCGTCGATTTCACCATTAAAGCCCACTGACGCCTTTACATTTCATTTCTGACCCGGTAAACTATGACGAAAAATGCTCGGTTTTGTGTACACTACTACCTCATAACGTTTGGCCCATCTTTTTTTAATCACCCTGTATTTAGGTACGTTAACGCAAATTCTGACAGTAGAGAAACATGTATCGGGTTTATCAGTACTACACAATACATTGCCGATCCGGTGGTCGAGCGGTCAGGGGCATGCGTTTCCGTCTGATCGCTGGATTGCCGGTTCGAATCCCGCCAGCTGGCATGGATGTTGTCATGTCGAGGCCAAGTCAGACTTCCGCCCTTCGAGGAGCCTCTATAAAAGTGAAGCTGCAAATCACCTCCCCTTCGCCATGGGATACCCTGGGGGGTCTTGTGGACGTGGTGCATAGGCGCTCCTTCACCACGGGGGAATTAGTAACGAACGTCATGTCGAATTTCGTAACACATGAAGTGCCTAGCATAAATCATGCTTTAACCTCCGGGCTGTGAGCTCTTGTCTGTAACTATTGTATTGTCCTGTTTAGCGTTCAGATTGAAGAGGTCCCGCCCCCAGTGGGCGGGGATGTCAGCAGCCAGTAGAAAAAGAGCTGAAGACTTGACGATACAGATATGCTGAAGGGCAGACTGCCAGTACTACAGGTATCATATGAAGAACCAAGTTGGCCATCCAAAACAGAGAACCTCAGTTTTGGGGGGAAATAGGTTTTTTAAGTTCAGCTAACATGCTAACAATTTGGAATAACTGTTCAACGGGAGATTCGTCAGATTTGAAAATTTTGAGGATTTGCTTTAAGATATTTTGAACGTTGTTCAGGTCAAATATTTTGCCCATCTCTTTATAAAATTCGAGGAGTTGTAAGAACAGATTAGAGGACTGTGGGCCATTCTTTCCAGGCTGCTCATGAGACGAATAATCTGCGGATTTTCCTATATCCGTCTTGTTATTCGTCCAAGCAGTCGGGGCAGAAGGGGCATTTTTAGTGGGAAGAGCTGGGAAATTATCATCATCAATATTGATGGGGGGGGGGGGGATTTAGGTTTAGATATTCTGTTAGCGGGCTCCTGGAACTTTTTACGGTTCCAGGGGTTTTGTGGGCAGTTTCTGAAGTTAGCGGGGTGGTTACCGTTGCAATTGGCACACTTGGCCGGGGTTTCTAGGGACTTTTCGCACTCGCGAGTTTGATGGTTTTCGCCACATTTAAGGCAGCGGGGGGGGAAGAGAACACTGGTCTGAGTGATGGTTAAAACCCTGACAGTTGTAACACATCTTTATTCCGCGTGAAATGAAGTTTTTAACCTGAATTTGCATGCCTAATAAGCTATCAATTTCATAAATTTTATCCCAATTCTCGGCCGGCACAAGTCCGACCAAGAATATGGGGAGGAGAGCCCTATCGCTCCTACCGCGGAGCTGAGTTAACTTGTCAACTTGAAAACCTTTATTTAAAAGGGAAGTTTTGATATTGTCTACGTTTGCATTAGCAGGGAGTCCTTTAATAATTACTTTTTTGGGGCGATCTTTTTTCAGGTTAAGAGAGCTGAAGGGGATTTTTCTTTGGGTCAGGTAACTCTGCAGCTTCCTGAAGTCCTCAACGGACCCAGGAGTCAGCCTAATCACCCTTCCCGAAAGAAAGCCTTGGATTTTATTGCTAAGAATATTATTATTTAGGTCCTCTATGAGGGCTCCCCAATCACTTGAGGAGTCCACATAGAAGGACGAGACCCTTTCTTTAGCAGGGGGGGGGGAGCTATCAGTCATTTCGACCGCGTTACAATTAAGAGCTTGAAATTGATTTCCTACAGGGACCGGCTCTCTAGGAGTGCTATCCGCGGTATCCTCATTTCTTTTAAGCTTTTTGCTGGAAGCCTGATATTTGAATCCTTCAATTTTGCTAAAGTAATTATGCTTGAAATTTAGGAAAATTTCCTCTTCCGATTTAGAATCGCATTCCCTAAGCAGGGTGGAGATGCTATCGTAAGAACCGAGTTTTTTAAGACTATCAAGAAAGGGACAGATGGCCAACGAGGAACATTCAGAAGTAATACCTGTAAGTAGTTTCTTTAACTGCATGGCGCCTTCAAAGGATATGTCATTCTCTTCTAGTTCTTTCTCCAGCTTGCGGATGACGAAGTCAGCGGCTCTGAAGTAGGCTTGTATTTCTTGGATCACAGGACTGGAGAAGCTTCCTCCTCTTGATTTCACCCATTTGGAGTAGGAATCGGCATAAGTAGCAGCAGATATGAATTCTTTAAAGTCAGTAACGAACGAACACAATACATTTCCTTATATTTAGAAGAGATAGTTTAAAAAAAAAATAGAAGAATTAACTTTGAACATAAAAATGTGTAGAGGGCAAAACTATGCCAAAGCTGCCAATATGAAAGATGATGCAGGTTTAAAAGCTAGGCTGAAAAAACATAGTCTCTCTGCATTTTATATATACCATGCTCCTGTCATTCCTTAAATTTAATATGCCGCGGAATCTTGTCAGTAAGCAGTGCAATATTTTTGTTTTATACAAAATTTATATAATTACTTTGCATTTTCACTAAGAAGATGGCGGATACTCCTTAAGGGTGAGCGTCAGTAAATTTTCTGCCCTATCCGCGCTTTGTTAACTTTCACGGCACACATATTTCGCCGAAATTTTGCTCAAACAGTTGCGAAATATTTTCTTATAGATAAAATGCTATGCTTAGATTATATTAAAACTAAATTTAATACCTAATAAAACATAGAATATATGTTTTATTTTAATTTAAAATATTTTTGGTGCTGCCATCTATTGTCGTATTTTAATTCATACCAACTATTTTTATTTTTTAATGAATATTTTTAAATGTCCATTCCTTCTAATACGCTATTAAATACAACAACAGATCATATATTAATGCCATAATCACGGAAACGTAATTGAACTTGGACTTGAAGACAAAGGAACTTGAAGACAAAACTTCAGTCCTCAGTGATGTACATTCAGATCCCTTATCAAATTTATAGAATGATAAATTACCTTTCCGTGATTGTGGCATTATTATATATGATCTGTTGTTGTATTTAACACAGTATTAGAAGGAATAGATATTTAAAAATGTTCATTAAAAAATAAAAATAATTGGTATGAATTAAATTACGACAACAGATGGCAGCACCAAAAATATTTTGGATTAAAATAAAAAGTATATTCTATGTTTTTTTGGGGCATTAAATTTAGTTTTAATATAATCTAAGCATTGCATTTTATCTTTCAGAAAATATTTCGCAACTGTTTGAGCAGAATTTTGGCGAAATATGTGTGCCGTGAAAGTTAACAAAGCGCGGATGAGCAGAAGATTTACTGACGCTCACCCTTAAACATTGAGGAAAAAACTGCTAATTGTTAAAAGACTAAGTGAAACGATGTGGTCCACAAGAGCTGACGTTGTATTAGCGTTAAAAGTGCTTATATATAAATTAAAGAGGCATTACTTGATCTATCTATTTACCCTCATCAAAAACATATTTCTAAATTAGAGATCTAGCTCATCATTGGCCGAACATTTTGACAATTTAGAAACTGCGATTTTAACAGTCGTGCGGGACAAAATGTCACAACGAATAAATGCTACTAGTAAATCCCTACGAGATTTCAATATGGATTTGTTGTTAGCTGCTAATAATTTGTTGCAGTCTTCAGCTGATTTTATTTTTGATATAAGAAATAATTTTGCTGTTTTAACTGAAGAAGCAAATTTATTAATAGATGAAACAAAATTTAAAAATGTGAAGAAAATAAGAACAAAAAATCTGATGTGGGCAGCACATGACTTTTCCTGCAGACTTATATTAACGTTCTCTTTATTTTAATTAAATTTATTTCACTTTTCATTCAATTTTCGTTCTCATTCGGTAACCGGACTTATTTTCAAAGGTGGCGTAGAGAAAATACGGAAAACTAAAATATCTCGAGAACGGCTAGTCCTAATGTAATGGGGTTCGTCTTATTATTTTTGTCGTTAAAAAGTACGTATTAAATGAGCATTTAATGGTTATATTTGAGTATACCTAGTTCTTTAGTTTAGATTTTGACGATTTTTGCGGGCCATTTTGCAAAAAAAGGCAGGTTATTTTTTTTCGAATCGTACCAAAATCTAATCAGCACCAGGATGACCCACAAGTGACTCAGTTACCGAATTTTGTGAAATTCGGTCCAGTAGTTTTTCAGTTATTCAAGGATATTATATTAGGATACAAGCTTTTGCGGGCCATTTCGCAAAAAAAGGCGGGTTCTTTTATTCCAAATCGTACCCAAAGCTAAACAGCACCAGACTTGCTCACAAGTGACTTACCTACCAAATTTTGTGAAATTCGGTCCATTAGTTTTTTAGTTAGAGTGGATACAAAATCTGCACAGACAGATAGACAGACACACAGACGTCACGCTAAAAAGGATTTTTTCGTATTCTAGATGTCTCGAAACGTGTAGATCCGTCGAAAACTCGAGTTGTGATTTTCGGCATGATTCCAATACTTTCCCTATACATTACCATGTATTGCAGGGAAAGTAAAAACTTGAAAAATGCTGTAATCTGGTGAATTCTAAATAAAAAGCTGTTTCCTTTAGCAAATGATGTCAATTATTTATATATATGGAGTCAGAATAAAATAAAGGAAAACGACAGAATAGTTTTCTGGGAGATTCTCACATAAGGAAAGTATTTTGTTTCGGAAACGTAAGACAAAATGGTCGGTGTGACGTCACTTGCCCATGCTCTACAGATTACCTATGTTGTTTTTGAGCCGAATTGGAATCCTTTCGACCTATACAGGGTCCTAGATTGCAGAGAAGTTTTAAGCTTGCAAAAGAGCTGTTATTATTTATACGCAAAATAACGTTCCCCTTACAAAACCTGCACAGACAGACGGACACACAGACGTCACGCTAAAAATGGTTTTTTCGTATTCTAGAGGTCTCGAAACGTGTAGATCCGTCGAAAACTCGAGTTGCGATTTTCGACATGATTCCAATACTTTCCCTATACATTACCATGTATTGCAGGGAAAGTAAAAACTTGAAAAATGCTGTAATCTTGTAAAAATGCTGTAATCTGGTGAATTCTAAATAAAAAGCTGTTTCCTTTAGCAAATGATGTCAATTATTTATATATATGGAGTCAGAATAAAATAAAGGAAAACGACAGAATAGTTTTCTGGGAGATTCTCACATAAGGAAAGTATTTTGTTTTGGAAACGTAAGACAAAATGGTCGGTGTGACGTCACTTGCCCATGCTCTACAGATTACCTATGTTGTTTTTGAGCCGAATTGGAATCCTTTCGACCTATACAGGGTCCTAGATTGCAGAGAAGTTTTAAGCTTGCAAAAGAGCTGTTACAATTTATGCGCAAAATAACGTTCCCCTTACAAAATCTGCACAGACAGACAGACACACACACAGACGTCACGCTAAAAATGGTTTTTTCGTATTCTAGAGGTCTCGAAACGTGTAGATCCGTCGAAAACTCGAGTTGCGATTTTCGACATGATTCCAATACTTTCCTTATACATTACCATGTATTGCAGGGAAAGTAAAATGAGGGGGGGAGAAAAAAACTGATGTGTGGTTCGACTCGACTTTCTCATACCAAAATCCACTTTTAAGTAGATTGTGATTTTTTTTAGCAATTTTGCAAGAAAAAAGGTTAGAAAATCTGCATTGTTAGTCCAGATGACAACAATTACAGCATGTTACTCATCATTTTAAAGGGCTTGAAAAAATCCATAGATTGATACCAAACTTGACAATGTACTTAATCCCTCCGTAGGAGGGGGGGGGGGGGGAGCGTACTTGCTTCACCAAGGGGGGCTAATAACGTAACGAACACAAAAATTGTATCGCGGCTATCTGTCACTACAATGATTGAAACTATTCAGGTTTCGCGATTGAGTCATAAAAAACCTCTTATAAACATAATTGTGTAAAATTTTGTCCCATGCTGCCATGTTAATAAAATATAAAATTTCGAATACAGTTTCCGCTCGAATTTTTAAAAAAAATATCTATCTAGTTCTAGATTTTTCGATAATAAAACCGGATATAAAGTTTCGTGAAAATCTATTAATATTTGTGACAGCTATCGTGTCGTGTACATATAAAACTGACCACAGACCAGACGGACATGACTCTAAAAATAGCCAAAACGTGAGCAGGAGGTCTTAAAACATATATTGGCACCAAAATCTCGAAATCGAAAATTTTTGTGAAACAATACATTTCCTTGTGTACACATAAAAGTATATACATAAATACACAATGTAACCTACGCATAAATAAGTTTTAATACAATCGCTTTTAGTGTGGATAACATCTATGCTTGTGGTTTCTGTGGCGGAAATTAGAACATTACCACAAATGAGTGCTTATAACTCCGAACCTAATAGATAAAAATCTGATGTAGACAGCACATGACTTTTCCTGCAGATTCATATTCACGTTCGCTTTATTTCTTCAATAATTCATTAAATTGAGTTTAATTGCACAAAATAATAGCCATAATTATTTTAAATTACACCAAATTTACACCTTTAATTCAATTTTCGATTTCATTTGGCAACTGGACTTATTTTCAAAAGTGGCGTAGCGAAAATGCGAAAAAAACTAAAATGTCTCGAGAACGGCCATTCCTAGAGTAATGGGGTTGGCCTTATTCTTTTCATCGTCAAAAATAACGTATGAAATAAGCATTTAATTTATATATTTGAGCATACGTAGTCGTTTGTTTTTATATTTAACGATTTTTGCGGGCTATCACACACACACACACACACACAGAGATTACGCTAAAAATAGTTTTTTCGTGTTCTAGAGGTCCTAAAAAGTGTAGATCCGTCGAAAACTTGAGTTGCGATTTTCGGCAAAGTTCCAATACTTTCCTTATACATTACTATGTATTGCAGGGAAAGTAAAATTATAAATAATTTCTCTTGTTTTAACGAAAATAGGGTCCAGAATATGAATATATATAAATAATTTCAATACTTTAATATTTTGCACATTTTTTACGAAAAAACTTTAAAAAGAATAAGCGAGTGGGGGTTTTTTTGTTTGTTTCATTTTCCTAACTTTTACTCGAAATATATAGTAAACTATAAAATACAGATATAAATAGTAAATGACAAAAATGTGTACTAGAAAAGTTAAATAATTAAATAATTTCAATATTTTGCCCTTTCTTTTCGAAAAAACCTTAAAAGGTATCTGTAGGAACAAGTGTTGCTTTTCCTTTTCTTACTTTCACTCAAAATACATTCGAAACTATAAAAGATAGATATAAATAGTGAAAGAAAAAAAATATGTATGATGAAATTTTGTTACTAAATCTATATTTATTTTTAAAACACAAAAGATCAATCATGCATAAAGCATTGATTTATGAAACACTTTCCAACTGAAATGCAATTTTATTTAAACATCTCTCTCAAATGCGATATTTTCGGCGCTGATATATTTTAAATTATCACAATACTATAATAATTTAATCTATTTGAAAACTTCATCAGAAACAAATGAACTTTATTCAAATGACGTCATCGAAATATAAATCGTCTGGCTCTCTATGTAAAAGCAATGAATATTTCATTCATATCACTTTTATTCCGGACTCCAGAGCTAAATGATTTTGTAAAAAAAAAAACCCAGCAATTCTTATACAACTCATCTTACAAACACTTGTGTACATTCTGCATCCATTAAAATAGGCTTTGCTGTGGAAATAATCAAAGTTGATAGTCATGTAAACTCAAAAATATTGTAATTACGTTGGCACAGAATATAGATGCACACAAAATACGCAAAAATAAAGCGGTTTTAGTACGGATGCAACACTAAATATATATTTAAAAGAACTTTAAAAATCACGATTTTTACACTGAAAAAAAAAATGGATGACATAGTTTATTTTGAAGTAGGTCACGTGATCTCTTTATATGATATAGGTGTAATTATTATTTTAATTTTTATTTAAAAACACTACCGAACATATTTTGCTGATTTATATATATATATATATATATATATATATATATATATATATATATATATATATATATATATATATATATACTATATATACATTCTATAGGATAATTTGAATATTTCCTAAAATTTTCGAAGCAATTTGTGAACTTTAACTTCCCTTAAAAAATATTTGAAAAATTAGGTCCCATAGGGTTCAGTGTATATCACTTTTTCAACCTGGGTTCAATCCAAAACTAATTGTGTGATATTATTAATTTACATGCCCATATGTCTCAACAACATACTAAAATTTCATTTTCGTACAGTCATTTTTACGCCAGTTATCGTGCGAACGGGCAGAGAGAATAAGCAAAGTCGTAAACACTTTTCAACTATGTTGAAAAGTGTTTAAAAGCTCTTGTAGTTTTCGAGTAATCGTCTTGTCAAGTTGAAGAAGATTGAAATTTTTCCGTTTTCAAGTTTGTAATGCAAATATCTCAGAAACTATATGTTTACTATGAACAATAAGATATATACAAATATAAATTATTATATGCGTATGAGGATTTTTAAAAAATGTTTTATGTCTTGAACAAACGCATTTTGCACTATGAAATAATGTAACCGACTTTTTCCAAACCTACTGAACCGGTTGAAATCAAATTCTGTACATAGGTAGGCTACTACATGAATGTGAAAACAACGTTACGCTTACTTAAAAATTCTGCCCGTGTCATCAGCAGAATGTGCATTTTAATACAATATTTCCGAAACTGCGCAACTCAATGATACCAACTTTGGTACAAATACAGATCGTTATATCATCGTCAGTGCCTCAGTAGCATTTTCCTAAACGTGAGAAAATGGATAAAAAGAGGAGCAATACACACGAAAGTAAGTTTCTTGCCGAATGACATTTAGTACAGTAAAACCTGTAAAGTTGGACACAATTTGGTGGAATCGAACGAATTCCTATGTTTTAACATGTATATAATACTGTCTAACTTGGACACCTGTCTATCTTGGAAGTTGGACGGTGTTTATATTACTAAGTGGGACATATTTCTTAAAATTGGCGTTTGTATATTAAGCATAAAGGAAGTCACTTTTGCATTTCTACCCACAGGGATTATCTTTTGTTGTTGATCCCTAGAAGTATTCCTTTGTTGTTGTTATCACTTTCAGGAAGATCTTATCTACCCACATTTCTTTCTTATTGTTGCTAGGGACCTGTCCCTCCCCACCATTCCACAGCCCTCGATTATGTATCACAACATTTTTTTTATCCGTTTGTTTACACACACACAACAACACACTTGAAGAATGGACATTTGTAGCTTCCCTACCCCATCTTTGCATTGTCCAATTAGATTCCTGCATCTTCTGAATAAAAAGGTTTCTCTACCCTCAAAAGTCACATTTGTTTCTTAGTGCATTCTGGAAAGGTGACTGTGATTTTAGTGACTTGCACATTAGTTTTTAATAATGAGCAAACGTAAATTAGTTGAGCTAACTATTGAAAAGAAAAATAATAATTCTTGATCTCCTAGACAAAGGTGACAGCTTCAGAAACTTGGCAGAGGAGTTCGGCATATCAAAATCTACTGTTTCCAATATAAACAATAAGAGATCTGATATCATACATGCATGGGAACTGAACTGCTCTGGAACAAGAAAAAGAATCTGTAGAACCCCACATGATAACGTAAAAGAGAAAGTGCTTCAATTTTCTAAGTTGTCGTAGCAAGAACATCCCCATAAGTGGCCCACTTCTTCAGGAAAAGGCTAAAGAAAATCGCTTCAGAGTTGAAAATGGAGTCATTTTTTGCAAGTAACGGATGGTTAGAGGTCTTTCGGAAATGAAACAATATCAGTTTTAAAGATCTTTACGGTGAATCAGCTGGTGCTAACATCCACGTTGCAGAAGACTGGAAAAGTAAACTTTCAAGTCTAACATTGGAGTATGGCGACGAAAACAATTTTAATATAGTGATGAAACTGGCCTTTTTTATCAATTGTTGCCTACATGTTCATTGGTGAAAAAAGGTGAAACATGCAGAGGTAGGCAAAAGTATAAAAGGATCCCCAGTCTTGTTGTGCTGCAGGGCTCGAGGAGAAAAGTTGAAGCCTTTGGTAATAGGAAAGGCAGCCTACCCTAGAGAATTTAAGAGCAGCAATGTTGTTGTTGTTGAAACCCAGACCGTCCGACCTACCAGAAAGGTGTAAGGTAACCGTTTGGACGGCCGGGAAGTGTCACCCAATTTAGACCGGAACCCAGTGGGGGAGGCATCCACAGGGACCGTACCCTCCTTCCATACCACCAACCTCTCGGAAGGACTTACGGACCCACATGTTTAGCGTGATCGTACTCCGCATGAACACGGCGGCAGTTGTGGCAGCGTGCAAACCACCGGGCTACCGCGCCCGAAATCTGCCAACAGCACGCAGTGTTCCCAGGTGGTCACCCACCCAAGTACTAACCGCGCCCGATGCTGCTTGACTTCGGTGATCTAACGAAAAACGGTGATTTTAGCACGGTAGGGCCGTTGGCTTAAGAGCAACAATGTTGAAGACCCAGGCCGTCCGACTCATCCTAAGAACTCGAGCAACCATTTGGATGGCCGGGAAAAAGAGCAACAATGTGAAAATAAACAACATTCCTGTAATATGGCAGCATAACAAGAAAGCCTGGATGACTACCGCAATATTTTCAGGTTGGTTGATTGTGATCAACAAAAAAAAAAAAAAAAATGAAGCATACAAACAGAAAAATTCCGTTATTCATTAACAATGCAACAAGTCATGTCGACTTGAAGTTGTCAAACATCACAATACAATTTTTGCCTCCTAATTTAACGAGTGAAGTGCAGCCATTAGACAAAGGGATTATTTAAGCAGTAAAGTTATTGTATAGGAAACAACTAATACGGAAATTTAACCAGGCTGCAGAAAATTGTGAGAATGCGGCAAAATTTGTCAAAGAGGTGACAGTCTTAGACGCAGTCCGATGGATTTATGAAGCATGGGAAAATGTATCAGAAAACACGATTGTTAAGTGTTCTGAACGTGCAGGATTTCTATGTGATCTCAGCTCTTCCGGGGATCAAGTGACAGACTATTTTGAATTGGAGTCACTGGATGAAGAACTAAAGTGCCTTCCTGAAACGTGCAGAAAAGAGTTATCTGATGCTTGTCAAAATATTGTATTTGACATTTGACGATATTCTTGAAACCCATGATATTGAATCTCCATGTGTTGCTACATCGAGCAAGAGTGATTACGACATCTTTTCTTCGAAGGAAGAGGAAAAACCAGATGTAGAAGAAATTCCTACACACGAAAGTGCAATGCAGTGTGTCAAAAAATTATTTATGCAAAATACGCCAGAACTCATTGAGGCCGTGTTTAATCTGCATAGTACAATAGAAAGACAATGTGCATCTGGAATCAGAAAAAAAAAAAACTCTTCCGACAGAGTACTTTTCTGAACAGTAGAAATGGATTACTGCATCAATCTGACAGTATGTGAGTAACCGTTACATATTACGTATAAAAGTAGATGTATTTATATTTCTTGATTCACATTTTAAGTATGTACGCACATACATAAGTATTTTGTAACAGTAATTACAATATTTAATTAAAACCATTGGCTTATTAGTATTTTCTATATGTTAAAAAGGAAGTCTTTTGATGAACTTTATTGAAGGGAGGGAAATGAAATTTCATCACACTGTCTAAGTTCAAGGTATTCAGAAAGAGTCTAAGTTGGACGTTTTTAGAGGGAACCGTGAGTGTCCAACTTAGACAGGTTTCACTGTAATATGTTTATCGGCAAAAATTAGCCTGGAAAAAGTCTGCCAAGGTGAACGTCTTCATGGCAGGATCATGTATGTAGAAAAAATTGTGTGCTTCATTTTTCTTTCCCAAGATTTCGATTTTGAATACTAGTTAATCTCAGAAATGAACTATTTGAACCTATTACTTTCGTTGTATACATAGTATAATTAATGTATAAAGAAAGTGTTGTGGCGGGTTCAAAAATTCGAAATAGAGTTTTCGACGAGAGAGCACGTTTCAAGCATCCATGAACACGAATCGAAAGTTTTCGGGACGATGTCTGTGTCAGTGAGGCTGCGGAGACGATATGTTTTGAACGAAATTTGGAACAAAAATTACAAACAGTGAATACCAGAAGTAATAATTCTTTTACTGTAAATCAAGTAATAACAAACTATCATAAAAATATATAAGGCTTATGTGACTTTCTTAATTGTATTAAGAGAAAACAAGAAATGTGAAAATTCCCTAAATAATTAAATACTGAACATACATTCATCCTTGCTTATGTGAATTTCTTAATTGTATTAAGAGTACTTAATTGTATTACCCATGGTGCAGGAACATTATTTTAAAATGTTTAATAGATTATGGATGAAATGAAGGGAAGGTTTCTTCCAAAGTTTTGATTGTCGAAAGAACTTCACGCTTTCCCAATGGATAAATCGTGACTCTATCACTTTTACTAATACATGAATCCCAAAATCATCAATGGAGGATGCTTTTAAAATATACTCTGAAACACAATTTTTGACCTTGGAGTGTTGAAGATCCAAACCGCAGACCACTCGACTGGCCTTAGGACTTATAGCAACTGTTTGAGTGGGCAGACTGACCTTGTACTGTGAATTGAATTGTGAATATCTCCTATTGCAAATACCAAAACTTTCAGAGCACAGTATTCTACTCTTAATAATCTACTCTTTTGTCCAACCATGAATATTAAAATTTGGCTTTGCATTACGGCTCTTGTAGTAATACAATCAAAATCTCATATCACAAAATGTCTTTTAAAGTCAAAGCATAATCTCATGATAAAATAAAAAATCTGATGTGGGCAGCACATGACTTTCCCTGCGGACTTATATCCACGTTCTCTTTATTTTAATTAAATTAAATTCACTTTTCGTTTTCATTTGATAACTGGACTTATTTTCAAAGGTGGCTTGGAGTAAATACGAAAAAAACTAATATATCTCAAGAACGGCTAGTCCTAGTGCAATGGGGTTGGTCTTATTCTTTTCTTCGTTAAAAATTACGTATTAAACAAGCATTTCATGGATATATTTGAGCATACGTAGTTTTTTATTTTATATTTTGGCGATTTTTCAAAAAAAGGCAGGTTATTTTTCTCCGAATCATACCAAAATCTAATCAGCACCAGGGTGTCCCACAAGTGATTTACCTACCAAATTTTGTGGAATTCGGTCCATTAGTTTTTCAACTAGAGTGGATACAGGCTTTTGCGGGCCATTTCGCAAAAAAAGGCGGGTTCTTTTATCCCGAACCGTGCCCAAAACTAATCAGCACCAGATTCGCCCACAAGTGACTTACCTACCAAATTTTATAAAATTCGGTCAATTACTTTTTTAGTTAGAGTGGATACAAAATCTGCACAGACAGACACACAAACAGACGTCACGCTAAAAATAGTTTTTTCGTATTCTAGAGGTCTCGAAACGTGTAGATCCGTCGAAAACTCGAGTTGCTATTTTCGGCATGATTCCAATACTTTACCTATACATTACAATGTATTGCAGGGAAAGTAAAAAGAACCTGTAGAAAAGAAAATTACAGTGAAGTTGTTCTACTTTGACTTGAACCTCTAATATTGGCTTGCAACCCAAGATGCAGTCACTTATAGCATTTGTGCAGTAATCAACTTTAGGATGTTTCACAAATTACTTACACTAATCTCAAATCAAAGTTGCTTTTCACTAAAACCAGGCATGATCTATGGATGGTTCATTTATGGTCATGGTTTATCAATGATCTATTTGGTTTATCTACTGAGAAACATTGATTCTGCAATGGCTGTCATCTTAAAATGTTATTAAAAAAATTGTTTATTTTTTAAATTTGAATTTTTTTGTAACATTGACAGTATCTGAAGTAAATCTAGTGGCACAGTTTCAAAGTAAAAAAAATAGGGGGGAGGGGGGGCAGTGGCTCCAGTTTGATGGAACTGAAATGGTTTTGAATGAATAACATTTTGTAAAATAAAACTCCAGTAAAGTTTAATAAGTCTATTGGATTATTTCAAACACATTTGTTTCATTTACAGGCTTTCAAAGCACTATAAGTTACTCGCTACCCATGTATAGCACTTTTAGTTTTAAATTTCATCTGGAAACTCAGACCATAGACTTCACCTCTATATATCCAATTATTTTACTAACTTGCTTTGTGGTATATAAATTAAACTTTTGATGAGATTTTATGCTCACGTTAACCTATAAACCTGCCTAGCGACACACCAATATGCACTTGAATATAAATATTTTCAACAATTCTGTTCAAATTTCGCCAATCACTAAACATCTTCAAAATCCCCCAGTTTGTATAACTTCTTAATTTATTTAAAACAAAACATCTCATACTTGTGCACCAATATTATATAAAGGAGTTAAGAGAAAACAAACTGAGCTGCAACAATGGTGACACTATAAATATTACAGCTTTCCCACCCATTGGAAAATGCAGTTTAAAATGTTTAAATATTGAAAATAAAACTACTATATTTTGAAAACAAACAGCTTGACTCAAAATCCAATTGTATACACTTGTAGGGTTTTCAAAGAGCTACAAATACTTGCTTATTGTTTACAGCTATCACTTTAATTTTTACACTGTCAAATCTTATGACAATACATTTCATCAAATTTCAGTTGATCCCCTTCCCAGATTCTGCACCCCCCCCCCCCCCCAGAATGGCCCATACAAATCCCATTGTTGTAAGATAGTTTTACAGTTTTCCTTTTTTATTACATATATACACAAGTGAAGATGCATATTGAACTCTTTTTTAATTACCTTACAATGGAATTATGTAAAGCAAAGATATTTTGAGGGCCATTTTACAAAAACAAAGAGGACTGTTCTATTTTTTGAGAATTTGCCAAATTTTAACAGATTAAAATGTTCTACTACACTAAACTGTGTATTAAATTTCAAATCTGCAGGACATAGGACAGTAGAACATAGGACCTATACTTAAAATGCCATCTAAGAAGTTGAAACAGACAGGAAACAATCGGTCATGATGAATTCAATAAAATATTTGTTTGGATATCTGGTGAAAAATTGATTACAAAATCGCAGAAGACTAAAAAGTATAAAATAAAATATTATAAAAATCTATTTAAGTTACACTGTTTTATTAAAATGCCCTAAAAATAATATTTAGCTATCACAATATTCTTGATCATACGATACTAACAATAAAACTATGGGGCACTCATAAAAGAATTGTATGGAAATTTATAGAATTTTAAGGAACAATAGAAGTGATAACATAAAAATGACAAAAGTGTCGGTTTGAATTAAATCGAAATTGTCAAAGAAAAATTTAAATAAATTGAATGTAATCATTCTTATATATGTCACTTCTATTGTAATCAGGGTCTAGTTAAGAGGGTCTTAATCCCATTTAAAGGGATGGGCTGTTTTGTTGGCAACCCGGCAACGCTACTGTACCTACCGTAAGATGATCTATTCAAGTTGAATGTGTATAATTTAATAGATCACATAATAGGTGCATTTTAATGAACCTATGCCAATTATACATTTTTATAAATCTATAATTTTAAATTAGTGACTGAATTTTATGTCATGATTGACAGAAAATATGTGTTAAGATTGCTTTGAATTTTCCAAGAAAATAGGTATAATACTTTAAACCCAACTTTATAAAAAATGCACATACTTGACAATAATAAATTAAATAACATAGATATAAATTGAGCTATCACAAATACATACCTCAATGATTTAACATTTATATTAGCATCATGGAAAAGACTCGAATGCATTTGCATTCCACCAAAAAGTTGGGCAATTCCCGTTAATAGCATAACACAAAATTGAAATTTCCCATAATGTCCTAGGTAATCTAAAACTAGATCGAAGTCAATCATTTCTAAAGTTTATAAGTACTATGCCGGTAAATGTAAATTAAACACTACTCTGCGGCATCCAGTTTGTGTAAATAAATAAACAAACACAGCGTGCACAGGAAGGAAATTCCCGTTTTGTCTGTCTATAGACTGAATGTTCACAGACATTGACTCCGCCTTCTGTAACATCAATAGCGAATCACAAAGCAATATGTGTGATGATAAATATAAGTTTGATGACGTACCTGTGATTATCTGCACTTTCTTGTAAGCAAAATGTTCACTATTCATGTGACACTGCCGTGATTAATGTAACATGCAGTTAACTGTATCCATCTAATATCTATAAACAAATTTAACACATGCTAAGGGTTATTCCTCGTAACGAAGTTGGTGGTACTTAAAATTATGAATTTTTAAAATATAAACTGAACTTATTATCTAAAGAAGATGAAAATTATAAAGGTATATATTTCCCCACAGTATTCCTTGATTCTGTTAATTTCATGTGTGAAAATGTATGTGCTGCTAGAATTGGAGATCTGCAGAGGCAGACTCAGCCCACTAGCCGGTTTCATCCGCTCATGGCTTCAGAACCTTGTGCGTATTAGTTACACAAATTTTAAAACACCCAGGCTTGGGCAGGATTTAGTATAATGTGCCGAGTATAATTCAAACCACTTCATTTCAAATTGGGCTAGATTTTTCCTTCTGTCATTAAGAAACAACATATTTGATATTTTAATTATCGGACCACATTTGATTTAAGTATCGGACAGAGCCGTAGCCAGAGACAAAATTGAGGGACTGGAGAGAAATTCAAAGGGGGCTCTTCAAAAACACAATCATTAGCATTTATAGTTACTATTATATATTTCAATTCATATAAACTATTAACAAATAATTACATATTTATATTTGTAAGCTAAGAGTTGATTAGGAAAATCCATATTAGTTACTATACATCACTATTAATATATAATAATTACAATTGATTTTAATGTAAGCATTAACTAGTAATAAAGCTTTTAATAATTTGTAGAAACATTCTGAAAGTTAATACAAGACACAAGTTAATGCTTAATATTAACTCTTACCTACTTATCAGTTGATTTTGACTCTATAACAGTGAACCCCCACAATAATACAAAAAAAAGTATCCTAAATACTATTATCATAATTTTAAAATATTTTTAAATTAAATACGTAAATAAATTGATCGTTGGTATAATCACAAATTCAGCTAAATTAAAAAGTCTTTGAAGCAAAGTTATTTATAAAAAAAAAACCTCAAAAGAAATTTTTTATGCAAAATTTGAATGGCATTTTATATAAAATCTCGTATCGCTGCAAAAAATATAATATTTTTATCAGGGTGTGTGTGAGGGAGGGGGGGCTTAATCCCCTTTGACTCCTGCCTGGCTATGGCTCTGGCATCGGAATAGTACACATGGGACAATTTTTTGTAAAACTACATCAATGTTGATTGGGCATGAAATAAGGCAGTTCATAATTGTTTATGCTTGCATGGCAGACTGGTTATGTTTGTCCCCAGTGATTATTTTTAAATGAAAGACTTTGCTAATGGTACAGAGTTCCCAAGTGGTATCTTTGTACGCTCCTACTTGAAAGTATGTATGGGCAAGAGTGACACATTGGAATGGTTGGATAAACAGGGTTCGTGCAGTCTTTAAAAGCCCTTAAAAATTACTTAATTCTTGATTTTGATTTTTAAAGACCTTAAAACTGCTTAAATTTTCACCAAAGTGCAAGATAAATTGCTTAATATTTTTGGATATCACAATTCATAAATTTCAATAACATAGAAAAAGTGTCTCCTGTCCAAGAGTGATGATTAGATTGCAAACTGTAGATTCCCCCCATTGCTATACAGTATGTCTAGCACATTAAAAAAAGCTACGCTTTTTCATTGGAATATGCCACTTTCTGTGTTCATATATGAGGCAAGAAAAGGACTTTTCAGATTGGAGTCATTCAAAAATCAATGCAACCAAAATGGTGGCCATTTGTTATTTTAAAATTTAAGTTTCATTTTATTAAGCGAGATGATTGTGCAAGTGGATTTTGGATGGATGAATTGTACACAATAAAGTAAATTTGTGTATGCCTTTTGTGGCAGGAAATGTAAGCATCATATGGTCATAAAATTTGGTACACTGGTACTTCAGGAACCGGGAAAGGTGCACTTTGGTAGTTTGATTGACACCTTGGCATTTGTGAACCACTGAAGTTTTTTTGTCATTTATTTTGTGTTATTTTATTATGAACTATTTGTTTTAAATTATCTTTAACTCATATATAAGATGATTCCCCATACTTCAATAGTGGATAAAACTCTAAAAATTATTTTCTTACACAGGAAATATACAGTAATTCTAATTGTGTTTTAATTGCAAAATTGCTGTAATTTAGTAATTCAGTTCTAATTTTTTTTTTTTTTTTTTTTTTTCTTTCCAGGGTGCAGTTGCTCTTGTAACTGGTGGTGCATCTGGATATGGTCTTGCAACTGTTGAGAGACTTTGTAAGCTAGGTGCAAATGTTGTTTTTTGTGATCTTAAAACTTCTAATGGCCAAGATGTTGCAAAAAGAGTAGGAGGAAACAGTACATTTATGGCTGCTGATGTAAATTACTTTTTTCTATTTGATTATTGCATTGATTTACATAGTTTGTCATAAATTATTCATTGATATACAATTTGTCAATTATCTGTGTAATACTTAATGAGGAATCTGATTGGCAGCTGACTGATGTTGACAGTCAAAATTTCCAAAAATGATTTGGTTATGTCCAGTAGATTTTGAATTATCCATTTTCATTTTATTCATTTTTGTGTTGATTGATTGTTTTTTTCCCCAGGAAACAAGAGGTAAGTGTTAGATAAGCTGTTAACAATTACGAGTTTACTAAGCGCTAACTCATAGACCAGGTAAGTCAATTAGTAGCTGCAGATTTGGGTGGAGTAACTCGCAGATGACTTTTTTGTGCTATACTGTTGCTTTAAATTCCAATTATACATTAAATGTGAAGAAATATTTCTTATCTCAACTACTATGCATAATATCATTTCTGATACATAATTTCTGATCATGTATAGAAGGAAGATGAATTGATGTTTCATCACCCAATCTCATTTGTCAGTGACATGTAACAAATGCCATAAATTATTCTAGTTATAAACAGATTTCTTTTGAAGTTAGAAACTGAGTGGAAAGGACAGAACCTGACCTGATGGAGCTCAATTCCTATTTGCATTTGGAGCCCCTACTAACAGATTAATATTTACTTATACTGTCAATAGCAAATAAATGTTGAGCAAATGGCATAATGGGAATTTATGTCACACAACATTGATTTCATTGAGATATTAAATAATTTTGTTGAGATTTTCTTACATGTCATTGATATTCTTAGTTATTTTTAAAACTTTTTGAAGTTTTAGCCCAATATGACAAAATTTGAGGGCCATGGTCCTAGTGGTATGTGCATAAGGCCCTTGGAAAAGGGAGGGGAGGGGGAATACTTGATGAAAAATTGTTATATTACTAATATTGATTTGTTTGTATTTACAAAAAATTTAATCTTAATTTTGAACATTTTCTTGAAACAGAAAGCATTAGATAAACCATTAACAA
Organism: Amaurobius ferox; assembly: GCA_951213105.1. Taxonomy (NCBI): domain Eukaryota; kingdom Metazoa; phylum Arthropoda; class Arachnida; order Araneae; family Amaurobiidae; genus Amaurobius; species Amaurobius ferox. Next base: position 90,686,012 of record OX578153.1, read on the forward strand.
CTACAGGCTTACTAATCTAGTATGAGTAGTATAAAACAAATTGTGCTTATTAGTTCATAATTGTACGGTATGCATGCTAATGATTGTGCAATGGTTAACTTCAAAAATACATAACTTGTCCATGGACTGGTTTATCATTCTGAAAAATTAAGAAAGTTCTTAAATTATAGTCTAACAGTACTTCAATAAAAATTAATTTTTAAAAGTTTCAAAAGAAATTTCGTATTTGCTAATCCAATGCAGGGTTCATATTTATGCACTGTAATTTGCTCAAATTTTGTGCAAATGGATATCGAAAACATCACAGGTTACATATTCTGTCTGCTAAAATATTTTTCTAAGCATCAGACATGCAATTTTTAATCAATATATTTTGTTTTATTGCAAAAATATTTTACATGTTTGCAATCTGTTAATATCATCCAAGAGTTTCATAAGTATTTCTTATTTATAAGTAAAATTACTTTTCAAACATAATTAGTTAAATGAAAGATTTTTTTTCCGAGTAAGCATTAATAAAGCAGTGATTTAAGTAATATAAGAAATACAGTCTCACAGATGTAAACAAAGTACACCAAAATGCATAATTATACATCTGTTACACACTAAAATACATCTTTCCTGGCCACACATTAAGCTGCCATAAGCCCTAGGGTTGGTCGTGCGGTCTGGGCCATCAACACTAAAATACATGGTCACTTGTCAAAGTTGTACTAGTACATGAAAATATGTATAGGGTTCATAGTGATAATTGTCACCTACATCGCAAACAGATACAACAAATTTGTCACTTGAAACACAATGTGCATTGTTTTGATTGTAAGTCTTCTAGAAGCAATTAGACATGCACTTTTTCAGTCTATGGATTGGATAAGTTTGAAAGAAAAGGAGTCTGACTTAGAAGAACATACAAAAAGTTACATATTCATTAAGACTGTGTTCCCAAATTTTACTATGAAAAATATGTTTTTGATGAGTTTGTATAGGTGGGAAAATGTTGTGAAAGCAAATTTAAAGTGTGAAGTGAACTGAAAATCAAAGTAACAGTGAAAAATAGTGTGAAATAGTCACTCATTGTACAAAGCAAGATATAAATACTGATAACCTGAAATGCCTAGTTAGTTTTTATTTGACACTGGCATTGCAGCTGTTGAACATGTTTTTCCAATAAGATATGTGCTGTGGACAGACAGATGAATAAAACAGACTTAAAATTGAAACAGTGAAAGCTTTAATCATTGTAAAAACCCATTTTAAAGATTTAGGGTGTAATTTTTCTATATAAGTATGCTTGTGATGTATGATTATTTTTCTAATTAAGTATGCTTGTGATGTATTATTATTTTTCTGAAGTTGAATTCATGTTAGTTAATGTGTGTATTTTTATTCATCTGTAATGTATAACTATTATATGTATAACTGTATTAATCAATAAGACTTGTAAATTTTAATTATTAGTAAATTGATGTTTTCTCTTTTTATTGTGGGTGTGTTAAATTTTTTTTTTTATTGCAGGTGACTTCAGAGAGTGAGGTAAAAGATGCCTTAAATTTTGTGTCCAACAAATTTCAAAAGCTTGATCTGCTAGTGAATTGTGCCGGCACAAATGTTTTATCAAAGATCTATGATTTTCGCAATGGAACTCCACATTGTTTGGAAAAGTTTACAACAATGCTTAAAGTGAGATATTCATATTGTCATTTTATATACACATGCATTTGTGTTAATTTTTATTAATGCTTTTATCAGTCTTAATGTATAATAGTAATACTTATATGTATGTTAAGAAAAAAAATTGGTATGAATATTTGTGTTAATACCAGATCATCATTAACGTTATAGCAATTTTCCAATTTAAGCCATGTTTTTGGATGAGTTATCTCATAGAAAGAAAAGAACTAACTTTACATAATTTGAAAAAGAAAATAATAAATATTTTATATTGTTACAATTATAGAAATCTATTTTGGGGGGGATTTTAATATTAATTGCTAATTTAGAATACTAGTCACTTGTTAAATATGACTAAATTCTGATTTTAAGCTTTCATGTTTGATAGAAATTACGGAAAAGTATTAATTTCTCTCTGAATTTATACTCTTTGTTCATGTAAACACTTTACTTATTTGTGTTTATATAAATTGAAGTCATGCAGGTCATCAATCTTGTCTCTTTATTCTGCAAACATCCTTCACATCAACCTTGAAGACATATCATAACAAATTTTTTATATTCATATTAAGAATTTATAACAAATTTTCTATATTCAGATTAATTTTCAGCTAAGAAATCAATGCTAAAAATTTAGCGTTTTGATTGTAGAAAATATGTTATTGAATATATTCTTAACCCTTAAAACACTTACAACTTGATAGCCCATAATTACAGACTAAAACACTAAAGTATATAATATCTGATATACCATTTTGACCATCATACATCATTTTCCCATTAGCCTTTTAAAGCAACCAGCCGCCAAACAAACAAAAGGTAACAGTATTCATCTCTTTTTGTGTCATTTTATTTCACTCTCTCATGTACTTGTGTGTACCTATCATTTGGGTATACCATACAATCAGTATTAGCGTGTCACTTGTCTAATGGACTGTGCATATTTCTCGTTAGAAATATCGATAAAAATAACTTATAAAATTTGACAATAGAATTAGAATTACAGTAGTTATGTCTAGTTAGATGAACATAAAACGAATCATTAATTCTTAGTTAAACATTTTTCATTTTAAATTGATAGCAGATAATGGATTACTACAATCTACATTGTTGCTTAAAAGTTTGAAATGAAAAATCATATCAAAAAACTTTTCTTGTGGTTTCCAGAGAGCAAATATTAAACAACTCTCTCAAGGACTTATAAGAAACATACTGTGGGGAGTGTTTTAAAAAATAATGATCATATATACCAAACCTATGGTGTTAAAAATCGCTATTAGTAATTGTTTTAAATTTTATCTTCTATTGAATTGATCATTTGCATATACTGTGTTGTTACTGTGAATAACCCTCTAAATTTATCTTTACAGTGAGAGTGTATTTATTTCATCTATACTGTAAATTATTGGTCATTGAGTGTTCTAATTTAATTTTTTAAATTATAATATTTTATTTAGTAGCATTCAAAGGTGTACAAAATAATACAAAAAGAACTCATTTAACTTTCTATGAGAGAGAAATGATGTGAAACATCACTCTTTTTACATATTTTGAATGGAGAAAGACTGGTGTGTGTTATGAGTGATGAAGGTACAAGGTACCTAAAGAAAGGTTTTATATTTTTGTTTTATTATTTATTTATTGTTTGTGGATGATACAGTTTTGATAGATTAATAGAATGCAATTAGTTTATTTTGTCTGAATCATGCCACAAACTATGAAGTTGAAAATGAAATGTGTGGATGTAGCGTTTGCAGTCACTCCACAAGGCGAGCGCTTGGTTGGTGCAAGCAATAAGTGCTTACTGGCATATAGTGCGATGTTGATGCACAGATGTCGCAGATCTAAAAATGTTTACACTTTTCTTCCCGAATTGTTTTATAATTCAGCTTAAAGTATATATATAAAATCAGAAGAAAAATTACATATAGTGTTTTGTATTGAGTTTGGCTGATACTTTTACTCATATCATGTCAACAACCTAACTAAACAATAACAAGTTTGTATACCCTTTGTGAAAAGTTTAAAAAAAAATCATGTAACTTGTGAAGTTCTTAGCTAAAATACAAAATTTGAAAAGTTTCTAGAACTCACAAAGTTGCGATGATGACGATATTCCGTCAAATTCACCTCCACGGTCAAGTGACCTGGACCTTTACATTATAACAATGGTTTCATGTTAGGTATTCATAACAATGTGTTGTCACTTCATTTATATACTTTGGTTTCACACATTTCTTTCATTATTTACTCCACATCCCATTCCATTAGATGTTTTACATCAAAAATATTCTTTTTATTTTTTTTTTAGTGTCAGTCTGTGAGAACTTAAAAATAAATACAAGTCATATATTTTTAAAGAACTCAAAAATCTTTCAGAAAAGCTTTGTTGTTGATAATATAATTTATTTAAGTTGCAAAGTGGAATTATATAAGTACAGGGTGGCCACTCAACCTGGAAAAGTCAGGGAATTTTATGAAAATTCTGGATTTTTTTTTTTTTCACTAGTCCATATCAAAACAGAACTGCCCAGTTTGTATGCTATTTTCGAAAAATTTCGCCAAGTATTGCGCTGTATTCGAAACCGCTAAATAAAGGTTGCCATGTATCCATTTGATTCCGTATAAAAGCAAAAATGTGGAGTTTGTGCGCCATTTTGGACAAATGTCACCAAGTACAGGGATGCCAACCTTTACGGATTTTCCGTAGTTTGTACGGATTTTTACTTCATCTTACCATTTTACGGACATTACTCCCAAAACTACGGAAAATCCGTGAAATCCATGCATCCTGCCATTCAATTCATATTCCCTGCTTTGCTGAGAGTCCAAAATGATCAGTTTGCATCCATTTTTTTCTAATAATGATTTGATATCAGAACAATAGACCTAATTTATTTTTATAATGCGTGTAAAAATAAAGAAATATTTTGCTAAACAAATTATATTTCGCTTACATTATAATATTGCACAATTCAGTCCTTCTTTTCAGGCTTTGCTGAGAGTGCACAATTGTCTTTTTCCATCCATCTCTATCCCCTTATTATTGCACATTAGCTTAACTAAACTAGCTTATTTTTATATTTTAGTTGATTATAAAGGCTAATTTTTTAATTATTTTCACATAAATAGTCCGATCATGAAATTCAGTTTTTTTTTTCGCGGGCGTTACCGAGAGTACGCAGTTATCCTTTTCTATCGATCTCTATCTGCATATTTTTGCATATTAACTTGATTAAACTAACATATTTTCATATTTTGGTTAATTATGAAGTCTAATCTTTTAATTATTTTTGTATAAATAGTACGATCGTGAAATTCAGTTTTTTGGCATTGCCGAGAGTACGAAATTATCCTTTTCCATGGATCTCCATCTCCCTATTGTTGCACATTAACTTGGCTAAACTATCTTATTTTCAAATTTTGTTTAATTTCCTAATTATTTTCACATAAATAGTGACATTCAGTTGTAATTAACTCAGTTAAGTTAGCAAAACTACATTTTGAACTTATTCTAAGGTTTTAAAATATATATTGTCAGTATACGTAAAATCTTACTGATGGTCGATGCCGTTTTACTGAATACTCCTGATTTTTCTACTGATGACCCTTTTCAGATGTTGGCATCTCTGTATATTATATACATTTTGCTATATGTTTTTCTATTTTAATGACATTCTTTTGACATTGCTGAATTGACATTAATTATTCAATGGCTGTGGCTTGTTATAGTGTAGTTATTACATATCTTTAATGATCTCTGTCATTGTGAGCAATTTGCAATACCCATATCAAACATCATCAGTTTAGACTATTTCTTTTTATTGTCTTCAATGAAAACCATTAAATTATTTTAAATATTTCAGTAGTCCAATTTTACTGCATTTACATGTATTTTTTATTAAAAATGTCAAAATTTATTTGTAAAAACAAAAAAAATGTGTATTTTTTTTCTCCTGATTTAATATAACTTTTTGGATAGTGTAGTTAAATTGTTAAGATTCCTTAATCAAATTTGTAACTAAATAGAGACGTGAGCATGTTTATGTTAAAATTACTGGTCTGGAATTTCTTTTCAATTCACCTGGAAAAGTCAGGGAATTTCAATATGTCCGAAGAGTGGCCACCCTGAAGTATTTTTAACTTTTTAGTAAGTATTTTTTTTGTAGGATACTTCATAGCACAATTTATGTTAATTTTTGTACAATATAAATACATTTTATTTTATTGTGTTTGTATTTTTAATTGGTCAATGCTGGTGTCACATTCAATACAACAAGACTCGCTGCTGGTATTATATTTGTGGATGATACAGTTTTGATAGATTAATAGAATGTAATTAGTTTATTTTGTCTGAATCATGCCACAAACTATGAAGTTGAAAATGAAATGTTTGGATGTAACGTTTGCAGTCACTCCATAAGGCGAGCGCTTGGTTGGTGCAAGCAATAAGTGCTTACTGGTATATAGCGCGATGTTGATGCACAGATGTCGCAGATCTAAAAATGTTTACACTTTTCTTCTCAAATTGTTTTATAATTCAGCTTAAAGTATATATATAAAATCAGAAGAAAAATTACATATAGTGTTTTGTATTGAGTTCAGCAGATACTTTTACTCATATGTCAACAACCTAACTGAACGATAACAAGTTTGTATACCCTTTGTGAAAAGTTTAAAAAAAAAAATCATGTAACTTGAGAAGTTCTTAGCTAAAATACAAAATTTGAAAAGTTTCTAGAACTCACAAAGTTGCGATGATGACGATATTCTGTCAAATTCACCTCCAAGGTCAAGTGACCTGGACCTTTACATTATAAAAATGATTAAAGAACACAAAAATATTTCAGAAAAGCTTTGTTGTTGATAATATAATTTATTCAAGTTGCAAAGTGGAATTATATAAGTTTAGTATTTTTAACTTTTTAGTAAGTATTTTTTTTGTAGGATACTTCATAGCAACTTCATAACAATTTGTTAATTTTTGTACAATATAAATACATTTTATTTTATTGTGTTTGTATTTTTAATTAGGTCAATGCTGGTGGCACATTCAATACAACAAGACTCGCTGCTGGTATTATGGCAAAAAATAATGCAGATGATGATGGTGAGAAAGGCGTAATAGTTAATCTAACTAGTATTCATGCTTTTGAAGGCAGTTCAGGAAATGTTGCATTTGCTACTAGTAGTGGATGCATTGTGTCTATGACCTTGCCGATTGCCAGGGATTTAGCTTCTGAAGGAATACGATGCTGTGCAATTGCTCCTGGTAAATTAAATTTTGTATTTCTTAAGTCTTTATTTTTGTATAATCATTTTAATGTATTTAGTTTATGAATTTATTATTACACTTTTTAAATTTTTGAAAATTATTTTTTACACTATATAAAACTTTTATAATCACATTACAGCAAATTAAAATGCATATTCAGCAGATAAATGCATATATGAAAGTATGTGACATGCCTAGAATCAAAGTGTACAAATTATTTCTATGCTAAGCTTTCATTTTGCAGTTTACCCAGAAGCAAATTTTTCCAAATGTTAATGTTTTTAGGACATTGCAGTATTATTATTGCATTGTATAGAAAGATTGTGATTTTTCGTTCTAAATTCCAAGTTTTTCTTTATAATGTTTTACTTTCTGCATATATGCAATTTTTTCTCTTTTTTGCCCAGCCAATAACCAGTCTCTAATATTTGTTTACAGAGTTATAATGAGTGTTGCTTTGCATGGTTAGGATTAGCTTGTAGCCATCAAGCCACATATGTTGATTGTGACATCATTACATCTGTCCATCAGCGCTTGCACTCATAGCACATCTGTCCACTCACATCAGATCTGTCCATCAGTGCTTGCACAAGAGAGAGATATGATGCAATTGGTCTTTTTCCAATAAGCATCAATAATGCTACCATAACCACTCAATGTGATTGCCAGTAATTGCTCAGCAGGTTTCACATATTAAGCAAGGCTTCATACATTTTGGCTGATAGTTTTTAATTCAGCTTATATACGGGTCATAAATTTTGGCAAATATTTTATTGTAAAATGACATACTTGGCTTATATTTGGAAATATATCATAAATAAAATCTACTCTGTTTAGACTACAGGTAAAAATTGAAATTACTTTTAAAAGTTTGGAAAAATAAAAGAGAAAATGAATTTTATTGTATAACAGTTCCGTCTTTCTAACAGACTTTGTGTCTTAAGGCCCATTTTGCAAGCATTTTCATTTTATGTTGTTTGCCATTGCATACTTTAGTGCCATTGTCTCAATATGAAAATATATAAAATTTAATTAAATGACGTAATAGAGTATGTATATATAAATACTAGCAAATATCATCAAATGTGATTCTGTAATAAGGTAACTTTTATGCAGAACTGTTTTTTTTCTTAAAAATAAAAATTTTAATTAATATTTTTTACAAAAGTTCTAATACAAACATTATTAAATGATAATAATTTTTATAAAAAAAAAAATTGATGTTTAAAGTAAAAAATGAAAAATAAATAAAGATATATAAATTCTAAGTTCAGCAGAGTCCTGGTTATCCATAAAATAAAATTGGTTTAACTACTCTTTTTTTTATTTTACATATTAATTTAATTTATGCTTCCATTATTTTATCTACATTTATTTTTTTTAATATGTTCAATATTTAAAATATTGTTGGAAATGCATCTTACATAATAAAGATATCTGTGTGTATGTCTGTAGCATGAAATCTAAGCATTGTATGGCCTTTAAAATTTGGTGCACAGGTACTTCAAGACTCAAAAAGGTGCACCTATGTGTTATTTTTTTTTTATTTCGAATTAGTTTGTTAGCTATTTTATGTTTTAGGCTGATTTACAATGATTGGGGACAACATTCACACAAATTGGTTCCTTAGCCGACCGAAAATATTATCACAGAGTTTCTCTCCATCTTGACACCATCGGAGAGATTGAAAAATTCTCTTTCAAACAAACTTTGAATGGAATCCATATGATTAAAGAGAATTTTTGTGAATTTAAAAAATATATATACTTCTTGTGTTTAAAACATTTACAATTTTTAAATTGTGATATAAAAAAATTGAAAAGCAATCCAATGTTTATAATTTAACACCAGCTCCTTTAAATATTATGCACTCTTCCAAAATAAAAAATAATTCCCTTAAGCCATCTGTTTATTAATTAAATTTTTGAAGTGATGCAGAGATGCTAACTGTTATGGATTTTTTGTAATTCTTACGGATTTCTGAATAAAATTATGGACTAAGAGAAATAACCGGTAAAATTACAGAAAATGTGTTTTTTCTCTTATTCCTTCTTTTTCCATCCATCTCCATCCTGCAATTATTACACATTAAATTAATAAAATTTGCTTATTTTCATATTTTGGTTTATTATTCATATTAATTGTTTAATTATTTTGATGCATTTAGTACAATTGCACAATTAAAAACTGCATTGCTGTTCACAGTTCTAAACAAATCAGCTTCTGCATTAGCGATTTAACTTGTCTATAACTTGTACCTTCCTGATTAATTAATGCTACTGTTGTGATCTGTAACATTTCTAGATCAGACTTGTCATTATTGGCTGTTGGTCAGGTAAAAATTTATAAAATAAAAATCTATCACTGGTTTTGCCAAAAAATTTGAAATAAATCACTGCTATTGAGTAAAAACTGAAGCTATTTGTATCAGAAGTAAACAAAATTATAAATGCTTTATGTAATTTTGTCATTTTAAGAAAGTGTATTGAACGGTAAATGTTATTCACATCCATAGTTTAAATGCATAGTATATTGTAATATATATATAATACATATATGTGTAGTACATAGTATATATAATACATAGTTTAAATACATATTAATTTCAAGTGAAAATGATATAAATTAAAAAGATATCAGAATTCTTTAAATATTTAATTAGGTTATAAAGAAAAAGCAAAGAAATTAATATGGTCTTCTTTCATAAAGTTTATTTCTACAATGTTTTGTTGCAGTATATTATATCATCCACATCTATGATCTGAAAATGTATAATAAAAATTGGAACAATATTTATTTTCCAGATACAGATTAAGTTTTGTAAAAGTAAACAAATTATGATAAAAAGTAAAGACATTGTACAGAATATAAAATTTTCCTTTTATGATTTATTAACCACACCAGCAAAGTTCTGATTCATTTGGCTTGCAAAAATTACTTATACTTGGCTATCTAACCATAATGACATAAACTAATTCCTAACTGCGGATGTTGATATTCAAGTTGATCTGGAAGTTGGAGGCTGCTTTTCAGTTATAAGTTTTGGAAAAAAAAACAGATTTCTGAAATAGTTGCTTGCAATTTGACTAGATGATTAAATTTCATTTTTCTTCTCTGTCCTTGTAGCATTACCAGAATAAGCGGTATCCTAAGGAAACTTAACATGCTTAAAAAACACCACCATTAAATAAAATAGAAAGTTGTGTCTGAAAAATGTTATAATATCAAATTACCATGTTTTTACTTTTTAACACTTTACAACAAAGTTGAAAAGTGTTTATGACTTTGTTCATTCTGTCTGTCTGTCTGTCCATTAGCACGATAACTGCCGTAAAAATGACTTAATCAAAATGAAATTTTAGTATGTTGTTCAGACGGTCTGTAGGACCTATGGGAATATAAATGAATAATATCACCCAATTAATTTTGGATTGAACCCGGGTTGAAAAAATGAAATACATTGAGCCCTATGGGACCTAATTTTTCAAACATTTTTTAAGCAGATTTAAAATTCACAAATTGCTTCGAAAATTTTAGATAAAATTCAAATTGTTCCATAAAATATATAAAAAAAAATTCAGCGAAATATATTCAGTAGTTTTTTAAATAAAAATTAAAATAATAATTACACCTCTTATATGAAACGATCACATGACCCACTTCAAAATATATATGGCATCCATCTTGTTTCAAAATCGTGATTTTTTAACGTTCTTTTTAATTCATATTGAGTGTTGTATCCGTCCTAAAACTACTTTATTTTTGCTTAAATTCTGTGCATCTACATACTGAAACAACGCAATGACAATATATTTGAGTTTAAATGCTCATCTAAATTTGATTATTTCTACAACTAAGCCTATTTTTCACCTATGTAAAATGTAAACAGCAAAATATGTAGAATGAGTTGTATTAGAATTCCTGTATTTTTTTAACACAAAATAATTTAGTCCATGGAGTCTGCATGGCTGATATGAATGAAATATTAATTGATTTTATAAAGAGGACGATTTTTTTCGATGAAGTTTTAAGCATAGAGTTTAATTATTTGTAGCTCCATGGTCTTAAATAAAATGTTTAAATAAAATAAATTATTATAGTATTGTGATGAATAAAATGAATGGGAGAAAGTTATGAATGAAATCCTGTTTTTATAGAGAGATCCAGGCGTGTTATTTTTTCTATGACGTCATTTGAATTAATTTCAGTTGTTTTCGATGGAAGTTTTCAAATATAATAAATTATCATAGTATTATGATAGTTTTTAAAATATTACCGTGGAATGTATTGCATTTTAGAGATATTTAAACCAGGCAATTTATATTTCAATGCCGTCATTTGTATGAAGTTCATTTTTTTCAATGAGGGTTTAAGTTTTCAAATATAATAAATCAATGTAGTATTGTGATAAGTTTTAAAATATTACCGAGGAATGTATTGCATTTTCGACTTTTTTTAAATAAAATTGCATTGAAGTTGGAAAGTGTTTCATAATCAATGCTTTAAGCATGATTGATCTTTCTTGTTTAATTCTGATACACTCAGCTCTTGGTGACCAACTTTTCATATTAAATAAATAATGTCTATATTATAAAACATATGCAATTTAATTATATCTATTTTCTACCATAAAATATGCCCTACTGTTAATTAATTTATTTTTTATTATTGAATGTAGAAAATAAATATTTAAAATGGTTATTTTGAAAGAGGATTATATTATTATTTACAAAGCAAGAGTGGTGAAGCCGCATATGTGCTTGTGCATGAGTGAAGATATATTTAAATACCATATTTACAACTTTCTACAGAATACACCTGCGTATAAAATTTCATAGTTTGTATGTGCATTTGTTCTTGAACACTTATGTACACACTTCAGATAAATACACACATACTGATGGAAATATTTACAAAAATGATCAAAATGTGTTCGGGGTGTCTTTAAATGTATTTTTTCATCAAGATCTCTGGTTAAAAATTTGTCAGGAATTTTCTCTATATAATAGTATGAGAAAATAGTAAAAATATCCTTTAGTTCAGCCAATATTGAATTAATTTAGTTCTAATCTATGAGATAATACATTTTAGATGTGTCTAAATTGTTTAATTGTAAGTTAAATATCTATATCAAAAGAGCGGAAGTTTATTCTCTGTTTCAATTATTCCACAGCGTTCATGACACAGATATCACATGCCTAAGAGTGGGGTGTATATTAAAAAGTGCAGGAATCAGGCTAACTTGTAGGCAGCTGAACTCAATTAAGCCATGAATGTAAATACTGGGTGGGAATTTATTAATTGGTGCTTGTTCTAATTATCCATTTCTTTTATTCCTTATCATTTTTGAAAGAGTATTAAATTCTCTTTAAAATTAATTTTGATTAAAAAATGTATAATTAAAACTGTGACCATGAAATAGATAGCTGCCTATTAATTAATTTTGGCTCTGAGAATGAATATGAATAATTCCACCGTTATGCAGACAAATGGGAAACTTGCTGCTTTCTTCAGAAATATTGTATTAACCCTTTCAGTCCCATGATGCCAATTGGAATCAGATTTTTAGAATGAAAAATAAATATTTGGGATTGAAAGGGTTAAATGAGTGATTTTTCGATAATTAAAAATTAAAAAAATGTAATTTTTAGAAATTTAAAATTATAAAGCATTTTAAGTTACCTAATTATCTGTCATCTAAATCAATCTTAAAAAAAATTCGACAATTACACATCTCTGTATCTTAGTTTGAAAATTTGTTTTGCAGATTAAAATTATCAAAATTAATTTTTAATTTTTTTTAATTAAAATTCACAAAGAATTGTCTCATGTTTTACAGAAACACTTTAACATGAGCGAGTTGTGCGGTGTATTATAAGAAGAGACTCATTTGGCTGACTCTTAGGTTTCGTTAGCTTCATTTCATTTATTCAACATTTTTTTTTTTAGCTTGTCATTGTAGGCTAATCGCCCTGCTTGATTTTAAAACAAACACATTGGTTTCAAATTAAAAGTGTAATTTTTTACCAAGAGGACTGATTTTAACTACTGAATGTGATCAAGTATGAATCCAATGCATTCTAATTTACTTTCTTTTTGTTTCAGGCTTATTTGATACACCATTTTTCCGATCTATGCCTGAGAAATATCGTCGCTTCATGCCTTCAGTAGTTCCATTTCCTAAAGGATTAGGGAGTCCTAATGAATTTGCACATCTAGTACAGACTATTTACGAGAACAGGATGTTAAATGGAGAAGTTATTAGATTAGATGCAGCATTGAGATTTGAAATGTAGTACTTTTATTTCTTTGTAATAGGTCATTAAATAAATTATCTCATTGTTTATACTCATAGTATAAGCATTTCTTTTTATATGAATTGGTATTTTTTACTACTGAAGTTTTTGTCATTAAAGTGAAAATAAATTAATTGGTAACATTAATACTTCTAATAGACTTTGCGATTGTAAATTTCTTTTGCATCATGTGATCCTAATAGTGTGAGCGTAATCAACTCATTATATAATCATGATTGAATTACTTTTTATGTATGATTACGCCTGATTTGTGGGAAGTATATTGTATTTTCTACTGTGACAAGGATGGCCAAATGGCCTGACTTTTCAGGACATGGGTTTAATTTTATGTTGTTGGACTAGTTTCACAAAAATTTTGGTATGCTAAAATATCCTGTACTGTTTTGAACTTTTTATTTAAAATAAACATCTTATTGCAACCAACATTGAATTCCTTCGAACTTTATTCTTTGTTGGGCAAAGAAGTTTTCAAACCCAAATAAAAATTTAAGAACTATCTGTAATTTATTTATTTTTTTCATGAAAATCTATTTTTTTTTTAATGCATTTGTAAAGATTTTTTGTCAATAAATATAAATAACTACCCATAAAAATATTTTTCTAATTTATCCCTTTATTGCTCATATAAAGCTTGATAGAATTTTGTTCTGCATTTTTACAGAATCTTATATATTTAATTTGAATTTCCTGGTTTTCCAGTATAAAATTTGGACTTGTCCCAGATTTCCTAGTACCAAATCTTGACACCATAGCTGTGACTTTCATGTGGTAATCAGCCAACTTGAGATAATTGTTAAGTGTGGGCCAGTAGCAAATTTACATATTGAAAATTGGGGGTGGGGGAGGTATTAATGCCTATTAGAGGTCTGTAGAAACTGTTTCAAGCCCTTATTCATACATGCATCACACTCATTTACTCCCTGACATTGTTCATACGCCTCTTGAAAAAAAATTCTGGAAATTGTACATTTTTCTTCTGGTGACCTCTTCTGAACTAATCTGTACCACTAAACTTTTAAAATTCGAAACCTTTTGTGTGTAATAATGAAAGTCTACATTTATTCAAAAAAAAAAAAACATTTGCTTAAATATATGCATTAAGGTATTGCAATTGGTCAAATATAGTTTGATATGTTCATGAAATATATTTGCTTTACTTGTGAAATTGTGAAACCACAGGTAATGAGTTACAGCCTCCAGCATTTGGTACTGATAGGTTAAGAGAATTTAGTTTTTACAGCATATGACATGTACATAACTTATCTCCCACAGAAGGTCATCATTTCTTTAACAACAAGCCATCATCTTCTTTGCCTAATCGATATCCCTTATTGATTTTATTTTCCATCATTGTAAATGCAATTTTTATTGTTTGTAATGATCACCAATATCTATAGTTATAAAATAATTACATATTTTTGTGTATTTTTTACTGAAAATTTACAAAAACTTCAGTTTACATAAATTTATAAAACTGTTCAATGTCAGGTTTTTTTCCCCCCCTTTGAGAGTTTTCCACAAATGCATGTTTAGCAGAAATTTAAATGTATAAACCTAATTTAGCACAATTTTTCTTCTTCCCCTTAGTGTTATTTAATACATGAGATGTTTGGTGCATATTTTCTGGCTAGTTGACTTTAGCTAGAACTTTAACCTGTAGCTAGCCAGTATTTCATAAATTTTCAATATCCACACCACATACACTTTTTTAAACATTGAGTTTATTGACATCCATTTTTACACCCTTTTATTTAACTCTGTCACTGTGATTCAAATTTTTGAGGCCCTAACTAATCAGTTTCCATTAATCATAGTAACATGGCATTTTGCATATTATTGTCTTTGATGAATTTTAATTCTTTGGATTTTGAACATTATTGGGCTATTCCGTTTTGGGCCCACCATAGGAGTATATATTTTAATTTTTTTTTTTTTTAATGAGGAGTATATATATATATATATATATATATATATTTTTTTTTTTTTTTTTTTTTTTTTTTTAATAACTCAAGGACCAGGCAGTTACAGTCCAAATGTGATATGTCGTTGGCATTCAGTATATTTAATATTTTAGATTTTTAACTTTATCCTGCTAGTCCATCCTGAGCCCGACGTGAGAATGTACTCATTTTTAGGGAATAACTTAAATTAATTAAAGCGGAGTAAGATTAAAATCTCCATTCATTTTTATATGGAAGAACAATCGTAATTTCTAGAGCAATAATATATATATATATATATATATATATATATATATAGTCTAAATAGTAGAATGATAGAAGTAAGAATTTTAAGGATCAAACCCCCCCCCCCCCCCCTTTTGCATTGGTTTACCATTTGACTCTACATTGACTAAACGACACAAAATCTCCCCATAAATTAATCAATTCCACCGTTTTCAAGATTCTGGCTATACCTATTAGCGCTGTGAAGTCTAAGTCAAATCTTCAGCTCCTCTTTTCTTCTACTACCCAACTCCTTTTTTTACTGTCTGACTCCTTTTTAAATTTCAAATGTATCAATGTATTAATTTATAGATTTTGTTAGACCTTTGATGTTTACTATTCATTTTCCAAAAGCACTTTATAATTATGAGACATGCTGCATCTGCTACTATGATCATTTCTGTAAAATATAAAAATATTACACAATTTTCTACAATGGTAATGTAAAAATTTCCAAAATCCATATATATTTTTACGAGATTTTAGCAAAATTTTGCATTGTGTGTTAAATAGGCTGATTGCCTGATTGGAGTCCCATATAATATTATAAAGTTAAAAACATCCATTTCTTCCATATTAAATTACAAATTATTTAATTTCAGACAAATATAACTTCTAATTAATTTTTATTTTATAAGAATTATTTTTATCTAATTTAATTTAAATATTTTATATCAATAGTTTTTAAATGATAAATATTTGTTGTTTTTTAATGTATTGCAAGTCAGAATATTTTTTTTGACTCCTCAACTCCACAGTCTTGATGCTTATCATATAAAGGGTATTAAAATATTATCTTTCAACATAAGTCAGCTAAATGTACAAAACTATCAGTTCCGATTGACTGTTGCCAACTTAAAAAAGTAATTAAGTATCTTTTAAGAATAGCTTTTTAATGAAAGTTCAGAAAAGAATACTATTTTTTTTAAATTTTAATGTGGACCTGAACAATATGCTATAGAAGTGCAAGATGGTCAAATTAAGCTTTATGCTCCAGGTTTTTATTTAGTGTGGAAAGTTTATTTAAGCTGAATTCAAATGTAAATGTTACAAAAAATGTAACATTCAATATCATATTTCATTATTGAAGTGAATCAACAAACACTTTTTGGCATGACTTACCATAGATATGCATGCAGTTCTCAACAAACGAGTTTCATTCCTAGAATTTTGGTATTATTTTGTTTTTCATGGGTTAAACACTTATGCATGCATTTATTATCAGCCATTTTAATTCACATATTATAACAAATACAATTTTAAAAGTTTGTTTTAGTATTTATTTAAATTTTATATGTATGTTCACATTGTATATAGCATTGTGTTTTAGAAGCAACTTTTATGTATTGGCAATTTTAATAAATTTTGTATGAATTGTAACATTTGCTATAGCGAATGTGCATAAATTTAATGTTTCTAAATTAAGAACTACCTGTATTGATGATACTAAGATTAAATAATGTAAATAATTAGTAAAAAAATTGTTAGTTTGAATTTTGTACTAAAACTTCTGAATCAAATAGATAATAACCTAATCCAATTTTAATTACAGAATTCGACTTACTAATTGCTTTTAACAATAAAACTGATGCTGAAATTCCTCTTATTGCTTAAACTGTAAAAAAGAATAAGTTACCACTTCCATAATGCAGGCAGCATGCAGATTGAAAACAAATATGATCTACTATTCTCCAGTAAGTTGCCTCGCATATACAGAAGTAAAATGTGAGCAAACCTTTATGGTCAGATTTAAGCTGAATTCAAACTTTCAGAAAGTTCTGGGGGTAGAGACTGGAGGAATCTAATTAAAACTCATGTTTGATGAAAGTGGTACTTTTCAAGGTCTTGCCATGTTCGAATATACAGTAAATTCTGAGTATTCATTCACATCTGTATACAAACTAGAATCTGCTTTATTCAGAAATAGGAAAAACTTTTCAAACTAAAGATCACATTATAGTATAGTATAAACAGGAAACTTTTTATGTAAATTTTAAAACATGCAAAAAGCATTTAGGAAGGAAGGCAACTGTGCATTGGGCTTTATAACTAAAACTTCATTTAGTAGCTGAGATAGCTACCCTTGAAAATAACTGCAAATAGAATTGTATAAGGAATTTCAGAAAGTCTTGTTTACAAATGCCAATTGACTGGCCGCTTGATCATTAGACAGCAAGCTCTCCAGTATTTCTTAATGATTGAATTAAGAGTCAGGACAATTGTCTAAATGTTTTCCAGAAATAGGCTGTCCTAGGTCACATAAAATACAATCCAGGGAAGCAGCAAGTCCAATTCGATGGAGTTAGCCCTGAGACAGTCATGGCCAGTCAGAAGTCTGAACCTAGCAACGGAATTTCTGAAAATCTAAATAATCATTTAAAATAATATAAATACCCCCCTTGATCATGACCAGTTAACCATTGCAGATGTAACATTCACACATTTAAATTAGAAGAATTTAAAAATTATTAGGAATATCGGAAAGAATTTAAAATCTAGCCATATTTTAATGTAGAAAATTGCTATATATAAATACACACTATCAACAATGTAGTAGTTGTTTCAAAAATTCATACCTCCATAGAAACCCATAAGTATCCCCTAAAGTTCTGGGAAATGGGGGAAAAAATATATACCCCTTTCTCAGAAAAAGGAGATTCTGGTGGTGCTACTGCTTCCATGAATGTGGAACTGAAATTCACACCTCCCTTTTCCTAAAACTTATGACTAAATGAATTTGATTCATTTCAAGCTGCAATGTGTGAGACTTTTGGGCCAGTGTCTTTTTGACCATAAAAGGGGGGATGGACAAAAGGTATTCTTTTTCCCCCATTCTTAAGACAAAATTGAGACGAACATAATTTTTGTCCCCTTACTATTTTTTTATCTATTTTATTTAGTGTTATTTTTCCTCATTAATTATACTTTTATTCACTCATAATAAATACAATTTAATATATTTCATTGGGGTAAAACAAAAAGAAAAGTATATGCTAATAATCCATATAATAGCTATACATATAGGTAGATGATCCATCAGAGACCAGAAAATGAAGAAAAACATAAATAAACTGTAAATGCAACAAATTTATGAAATGTAAATATTTATGTTAAAAAGACAAGTTTCATAACATAAATCCTTTTACCAAAATGTTTCCATTATATTTTTAAGTTTGTTGTATGGAATGGGAAAATTTTGCATGAAAATTGGAAACAGTCACTTCAGTATTTAAGTGTTTTTCCTCAACTCAACGAAAAAATAGATTTACCACAAATTAAAAAAATATTAATTATTATTTTCTTATGCTATTATATGAAGAAAAATATTGTTTCCTCCAAAATTTTTGAATTCGAGATTTTGATGGGTAAGCCCATTTTAATAAGACCTCTTGGAAGCCACTATAGACAGTTTTGGGAAAATGCTAAGTTTGATATATGGACACGATAACTACAGAATGAATGCACTTACCAGTAAGGAATTTTATATGTGGATATGTTATGTGAAAAACTAGAACTAAATAGAATTTGTATTATTTGGCATGATTATAACTCAAATTAAGAGATTCAGGGAGTTATTTCTTATGAAGAAACATAATTGCTTAAATAATGGCTGTAGTGCCTTGAAGAACTATAATCATATGCTATACGACTGAAATATGCCTATGACCTAAGTTTCCCACCACTAATTGCCCGGCTGTCCGCTGTCACTTTCTCTTTTTATAGAAATAGCAGGCATAATATGCTCTTGTGATACGATACATTAAAAATGCTATATCATCAGTAGAATATCAATGGAATGCCTCTTCTTACTGAAGTAAATGTATGTAGATTTTTTTTCATATAAATTTCAGACTGCTTTAACGCTTTGTAGATGGTTTGCTGAGGTGAATCGTTTTACTGTAACTACTTTATCCAGACTAAAATTAATGTGAATAAATTAATAAATGGATTTTAAATACTAATGAGCAGCTTCTTCATTGAATATGGTAGTAACTAACTATGACATATATGCCATTTAAATACCAGTTATATTCATACTGTAGTTTAAAATATTATTTCTCCCAAAGACTACAACCATTGTTCCAGGAATTCTATTTCTTCATGAAAAATAACACCCAAAGCTCTTCAAATTTGAGTTATAATTATATCAATTACTATAAATTCCATTTAGTTCTAGTTTTTCACATAACATATCTACACAAAATTTTATGCTGGTAGATGCATTAGTTCTGTTGTTGTCATGTCCATATCTTGTACTGGACATTTTTCCAAAAGTGTTTGAAATGGTTTTAGGAGATCTTAAAATGTGCTTAATCCTTAAAGTACCAAATTTGAATTTTTTTGGATTTTTCTTTTCACTATACAATAGTTATAGTATGAGAAAATAAGAATTAATATATATATATATATTTAATTTGCAGTAAATTCGCTATTTTTACTTTCCCTGCAGTACATGGTAATGTATAGGGAAAGTATTGGAATCATGCCGAAAATCGCAACTCGAGTTTTCGACGGATCTACACGTTTTGAGACCTCTAGAATACGAAAAACCTATTTTTAACATGACGTCTGTGTGTCTGTCTGTGCAATGTATGTATCCACGCTAACTCGAAAACTAATGGACCGAATTTCATAAAATTTGGTAGGTAAGTCACTTGTATGTGACTCTGGTGCTGATTAGCTTTTGGTATACGATTCGGAATAAAAACAGTCCGCCTTTTTTTTTTTTTTTTGCGAAATGGCCCGCCAAAATTGCCTGTATCCAATTGCCTGTACTGAAAAACTAATATATCAAATTTTACAAAATTTGATAGATGAGTCATTTGTGGGTCACCCTGGTGCTGATTACATTTTGATACGACTCGAAAAAGAGGAACCCGCATTTTTTTACACAAAAGTTGTATATATCCACTCTAACTCAACGAATCGACTAAATTTCATAAAATTTGGTAGATAAGTCACTTGTTGGCGACCCTGGTGCTGATTAGATTTGGGTATGATTCGAGATATATGAACCTGCCTTACTTGCGAAATGGCCTTGAAAAATTGTATGTATCTACCCTAGCTAACAAACTAATTGATCAAATTACACAAAATTTAGTAGATAAGAAGTCCAGTTATCAAATGAGAACGAAAATTGAATTAAAAGTGTAAAAAAATGTAATTAAAATAAAGAGAAAGGGAAATAAGTCTGCAGGGAAAGTCATGTGCTGCCCACATCAGATTTTTTATATTATATCCAGTTCGTTTTTGTATTGTATCATCCTTTCGTTTACCAACTTGATTCACTTCAAATTCTTCAGTTCCTTAAAATTCCAAAACTACAATATCTCGTGAATGGTTTAGCCTAGTCATGGGGTCAGAGTTATAAGTAGGGAGTAGTAGGGGATTCTGGCTCACGCGGTGCTATACTTTAACATGGGGTCAATTGCGGTGCTAATTTTCCCATGTTAAAGCATAGGCGCACCCCATGAGGAGGGGTGGAGCTTCCACCAGCACGTGACTTTCCATGAAGAGAGGATGTCAGTCAAAGGTTATGATGAAGGGAAATAACATAAATTTTAAGAATGTGCCACTTTTAGCGTTTTTTTCACAAAAAGTTTTAAAAACGTTAAAAAAACAACAAAAATGTGCATTTTTTCAGCAAGTTGAAATTTTGGAGTTGTTGGATTTCTCTATGGGAATTAACATGGGTTTTCACACTTTTGCGAATTTTTTAGAAAAAAAATGTGGTTTTTCACAAAAAAGCGACCAAAAATGTGTTTTTTGAAAAACGCGGAATCGGCAGATTTTTTTCAAAATATCAGATTTCTCTATGGGAATTAACATAGGTTTTCGCACTTTTGCAATTTTTTGAAAAAAAATGTGCGTTTTTGCAAAAATGCGGCCAAAAAGATGTGTTTTTAAAGTAGCAGAATCGCGTGAATTGGGTGTATGGGTGGGGGTATGTTTTCTCAATCATTCCAGTCTTGGAGTTCAAAACTTTTTGAAAAAATAAATATTTTAAATAAATAGCAGATACCTGTTTTCAACTATCTAAATGGGGTAATGTCTCTTTCATAAATTAGATGTTGTTAGAAATATATATATTTTTTAAATTGTGGTCCCACCTCCACCCGGTGTATGGGATACACCGCCACAATTCAATCTAGCATGGTCTGGTCATTTAAATTTGATAATGACCGTATGCTAGGCTTTTGATACCATCCTTTAAGATATGTCGCTTATCATCATAGGGGGATAACCCCATTTTAATTTGCTTCACAGTATACATCTGGTGGTCTTTACTTGCAATTTTAAATTGTTCCACTCTATTATATCTTCGCCTTGTTAGGCAATTATAATAATCTTCATGATGGATGTGTTTTTTTACAACATTTTTATTATTACATTACAACTTCTTATTATTTTTACAACATTCTTATTATCATTCACCTTTAGCAGTCTTTTTATCTGCGAAGGGTGTTTTTAGGCTGTACATTTTCGATCTTAGACCTACAAACTCCACGGCAGGAGTTCCATTCAACTCATCTTTCATTTTTCCAATTCTTTTTTTATTCTTATTGGAATGAAGTGGATGTGTTGGAGGATAATCCGAAAAGTCAAAATAGTCTTCATAACTTTCAAAATCTTTGTAAATATCTTCTGTTTCAATTTCATAGCACAGGGAATCGGTGTCTGTAAAAAGCAATTCGGCACGGCTTCCATACATCTTCTTAATAAAATCATAATGAAACTCATACAAGTGTTTTACTCAAGTCCAGTACTGAAAAACCTGCATAGATGGGTCTATTCAGTTTCAAATGAGTCTTATGCATATGAACTGCTACCAGATCTTCATTAAATATTTTGAAGGAGTGTAAGGCTGGTGATGCAAGTAATTTTTTCAATCTCTTCTCAGTCTGTACTAGCTTAACATCCATTCTTTTTCTCAAATTTTCCATAGTTTTTCCAAACACTGCGTTATTCATAAGTTTGAACAGATTTTTTTCAAAGGAATTTTTTGCCAGCATTCTCTTCTCAGTGTTAAATTGTACATAGGGCTTCAACCAGGGCTCTTGCTTAAAAGTTAATACTCGATGGATTTTCACAAGTTTCATCCCTAACTTCATATACTGCTTTAAATTTCTATAATGCAGAACATATTTAACCTTATGATTCAAATTAGGTGTTAGTTTGATCTGATCCTTGCATATTTTCAAATTCATTTCTTCAGATAAATTCCGGCTATACTCCGAAATCAGAGATGGGGTGATATGAACTCTTTCGGGTGCCAGAGGATAATCATTATGCTTATTATGCAAATCATGGGGATAGTCTATATCCGCTTCAATAATATATCCCACAGGTGAGTCATCTTCAACAGCAAGTGGATCAAATTTCTGAATGTCTTGAGAATCAAACCATCTAAAATCCGATACAGGGAGTGCTTGGCTTAGAGTCCACCCGTACAGATTATTAGCATCCAGGTACATTATATATTTGCTAGGTTTTATAGAATCAAAATGTTCCAAATACTTGTTATTAGCCTGACTAATGCGTTTACTAATAACACTAATACCGCCTCTTATACCTTCTTCTAAAAATAAGTACATATCAGGATCTGTAATCAGTTCTAATGATACTCCACTAGTCTTCAAGGCTGCATTCCAGGCAAGAGATGGTAATGTTAAACAGTGGGCAGCATCTATTCCATAATAATTCAATGTCAAATCACGGAAATTCTCAAAAATGTCCGCTAATAGAAAAATATCAGTTTTTATGTACAAGTCATGATATTCCCCCATATTCTTTATCTTTAAAGATGTCCAAACATGTTGAGCAGAGGCATAGGCATCATCAGAGACCTCCTCTCGATTTAAATCATCAAAGAAGGCCTCTTTAGTGGGTAAGCTCGTTTCTTCAAACTTGGTAGCACAGTCCATATAAGAATAGGGGTAAACACTCTTTTTAGTCACTAAATCCACTTGATCACTTGTAAAATGTTCTTGGGTGATACGAAACTGATTGGATTCCAAACTAGAACTTAGTTCTAGTTTGGAAGTAGTTAGACTTAGTAGCAGGTAAAAATTGAAGAGAATCTATAAACTGTAAACTTCCCAGGCTGAATGTGATATATTTCTGCATATTGCTACTGATGCATTCAATCCTCTTTCCTTTAAATTCACCGATCCCCTGTATAATTAAATGTCCATCATAGCCCTTTAAATTATGAAACACAACGGGTATGCGTCGTCTTATCTTGTAATTCAGATTACAATTAGGATGGGCTGCACCTCTGAACTTGGAAGTTAAGTGGCAATGGTCTCTCACACGCTTTTCTCCTAAAGCCTTGTTACAAATATGGCAGAGAGTAGCATTTTCAAAGTTTTCACGATCTTCAGCAGTAAAATTCATTTTCATATTTTCTCTCAGTATTCTCTGAATCTCTTCTTAAATAAGGGTCTTCAAAAAATGATGAATCACATTTTCACCCCTATAGATAACAGGTTCTTTAAAGGTTTTTCCATCAGGTCCAATAATAATATAGGCAAAACCAAAAGGAACATGATGAGATAAGATGCTCTCATGTGAAACAGAAGGGGTATTCTCACATATATGTTCATATATCTCGTTCATATATCAGAGTCACATACAAGTGTCTTACCTACCAAATTTTATGAAATTCGGTCCATTAGTTTTCGAGTTAGCGTGGATACATACATTGCACAGACAGACACACAGACGTCATGTTAAAAATAGTTTTTTCGTATTCTAGAGGTCTCAAAACGTGTAGATCCGTCGAAAACTCGAGTTGCGATTTTCGGCATAATTCCAATACTTTCCCTATACATTACCATGTATTGCAGGGAAAGCAAAAAGTCTGATGTAGGTAGCACATGACTTTCCCTGCAGACTCAAATTCATCGCCTCTTTATTTCATTAATAATTCATTAAATTTAGTTTAATTGCACTAAACAAACAGGCATAATAGACTCAAAATCGGCAAAGCAAAAATGCGAAAAAACTAAAATATCTCGAGAACGGCTTGCACAGCGGTTTAATTGAACAAAATAGAGCCCACAATTATTTAAAACGACTTCGCACTTCTAATTCAATTTTCGTTCTCAGTTGGTAACTGAACGATTTTTCAACGGTGGCGCAGCGTAAATGCGAAAAAACTAAAATATCTCGAGAACGGCTGGCCCTATTGTAATGGGGTTGATCTTATTCTTTTCATTGCTAAAAATTAAATATAAAACAAGCATTTAATTGATATATTTGCGCATACGTAATTTTTATTTTAGATTTTGACGATTTTTGCGGGCCATTTCGCCAAAAAGGCAGGTTTTTTTTTTTTGAATCGAACCAAAGTCTAATCAGAACCAGGGTAACTCACAAGTGACTTATATACCAAATTTTGTAAAAGTTGATCTATGAGTTTTTCAGCTAGAGTGGATACAGGCATTTTTTGCGGGACATTTCGCAAAAAAAAAAAGGCGAGTTCTTTTACCCCAAATCGTACCAAAAACTAATCAGCAACAGGGTTACTCAGAAGTGACTTGCCTACCAAATTTTATGAAATTTGGTCCATAAGTTTTTGAGTTAAAGTGGATGCATACATTGCACAGGCACACACACAGACGTCATGCTAGAAATAGTTTTTTTGAATTCTTGGTGTCTCAAAACGTGTAGATCCGTCGAAAACTCGAGTTGCGATTTTCGGCATGATTCCAATATTTTCCCTATACATTACCATGCATTGCAGGGAAAGTAAAAATAGCGAATTTACTGCAAATTAAATATATATATATATATTAATTCTTATTTTCTCATACTATAACTATTGTATAGCGAAAAGAAAAATCCAAAAAAATTCAAATTTGGTACTTGGATTAAGCACATTTTAAGATCTCCTAAAACCATTTCAAACAATTTTGGAAAAATGTCCAGTACAAGATATGGACATGACAACAACAGAACTAATGCATCTACCAGCATAAAATTTTATGTGTAGATATGTTATGTGAAAAACTAGAACTAAATGGAATTTATAGTAATTCATATAATTATAACTCAAATTTGAAGAGCTTTGGGTGTTATTTTTTATGAAGAAATAGAATTCCTGGAACAATGGTTGTAGTCTTTGGGAGAAATAATATTTTAAACTGCGGTATGAATATAACTGGTATTTAAAAAGCATATATGTCATAGTTAGTTACTACCATATTCAATGAAGAAGCTGCACATTAGTATTTAAAACCTATTTATTAATTTATTCACATTGATTTTAGTCTGGATCAAGTAGTTACAGTAAAACGATTCACCTCCGCAAACCATCTCCAAAGCGTTAAAGCAGTCTGAAATTTATATGAAAAAGAATCTACATACAAAATATATATATTTCTAACAACATCCAATTTCTGAAAGAGACATTACCCCATTTAGATATTTGAAAACAGGTATCTGCTATTTATTTAAAATATTTATTTTTTCTAAAATTTTTGAACTCCAAGACTGGAATGATTGAGGAAACACACCCCACCCATACACCCAATTCACGCGATTCTGCTACTTTAAAAACACATCTTTTTGGCTGTATTTTTGCAAAAACGCACATTTTTTTTCAAAAAATTGCAAAAGTGCGAAAACCTATGTTCATTCCCATAGAGAAATCAGACATTTTGAAAAAAATCGGCCGATTCCGCGTTTTTCAAAAAACACATTTTTGGCCGCTTTTTTGCGAAAAACCACATTTTTTTTCTAAAAAATTCACAAAAGTGTGAAAACCCATGTTAATTCCCATAGAAAAATCCAACAACCCCGAAACTTCAACTTGTTGAAAAAACGCACATTTTTGCTGGGTTTTTTTAACGTTTTTGAAACATAAAAGTGTATTTTTTTACTAAATTTTGCGAAAAAATTGCAAAAGTGTGAAAACCCATGTTATTTCCCATAGAGAAATGGATCCAATTCACGCGATTCTGCTACTCTAAAAACACGCCTTTTTGACCGCATTCTTGCGAAAACGCACATCTTTTTTAGAAAACTGCAAAAGTGTGAAAACCTATGTTAATTCCCATAGAGAAATTTGACATTTTTAAAAAAATCGGCCGATTCCGCGTTTTTCAATAAACACATTTTTGGTCGCTTTTTTGCGAAAAACCACATTTTTTTTCTAAAAAATTCGTAAAAGTGTGAAAACCCATGTTAATTCCCATAGAGAGATCCAACAACTCCAAAACTTCAACTAGCTGAAAAAACGCACATTTTTGTTGTTTTTTTAACGTTTTTAAACCTTTTTGTGAAAAAAACGCTAAAAGTGGCACATTCTTAAAATTTATGTTTTTTCCCTTCATCATAACCTTTGACTGACATCCTCTCTTCATGGAAAGTCACGTGCTGGTGGAAACTCCACCCCTCCTCATGGGGTGCGCCTATGCTTTAACATGGGAAAATTGGAAAATTAGCACCGCAATTGACCCCATGTTAAAGTATAGCACCGCGGGAGCCAGAACCCCCTACTACTCCCTACTTATAACTCTGACCCCATGACTAGGCTAAATCATTCTCGAGATATTGTAGTTTTGGAATTTTAAGGAACTGAAGAATTTGAAGTGAACCAAGTTGGTAAACGAAAGGATGATGCAATACAAAAATGAACTGGATATAATATAAAAAATCTGATGTGGGCAGCACATGACTTTCCCTGCAGACTTATTTCCCTTTCTCTTTATTTTAATTACATTTAATTCACTTTTAATTCAATTTTCGTTCTCATTTGATAACTGGATTTCTTTTCAAAGGTGGCGTAGAGAAAATACGAAAAAACTAAAATATCTCGAGAACGGATAGTCCTAGTATAATGCGGTTGGTCTTATTATTTTCTTCGTTAAAAATTACGTATTAAACAAGTATTTAATGGATATATTTGAGCATACGTAGTTTTTTAGTTTAGATTTTGGCGATTTTTGCAGGCCATTTTGCAGAAAAAGGGCAGGTTATTTTTTTCCGAATCATACCAAAATCTAATCAGCACCAGGGTGTCCCACAGGTGACTTTCCTACCGAATTTTGTCAAATTCGGTCCATTAGTTTTACAGTTAGAGTGGATACAAGCTTTTGCGCGTCATTTTGCATAAAAAAAAGCGGGTTCTTTTATCCCGAATCGTACCAAAAATTAATCAGCAGCAAACTCGTCCGCACGTGAGCTATCTACGAAATTTTATGTAATTCGGTCCATTAGTTTTTCAGTTAGAGTGGATACAAAATCTGCACAGACAGGCAGACACACACTAAGGCTCCTCTATATACGAGCTGACTCGTCAAGCATATTGAAGCCCACCGTGGCCGAAAGCGTAATCTATTAGCATTAGCTCTATTCGTATTTTCACTTTAGGAAATACTATTGAAATAATTTTTGGTGGGTGTTCTGCACCAAACTTCTCTAAACGTACTAAGAAAAGGTTTATGTAATTTCGCTTTCCCAGAAATGAAGAAGGAATAATAAAATGGCTTACAAACTGTCGGCAGAATCATTGGATACCCGGTACAGGAGCATGCTTGTGAAAGCTAAATTTTACAATATTATAATTGAAACTTCTATTTTTGTATAAGGTATTTATTTTAAACAAGCATTTTATAATTTCGGTAACTGTAGTATATATTATTATTGACTTTTATATATTTGTTATAGTCTTATCTTAGTAAATGTAGTTTGTAGTCCTGAATGTGTTATTCTCTTTTCCAAACTTAAAAGAATAATTGCTTCAAATTATTTATTTATTTATTTATTTATTTATTTATTTATTCAATTAACGTGGCAACTACAGATGAAATCCAGTTACAGTAGCCACACAAGAAATTAAAAAGTACAGAACATAGGATACAAGAATACTAATTAGTAAACATATCAAGCGCATTGAAACAGGCTTTTTTAAAACAGGCAGGGGTCAAGTTAAATATATCAATATCAGCACAATAAGTATTATATAGATCAACAAATTTATAGATAGAATAGCATTTAATATAGTTGCGCTTAACAATAGTATTGTGAAAAAGAGTTTTTTTCCTGGTATTATTGACAGGTATGTGGAATTCCAGGCAAGAAAGTAAAGTAGGGCAATCAATAGTATTATTTAAAACCTTATAATAAAACAAAAGGCAGGACCAGTTTCTTCTTTTTTTAAGAGACATTAAACTATATTTCCGTCTGAGTTCCCTTGTATGCATATCATAAGGATAATAGCCAGTCAATCTGTAATCAATAGTACGTAAAAGTTTATTTTGCACGATTTCTATCCGTTGAGAATGTAGATTGTAAACAGGGTCCCAAATCATTGCACAATATTCCAAGATTGGTTTAACAAGAGTATTATAAATACAAATAATCGTATCAGAACTGGCAAAAACACGAGATCGTCTTAAGGTGAAACCAAGTCTTTGGTAGGCCCTTTTAATAATATTATCGATATGTCTCTGAAAGTTAAAAGTATCATCGAAAGTGACACCTAAATCAATAATATGAGTACATCGAGATAGAGATGAATTATTTAAAATATAATTGTAATTAAGAATATTATGGATCCTAGCAATGCTCATAACATAGCATTTAGAAATATTTAAATGAAGTTTATTTAGTACAGACCAGTTATACAGTTCATCTAGATCTCTCTGCAGCAGTTCACAATCAGTTAATGAGTTGATTTTCATATAAAGTTTCAAATCGTCTGCAAACATAAGACATTTAGCTGTTTTAAAAATCCGGGGAATTTCATTAATAAAAATTAAAAAAAGGAGTGGGCCCAGATTAGAACCCTGAGGAACACCAGAGGAATTACTGTATAGTCTAGAGTTTACACCACAGTACTTTACAGAATACAGTCTATCTGAAATATAAGAGTATAACCAAGTCGACAAATGAACACTAAAACCGCAAGTAATCAGTTTACGGGTTAATAACCCCAGATCGATGTGATCAAAAGCTTTACTAAAGTCAGTATAAATTACATCAAGTTGTCTCTTGGTCTTAATAGCATCAACAATGTCACTGGTAAGGCAAGCTAAATTAGTTACAGTTGATCGTCTTGGCATAAACCCATGCTGGTACGGAGAAATCCATTGCTTAATTTGGGAAAAGATCCTTTCATGCATAACACATTCAAAAACTTTTGAAAAAGGGGAAAGAATGGTAATAGGCCTGTAGTTCGAAATATCATGCTTGTTGTTCTTTTTATGTACAGGAATAACTTGACCATATTTCCAGACATTGGGAAAAGCCATAGTTTTAATCGAGATATTAAACAAAATAAGCAAAGGGTAAGTTAGAGAGTCAGCACAACCTTTGATAATGAAAGAAGGAACATCATCACAGCTTAAAGACTGGCTGGATTTTAACTTCTTTAAGGCTTTGACAACATCATTTTCAGTAATATATGTAACCTTAATTAAGTCAATGTTATTGAGTTCACAATACTTGGTTAGCAGTTCAAAATCAACAGGTTGGCTACTTTGGATATAAACAGATTCAAAGAAATCAGCAAAGCAGTTTGCAATATCATTAACAGTAGAATAATCAGTATTATTATAACTCATTGTTGAGCTCCCATGACTACCAGGCGAATCACCTTTACAAAAATTCCAGAAAGCCTTAGGGTTCTTATTGAGTTCTTGTTCCATGATAGCAACATGATTGGTAAAATCAGTTTTGATTCCATCTTTCACAGATTTGCGTAGTCTATGAAATTCCTGAAGATCACTTATATCACCACCTCTAATAGATTTTTTACGATATTTTTTTTTTAATTTTATATTATGGATTGTGCTAGAAGAATACCACGATTTATATCTCCGCTTAGTAGGAATATATTTTGGTATACATAAGTCAAATATCCCATAGACACAGTCATAAAAACTCGATATAGCATCATTAACATTTGTATATGTATTTAGAAAGTTCCAGTCTGTATTATAAAAGTAGTCATATAGCATAGGATAGTTGGCCTTTCTAAAGTTATATTTCATATTATTATTAATTCGATGATTTCTACTCACCTTCTTAATCAATATAGTTCCCTCCAGAGCAGGATGGTATGGATCCTCTTTAACGAAACTGAAGGTAGAATGTTCAATAATGATCTGTTTATAGTTAGTCAAGACAAGATCAAGAATTTTGCCATATTTATTACAAACAGTGTTTAATTGATCAAGATTTAGGAACTGCATAAAGTTAGAAATAGCATACTCAACTTGAGTGTGGCCAGATAGGGTACCAGTATTGGAATGGTTGAAATTTACAGAAGAAAGATTAAAGTCTCCAAATATAAATATATGATCCAGCGAAGTACAGAATTTTTTTTCAGCGCTTTTAAAGAAACTTTCATATTTATCAACAGTAGTATTAGGCACAAAGTATATGACACAAATATAGAATTTGGAGGTATGAGAAGCGCAGACACGAATCCATAAGCACTCATTTTCAAATGACACATCAGTTAGTTCAATAGAATCAAATGCTTTTTTTACGGCTATAAGTACACCTCCACCCCGATGTAGACCAGTAGCAACCGGATCTCTATCACACCTAAAAACATTATAGTCCTTATCGAAGATTTCACCACTACCAATATCACCATTCAACCATGTTTCAGTTAGGCAAATGATATCAAAGTCATGTGTTAAGGTATTGACATAAAACTCGTTTGTTTTCGTTCTCAATCCACGTACATTTTGATAATAAAATTTGAACTCCTTTTTTATATCCCTCGTTACAATGGCATGCTTGTCAGCCACAGGAACTGAAGTGTAGTTATGCTCATTAGAGTAATTTGCTGTTGGATTATCTGATAGTCATTTACTTTCTGTTGAGCTATCACCAGTAACCTGGTCACATGCATCATTAGGATTATATTCAATAGGGTTATAGTTTACTGTTTCCCCAACAGTTTGTCGTGGACGACCTAAGAATTCAGATACTTTGAGACCAACTGGCCATATACTGGGATCCGAGAGTTCTTGGTAACGTTCCTCATTAGTTGATAGTACAAAGGAAGCATAATGGTCTATATTTCTAGTCTTTAATTTGACACAATCAAATCCAAAGTTTAAAAAGTTCAGACTCTCCGTGACATCCGTGGGCAGAGTTTCTGGATGGTAGAAGCTTACAAGTACTCGTCTCATCCTGGGTTTTTTTATAACCCTGATAGAAGCACCCTCACGTAAACCCTCAACAGGAGCCGGTCGCCTTTTCAGCATGGTATTACCATTTCCAACTAGATTGTTTCCCATAGGTGGCACATTTTGTTGACGGAAATTCTCATTTTGTATTCTGGTACCCTCAATATCCCTTTTATAATTATGTGATGCCAGATTATGATTACTAGTATTTCTCATTACAATAGACGAATAGTTCATCGGATTATGACTTTTATCAGTTTCATACTTAAGATTACTGGAGATTCGTGGGAATTCTGACTCAGAAAGGTATCTTTAATATATTATATATATATATATATATATATTAAAGATTTATTCATGTTATACCAATATATTTCAAGTTTTATACACTTTATTGCATTTTTAAAGTATAATGAATCATAAAATTGTAGAATCCTACTGCTAACAAACTGTCGCCAAGTGGAAATCTTACCATATTATAATAATTATATAAACATAAGCTAAAATGGTAAATAAATTGAAATGCATTTATCATGAAAGATAATGAATGATCAAATAGGATTTTTTCACTAAGAACTGATAGAAATTATGTCTGAATGACTCGAATTTACTTTAGAACTGCACTGATATTTTCATCGCCAAGACAATGATTGGCGCCAATCATTTGATGTAAACATTGGCCCTATGTTTAGAGGATCCAGTTTAGAGGATTTCTTCAATATTATCCTTTAAAGTACTTCAATTTTTTTGTACTAGAGATAAAAAATATATCGTTTACAATACAGATTTATATAATTTATTATTATTATTAAAATTTTAAATGCTATATTTATCTAATTTATACATCCACAGGTTTATAACAAAATTACCCCTCTTTAAAATGTTAGTACCATTAAAATTAAATACACATTTTTATTTTAAAGTGCCCCCCCCCCCCTCGGGTGGGGGAATTCACACACTACTATGTATCATCTTAAATATATATTTCAAAAACAACTTTTCATTATTTAGTACAGGTATTTCAAATAATTCAAGGTCTTTCTGAGCTCATAATGAGACCATATTTTATTCTATATATTGTTAGAACTGTAACAGATGTAAAATAGTAATATACATCAAAGTATTTCATAAATTTTACTAAGACCGGGTTTTTGAAAAAAAATAATAATAAAAAAAAAATGTCCATCTTTTTGTTAATCTGGTTATAGAGTGAGAATCATATTTTTGATTCTTGTTAATAAGTGTCGAGGAATTACAAATGGTACTCCAATATAATTCATGTTTATGAAATATAACTCAATTGTAAATTTGTTAACATTATTAAATACCTGTAAAAATCAATATTTGGAGCACGTGTTAAACCGCCAAATATGGTAACCCATGTATTTGAAGAAACCTTATTGGGCTTCAATATGCTTGATAAGTCAGCCTGTAGTATAGGAGCTCTAACACACACACAGACGTCACGCTAAAAATAGTTTTTCGTATTCTAGAGGTCTCGAAACGTGTAGATCCGTCGAAAACTCGAGTTGCGATTTTCGGCATGATTCCAATACTTTCCTTATACATTACCATGTATTGCAGGGAAAGTAAAAACATAAAAATATCATACAAATATTTTGGTAAAAGGATTTCTGTTCCGAAACTTACCTTATTAGCAGGAATATTTACAATATATGATAAATTTGCTTTATTTAAGAGTTTATAGTTTATATTCTCGTTTTATATAGATCATATATGTATTTTATTAAAATTATAGATAATATAAATAGCATTTATACGAAGTATTAGCATATACTTTTCTCTGTGTTTTACAAAAATATATATATATTTTAAATATATGAATTAAAGGAGAAAAATTGAAGTTTACTATAGCTCCTAAATTTTTCTATTTTAATTCATATATTTAACTTATTAGTTTCATCTTATTTACATGCTGCAAATAGCGCAATAAGTAGATTTAATTTGATGGGCAGTTTTTTTTAATATAATGTTTTGTTAAACTTACTCGTTATACATGCTTAGAATATTATATTTAAACTCTTTTTGTTATTTTTAAAAGGTTAATATATATATATACACACAATATATATATATATATATATTCCATTTTGTTGCTCTAAGTCCTCTGGACGAGCCGGACGGCCTGGGGCTTTCACACAATATATATATATACACAGTATATTGGTTAATATATATATATACACAGTAAATTGTGTTTATTATAAGTGAGTAAAAAGATTATTAACGGAAAAAAAATAACGCTAAATAAAATAACTAAAAAAATTAATTACAAGTATTGAGTTTTTAAACATGAAAATGAGCCATGCACAATAAACAAGAAAGATCAATCATGCATAAACATTGATCATGAAACACTCTCCAACTGAAAT
This sequence comes from Amaurobius ferox, assembly GCA_951213105.1. NCBI lineage: Eukaryota > Metazoa > Arthropoda > Arachnida > Araneae > Amaurobiidae > Amaurobius > Amaurobius ferox. The sequence continues at coordinate 90,720,047 of OX578153.1, forward strand.
GCAATTTCATTTAAAAATTTTTAAAATGTCATACATTCAGTGGTGATATCTTTTACTTTATCACAGTACTACAGTAATTTATTATACTCAAGTATTTAAAACTGTATTGAAATATAAATCATCTGATTCTGTATGCAAAATCAATGAATATTTCATTCATATAACTTGAATTCCAGACTCCAGAACTAAATAAATTTGTGTGAAAAAAATTCAGCAATTCTTATGTAACTCACCTTACAATCGCTTCCGATATTTGCATTCTGCATAAGTTAAAATTAGGCTGAAATAATAAAAGTTTAGGGATCACTTAAAATCACAACTATTATAATTGCATAGGCACGGAATTTAGATACACAGATAATACACAGATAATATATGTGTGTTAGTGTGTGTGTGTGTGTGTATTCAAAGTATTGGAATCGTGCCGAAGATCGGAACTCGAATTTTCGAAGGATCTACACGTTTTGGGACTTCTAGAACACGAAAAAACTATTTTTAGGAAGACTTCTGTGTGTGTAAGAATGTATCTGTGTATGTTTCTTTGTGTCTGTGAGGATATATATTACATCCACTCTAATTGAAAAACTAATGAACCGAATTTCATAAAATTTGGTAGGTATGTTTTTTGTGGGAAATCCTGATGTTCATTAGATTATAGTACGATTCGTAATAAAAGAATCTGCCTTCTTTGCGAAATGGCCGGCAGAAATTGCCTTTATCCACTCTAGCTAAAAACTAATGGAACAAATTTAACAAAATTTGGTGTATTTCAATGACCTACAAGTGATTTATATACCAAATTTAGCAAAATTTGGTACATAAATCATTTGTAGGTTATTTTAGTACGATTCAGGAAAAAGGAACGGTTTATTTTTGCGAAATGGCCCACAAAAATCGTTAAATATAAAAATAAAGGACTACGTGTGCTCAATTATATCAATTAAATTCCTATTTTATACGTGATTTTTGACAACAAAAAGAATAAGACTAACCCCATTACTCTAATACTAGCCGTTCTTGAGATATTCTAGTTTTTTCGCGTTTTCTCTACGCCACCTTTGACAATAAGTCCAGCTATCAAATGAGAACCAAATTTAAGTTTAACGTGCAAATTCAATGTCATTTAAAATACTTAAGGCTGTTATTTTGTGCAGATAAACTCAAATTATTATTGAAGAAATAAAGAGAACGCGAATATGAGTCTGCAGTGCTGCCCACATCAGATGATGCTGCCCACATCATGTGCTGCCCACATCAGAATTTTTAACAATATTACAACAATGATTTATAGAAGTGAACGGGGATTATTTGCAGGCCATTTCGAAAAAAATGTATGATCTGTATTTAAAGATCCACCAAATTTTTGTGGAATAAAATGTTCAACAAATTTAAGCTGTGTACCAAATTTTAAGTCTCTAGGACGTAGGAAAGTGCATTAAAAATGCCATCAAATAAGTATATCATGAAGAGTTACATAAAATTTTTAAAAATTGAAAAATTGCTATCTACCAAATTTATTTTAAAATGTGAAGCCTCTCTCATATACAAAATGATTAAATTCCTGGAAAGATATTTATTATATAATATATCTTTTTTTTCTTTCTGGAGGATATCCCAAAAGTCAGAATTTAATTGAATTTGTTTTTTTCCCTATATTAAATAATTTTTAATTAAAAAACTACTTAACATATTTTACTGAAATTTTTTATATATATTTTATGGGATAATGTGAATATTTCCTAAAAATTTCGAAGCAATTTGTGAATTTTAAATTTGCTTAAAAAATGTTTGAAGAATTAGGTCCCATAGGGTTCAATGTATTTCATTTTTTCAACCCGGGTTCAATAAAAAACTAATTGTGTGATATTATTTATTTATATTCCCATAGGTCCCACAGACCGTCTGAAAAACATACTAAAATTTCATTTTGATAAAGTCATTTTTACGGTAGTTATCGTGCTAACGGACAGACAGACAGACAGACAGAATGAACAAAGTCATAAACACTTTTCAACTATGTTGTAAAGTGTTAAAAAAGAATGTGTTGAAGTTTATTATTGACATTTCAGCTCTTGGTCCTCGGTAAGTAGAAGGTAGAGTAATAAAACGGACCGTAAATGGTTTGGAATTGGTAAAGTGGACGAAAATGGCGTCCTCTATGACCTTATTTTACAATTCTCCCACTAACTTGGAAGTATGGGGAACAAAATATAATCCCTTTTGATTGATCTATCCCTTTCTGGCTGAAACACCGGTTGAAAATATTACTTTGCCAAAAGTACTGGCCGAAAAGCACTCAAAAACGTGCCTACTAAACTCAAGTTGTAAAGTTTTTTTTCTCTTTTTAAATAAGGTATTATCGAATAATCAAACCTTTTAATGTGTTCTTTCTGAAAACGAATTAGATTTCAATTTTTTTCGTTCCGGCTGTGAACAAAACAGATCCTGTGATTTAAAAAAAAAAAAGAATTGTTAGAAATTTTATTTGAAAAATACGATTTTGGGGGATCGAAGTCTCATCCCAAGGATTAAAAAAAACAAACTACCAGGTCATTTATTGATAATTTTAAATGCGAAATCGACTATTTATATATTTGATGTTATTTCTTTTCTGAATTTAAAATTGCAGCAAGTTTCTGTGCCGGGCGAAAATACTCTCCGCCAACCGCAGCAACGCCACCACGAAATCCAAAACCTCCTCCGATCTGCGATCCTCCGTCTTTTCCACCCCTCTTTTCCAATGTTCCGTCGCGTCTCCCACCCCTAAACAACTGTCGGCCCCATTCGAAGCTCAGTTCCGAGAGGAAGCAGACTTCTCTTTGCTTTGTCTGATTTCCCGCTGTTTTACCTTTATCGTCTGTTCTTGAGTTGAGATAAACCGGAATATTTTTTAATCGTGTGCACGATCATTTGTTGATTTTAAAGAAAATTCTATGGGTTGAAGTTTCTCTGGAATTTATTCTATCAAAATGAAGGTGCATCTCGATGTCTGGATTTTTACTTGTGGTAAGTAGAATGTTTCTTTCATATTTTGGCATACCGGCGTTTTATTATAGTTTGTAAACTTCGTTTCTAAGGCCGGTGCTGACAGGTGCGCCTTGCGCACACTCATCGCATTCATTGTTCTGTGGTGGGAGAAAACTAGTTACCCGACACTAAAATTCAAAATTCGGCCCGATCTGTTTTTTAAAATCATAAATTAGCCATTTCTTTGACCAGAATTGTGTGGGAAAAAGTCTTTTGAGCTTTTCTCAACCACTTTGCCGAAATTATTAATTTTTCATGCATGTTAGTATTAATTTTATTCTTTCAAAACAAGGATCAGTCTGGTCCGAAATGGCAAGAAATAGAAATATACGCATCATCCTGCAATGTTTATGGCCGGTATTGTTTATTTTCTCTGGGTGTTTAAAAAATATATATATCGCATTATCCACATAGAAGTTACTTTAAATTCTATAAAAAATATGTTCTTATAAAATAATCGCACAAACTGCTACAATATATCATCCTATCTATCTATCTATCTATATATATATATATTATTATATATATATATATATTGACGATTCTCTGTTTGATACTTTTTTATTTGTTAGACATTTTTTAATGCCTGGGTTTTTTGAGTTGTACCTTCGCTCTATTCTATCATTGGATTTTTAAACTATCGTGAATTTGCTTCTATGATGATGTTAATATTACTTGAATTGTTTTTTTATTTTTTTTATTTTTACATAATTCTTATTATTAAATATATATATATATATATATAATCATATCAACCGGTCAGTTTGTCCTGCTAGTGAAACTGGCTTATTTTCTTATCCTGAATGAAATTTCTTAATGCGTCCGAAAACTGTTGATGACAGTAATTATATTTTGATTTATACTACTAATTATCCAATATCTTATTCCGTGTTCTTTTAATGTGAAATATAGACGAATAAACTGGCTTATTTGGATAAAAATAATACTGTATTCAATGTAAATAAACAAGAGATCTTATTCTATATATATATATAACAGCCATGGGCGTTGACAGGGAGAGGGGTAGGAAGCCCTTCTCATGACACAAACGTGCTTTTGTTGTGTGTGTTTGTGTTATCGTTCATGAAGATTTAAACTGCTTTAGACTTAATTAGTTCAGACACAAAGCTTCACTCTCGTCCAAGATCTCAAATGCATACCGCCCGGTGTTTCTTAGAATGCACAAGAAAGACATGTCTCACTTAAAGTGTGGCCACATCAAACTGATCTAGTTATTTCGAACTTTTCCCGTTCCTAATATTTAAATTATTGATAGAATATTCATATATATATATATATAGACTGACCTTCAATTTGTGTAAAAAGATATTTGTGAGGCTTTTATGTATTTCTTAAGTTAACAATTTTTCATATATTTTATGTTAATATTTATTTATAACTTTTCAAAACATGGGATTTGATTCTATGTGGCCCAACCTCACCCGTAGGGAAAACTGGATTTTGAACCGTTCTCCTGTATTGTTGATTCCTTAAGGTATTTTTACATTAAAAATTGGAGTGTTTACCAACTCGACTTTCTGATGCTAGAATTCATTTTTAAATAAATTGTGATTTTTTTTATTTATTTAGATTTTTTTTTTTTTTTTTTTTTTTTTTTGCAAAATTTGCAAGAAAAATTTTGAAAAATCTATATCGTTCGTCCAAATGATAACAATAATTGTGATCATAATATAATAAATTGTGACATAATTATTATAGCATTTTACCCTTTATTTCAAAGGTCTTAAAAAGGGTTTGATACCAAGTTTGACATTCTACTTCCTCAGGGACTTATTTGCCACTCCCTCTCAAGGGGGGAGGGGCTAATGTCACGAACACAAAAATTGTATCGCGACAATTTTTCACTGTAATGATTGAAAGTTTTATGGTCATTGAGCCACAAATATCTCCTTTATGCATTATTACGTCAAATTTTGTCCTATGTTGCCATGCTAAGAAAATATAAAATTTCGAAGTTTTCACTCGAATTTTAAAAAATTCTATCTAGTTCTAAATTATTCCGCTAATAAAGCCGGACAAAAAGTTTCGTGAAAATCTATTAATATTTGTGGCGACTATTTAGTATACAAGAAATCACCACTGACAGATGGGTATCACTATAAAAATAATCAAAACGTGTTCAGGAGGTTCTAAAACATATATGGACATCAAAATAAAAAAAAATTCGTGAAGCACTACTTTATTCTATAGTATGACAAAGTAAAAAAATCTGATCTGATGTGAGTAGCACATGATTTTCCCTACAGACTCGAATTTATTTTCTCTTTATTTCTTGAATAATTCATTAAACAAAGTTTAATTGCACAAAATAACATGCATAATTATTTGAAATGACATTGAATTTGCACTTTTAATTCAAGTATCTTTTCATTTGGTAACTGGGCGTATTTTCAACGGAGTAATAAAATTGAGAAAAAATTAAAATATCTCGGCTAGTCCTAGAATAATGGGGTTGGTCTTATTCATTTCGTAGTAAAAAATCTGATGTGAGCAAGCAGCACATGACTTTCCCTGCAGACTCAAATTCATATTTTCTTTATTTCTTTAATAATTCGTTAGATTGAGTTTAATTGCACTAAATTTAACACTAAATTTAATTTGCACTAAATGTAACACTAAATTTGCATTTTTAATTCAACTTTTGTTTTTATTTGATACTTGGACATTTTTCCGAAATCGGCATAACAAAACTGAAATAAATCTAAAATATCTTGAGAACGATTAGTCCTAAAGCATAATGGAGTGCGTTATATTCTTTTCCTCGTCAAAAATTTCGTATAAAACAAGAATTTAATTGATACATTTGAGCATACGTAGTCTTTTTTTTATCTTTTTAGATTTTGGCGATTTTTGCTGGCCATTTCGTAAAAAAGGCAAGTTTTTCTTTTCCGAATTGTACCAAAATCTAATCAGCACCAGACTATCCCACAAGTAACATATCTGCCAAATTGTGTAAAATTTGGTCAATTTGTATTTTAGCTATGGTGGATAATGAAATGTTTGCCAGACATTTCGTAAAAAAAGCGGGTTTTTTTTTTTTCCGAATCGTACCCAAATCTAATCAACACTAGAGTATCCCACAAGTAACTTATCTGCCAAATTTTGTGAAATTTGTTCAATTAGTATTTTAGCTAGTGTGGATACATCAAATTTTTGCGGGCCATTTCGTAAAAAAAGGCAGGTTGTTCTTTTCCGAATCATACCAATATCTAATCAGCACCAGTGTCTTACAAGTAACTTATCTACTAAATTTTGTGAAATTTGGTCAATTAGTATTTTAGCTAGAGTGGATACATGAAATTTTTACGGGCCATTCCGCAAAAAAAAGCGGGTTCTGTTTTTACGAATCCTACCAAAAACTAATCAGCACCAGGGTCTCACCCAAGTGACTTACCTACCAAATGTTATGAAATTCGGTCCAGTAGTTTTTTAGTTTGAATGGATGCATACATTGCATAGACAAGACACACACACACAGACGTCACGCTAAAAATGGTATTTTCATATTCTAGAGGTCTCGAAACGTGTATATCCGTCGAAAACTCGAGTTGCGATTTTCGGCATGCTTCCAATAGTTATACTTTCCCTATACATTACCATGTATTGCAGGAAAGAATGGCACTTGATACATTTGAACATGCGTCGCTTTTTTTTTTTTTGTTGTTGTTGCTGTTGTCATTATTATTATTTTTATTATTTTGACGATATTTGCTGTCCATTTCGCAAAAAAGAAAAAAAAAATGGTGTGTTCTCTTTTCCCAAACAGCACCAAAATCTAATTCGTACCAGGGTAATTCACAAGCGACTTAAATTTTGTGAAATTTGGTAGATTAGTTTTTTTAACTAGAGCAGATACATACAGTTTTTGCTGGCCATTTCGCAAAAAAAGACAGGTTCTTTTATTCCGAATCGTACCAAAATTTAATCAACACCAGGGTAACCCACAAGTGATTTATCTATAAAATTGTAAGTAATTTGGACAATTAATCGAGTTAGAATGGATACATACATTGCACAGACATACACACACACAGACGTCACGCTATGATAGTTTTTTCGTGTTCTAAAGGTCCCAAAACGTGTAAGATCCGTCAAAAACGTGATTTTCAACACATTTCCAATATTTTCCCTATACATTACCATACAGCCGATCAATTTGGTGAAACTGCTCTGTTTATATTGTCTCAGAAGAAACGTGCATCGAAAACCGGTTAATCTGATACCATTTTTTTTAATACGAGTTTTGCGGCTAATAATCAAAGATTTTATTTTAGATTCTTTTAAATTTAAAATGTTGCAGGATAAGCTGGTTTAGACTCGAAAGTAATTTTGTTTTTAATGTAAACAGACAAAAGATGCAAGATATTATTTTGTATGTTTTCTTTATGTTGTGATTATAAGGAAGGTTTTATTTTTTAGCTATTCAGTTATTACTTTTACTTAGTATAATTTGATTTTACCGGTATATAACCTTGCCTACGGCAAGAAGATGAAAGGAACAAACAAGTGCATAGTGCACAGGTGGGGGTTTGACTCAATTCGTACCCGGAATATAGGAAATTGTCGACCCATACACGCAGCGTGTGTTCCGTGGAATTATATTTCAAATTATATTAGCGGATCTAAGGAGAAAAGCGCGATTATGCAAACTGCACTGTTGGTTTGCGAACCTCTCTCCAGACACACATAAAAAAATAAACTTCCGAAAAAGATGCCACAAAAAATAATTAAATTAAAAATATTAAAAAAAAAAAAAATCAACTATATATTACATATTACTGCTAAAATAAATAAAAATTCCTAAATTGCACTTTTAATTATAAACTAGAAAGCGTTGCCCTAGTTCTAAACAAGCATCCTCTCTGCTTAACCTTTTGCTTACGGGTGGGGCAGCGTCCATCTCAAACGAAGAACCGCTCAAAAAGACAGGTATTTGACATACCCTGACATACCCGTAAGCAAAAGGTTATACAGGTAACACCACTCAATGTATAAATCGCCTGTTTTGAATGAAAAACATTCCTTGCTCCGTTTATAACATGCGCAACCATGCCACTCGTACAACATGGGCAAATTACGCCCTAAATAAGCTGTTTCCATACGCCCCCCAAAAAACGTGCTAAGGATATTTTTAATCGGAAAAAAGAAAAGAATCTCATCTCTGATCCGATGCTCGAGTGTTTTGGCCTCAATGCGGCTATTGCTAAGCGCTCGCATAGCGGACGCTTAGCAATAGTGTTTCTAAGCAATAGTATTTCTTAGCAATAGTATTTCTAAGTGGCTATGCCCTAAATAAGCTCCTAAATCGAAACTACATGCACTAGTGTAATACGCCTAAATGAGTTTGGGGATTCATTAGTGATTAAAATAAAACCAAAAGGGATAAAATATAACTTGTTACTGAACGAGCAGTCAATATTAAGAAAAATTTAATACAATAAGGCTGTTTACTTTCCCTGCAATACATGGTAATGTATAGGAAAAGTATTGGAATCATGTCGAAAATCGCAACTTAAGTTTTCGACGAATCTATACGTTTTGGGACCTCCTAGAACACGGAAAAAACTATTTTTAACGTGACTTCTGTGTGTTTTTGTGCAGTGTATGTATCCACTTTAACTGAAAAATTAATTTAACTGAAAAATTAATTTAACTGAAAAATTAATTAACCTAATGTCATAAAATTTGGTAGGTAGCACTTGTGGGTGTCTCTGGTACTGATTAGATTTTGGTAATAAAAGAGCCTGTTTTATTATTATTATTTATTTATTTTATTTTTTGTCAAATGGCCCGCAAAAATGTTAGTTGTAGGTACCCTACTGCTGATGTAGCATTTGGTACAATTTGAGAAAACAGAGCTTTTGTGAAATAGCCCGCAAAATTCATTAAAATCTAAAATTAAAGACTACGTATGCTCAGATGTATTAATTAAAGAAATGCTTGTGTAATGCGTATATTTTTGACTATGACAGGAATAAAACCAAGCCCGTTGCTCTAGGACTAGTCGTTCTCGAAATATATATACTTTTTTTTTCGCATTTTTACTACATCGCTATTAAAAATACATCGTTATCAAATGAAAACGAAAATTGAATTAAAAGTGCAAATTCATTGTAATTTCAAATAAGTATGCGTGTTGTTTTGTGCAGTTAAACTCAATTTAATGGATTATTAAAGAAATAAAAGAGAAAATGAATTTGAGCCAGTAGAGAAGTGTCTTGTGTTGCCCACATCAAATTTTTATTCTTTTAAAATGACTCTTATAATATTATACATTGGGTCTTTGTCTTATCTGCTTGGAAATTGAACCTAATTTAGCTACATTGTTGAATCTTCTACTTTAAAACCGTGTCCTTGATCATTTTCATACACAAAGTTCCTATAGAAAAGTACTTAAGTACTCCGATATCATTGTAAGGAAAAATCCAGCAGTGTACACGCTATGTCTATTTGTAGTAAAGCGACCATTCCCCATCCAATGAAAGGGATTAATTACATCGCCCTTGGCGGAGAATTTAAACAGTTAAAATAACGAATTTGGAAACAAAGGGAGATAGATGAAAAAGACCATTTACAAATTTGGATAGCATTGTCTAATATTCTACAACTTCACTCTTATGGGATCAGGAATAGTCACGTTATTATAGATTAAACTTAACGTATACGCTCATCGGCCTTTCCTTAGATGTTATTAGAGCGCTTAAGAATTTCACTAGGAGAGTATTGCTCTCTTGTGATGAAGTTAATTTGGAGGATGTGAGCGACCGTGTGCACATTTATACAGTGCTAGGAAATCTGTGGATTCAGATTTGCATGGTATACATCGATTAACGAACACTATCCAGTCCATCTTAAATGTTCCAAAATTCACCGAAGATAAGATAAAAAAATCTGATGTGGACGACAGCACATGACTTTCCTTATATAATGCAATGAATTTACTACTTTTACAGTAAAAAAAAAGAAAAAGGTTATTCTTACAGTAGATACTTATATTCTTTCCAAGATATTGAATTTTCGTCAATGAGTCGTCATTTTCATTGATTTAGCGTCATATTTATCCATTTGACGAGATTTTCATTAATTTGGCAACTTTTAAAAAAGTCGTCAAGTTGGCGACATTCCGCCAAATTCGTCGCCAAAATCATCAAGCGTTATGGACGGAGTAATAAGTTATTCTTATAACAGATAAATGATTATTGACGTTGAAATACAAAAGTATTACTCAAAGTATCTTTTCTCATGAATGGAACGAGCTAGACCCACGAGAATGATGCCACAAAATTTATCGCATGATATTACATATGAAAAGTGAACATGTTTCTCAACACTTAATATTTTATTTTAACTTATGGGATATTTTGATAAATTTATTTGAAAAATGTGCAATATCTCGAGAACGGTTCGTATTAGCGTTCTAAAGTTTATGTTAATCGTTTTCTAAGGAAAAATTATATGAGAAATGTCTATTTGCGTAACTTTATTAAAGGTTTTAATTTTTTGATGATTTTTTCAAAATTTCACTCGAAAATTTAGGGGGGTTCTGAACATTCGATTGCGTTTAAAAACAATAGGCTTCCAGTATTCACGGATTGTACCAAATTTCGTTCGAATCGGTCCATTTGTTCGTCAGTTATCGTCTCCACAGACTCACTGACACATACACACACACATACTTACACACACACACACACAAACATACTTTCACATACACACACACAGACATCACATCAAAACGTCTGATTCGTGTTCAGTTCAGGGATGCTTGAAACGCGCTCTCCCTTCGAAAACTCGAATTCGAATTTTCGACCCCGTCACAATACTTTCCTTATACATTACATGTACATAAGGAAAGTAAAAATCAAAGAGTTTGAACAAACTGAATCAATTTTAAAAGAAATATAATATTCTAGAAAATTTATAGAATTGTATTAAAAAAAAAAAAAAACACCTGTTTTGTTTAATGTTTCCATTCAAGTTTCTTATGCAACCGTATTACATATTTTTGATGATCATTTGTATCACAATTGGTATCCGAATGAAAGTATATTCTTCATCAGCTTTCTCTTAGTAGTTGTTCTCTTGAAAAAAATTTAATTAAGAAAAATATCTCGGCTTTCATATTTTTTTATGCTCATTTTTATCACAATCATTTATCTTTTTATCTATCATATGGAAAAATCATTTATATATCATATGAAAATTTATCTTTCTCAAATTCTTACCCATGTTTATTTATTTATTTATTTATTAACACTTTACAACATAGTTGAAAAGTGTTTATGACTTTGTTCATTCTGTCTGTCTGTCTGTCTGCCTGTCCGTCAGCACGATAACTGCCGTAAAAACGACTTTATCAAAATGAAATTTTAGTCTGTTGTTCAGAGGGTCTGTGGGACCTATGGGAATATAAATGAATAATATCACTCAATTAGGTTTGGATTGAACCCGGGTTTAAAAAATGAAATACATTGAACCCTATGGGACCTAATTTTTCAAATATTTTTTAAACGAGTTTAAAATTCACAGATTGCTTTGAAAGTTTTAGGAAATATTCAAATTATCCTATAAAATATATATATATATAAAAAAAAAAAATCAGCAAAATATATTCAGTAGTTTTAAAAATAAAAATTAAAATAATAATTACGCCCTTTATATGGAGAGATCATGTGACCATTATGTGAAGAGATCACGTGACCATTATATAAAGAAATCACGTGACCCACTTCAAAATAAAATATGGCATCCATCTTGTATCAAAATCGTGATTTTTAAAGTTCTTTTTAATTCATATTTAGTGTTGTATCCGTCCTAAACCCGCTTTATTTTTGCTTAAATTCTGTGCATCTATATACTGAAACAACGCAATTACAATATATTTAAGTTTAAATGATTATCAAACTTTGATTATTTCTACAACGAAGCCTAATTTTCACTTATGGAAAATGTAAACACCAAAAGATGTAGAATGAGTATAAGAAGTGCTGCATTTCTTTAACGCAAAATTATTTTTCTCATGGAGTCTGCAATATAGCTGATGTGAATGAAACATTCATTGATTTTACACAGAGAACCAACCAGACGATTTTTTCGGTGAAGTTTTAAGCATAGAGTTAAATTATTTAGCTCATGGAGTCTGCAATATAGCTGATATGAATGAAACATTCATTGATTTTACACAGAGAACCAACCAGACAATTTTTTCAAAGAAGTTTTAAGTATAGAGTTAAATTACTTGTACCTCCATGGTTTTAAGTTTTTAAATAAAATAAATTATTATTGTATTGTGATGAATGAAAGGATTGGAAAAATGTTTATGAATGAAATGCTGCTTTTATAGAGAGGCGATTTATATTTCGATGACGTCATTTGAATACAGTTCATTTGTTTTCGATGAAGTTTTCAAATATAATAAATTATTGCAATATTATGATAATTTTAAAAATATTATCGAGGAATGTATCGCATTTTAGAGATGTTTAAACCAGACAATTTATATTTCAATTCCGTCACTTGAATGACGTTCATTTTTTTCGATGAAGTTTTAAGTTTTCAAATATAATAAAGTAATGTAGTATTGTGATAATTTTAAAAATATTGACAAGGAATGTATCGCATTTTAGAGATGTTTATATAAAATTGCATTGACGTTGGAAAGTGTTTCAGAATCAGTGCTTTTTGCATGATTGATCTTTCTTGTTAATATTTCGTAAAGTTTATTTTTTCAAGTTAGCAATAGTTAATTGATGCCGATGAATCATTTGGCTTATTTGTGTTAATATAAACCATTTTTATGCCATTAACATGTATAGTTGTTCAAATTATCAATTTCTCCCTTATTATGTATACTACCATAATTGTTCTTGGAAATTACCGTCGTTTTCCATAGGAAATTTGCTATGAAAAATCGTAAAACTCGATTTATTTGAATTATAATTATGAGCTTAACTAAAAATTCTATCAAGTTCTAGTATTTTACATAATATATTTACATACACACACGAAAAAAAAAATTATAGTGTAGGAGCATTCACTCTTCAAAAAGGGGTTTAAAATGTATTCAGGAGGTCTTAAGACATGCTTATTGTCAAAATCCCGAATTTGGTTTTCGGGGAAATAATACTTTTTCTATACAATAGCGAAAGTAAAAACTAAATACGCAACTGTGAACCCAATTTGCACATTACAGGTTGAACGTCTGATAAAGTGTTAAAAATGTGCCCCCACCCCCCACCCCCATGAGCGCCCATAGAACTTTTTTCGGGGAGAGGAGAATTCAAAGATAAGACGTACAATATTGATTAGCTTGATTCTTTATTTGTGTATACTTTAGCAATACACAATATACCTATCTAAACTATCATACGTTATCAACATTTGGATAAAAAATGCAAATTTATAACATTTGCTAAAACTGTCTGTTGTGACCTTATTCGTCCAGGGCGTGCAAATATCTTCCTTTGCTCCCTCCTATGGGCGCCCATGCCCGTTCCGTACTCGCGTTCCTGTAAATCATTGCATATTATTATGTTCATGATGGTGCAATTTTAAAGTGCAAGTTGATATTTGTTACTCTAATTATTATTAGTATTATTATTATTATTATTATTATTTTTATTATTATTATTATTATTATTTTTTTTAATCTCAAAAAAAAAAAAAATCGCGTCACGAAAAATGAATACAAAAAAAATATTAAATTTTCTTGGCCTCTTATACCACACCGATTGTTAAAGTAATCGTATAACTTTAGCAATACACAATATACCTATCTAAACTATCATACGTTATCAACATTTGGATAAAAAATGCAAATTTATAACATTTGCTAAAACTGTCTGTTGTGACTAATGTCATTAATATTCAATTCAACGTTAAACTGTGGATCGTGAGATTATTGCAGTTTACGTTAGACTGAAGAATGAATAGAATTTATCTTACTCTGCGAATGTTAGAATCAGCTGACAAGGCTTTATTTTTAAATTTCTTTTTCTTTTGATGAAATAGGATGATCATGCTTTCACTCTTGTAAACTGCGGTACTTATAATAACCTTAAGTAAAGATGATGATTAATTAACTCGACGAATTCTGTGCCATCTTTAGGATTTTTTTCTTTTACATTTTTATTAAATATTTATAATTTAACATTTCATAAAACTGGTGAAAAAAAAATAGTTATCTCAATTTCACATTTGATGTTATCGTTTTCAAGTTTTGTTCTTATATTATTCTTTTAAAAATGTTTCGTAAAATGATTTAATTTTTTTTTTTTCAAGTTGGCAACATCTTAGTAACGAATTGCTAAAAGCTTCGTAAATGTAGCATAAATGCAAAAAATAAACTAACTGGTCAACTAGTTTCAAACAGAAATAATAGCCTTCTTCAGGACCGATAAAAAGCGTGACCTCACTCAAGTAAAGACGGCAACTGAGGCGGCTACATGGTCCTCCTCAGTTACTGACTTCACTTGAGTAAGTGAGGTCGATCCTGAAAAATAAAGCCGTTATTTGCATTTGAAACCAGTAGAACAGTTTTTTTAAATATTATTTTTTTATGTATGCTATATTTACAGAGTTTTTATATGTATTGCGTTATTATTATTGCATCAGTTTTTGAGCGATTATTTGAAACTTTGTAATATTATTATTCTTCCGAGCACTTATTTCGAATCATTTGAGTTCTTTGAAATCTTGTACCTTCGAGTTTTATTCTTTGAAATAATTCTGAAAGCGGAACTTTGTAAGCTTATCCCCGACATAGTTCTGATAGCTAACACCTGCTTCGTCTTGCTTATTTCCTAGCTTAGTCATATGCATCAGTCCTGGCTCCAGTCATCGCATATCGAGTACAGCATTCGATCTTGTGGCACAAACACTTTGCGTATTTTTTTTTTTTTTTCTAAACCGGACTGATTTCCCAATGAATTAATAAATAAGTTTAATTTTTAATTTATTTCACAGAGAAATGCAGTCATGCTCAAGGAAGAATTCGAACTCTCAACCTCCACCTCGAAAGCTCAAAATCTATACGTTCGATTTTCGTTATATCTGTAAGTCACGTGACATATGCGTTGCTACCCTAATGCTGCTGAGATTTTGGTATAAATTAGTAAAATAAAACTGATTTTTTTTTTCAGAATTGGCATTAAAAAAATATAAATAAATAAGCTTTATATAAATTAAATGCTTGTCTTATATGCGATTTTTACTTTATCATACTATTGTAAGAGTATTCGTGGATTATTGTGCCCATACCTCACAGACATAGACAGGCCACCCATTGAGGATGCAGGACGCACTGTACGTCGTGCACAATGCTACTCAAATATGCATTAGAAATCGGAAGAAAAACTGGCTTTCTAAGTCATTAATGTACCTTGTGGCAGTATGTCTTCAGTGTGTAGACAGCAGGAAACAATTATTGTTCAAATCCAACCGCATTTTGCACGATGTAGCGTGCGTCCTCAGTGTGTGGCCTGCCATACACTCATACATATATGAACACCTTTCCGAGATGTGTTCAGGAAGTCTTAAAGCGTGAAAATCGCCTATTCGAAAATTATCATGAAAACACTACTTTCTCTTAACACTAAACTTACCACGACGGGTCAAATGACTCTTTTTAATCTTTTTGGCAAAATTTCTTATATACAACGTTATCGCATCACCATTTGACTTTACGACTTTTATTATAATTTACATCCAATGTATTTTTCAATATTTATTTTTCTATTGTTTATATTTTTACCGAGAAATATATGCAACTGGACCTACCTACCACGACGGGTCAAATGACCCATTTTAAACTTTCTGGCAAAACTGAGAATCTTTTAATTCCGCTTGGGGAGTTCGTTGTTCTCAAACTAATGGAATTTACAGGATGTGGAAGGTCCGTCACCACTGATAATTTTTTTACGAGAACATCACTAGCTGCAAAATTACTAGATAAACGAGAAAGATCAATCATGCATAAAGCATTGATTATGAAACACTTTCCAACTTCAATGCAATTTTATTTAAACATCTCTAAAATGCGATACATTCCTCAGTAATATGTTTAAAATTATCACAATACTACATTAATTTATTATATTTGAAAACTTCGTAAAAAATGAACTTTATTCAAATGACGGCATTGAAATATAAATTGCCTGGTTTAAACATCTCTAAAATGCGATACATTCCTCGGTAATATATTTTAAATTATCATAATACTACAATAATTTATTATATTTGAAAACTTCATCGAAAACAAATGAACTTTATTCAAATGACGTCATCGAAATATAAATTGCCTGGCTCTCTGTATAAAAGCAGCATTTCGTTCATAAACTTTTTCCATTCATTTCATTCATCACACTATTATAATAATTTATTTTATTTAAAAACTTAAAACCATGGAGGTACAAGTAATTTAACTCTATGCTTAAAATTTCATCGAAAAAATCGTTTGCTTCTCTTTGTAAAATCAATGAATATTTCATTCATATCATCTATATTGCAGACTCCGTGAGCTAAATAATTTTGCGTTAAAGAAATGCAGCAATTCTTATTACAACTCATTCTATATCTTTTGGTATTTACATTCTCCATAAGTGAAAATTAGGCTTCGTTGTAGAAATAATCAAAGTTGGGTGATGATTTAAACTCTATATTGTAATTGCGTTGTTTCAGTATGTAGATGCGCAGAATTTAAGCAAAAATAAAGCGGTTTTAGACGGATACAACACTGAATATGAATTAAAAAGAACTTTAACCATCACGATTTTGACACAAGATGGATGCCATATTTATTTTGAAGTGGGTCACGTGATCTCTTTATATAATGATTACGTGATCTCTTCATATAAAAGGTGTAATTATTATTTTAATTTTTACTTAAGATACTACTGAATATATTTTGCTGAATTTTTTTTTATATATTTTATGGGGTAATTTGAATATTTCTTAAAACTTTCGAAGCAATTTGTGAATTTTAAATCCGCTTAAAAAATGTTTGAAAAATTAGGTCCCATAGGGTTCAATGTATTTCATGTTTTTCAACCCGGGTTCAATCCAAAACTAATTGGGTGATATTATTCATTTATATTCCCATAGGTCCCACAGACCGTCTGAACAACATACTAAAATTTCATTTTGATAAAGTCATTTTTACGGCAGTTATCGTGATATCGGACAGACAGACAGAATGAATGAATGAACAAAGGCATAAATGCTTTTCAATTATGTTGTAAAGTGTTAAAAAGGGCTTTATCAAGCTTAAAGCATAAATCTATAAGAATTGAAAAAAGCGATAAGCGTATACCTGAAATGATCAAATTCTATAATAGCACTAAATTTGGTGTACACATGACGGATCAGATGGCAAGAAAATACTCCCTGAAATCGAAATGTCAAAGATGGCCTGTGCAGGTTTTCTTCAATATTCTTAATCTAGTTGGAATAAATTCGTAGGTGTTATATAAAAAAGTAACCGGGGGAAATATTTCTAGGCAGCAATTTTTATTCAAATTAGCTGAAGAACTTGCTGAAGATTTTCAAGATGCGCAACAAAAAGAACAAGAAGATATACAGAAAACGTCAATAAATTCAGGTTCTGTTTCGTGTGTGAGAAAAAAGTGCCAAATAAGATATTGCAAAGAAAACAAAACTACAAAAGTCTGTTTCAAATGCAAAAAATATGTGTGTGGCAAATGTGCCTTCCAGGATCCAATCATTTGCAAAATATGCGCTGAACATGAATAAGATTTGCATATTGTTTATTTCTAAATTCAGGAATAAATGGGGATTTTGTTCTCTTATTTTTATTCATTTTTTTAATTGAATAAATGCACAAATTAGGACCGTTATTTGTTGGACAAAATTATTTTATTCACCCACCAAATTGTACTAAATGGTATATTTTTGCTATACATACATCGTAAAATATGTGACGTTTTGAAAACGGGTCATTTGTCCCGCTGTGATAGAAATAGGTATACATTAAATCACAAATATCGGCAGTGCTGCAGCCCTTGGCACTATTCTTGGGCATTGGCGCTTTTGTAAGCGCATTGGTTCATTGCGAATGTGGCAACCTAGCTCGCCGGAGTTAAACGTCCTTGTAGAATGATTATGGATACAGGAAGTCAAAAAAAAAATTATTTCTACAAACTGTGCTAACATGTTAGGTTTACATAAACAGAAGATTTATGTAGAAACATCCGGATTAAACGGTTCGATGCTAAATGTGAAAACTAAAGCAAAAGGTAATATTTCCAATGTGAAAGATGATTATGTAAGGAGTCGATCTCTTAGTAATACCTAGGGCTCCTATATAGACCTATTAGGCTATATAGATCCTATATAGCCTAAGAGCAATCTAGCTTATTATTTACCCCATCATGGAGTCTTAACACCTGATAGCAGTACTGCAAAATTGCGGGTAGTATTTGACGGGTCGTTCGAAACAACAAATGGGCAATCTCTCAACGATTTGCTGCTAAAGGGAGGAGCCGTTCAAGAAATTCTTTTCTCCATAATGGTACGTTTCAGAAAACACCAATATGCCTTTACTGCGGACATAGAAAAGATGTACCGCCAAGTGCTTATAGACCCTTCACAAATTGATCTTCAACGCATCGTATGGAAAGAGGGCCCTGATAGTCCAGTGAAAATATGTAATCTAAGAACAGTCACGTATGAAACCTCTAGTGCGCCGTATTTAGCCACAAGGACTCTTCGCCAACTAGCGGTAGATGGAAAGGGTTTCCCTTTAGCTCCACCAGTTATTTTATCTGATTTCTACATGATGTATTGTCGGGGACTTTAAATTTAAATGAAGCTAAGGAACTTCAAGCAGAATTGACTCAAATTCTTCAAAGAGGAGGGATGAATTTGCATAAGTGGTCTTCAAACAATAGTGAACTACT
Source organism: Amaurobius ferox (assembly GCA_951213105.1). Classification (NCBI taxonomy): domain Eukaryota; kingdom Metazoa; phylum Arthropoda; class Arachnida; order Araneae; family Amaurobiidae; genus Amaurobius; species Amaurobius ferox. The sequence goes on from OX578153.1 coordinate 90,739,009, forward strand.
TGGCAGTGAATCCGTCAATTCGGAATATCCATTTCAAATTTCTAAAGAGGAGAAATCAGTGACGGCCTTAGGAATGAAATGGAACCCACATCTGGATACTTTCTCATATACAGTTAGTATAAATCCCCATGGCACGTATACGAAACGTGCAGTCTTATCTGAGATTGCACGCATCTTGAACCCTCTTGGTCTAATTGGCCCAGTTATTGCCAAGGCAAAAATATTCATGCAAAAATCGTGGCTTCTACGACTTGAATGGCATGACTTTTTACCCGATGCGATAGTCCAAGAATGAAATACGTTTGTGTCTACTCTTCAAACCCTTGAAAATCTCTATATTCCCAGATATGTGTTAAGTGAGAAAAGATTATTCTACATGGTTTTGCAGACGCTTGTGAATCATCATATGGGGCAGTCCTTTATGCACAAACATTCTCAAACTCAAAACCAATCCGTAGCCAGGTCTTATGCAGTAAATCTCGAGTTGCACCACTGAAAACTATCACCATACCTCGACTGGATCTTTGCGCCCGTGTATTGTTATCTTAATTGCTAGACAAGACTCTAGTATCTTTAAAATAAGTGTTTGCGCAGATCTATCTATAGTCGGATTCTGCTATTGCACTTGCTTGGATCAATACGCCTCCCAACCAATTAAAAACCTTTGTCGCGAATTGAGTGGCTAAAATTCAACGACTAACTGAAAACTGCCGCCGGAATCATGTAACATCTACACTTTTGATCTTAGTTCAAATGATATCATGTAACATCTGAGAAAACCCAGCAGGCATCATTTCTAGAGGTCTAGATGCAAGGAAGCTTACAACAAAGGACTTGTGGTGGAATGGGCCAAAGTTCTTAGTTACAGACAATTTGTATCTAGACAATTTGTATCTATCTGAACTTAAAAACTTTGTGACCACTGCTTTGACATTGACTATGAACAATAATAATGTGTTAACAGACATCCTTAACATTAGTAATAGTTATATGAAAATTATTAGAGTACTGAGCTATATTTTCAGGTTTGTAAAAAACACAAGGAAATCGGATCAACAAATCCGGGGACCTCTTTCCTCCAAAGAGTTAGAAAACTCTCGAAATTGGATTTTGCGGAAGGTACAGGTAAGTGAATTTAAAGAAGAAATAGCTGTTATCAAGAAAGGTGCTCCTGTCTCTTCAAGGAGTAAGCTAAAAAATTTGAATCCATTTTTAGATAGCAGTAACATTTTACGAGTTGGAGGTAGATTATCCAACTCCGACTTAATGTTTGACACCAAACATTCCATAATTTTACCAGTGAAACATACGTTAACGCATATAATTATTGATTATTTTCATAAATTTGCATGCCGGTGCTCAAACTCTATTGCATTTTGTAAGGCAATAGAGTTTGAGCATTTTTGCCACTAAATGGCAGAAATCTCATAAGGAAAATTGTACATGATTGTATAACCTGTTGTAAAAATAAGCCGGTTATAGCAGAACAACTAATGGGAACAACTAATGAGAAATCTTCCATCTGAACGACTTTTCAAGCACTTCACTTTCAAGCACACCTTTTAGTAATTCTGGAATTGACTTTTGTGATTCTTTTTATATTATATATAAAGGCCCATGAAAGAGTATTTTTCAAAAAATCTATGTGGCTATTTTTTATCTGTTTAGCCACTAAAGCCGTGCATTTAGCTGCTAAATGCACGGCTTTGTACGGCTTTAAATGTGCTTTAAAGCCTTGCATATAACCGACCTAAGTTCTGAAGCTTTCATTGAGACGCTAAAAAGATTTTTTGCTCGGCGTGGTAAGAGCTGGAAAATTTTTAGCGACAATGCGACAAATTTTGTAGGTGTCCAATCAGAGTTGAAGCGTCTTCAAAATTTGGCAAAAAAATCCAGTGACAACTTGTCTGGGTACTTAGCTTCTGAAGAAATTGTTTGAAAATTTCTGCCCTCTAGAGCTCCAAATTTCGGTGGACTCTGGGAGGCAGGTGTAAAATCTTTTAAACATCATTTAAGGAGAGCGGCTGGAAATTCTAAACTTACTTTGGAGGAATTTCTAACAATTGCCACACAAATAGAAGGAATTTTAAATTTGGGACCAATATCTCCTGTGTCATCAGATGCTAATGATTATCAGGCCTTAACTCCCGGGCACTTTCTGATAGGACGCCCTATCAATGAATGCAATTGGAGAACCTGAGATGTTAGATAAACAGGATAACAGATTGTCAAGGTGGCAAAGAACAACTAAAATGGTCCAATTTATTTGGAAAAGGTGGACTCGTGATTATTTAACTCATTTGCAACTGTTCTCGAAATGGCAATTCACAAAAAACAACGTGAATCCAGATGCACTTGTTTTGTTGAAGGAAGATAATTTGCCAACTTGCAAATGGGTCTCAATTCGGATAATAGAAACCATTCCCGGTTCAGATGGAAAAGTGAGAGTTGCTCTCATGAAAACTTCGGCGGACGTCTTCTTCAAAAGGTGATTTTGAAAATATGCATTTTACCCGTTAAGAGTCATTCTTTGTAACCTTGTCTAAGTATTTTTATGTAGAGTAATTAATGTTAATAGAAACTTTTATATTCCATATTATGAGTAACTAATTGATTGTGTGTAATTAATTAATTTGTCTGTTGTGAACCATTTGTAACTATAACTTCATTTAATTTCATTTTTTATTATGTATTTGAAAATAATGGACTGTAATTTTTAAATTGACATTTCAACGCCAGGCGGGATGTTGCAGCCCTTGGCACTATTCTTGGTCATTAACGCTTTTGTAAGCGCATTGGCGCATTGCGAATGTGGCAGCCTAGCTCGCCAGATGCTTCTGGTCAGAACCGTATGCAACGTGGAACAGGTTGGTTCTCAGCTTCTAATAGCGGAAGCGTTCCAAATATTTCATGTATATTACTTATAAGTAATGTTAATTCTACCATGGAATAAAATAAATGTTTACAGTCCACACCTAGCTCTCTGTGTAAATTTCTCAGCGGTTCATTCGAGCTACGGCGCACACAGGTAGGTTTAGTGTTAAAAATACTTTTAAACTTCTAAAAAAAAAATGCAAGGGGGGGAATAATAATCTGTATAGATAGACGTGTGCTTTCCTTTGTTGGCGTGGTTGTTCTGTCTTTAGATTCTGAAGAAGGAACTGTTTGTTCTCAAACGGTTGATTCGCACAAATTTGTTTTATGCTGTATTTTAACAATGATTTACTTTTTATTATCTTTATAGCAAGCAGGGGCGTCTCTAGGGCTAAGCGACCGCTGCGGGCCTCGTGTTTTCAGAGAGTCCCAAATTTTGCACATTTTTTTATGTTAGGCCTTTGTTGAATATTATTATTATTATTTTTTGTTTGTTCTTTTCAATACAACGTTTACATAAATAAATCATCGGATAATCTATTTTTTAGATTATCAATTTTCGGATTAGTGACGTTTTACTGTATTTATAATGTTTGGAAGGGGCCTTTTAATACATCTCGCTTGAGGCCTCAGAAAACCTCGAGACGCTACTGATATCAAGAATCTGCTCTGTCTCGTGTGTTGAACTCGTTTCTGTCTTCTGAAACAAGTCGATATGGCTGAAAAGCCATTTCACCCACGCCTCGCACCTGCGAAATGGTTAGGGTGGTCAATAAAGGCGACACCTACACACTTAATAAAGGTTCTGAATGTCAAAAATCGTTAAATAACTCACATTTGAAAGTTCCGTTATCATGGAACTCGCAGTTTGTAAAACAACAAATAATGCACCCCCGATCACTGTATGTTACCTTATTTTCAGCATTTTCGGACATTTTAAGGAGGTCAGTTAATTACAACATTAATTTTTAATAGTTTGATGTGAAGGATAGCCAATAAACGATTTGGGTGTTTGAAACGTCACTCGGTTACCTTAGTTTCCACAATGGAATCACAAACTATGTATAAATAAACAAATTCATCAATAAGACATAATAAAAGAAAAAAATCTCCTGTTATAACTAATAATTTAAAATATTACAAGATAGGTTGGATTATACACAATCAATAGAGTTGATTAAAAAAAAAATTGGGATATATATATATTTTGTGCAGGATGTTTTACCATCGATGTTATACAATCGAATTTTGCGTGTTTATATAGTCATTCTCGAGATGATGTTAGAACTAGAAATTCTGCAATTTATTTATTTTTTCAAACAAAATTACAAGATTTTTATATTTTTCTTATTATTTACAGGGTAACATATGTATGCAAAGTTTCAAGTATCTACCTTTAGCAGTTTAGTCGGTGTCACTCGGCTATATGGTATAGAGTTTTAACAATGCACCACTTTTAATTCAAGGATTCATTCGTAACTTTGGATAGTTAAGCAGCATTCATATGTGTTCAAAACGGGCAATATTTTCATAGACAACTTGATCTGTGCGAAATAAATTAACTGAGGTGTGACTCAATTCGACTTTACCATACCAATTCTCCCCCCCCCCCCCTTGAAAAAACATGTATTGTTGTTCCAAATGATCGTAATATGTTACCCTTCATTTTAAAGAGCTTGAACAAAATATTTCGATTGATATCAAGTTTGATGATGTATTCCCGGAGGGGGTTAACTTGACCCGCCCCAATTACGTCACGAACACAAAGATTGTATCGCTGCTATTTTTCACTACAGTTATTGAAACCCATTAAGTTTTGTGATCATTGAGCCATAATTAATCCCTTTTAAGCATGATTATGTCAAATTTTGTCCTATGCTACTGCCATGTTAAAAAAATATAAAATTTCAAATAAATTTCGAAATTTTCGTTCGAATTTCACAAAATTCTACCTAGTTCTAAATGTTTTGTTAACAAAACAGAATATAAAGTTTCGTGAAAATCCATTAATAATTGTAGCAGCTAATTGTACGCAATAAATCGGTCACAGACTGACAGACGTCACTTCAAAAATAGTGAAAACGTATTCAGGAGGTCCTAAGACATATATTTTTTCATCAAAATCGGAAATATTCGTGGAAACAATAAACTTTCTCAATGTGTGAGAAAGTAAAAATAGTGAGCACGTCTGTTGCTCGTTGTTGAATATTGATTGATGTAAAATATTATTCTTTCCTTTCGCATATTTCGAATGGGAAAAAAGTTTATGTGTGTCGTGTATGACGATGGTGGAAGGTTCCTAATTCATTTTTTTTTTCTATCTTTCTTGAAAATTTACAGTTTCGATAGATTAATAAAATGCAGTTTATTTCGTCCGAATCGAACCATATACGACGAAGTTATCAATGATGAAACGTTTATAACATAAACTACTTTCCAAGCAATAATCGCATGATGGGGCGTATTGCGTAAATAAAGCAGATCTAAAATTTAAATTTTGACACTTTTCTACAAGAATTGTTTTTAAGAAAAATTATATTTTAGGTTCTGTATTTGTGTTCGTCGACAGATACTTTTATTCGTATCACATCAGCATTCCAACGGAACGATCGCTATCCTTTGCGGAAAGATCTGGAAAAAGCGCGTAACTCGTCAAATTCATAAATTCGAAAAGTTTCTAGAACTTACTAAAGTGGGCGTGGTAGCCCTGTGGTTAGCGCGCGGAAGTTGCACTCGGTAGTCCCGGGTTCGATTCCCGCCGCTGCCAAAACTACCGCCGTGTTCACGCGGAGTACGATCACGTTAAACATGTGGGTCCGTAAGTCCTTCCGAGAGGTTGGTGGTAGGGGAAGGAGGGTACGGTCCCTGTGGATGCCTCCCCCACTGGGTTCCGGTCTAAATTGGGTGGCACTTCCCGGCCGTCCAAACAGATACCTTACACCTTTCTGGAAGGTCGGACGGCCTGGGTCGAAGAAGAAGAAGAACTTACTAAAAGCCGCCAAGTTGGCATATTTCGCCAAATTTGTGGTCACGGTCAAGAAACCGGGACCCGGAACCTTCAAATTATAACAATGGTCTCTTGTTAGGTATTTGTAACAGTATGATGCCTCTCCTGTACATATTTATCTGTCACATCCCTGTGACATTTCTTTCATGATTCATTCCATACCTCACGTCGCCCTAAGGTGTTTCATATTAAAAAAAAAAAAAAAAAAAAAAAAAAAAAAAAAAAAAAAAAAAAAATACCCAATCTAAATTCCGGCAACATAACTGTTGCATTATTGCTATTTTAGTCTTTACGAGAAATTTAATCTTTCCTCTCTATAAAGAAAACAATTAGTGCTCGTATGCGCAGTGGTAGTGCTTAATTTGTGGTTGATGCAAATATGCCTTTTTTACTGCCAAAACTCAGTCATGAGTTAATGAGCATCAACTGGGGTGATTGTACTCAGCGGACCACAGAAGAGCTTTGTGCGTTAATGAAGTGCTTTCCGACAAAGCGAGGGGAAGAAAGGAGTTGCTGTTGAAGGTACTTCACGTCCCTCCCTTGTTATAGGAAGGCGTTTGGGAGTAATGAAGAATTTAAAAAATGACAGTGCTCTTAATTGCTATTGTAATGAAGAAAACGATGGGAATGTTTCAAACGAGCTGCTTCACTTTCAATCGTATCGAGCTGTATGATCTCCGTACTTTTACTTTCCTTTCAATACATTTAGTAGTGAAAGTACAGTGTTGTTGCTGTGCTTAGAAGCAAGTTCTAAAGGTTAATTCTAGATTCTAGGCACTGTAATATTGCGATGAGGTTTTAAACCTGGCTGTAGAGTTGCATTTTGAGCATCCTTGAATACGAACCAGCCCATTTTCAATGATGTCTCTCGACACGATATCTATTGAACAAATTGACCTAATCGAATGTTGGGATCTATTTATTTATTTTTAACTATATTATTTCAATCGATAAACGCAAAAACACTATCGATTTTCTGCGAGGATTAATGAAAGGTTCTGAATATTTCGAACATTGTTTTGAATGTGAAAAAAAAAGAAAAAAAAAAAAATCTATGCTTTGGGCGACATTTTTCAAAAGTCAAATTTGACGCCAAGCGATACAGATAGACGAAAATAAGAGATTTTCTTATATGGAAACTAGAGCCAATTATCTTTCTTCGCCCAGATCCTGAATAAGCACCCGATCTCAACCATGCCCATTGTACAATATAATTTAAGATTAACTATATAATATACGCCACTGTTCCACAGCAATGAATACGTTTTCAGTTGTGACGTCATAAAGACGGGGGGGGGGGGGGGGGGGGGGGGGGACCGCATGCGCTCTCATGCGTGGTGTCAGAAGTATGTTAAACGCCATCCAAATTAACGTCAAAAATTAGAATTGTGTGAATCATCCATTTCCCGATGCGATAAAGTAAAATAGACTAATATATGCAAATTTTCATGTTTTTTCAAAATAAATTTAAATGATTGTTGCGACGTATCCCCAGCAATCGTGGGTGCACGCTTAGGATACAAAAATGAGTCCAAATTTCTGGATAACTAACACGTTTATTTACAAACACAACGTAATCAGGCAATAGTTCTATACATGCAATAGTTCTATATAGTAAGCATATAGTTCTAATAGTTCTAATAGCATAATAGTTATATAGTATAGCAATAGTTCTATATCTCAAGCAGTAGTTCTATATAGTATAATACTTCTATACAGCAAGTAGTTCGATAACTCTTTCACAAGATCGCTAACCAACTGTGTGGTACAGTAAAACAGCAATTAAATGTTCCATTCATTTCACAACACAGCAGCTACTATTCTCAAAACATTGACGTATGTCACAGTTTAATGCAGCTCGTATCACGTCAGCTGCCCTCCAACTGAGTTATGACTCCTTTTATATACTCTCTGTAGAAACTTCTATAAGTATCTCATAGAATAATCGTCATTTCTAGGAGGTTCTCGAACCTTCAAAACGTTGCCAAATTGGCGATAAATCGCAAAATCTGGAAACCCCTCTCCGAACTTCAGCACATAGCAATCTGGAAACGTCAAAACGTCATAGGAAAGGTTGCTTATAAAGGTGTTTTCTCTGTCTGATTTCCAAAATAGACTCTAGTGAGAGCATTTCACACGTTCGTAATACGAAATAATTGTCCTGCTCATTCGGCCCAAAGTTCGTTCTATCTACGATAGTGTCAAGATGGAAACTCTGTGATAATATTTTTGATCGCTAAGGAACCGATTGAAAATCGTACAAAACCTATAGAAAATCGCTCAAAACCGATAGAAAATAGCACAAAATTAAGCTCCAATATAAAATAACTATAAAGGAATTTATATACATTGTCATAATATTATTTAATTCGAATTAAAAGAAAAATCGCTCCGAGCTGTCTTTGGTATTCTGTATCACGTGAATCATCACTGATACAGAATTTCTCAGTTATGTGCTGTTTATATTTTTCTCAACGTGACAAACAGACAAACATATTTTATTATGTTTGTCTGTTTGTTCTGTGCAAACCAATGAGATACTATAATCTCGATGGTGCAAAACCTATTTTGAGGTTGCTATTCTACTACTATATACCGATCTCAAAAGCAATGTGTGTGTTTTATTTTAAGTAACTAAAATAAGCTAAACAGCTCTGATAAATGTATAGTGCTGCCACGTTGAAAATGGAAAAGTACAAGAAAAGAACTCATGTATATCTGATTAAAAAGAGCATGTTGTATTATTTTATATATTAAACTTGGCGTACCTTTTTATTGCATTGTATTTTGCAACAATTGAAAAGTAGTTTTAAGAGAAAACCCCGCGCACATAATTACTTTCCTTATATACATAATGTATAAGGAAAGTATTGTGACGGGGTCGAAAATTCGAATTCAAGTTTTCGACGGGAGAGCACGTTTCAAGCATCCCTGATCACGAATCAAACATTTTTGAAGTGATGTCTGTGTGTGTGTGTGTGTGTGTCAGTGAGTCTGTGGAGACGATAACTGACGAACGAATGAACCGATTCGAACCAAATTTGGTACAAAAATCACAATCCGTAAACACTGGAAGCCTATTGTTTTTATACAAAATCGAATGTTCAGACCCCCCCCTAAATTTTCGAATGAAATTTTGAAAAAATCGTCAAAAAATCAAAACCACTAATAAAGTTACGCAAATAGACATTTCTTATGTAATTTTTCATTAGAAAACGATTGGCATACATTTTAGAACGCTAACATGAATCGTTCTCGAGATATTGTGCATTTAAAAAAAAAATTATCAAAAAGTCATATAAAATAAAAAAATATATATTTCGTATTGAGAAATATGTTCACTTTTCATATGTAATACCATACGATAAATTGGGTGACATCATTCTCGTGGATCTAGCTCGTTCCGTTCATGAAAAAATATACTTTGAGTAATACGTTTGTATTTGAACGCCAATAGTCATTTGTCTGCTGTAGGAATAACTTGTTTCTTCGTCCATTACGCTTGGCGAGATTTTGGCGACGAATTTGGCGGAATGTCGCCAACTTGGCGACTTTTTGAAATGTTGCCAAATTAACGAAAATCTCGCCAAATTGATAAAAATGACGCTAAATCAATGAAAATGACGACTAATTGTCGGAAATTCAATATCTTGGAAAGAATATTAGTATCTACTATAAGAAAAACCTATTTTTTTTACTGTAAAAGTAGTAAATTCATTGCATTATATAAGGAAAGTCATGTGTTGCCCACATCAGATTTTTTATTTCTTCTTTTCAGTTTCATTAAGCAGGAATCGAACGCAAATGCAATTGAACCTATTCCTAGGTTGCAATTGCATCGGTTTTGCACTATTGTAATTTTGGTGTAAAAAGTGAGTGTTTGTGCCATGGGGATAAAAATAAAGAGTTAAAACTTCATATTAAGATAACGCCAAGCTCGTTTGAGACGGTAATTCAGGTGGCGCTGCGATAAGATAAGTTAATATTGTATTGTATGCATTTCTATGGCGAAAGGCCTAAAATATTTATTTAAACTGTCCATTTTGTTAACATAAATTATTAGCGCAATGCAAAGTAGAACTGGAGCAATAAAGAATATTTCTACTTACTCAAAATTATTTTACTTTTCAATTTATTTTTATTTCCCTATATTCTGTACTATATCCTATACAACTATGAAAAAATACTGGTTAATTATACTCATAATTAAGGAATTCTAATTTAAAAATAGTCAAAAATAACATATACTAATTACTACGCCTTTCTGTTGTGTCAACTAACAATAGTGACTACTTTACTAACACTAGCGACATCTAGATATAATTCTCTAAGCATTCTGGCATTTTCAAGTGTTTAATCTCATAGGAGTTTTATTTCTTTTCTAATTTCATGGTTTGTGATTTGGACGTGATTAAAAGGAGATTATGCAAACTTAAAAATAGCCGTTTGATCTTGTAGGGAGACAGTACAGCCCACCTTTAAAATTTTCAAGTAGTTTCTGGTTTTAGCGTCACTTTGTAGTCAAATAAATGTTTAAACAAGAAAGATCAATCATGTTTAAAGCATTGATTATGAAATACTTTCCAACTTCAATGCAATTTTATTTAAACATGTAATATATTTCTCGGTAATATTTTAAAACTTATCACAATACTACATTAATTTATCATATTTGAAAACTTTAACATTCATCGAAAAAAATGAACTTCATTCAAATGACGGCATTGAAATATAAATTGCCTGGTTTAAACATCTCTAAAATGTAATACATTCCTCGGTTATAATTTTAGAATTATCATAATACTACGATAATTTATTATATTTGAAAACTTCATCGAAAACAACTGAAATTCATTCAAATGACGTCATAGAAAAAATAACACGTCTGGCTCTCTCTATAAAAGCAGTATTTCATTCATAAATAATTTCCCATTCATGTCATTCATCACAATACTATAATAATTTATTTTATTTAAAAATTAAGACCATGGAGCTACAAGTAATTAAACTCTATGCGTAAAACTTCATGGAAATAAATCGTCCTCCTCTTTGTAAAATCAATGAATATTTCATTTATATCAGCTATGCAGACTCCATGAACTAAATGATTTTGTGTTAAAGAAATACAGCAATTCTAATACAACTCATTTTACATATTTTGCTGTTTACATTTTACATAGGTGAAAAATAGACTTCGTTGTAGAAATAATCAAATTTGGATGAGCCTTTAAACTCAAATATATTGTAATTGCGTTGTTTCAGTGTGTAGATGCACAGAATTTACGCAAAAATAAAGTGGTTTTAGGACGGATACAACACTCCATATGAATTAAAAAGAACTTTAAAAATCACGATTTTGAGACAAGATGGATGCCATATATCATTTTGAAGCGGGTCACGTGATCTTTTCATATCATGGTCACGTGATCGCTTCATATAAGAGGTGTTATTATTATTTTAATTTTTATTTAAAAAACTACTAAATATATTTTGCTGAATTTTTTTTATATATTTTATGGAACAATTTGAATATTACCTAAAATTTTCGAAGCAATTTGTGAATTTTAAATCCGCTTAAAAAATGTTTGAAAAATTAGGTCCCATAGGGCTCAATGTATTTCATTTTTTTAACCCGGGTTCAATCCAAAACTAATTGGGTGATATTATTCATTTATATTCCCATAGGTCCTACAGACCGTCTAAACAAAATACTAAAATTTCATTTTGATTAAGTCATTTTTACGACAGTTATCGTGCTAACGGACAGACAGACAGACAGAATGAACAAAGTCATAAACACTTTTCAACTTTGTTGTAAAGTGTTAAAAAGATTGATCCCAACTATTTTTGTTTGATTTCATTCTATCGTAAGATATTTAAAAATAGTGAAACATTAAACCGGTTGTTTTGATGCTTTTCTTGAAGCTTTAACCGCCTTTATTTCAAAACACGCTATTTTTAACACTTTACAACATAGTTGAAAAGTGTTTATGACTTTGTTCATTCTGTCTGTCTGTCTGTCCGTTAGCACGATATCTGCCGTAAAAATGACTTTATCAAAATGAAATTTTAGTATGTTTTTCAGACGGTCTGTGGGACCTATGGGAATATAAATAAGTAATATCACCCAATTAGTTTTTTATTGAATCCGGGTTGAAAAAATGAAATACATTGAACCCTATGGGACCTAATTTTTCAAACATTTTTTAAGCACATTTAAAATTCACAAATTGCTTCGAAATTTTTAGGAAATATTCACATTATCCCATAAAATATATAATAAAAATTTCAGTAAAATATATTAGGTAGTTTTTTAATTAAAAATCATTTAATATAGGGAGAAAAATGAATTCAATTAAATTCTGACTTTTGCGATATCCTCCAGAAAGAAAAAATAAGTATATTATATAATAAATATTTTTCCAAGAGTTTAATTATTTTGTATATGAGAGAAGCTTCGATTCAGATTTTAAATGACATTGAATTTGCACGATAAACTTGAATTTGGTTCAAATTTGATAGATGGACTTATTGTCAAAGGTGGCGTAGCGAAAACGCAAAAGAACTAAAATATCTCAAGAACGGCTAGTCCTAGAGTAATGGGGTTAGTCTTATTCTTTTTGTTGTCAAAAATCACGTATAAAATAGGAATTTAATTGATATAATTGAGCACACGTAGTCTTTTATTTCTATATTTAACGATTTTTGCGGGCCATTTCGCAAAAACAGCCCGTTCCTTTTTCCCGAATCGTACTAGAATACCTACAAGTGATTTATATAGCAAATTTTGTTAAATTTGGTATATAAATCACTTGTAGGTTATTGAAATATTATACACCAAATTGTGGTAAATTTGGTCCATTAGTTTTTAGCTAGAGTGGATAAAGGCAATTTCTGCCGGCCATTTCGCAAAGAAGGCAGATTCTTTTATTACGAATCGTACTATAATCAAATGAACATCAGGGTTTCCCACAAAAAACTTACCAAATTTTATTAAATTCGGTCCATTAGTTTTTCAGTTAGAGGGGATGCAATATCCTCACAGGCACACAGAAACACACACAGATACACCCTTACACACACGGACGTCTTCCTAAAAATAGTTTTTTCGTGTTCTAGAAGTCCCAAAACGTGTAGATCCTTCGAAAATTCGAGTTCCGATCTTCGGCACGATTTCAATACTTTGAATACATAAACACGCACACACACATATATTATCTGTGTATTATCTGTGTATCTAAATTCCGTGCCTACATAATTACAATAGTTGTGATTTTAAATGATCCCTAAACTTTTATTATTTTTTCAACGAAGCCTAATTTTAACTTATGCAGAATGCAAATATCTCAAGCGATTGTAAGGTGAGTTACATAAGAATTGCTGAATTTTTTTCACACAAAATTATTTAGCTCTGGAGTCTGGAATACAAGTTATATGAATGAAATATTCATTGATTTTGCATAGAGAATCAGATGATTTATATTTCGATACAGTTTTAAATATTTAAGTATAATAAATTACTGTAGTACTGTGATAATGTAAAAGATATCACCACTGAGTGTATCACATTTTAGAGATTTTTAAATGAAATTACATTTCAGTTGGAAAGTGTTTCATAATCAATGCTTATGCATGATTGATCTTTCTTGTCTGTTCTATCGCGGATGTTATCTCGTAAATAAATTAATAAAATCGTCTGGAAACTTTCTGAGTAGGAGAATGATATAATAGTTCTTCAATTGAAGTAACTTTTAGTAACTTTTATTTTAGTAAGTAGAATAAAATTTTTATTGTTATATATTAAAATTTAAATTTAAAAAATAAGAAAGAAAGAAATGGTAAAAGATCCATAATTCAAGAATTAAACACTGAAGGGATCTTTATTTGGATGTAATAATTATTGAATTATTTCATGCTTAAATATTGCATGCAGTATAGAAATTTCAAAAATGAAAAACACCACTTCAATTAATTTATTTTTTATGGATATAAAAATATTTTACCTGATGAAAATTTTTATGGGATCAAATGCATAGGTTTTATTACGTAGGGAAATTTTAGCCATTTATCTCAAGTAGCTGATTTATGAAACAGCTCCAAAGTTGATTAACATTTCGAATATTTCTTACACGCTAAAGATGTACTGCATTGTCCCCATAATGCAATAAAACAAACAGACCCAAATTTGGTAAAAATGAATGATAATATTATGAAATTTGTTAGTCTGTATTGAAAGAAGATTGTATGTAGACTACACCAGATTTTCTTGCACATGTAAAAGAAACCAGGGCAAATCTAGATAGGGACTGATACCCCCTCCCCCCAAATACACTCAGTCCCACCCCCTGATAAATATATTCAATTCCCAGTACTAGCATAAAATTTAATAAAAAATTGTCATCCAAATTTTGCATGAAATATTATTTTATAAATTTTTTATAAATTACTTCGTTTCGTACAGACATTATGTAGTCAAAATCAACTGATTAGAAGACAGAGTTAATGTTATACGTTAACTATTAGAATTTTCAATCAATTAGCGACTTATCTACTAGTTATGGTTACATCAAGTGTAATTATTGCGTATTAATATTGATGTATAGTAGCTCTATATTAATTTTCAGTCAACTATTAGCTTACTCATATTATAGCTACACTACTAATTATTTGGAAAAAAATTATAATATTATTTTACAAAGATTAATGATAATGACTATTAATTTACAGATTATAATGCTTAATAGGTTTTATAGTACATAAGCTTTGACATAGCAACAGTAGTCACTAACGATAAAAAAAATATATTGTATTTAGCTATAATTAATTAAAAAAAATTGATGGAGCAATTTATTTAAACACTAAAATTTAATATTTGAGCTCTGTGGTACCCCCTTGAATTTCATTTCAGTCTCTCTTGGATTTCTTTTCTAGTTGCGGCGCTGGAGAAAATTCTCCAGCACAAAACCTTGTCGTTCTTTAGCCCTGTTGAAATTCCTCCCACGCCTACAAAAAAGACGCTGCAGTTTATTTTGCAAACAAAAGATGGCGTCCCCCCCCCCTCTCATCCACTCTTTCCCTTCCCCCTTTTTCCTAAACATTGAGTGGAACACACATCCACAAGAACGTTTGTGTGTGAAGGGGAAAAAAAAGAAAAATCAAATTTTCTTGCACAGCGGGAACCCGTTTAAAAAACTAGTTTTATAGCGATGAATCACACAACGACCGTTTTATTTTATAATTTTTTTTCTTTAATTTCATTTTTTCGTAAAATTTTCATCTTTTTAACGTTTATAAAACGCAGGAGAAAATTATCTCTCCATAAATACGTATAAAAGAAGAGAAATTTAGCGTTTATTCATGCATTTCTATAGGCGAGTGTATTATCTGTCTTGGCATTGTGCATACAGCTAATTGCAAATCTCAAACTGGAGAGTTATATCCACGTATCTCTTTGAATTCTGCCCGACCCGATCTGAAGTGCTGTCTCACCTAATTTTGAGTGGGATGAACAAGACCGTTCAGTAGAATTTGGGCTGAGACAGGTGTGGGTTTGCGCTTTCAAAATCACAAACGAATATTCGGACACAGCGGGATCTTTAGCTCAGCTAGGTTTCCAGTATGGAAGAGGACCCCAGTTTTAGTTGCATATTCAGGAATTCTTTTTTGTAGGGGTTATATATAAATCTATACCTTGGTACAAAAGCATAGTGAGGATCTCTGAAAAGAGGATCGATAACCATAGACGTAGAAAATATATACATCTATGTTAATAACCGAATGAGAATGGGGTGTGGAACGCTAGATTTCGTTTTCCAATTTGGGCCCCATGGAAAACTTGCGTAATTTCTCAGCCAATGAGAGGTTACCTTCCTTGCATTTGCCCCTGGATTAGTATAAACTGATGCAGTATAGAAGCATAGCTAGACTTCACTTATTATCGCCCTTGGCGAAATCTAGTTTTTTTTTATTTATTTTTTTTTTTATTGTGGAAAAAGGAATATTTTTTTCACTTTAATACTTTTTCATTTTAATACTTTTTCATTGTGGGAAAAGGAATATTTTTTTCACTTTAATACTTTTTCATTGTGGGAAAAGGAATATTTTTTTCACTTTAATACTTTTTCATTGTGGAAACAGGAATATTTTTTTCACTTTAGTACTTTTTCATTGTGGAAAAAGGAATATGTTTTTCACTTCAATACTTTTTCATTGTGGGAAGAGGAATATTTTTCAACTTTATAATTTTTCATGATGAAAAACAAAATACTTTTTCACATTAATAATTTTCCAGCATGAGAAAAAAAGAAATATTGTTCCTATTTAATATATATATATTTTGTTGAAAAGGGAATGTATTTTTTCAGTATGGGAGGATAATAACTTTTTACTGTCAAAAAAGTTTAATTTTTTATACTTTTTTTATTAAGAAAAAGAAAGAAATACTTTTTTAGCTTATTAAATTTTCATTATGGAAAAGGAATCCCTTTATCGCTTTATTTTTTCATTGTGAGAAATAGGATATATTTTCAGTTTAACAATTTTCCATTGAAGAGAAAGGTATACTTTATTTTTATTATTTTAATTCTTTTTCTTTTTTATGGAAAAAGGATTACTTCTTCACTTTAATAATTTTCATTATGGAAAAAGAAATATTTTATATGTTTTATCTTATTTTTTATTTATTTATTTTTAAAGAATTGTTTAATAATTTTTTTTATCTCGACAAAAGAGTATTTTTCATTTTAATAATTTTGTATTGTTGAAAAAGGGGTATTTTCTTTACTTTAATAATTTGTAGGAAAAAGAAATACACTTTTTTACTTAAATAATTTTTCTTTGTAGAAAAAGAAACATCTTTTTTTAATTTAATAATGTATCATTATGGAAAAAAGAAACATTTCTTCACTGTAATATCTGTTTTTCTTAAAACAGGAATACGTTTTTTTCACTTCTAATATTGTTTTATTATGCAAAAAGGAATATTTTTTCCACTTTGATCAGTGTCAGATTTACTATGAAGCTAAAGCTCAGGTCCCCAACCAGATAGAGAATCCCAAGCACCTATTTTTTATAAAATTTACATTTCCGCAAAAAGAAATGCAACGTTACAGGGGAATTTTTACTTTTCTTATATAAATTTGCATTCTACTTAATAGATTGTGTTCAAATGTTAATGCAGTAAAATCTCATTGATTGGAACACTAATTTGAATTGTTCTGCAACTCAAACGATCTTTCTGAATCTTGTAAATAGGCAGTTTTACTATTCTTATCAATTCAAAATATAAATATACCAACAAGATAACAAATGTTTATATACATTAATAGCACAATAGGTTTGAAAAAGCTGGAGAAGACGCCTTTCATGTTTTGGTAAAGGGGTAAAATACGATCCCCCCCCCCCCCCTCGCTTTGTTTTTCGATTTCGATTATATTTTGCTTTGGTAGGAGGAAAAAAAGAGTGAAAGAAAGCAACGTAGCAGAAGCGTACGAGGCGATGTTTAAAATACCTTCTCCAGAAATTGATAAACTATTGTGAAACTTTTTTCAGACATTTAAGCTACATGCAAATAATAAAAGAGTGTACTTTAAATAACAACGTTTTATGCTATTACTTGTTATAATCTTTTTTATAACCTTTTATTAACACTTTACAACAAAGTTGAAAAGTGTTTATGACTTTGTTCATTTTGTCTGTCTGTCCGTTAGCAAGATAACTGCCGTAAAAACGATTTTCTCAAAATGAAATTTTAGTATGTTGTTCAGATGGTCTGTGGGACCTATGGGAATATAAATGAATAATATCACCCAATTGATTTTGGATTGAACCCGGGTTGAAAAAATGAAATACATTGAACCCTATGGGACCTAATTTTTTAAACATTTTTTAAACGTATTTAAAATTCACAAATTGCTTCGAAAGTTGGAAATATTCAAATTATCCCATAAAATATATAAAAAAAATTTCAGCAAAATATATTCAGTAGTTTTTTAAATAAAAATTAAAATAATAATTACACCATTTATATGAAGAGATCACGTGACCCACTTCAAAATAAAATATGGCATCCATCTTGTGTTCGTATTTAGTGTTTTATCCGTCGTAAAACCGCTTTCTTTTTGTTTAAATTCTATACATCTACATACTGAAACAACGCAATTACAATATATTTGAGTTTAAATGATTATCCAACTTTGATTATTTCTACAACGAAGTCTAATTTTCACTTATGGAGAATGTAAATACCAAAAGATGTAGAATGAATGAGTTGTATAAGAATTGCTGCATTTCTTTAATGTAAAATCATTTAGCTCATGGAGTCTGCAATATAGCTGATATTAATAAAATATTCATTGATTTTACACAGAGAAGCAAACGATTTTTTCGATGAAGCTTTAAGCATAGAGTTTAATTACTTTTACCTCCATGGTTTTATGTTTTTAAATAACATAAATTATTATAGTATTGTGATGAATGAAATGAATGGAAAAAAATTAATGAATGAAATGCTGCTTTTATAGAGAGCGCCATGCTTGTTACATTTCGATGACTTCATTTGAATAAATTTCATTTATTTTCGATGAAATTTTCAAATATAATAAATTATTGCAGTATTATGATAATTTTAAAAATATTACCGATGAATGTATCGCATTTTAGAGATGTTTAAACCAGGCAATTTATATTTCAATGCCGTCATTTGAATGAAGTTCATTTTTTTCGATGAAGTTTTAAGTTTTCAAATATAATAAATTAATGTAGTACTGTGATGATTTTATAAATATTACCGAGGAATGTATCGCATTTTAGAGATGTTTAAATAAAATTGCATTGAAATTGGAAAGTGTTTCATAATCAATGCTTTATGCAAGGTTGATCTTTCTTGTTTAACTTGATCTGGTGTTTATTTATTTGTTTCTCAGTGCGATTTAAATCTTTGAGGCCCTAACTAATCAAGTTTCATTATTCATAGTGACATGAAATTTGGTATGCTATTATATTTTAGGGTGCATTTTAATTCTTTTGGTTTTCAACTTTATCAGGCTAGCCCATCCTGGAACTGCCATAAGAGTGTATGTACTCGCTTTTATGGAATAGCTCTAGAATCGGAGCAGCTAGAAAATCCAAATTTGGTACGCCGATATCTTTCACACACTTAAGCTACATGCAGTTTAATAAATGCATTTCTCATACATTTAAGTTACGTACAAATAATAAAAGGGTGTACTTTAAAAACTACAGTTTTTACTTGTTAGAAGCACTGCGACTCTGTCTTACACAGATTACACTGTACAATTTTAATTTCAAATCCTATTGCCAACAACATCGTTTGGCGCTTTTATGAAGCATGGAGGTAAAAGTAAGGAGTTAAAACTTCATATTAAGAAAACATCAATATCGTTTGAGACAATCATTCAAGTGGCGCTGGGATAAGATAAGTAGTACTGCATTGTATGTGGTTCTGTGGTGAAAGACCTGAAATATTTATTTAAACTTATCAATTTTGTAAAAATAAATTACTAGCGCAACGTAAAGTAGAATTGAAACAATAAAGACTATTCCTACTTTTTCAAAATTATTTTACCTTTAAATTTATTTTTATCTCCCTATATTGTGTACTCTCCTACAACTATAAAAAAAAAAAAAATACTGATACACTCATAATTAGGAAACCTTAATGTAAAAATAATCAAAAATACATATACTAAATAGTATACAACGTCTCTCGCGACACCTAGATTTAATTCTCAAAGCAGCATGGCATTTTCAAGCATTTCATCCATAGGAGTTTTATGACCTCTCTAACTCCATGAAGTCTTACTTCGAGAAAGTGTTGAGAGAGCATGTGTGTCGAGCACTTGTGTCAGGACACAAGTGTTTTACCGACGGATTTCTCCGGGCTGTAGAAGAACAACTGTAAAAACTTTCCAGAGGCAGGTGTTATTTTCCTGAGCTGACGAAATCGTCACCATCAATCCATTGATCTGTACCCCGTAAGGCCACTAGCCATACATACCCGAACCAGCATATTAAAACACTTTGTCTTGATGATGAAGTACCCTTCCCTTGACGGTAACAAACCTCCCACGTGTGCTTGGCAAAATTCAAGGTTGCAAAGTCGATGATCTCCATCTTCTTTTTGTGACTTATGTTATGTTATAAGTTGTTTTGTTAGGCAATGTGAAGGTGATACGTTAAACGGTAATTTAGCGGCAAAATGGATTGCCTAACGGATCGTTTTTTCATTATTTGTAATTTGTAGAATTTGGATTTTGATTTGGAATACACTCTTATTGCAGATATGGGCGTATTTGGAGGGGGGGGGGGGGGCGTGCCAAAGCATCCCTCTGGAAAATTGTTAGCTTAATTGAAAGCCAATATGAGAGGAAAATAAAGATGAATTCTTTTTGGAATTAGAGTATTCAATCACAACTGTGTGTTTTCTCCTGCGTGTATATTAAAAAAAAACTATTCAGACTTATACCTAAACTAGAAGAGATGCCTATCATATGACGGAATTAAAAATTTGCAAAGCATTGCCTCCCATTTAGCGTTATTTTTATCAATTTAGCGACATTTTCGTCAATTTGGCAATATTTAAAAAAAGCCGTCAGGTTTGTGGCATCCCGCCAAATTTTTCGGCATACGTTACGGACGGGTGGAGAAATGGATTATTCATATAGTCGTTATGTTATTTCCAAGATATTGAATTTTCATCAATTAGTCGTCATTGATTTAGCGTCAATTTTATCAATTTGGCGACATTTTCGCCAATTTAGCAGCATTTAAAAAGACTCGCCAAGTTGGCGATATGCCGCCAGAATTTCGCTAAGCGTTACAGACGGAGAAATAGGTTATTCTTATAGTAGATTCTTATATTTTTTCCAAGATATTGAATTTTCATCAATTAGTCGTCATTTTTAGTAATTTGGCTACATTTTTATCAATTTGACGGCATTTTCGTTAATTTGGCAACATTTAAAAAATCTCGCCAAGTTGGCGATATTCCGCCAATTTCGACACCAAAATTTCACCAAATGTTACTCAGAGATAAGTAGGTAAACAAACAGATAAATCAAGGTGTTTATATTATTAATGGAAAACTTAGGATTGTATTACATTTGGTATGTTTATGAATGTCTAATTTGTTAGTTGTTGTTGTTGAGACCCAGACCGTCCGACCTACCAGAAAGGTGTAAGGTAACTGTATGGACGGCCGGGAAGTGCCACCCAATTTAGACCGGAACCCAGTGGGGGAGGCATCCACAGGGACCGTACCCTCCTTCCCCTACCACCAACCTCTCGGAAGGACTTACGGACCCACATGTTTAACGTGATCGTACTCCGCATGAACACGGCGGCATTTGTGGTAGCGTGCAAATCTAGCGCGCAAACCACGGGGATACCGCACCCGAGATGGCCAACAGCACGCGGTGTTCCGAGGTGGTCACCCACCAAGTACTAACCGCGCCCGATGCTGCTTGACTTCGGTGATCTAACGAGAACCGGTGTTTTCAGCACGGTACGGCCGTTGGCCCGTCTAATTTGTTAGTGTAATTGCTCTGCCTCCAAAAAAGTTAGAATTCTGTTATGAAAGAAGGAATATTTTTTAAAGGTGGTGCATACTAATTTTTAAAAATGGGTGCATACTAATTTTTAAAATGCTATACACACTCATTTTTAAAATGTGATGGTCATACCATCTATTCAAATTCACTTTGCAATAATACATATTTATTTCAAGGTTAAGGTTCCAATACATATTTCAAGATAATCTCTAAATTTTGAATGCAATCAATTTTAGCACCCCTCTGGAAAAAATCCTGCATTCGCCCATGATCTCAGATAATAACATCCGATGATCTAAAAAAAAATTGAACAACGTATAGAAGCACAAATAAAATGATAATGCAGCATACAGCTGTTTCGAGGATATGTTGGATCCCCTTTGCCAGTGCAAGAGAACCAACAAACCCGAAGACCAAAAGAGTCATTTCCTCTTTTCGGGTTTGTTGGTTTTCTTTCACTGACAAAGGGGATTCAACGTATCCTCGAAACAGCTGTAAGCTGCATTATCATTTTATTTGTGTGCCTATATACGTTACTCAAGTTTTCCTTGTTCTTCGCGCAAAGTGTATTTTACTTATTGATCCAATTATCTAGTTTTGTGCATATTATACTCTAATTGGCATGAAATAGCCGTTATCCTCAATAACAGCAAGAAAACTTGCTATGCGCCGAAATTTGCGAACCTCTGTGGGAACTGATAAATTCACACTTACCACTTAACCCGCTTCTAATTTCTTTCAATTAATAGCTCAGACTGTACAAGACTGAAATAACCAAGTCTCAGAATCCGCCTAGTACCCGAATAAAATTTGTCAATTCCCAATCCCATACAGATTCGCAAAATTACGGTATATAGCAAGTTTTCTTGCAGCCATTGCAGATATTAGATGTTGCATGCTGACGAGTGTATAGTAAGAGCTTGTCGTCCGGGTTTTCAAAACGTTTAATTTAGTACATTGCTTAACTTAAAACATAACACAACAGCAAAATTAAAAAAAAATCTGATATGGGCAATACATGACTTTCCTTATATCTATATAAATAAAATTGAAAATCTGTCTGTCTGTCTATCCCGTCATCACGGGAGAACGGCTGAATTTGATGAAATTTGGTGGGTAGCCTGGAAATAGTCCCACTTAAAATTTAGTCCATATTTGGAGTTTCTACGATTAGTTGTTCTCGAGATATTAGTAAAAAACGAAATTTTCGTTTGTCTCATCATCACGGGAAAACGGCTGAATCGAATTTAATGAAATTTTGTGAAATTAATTAATAATAATTTAATGAAATTTAGCCCAAGTTTCGAGTATCTAAAACCAGGGGTTGTCGAGATATTAATGAAAAACGAAACTTTTCTCTAGGAGTTCTACTTTCTAACTCCGTGGTTTATCCAAACGAAAAGCTTGAAAATCGTTTGAAAATGAATTAAAACTTTATCGCTGGGTTTGATGGGAGATTTTTTACGGTAATTAGTCACTTTCTGAAAACATGAATTGTTTGAAACATGATTTAAATGGGAAATCTATCTCCATGGTTTATTCTTCACAAGCTTTTACTGAACAATGAAGAGTATAAAGAAATTTAAATGGTTATTTAATTTCGCAGTTTATGAGGAAGATTCTATCTTATATCATGTTGCTCAGAAACGTAATTAAATTAAATCTGTCTGTTAATTTTAATTATTATTTTTTCGATTTGAATAATAAATAAATGGATATAAAAATATATTTTAGAAAAGAACGATTTGATTTTTCTTATAGCATTTTTGACTGGATAATATCAATTACAGTCTTCAGGTTTAAACGTTATTATTATTGATATTTTCGGGGATTTTTGATTCAGGGATTATTGATATTTTCAAGTTATTATGTAATTGTTTTATTATGAAAAAAATTGTTGAAACTCATATATTGTACGTTGTACGAGTAATCTTCTACAAATACACTGGTATATCTTCTAATCTACGAGAATATAAGTAGTACAGGTATATTGGCATATTTTGGAATCAATTACGAGCTTCTGGTATAAAGAGTACGGGGGTTATTGATATTTTCAATTTATTACGTCATCTCTTTTATTTTGGCAAAGATTTTTTAGACTCATATTGTAATACGGGTAATCTTCTACTAACACACTGGCATATTTTCAAATCTGCGACAATATAAGTAGTACGGGGTTGCATATATTGATTCAATTCCTTTTTTTTTTTTTTTTTTTTTTTTTTTTTTTTTTTTTTTTTTGTAAATTTGCTTAAAAAAGGGGCCAGGATGTTCTATTCATCAGATCTGCCCGTGAAGATAATTTTGCATAGTGAGAACAGGTATTCTTAAACTTCTCTTTAGGAGCAATAAATTTAATATTTTAACAGAATTTGCACATGATTGCGAATTATAAGTTTCTTCTCTTTAGGAGCAATAAATTTAATATTTTAACAGAATTTGCACATGATTGCGAATTATAAGTTTCTTTATATTATATACTTCGTGCGAAGAACGGGTATGCTGCTAGTAATGAATAAATTTACTATTTTTACAGTTAAAAAAATGTTATTCTTGTAGTAGATACTTATATTCTTTCCAATATATTGAATTTTCTTCAATTAGTCGTCATTTTCATTGATTTAGCGTCATATTTATCCTTTTGGCGATATTTTCGTTAATTTGGCAACATTTAAAATTGTCGCCATGTTGGCGACATTCCGCTAAATTCGTCGCCAAAATCTCGCCAAGCGTTATGAACGGAGAAATAAGTTATTCTTACAGCAAATAAATGATTATTATGCGTTCAAATACAAAAGTATTACTCAAAGTATCTTTTCTCGTGAATGGAACGAGTTAGATCCATGAGAATGATGTCACCCAATTTATCGCATGATATTACATATGAAAAGTAAACATGTTTCTCAACAATTAATATTTTATTTTGATTTATGGGATTTTTTTTATATATTTATTTGAAAAATCTGCAATATCTCGAGAACGGTTCGTGCTAGCGTTCTAAAGTTTATGTCAATCGTTTTCTAAGGAAAAACTACATAAGAAATGTCTATTTGCGTAACTTTATTAAAGGTTTTGATTTTTTGATGATTTTTTCAAAATTTCACTCGAAAATGTAGGGGGTTCTGAACATTCGATTGTGTTTTAAAACAATATGCTTCCAGTATTCGTGGATTGTGATTTTTGTACCAAATTTCATTCGAATCGCTCCATTCGTTTGTTAGTTATCGTCTCCACAGACTCACTGACACACACACAGACATCACCTCAAAAATGTTCGATTCGTGATCAGGGATGCTTGAAGCGTGCTCTCCCGTCGAAAACTTGAATTCGAATTTTCGACCCCGTCACAATACTTTCCTTATACATTATGTATATAAGAAAAGTAATTAACTGCAAAATTAGAATTTAACAGATTATTGGAATTTTGAATAATATTTTTAAAGAATAACTTGTGAACGAAAACCATAGATTAAAGAGAACTGGATGGATAACGCGCCCCTCTAGGTGCCGCGAAAAATTAAAACCCGCAGAAGCAGACGAAATACCGCCCAGTGAATGGAATCAGTGACTTGTCCCTATAGATATTTATTAAATATAATATTTATTTATTTAATTAACGTATCAAATCAAACGTCAAAATAAAGAAGCAGGTTAATTACTTTATTTTCTTGCAAAATGATTTAAAAGATTAATCAACATAGTTAGAAAATATCGACAATATGAAAAGTTCAATACATTTAAATAACTACATTTTACGGAGTTCTGTTGATCTACTATTCTGTTGATTAGCGTCGTCTGCTGATTGCGGTCGTCGCGTTTTTGTAGCATTATGATATCCATCCAGTTGTCTTCTACACCCTTGACGACAATCCATGAAAAGATAAATTTTATTTTTATCTTTCTGATATAGATTTTTTACCTCTGATACTGCTGCTGCCAACTTTAAAAAAGAAATATTTAAAGAATATTTTAGAAGAATTAAAAAAAAAAATATTTTAAAAGAATAACTTTGAAACGAAAACTCAATAAAAAGATACATTTCTCTTTTCCATTCTGATACTACTATTGCCAACCTTAAAAAATAAACTTAAAAAAAATATTTTGGAAACATTTCAAAATATATTTTAAAATAATAATTTATGAACAAAAGCTTATAATAAAAATTTCCTTTTTTTCATTCTGATACCGATTTTGACACAAGTCATCTATCTATACAATATATGGAATATGGATATATGAAAAAGTCGATTATATCTAAATAATTTCGTTTGGCTGATACGCCCATGGAGGTGAAAGTCTTTCTAACTCCATGGATACAACATTTAATTTCAGGAATTTTGATTACTCTCAATTAAATCTCTGATTTTGCGGAATGCGAATGGGCGCCTCCAACACCGGCAATCGATTGGGAAGAGCTAGCTATAAAGGGTGTTAACAACTGTGTCGCAAAAATCAATTCATGATGTTCGATGAATATTTAAGGGTTCGATCATTTGTTGCAGGCCTTAGGGATGATGTTAGGGTTAATTGATGCATTGAACCATTAATTATCATCGTAATTTCAGATATCGATTCGTGTTTCAAGGTTAATCGACCCTGAAGCTTTTGATAGTAACATTACATTAAGGGGGGACGGTGGACGTTGAAATTTTTAATATTTATTTATTGACTTAGAAACATGAAAATTTGTATAAATATTCTTCTTAACATTACTATATACAATACCGTTAATTTTTTTTTTAATTTTGTTATAATTTTGTATTTTTTTTAATTTAATTTTTTTAGCGAAAATTTGAAAATGTTCCTTGCGTGCCATTTGTTCACATTTTTGATTAATTTTACATTATGATCACTCAAAAACACATTATGAACAAATTTGGGTATTTATTTTTAAATCCCTTAGAAAGTTAATTTTTTAAAAATATTTTCCTGCATTAAAACTTAATTTTCATCATTTAATTAGGTTCTCATTCACTTTTAATTACCTTAATAAAGTCCAATTATAAAATGCATACCCAGTTTCATTAAAAAGTATGAGAGGTGTCTTCTTGCTAAATTTCATGCATCTCAGACAAAATTTAAGACGCATGGAGCATTTTAAAAATGTAAAACCTTTGAAAATTCCGTTAAAAAAAATGCATTTAACCTTTTGCTTACGGGTGGGACAGCGTCCATCCCAAACGAAGAACCTTCAAAAAGACGGGTATTTGACATACCCTATCCCAAACAGTTCGATTCCCTTTTGCAGGCATTGGCGTCCATGAAAATTGCCAACAGAAACATTGCACCTGCTGCAGCAGGTGCAATATGGACGCCAATGCCTTTCAAAAGGGGGTCGAACTGATTTGGGATAGGGTATGTCAAATACCTGTCTTTTTGGGAGATTCTTCGTTTGGGATGAACGCTGTCCCACCCGTAAGCAAATGTTAAATGTGTAAAATAATGTTATATATTAAACTTTTTTTAGTCGATTTTTGCTCATTTCAACGTCCACCGTCCAGGGACTAAGAGCAGCAAGATGGATGGTCGGCAAGTGAAGTTAGTGGAAGACCCAGACCGTCCGACTCGTCCAGAGGACTTAGAGTAACTAGTTGGACGGCCGGGAAGGGCAAGTGAAGTTAGTGTAATATTTGAACTTTCTCATACAATTGCATGGAGAAAGTATTCTAAAAAAACTTTTGAATCCGAGATTTTGAGGCTAAAAATATATTCTCCCTTCAGCCGCTTATTAGATTTCTCTCCCATGTTAACCTATTAATATAATCCCTTACTAGCTGGTATAGTTTTTAGCATTATTTTCCGCTTTTTTTTTTTTTTTTTTTTTTGCCAAGAATAGATGCTGATTTCTACCGATTTCTTAAAAATACGTACTTCTAATTATTTTATCGATTTTTTTTTTAAGTACGAGCATCTCTATTCGCAACATCTAAACTGGGCAAAAAACATCGGACATTTTTTTTCAAAAACTAAACAAACTAAAGGTGGGGACTATTTTTCATGGGTTAACATTGAGAACATTTAATAAACGTTTGGAGGGATAATATTCTCTTTAGGCACGTTTTAAGGCATTCTGAACCCATTTTAAACTTTATTGTAAAGCTGGAGGAGGGGGGGGGGGGATGGTGCATATGATAACGCAAGAAAGGATATTCATACCGCTATAAAAATAAATTATGGAATAATGCACTGTGTGAATAATTAGAATTATATAAAATTTTTTAGAAATTTCCATGATTAGAATTCGAATTATTCAAAATTTTGCGAATGCACGAGAAAGTCCAGTTGAGATTAACACTCCCAAATTTTTTTTTCAATACGTAAACAGATAGTCGGCTAATTTAAATTGCTAAATTATTTATATCATAAACACATGGGACCCCAAAATATTTGACCGCCACAAATATTTTACCTACACCATTTTTTTTTCTCATTTATAAATTTACCGTTACCCTCTTACGCCTCTTTGTCTGTATTTTCGTTCAACATTTTTGACGAACTCGTTCTCAGCTCCCAGAGTGCGCAGAGAGCTGAAACTCAGCACCCAATTTCATCTCGTGGAACATTTTCATCTATTAAATTTTCAGGTCAATACATTATTTGGGTCATTACGTCAATTTACATACTTAATCATACATAACTTATGACGCAAACATAGTTACGACGTGTCGTGACTATGATTTTGCCTATTTCATGCATTTTCTTTGCAAATTATGGTTTAGTGACTTCGTCAAATGTTTTGCTGGTTCTAACGCGTCGATCCATGTTTTATACAACATATGCTTGTACGTCAATTACGTCAAATTGTGATGATAATGATAATAATAATAATAATAATAATAATAACGATAATAATAATAATAATAATAATAACGATAATAATAATAATAATAATAAGAGGGCGGATGAGGGAGAAAAAGTTAAAACTAGAAATTAAATGTAAAAAGTGAATTATGAGAGAAAATTAACTGGAGCGTAACTCAACCCTACTTTCTCATACCATAATCCATTTTAAAATAGCTTGTAAGTCCCCCCCCCCCCCCCAAATTTTACTAATAAAAATTTTAAAAATCTGTATCGTTTGGCCAAATGATTATAATTATAGCGTGTCTTCACTTTAAACTGCTTCCTTCAATTGCTACCATATTTGATCATGTACCCCCTGGGAGATAACTTGCCCCTTCCCTCCCCTAAGGGGACCAATGACGTCACGAACACAAACTTTGTATCACGGCTATTTTTAACAACAATGATTGAAACTATTAGGTCTGGTGATTATTCAGCCCTAAATAATCCCGTTGATGCATGATTACTTCCAATTTTGCCCTGTGCTGCCATTTTAAAATAATATAATATTTCGAATCAATTTCGAGGTTTTCGTTCGAATTTAAAAAAAAATTCTATCTAGTTCCAGATTTTTCGATTGCATTAATATATTAATGTAACCATATATTAATGTAAGTTTTGTTTGGTTTGTTTGCCTTTAAACATCATTTTGTCAATAACCCAAATGTGACGGCATCATATAACTTACGAAACGTAATTATTTTTTTCATCTTTGTACATAATTCTTGTTTTCTTTAATGCATAAACACATTTGCTACTTTCATGTACAATTTTGAATTAATCAAAGCTTTACTTTTTTATTTTTATTGATTTTACCGTCCGTACTTAACTTTTGGAAGCCAGTGTATGTGTATATATATATATATATATATATAATATACAGAAATTTTAAGCCTTTCCCAATAACGCACCCTTTTCTTTCACAATTATTATTCCAAATTCCTATTTCATGTCCAGCACATATTGCAACTACATTAAATTCTATCTCACGCCACTAACATTAACAAAGTCTGCAGACACTTCCTCTTTTCTTCGGTCATATCATATATGGTCACTAATCTTAAACTCTGCGTAAACGTTCTCATATGAAACTGCATTTCCAATTACATTTTTAAAGCCTGAAACGCGAAGACAGCAGCCCCATGCCTCGTATTACCCTCCCCCCTCCGATGTAAATGTAATTTGTACTTGTAGAGAACTACTCAGACGGCACTGAGATTTGGTGAAAGAAGGGCGATAATCAGGAGCTCGGCCAATCTATATAAATACTCCTCATTTTAATGTCATCTAATAAAGTAGATTTGTGATATTGAGAAAGGTATCTTCCTTGGACTAGTCTAGCCAAATATTACATATATATATATATATACACACACACACACACACACACAAATAACGCTTCGGCAAACGATAATTAGCTGCATATTTCAGAATCATGCATGATTTTTTTCGAAGTTGGAATTTTCATGAACGTCTGTAATTACGGCTTTTCTGATTAAAAAAAAAAAAAATGAGCAACGGTTGCAAAATGTACACCCGCAATTTGTTTTATTACTTTCCTTATATACATAATGCATAAGGAAAGTATTGTGACGGGGTCGAAAATTCGAATTCGAGTTTTCGACGGGAGAGCACGTTACAAGCATCCCTGATCACGAATCAAACATTTTTGAAGTGATGTCTGTGTGTGTGTGTGTGTGAAAGTATGCGTGTATGTGTGAAAGTATGTGTGTGTGTGTGTCAGTGAGTCTGTGGAGACGATAACTGACGAACGAATGGACCGCTTCGAACGAAATTTGGTATAAAAATCACAATCCATAAACACTGGAGGCCTATTGTTTTTATACGCAATCGAATGTTCAGAACCCCCCTAAATTTTTGAGTGAAATTTTGAAAAAATCGTCAAAAAATCAAAACCGCTAATAAAGTTACGCAAATAGACATTTCTTATGTAATTTTTCATTAGAAAACGATTGACATAAATTTTAGAACGCTAACATGAACCGTTCTCGAGATATTGCACATTTTTCAAAAAAAATTATCAAAAAGTTATATAAAATAAAAAAAAAAAATATTTTTTGACATTTTTAATTGTTGCCAAATTAATAAAAATTTCGCCAAATTGCTAAAAATGACGCTAAATCAATGAAAATTACGACTAATTGAAGAAAATTCAATATCTTGGAAAGAATATAAGTATCTACTATAAGAATAACATTTTTTTAAACTGTAAAAGTAGTAAATTCATTGCATTATATAAGGAAAGTCATGTGTTGCCTACATCAGATTTTTTTCGTAGGTGATTAAAAAGCATTTTCCACTTTACCATGCTCCACTGTTGTGCAACGGAAGACTTTGAAATCTTGATTTTTCGAATAATTTGTTATCTATCGCTGAATCACGCCATCGGTGGTCGGTCGTTACAAATCGGTCCCTGTATACTTACAATGTCTGGGTTGGGTCTCTTCTACCAAGGAGTTCGTGACTCATATAAAGATATATGCCGTTTCTATTTATCTAGCGACACTGGGTGTTCAAGGCGTGTGTTTAATACAGAATTACCGGACCATAAAGGCCGTGATTGTTCGCTGAAAGAAAAGCAGGCTTCTTTAGAATTCCAACAATAGTGTCCAGTCTCTCCTTCCTACCGAAATTATTAATTTATGCAGTCATCTGTCGCGCAAGAAGACACCAGTGAGTGGGCTTCCGACGATACGGCTGACAGCGAAATCCTTCAAAATGGTGACAGCTTCACATTCTGACATCATCTTATTCCGATTTAATGGACTTATTTATTAAATGGTTAAAGAAAAAAAAAAAAAAAAAAAAAAAAACTGTACCTAGATAAATTCATAACTTTGTAAGGGCTATGACTGTGTACGTGTTAAGTTAGTTAACCTATAATAAAGTGATTATGTCCAATCAAATAGAAGTAAGTGATTGCAACGCTCAGGGCTTGATTAACGCACGGGCTTCCGGGGCCGCAGTCCCGGACCTCACAATTTAAGGGGCCACTAAATTTTGTATGTGGTAAATTTTGAACAGAAATAATTTTTACTTTTTAAGAAAAAAACAGTATTCATGAAGTAAATCTTCCTAAAATTAAAATATGAAACTAAAATTATAAATATAATTCGTTAAAAAAGAAAAACATTTAGAAAATTTCAGAATGTAAACATGTTGTCGCCCTGCAAATATATCAATATTCTTAAATATCACACATTCTTTTAATTCTTAATATATTGCTTTGAAGAAAAAAGTGTGGAAGTACAAATATATGGAATACAAAACAACTTTCTATTACTGCGGTCCCAGCCCCCCCCCCCCCCCCACACACACACACAAATTCGGTATGTGATGGTGTTGTTTATAGTGTGCCGTGACTGTATAGGGACCATGAAATACCACAAGGCTCTGAGACCCTCATTGGCTTGATCGGGTGGGTCTTGGCAACGCCTCTAGGGGAGAATGTAAACAGTTAGGTTTGGCAACAAAGCGAGATAGATAAAAGGTCAATTTCAAAGTTATAGAGGATTGCCTAATTAGTATAGGGGAATAGATATCACGAAACACATATATGTAAGACAATACATACCTGCCAAAAATCGTATCATCCGAGACTGTAATACTTGCAATACATATCAAAGAATGTATTCCTGAATAGGATAGCCATTCACCAATAGCTCTATTGTGTCTAATAAATGCCTTCTGTAACAGTTTTAGAGTCTATTCCTACTCATTAATGCTCTACAAATGTGTAATTGGCTGTTTTCCTCTATCTCGCTTTGTTGCCGAGTTGATGATATTATTTCTTAAATTCTCCGCAAATGGCGCTGCAATCATTTATTTGATCGGTCATGGTCACTTTACTATAAATATATCTATTGTGCACAGACACACACACTTATGGACCTTTCGTTGCAAAGTTACTGGAGGTCCTTAAGGCATTTCCTGGAAACTCTGTGTAAACAAATAAAAAAAAAACATTTGTAGGTACATTTATCATAAGATTATACAATATGATTCATTGTGATCAAATTCAATCTTGATGGGTGAAAACTGACAAATCTATTATCACTAGATGTTAAGCCCGTCATATCGACACAGTGAAATTAACTATATATTTTGAATCAATAAATATTAAATTAATAATTCCCACAAAGTGACGGGGGATTATCGAGGAAAATTAAATTTATTTTTCAGCCATATTGAATTTTCATGAATTTGGCGATTTTTTTTTTTTCCAAACTCGCCACTTTCGCGATATTTTGTTAAATGTGTCGCCAATTGGGTCAGATAGATAGACAGACTGAGGGATCGGCTTTTCTTCAAGGCTCGTTTCGCTCGGAATTCGTTAATTAAGTTTCGGAACTGGGGAAATATCACAGTTTGAATCTCCAAAGGAAATTTACAAGGATACAGAAAAAAAACCCATTTTTTTTTTTTTTACGTATAGCAAAGTAGAAAGATAAATTAAAAGAAATGCTCGGATCTTACGACGGCGGAGAAAATCCCCTGCTGTGGAGATCTTAGTCTCAATTTAGAAAAAGCTGAAGAAATCCGAAGGAAGAAAGGGCGGTGGCTTTTATATATAGTTCTCAACTTGTGGGGTACCGACCCAAAAGAGGGGTCAGATTGTGCATTTGCAATGTATTGTGCATTATATTATATAGGCAAGGTAGATAGATGTGCAGAGCGCCATGCACGTCAAGTATACGCACGTCAAGTAACGTGCGCAATACATGTAACGATCATCGTTTGGCAATAATACGTTTCGCCCTCAAAAGGTACCATTTGCCCACTACTTCCTTTAACCGTGCGCGTTCATCAGACATTTGCACACAACTTCATTTCCGAAAATCACGTTTTGCACAATTTAATCATATCCAAGGAAGTCATTAGTAACTTGCAGAAACAGTGGACATGTTGGATCAGGTTGTTCGGGGCCTCCAATGCCTTTTTATGTACACAATGTTTCATGTTTATAAATTGAATTTTGACTAGACTATTTCTTGTAATTGCAGTGGGGTATAGCAGCCCCCATTGTCTGAACATTAGTTTATCATTGGGTCCATGTTGGAAAATGAAATCCAATACTAAACCCCTATTAAATTCCCTCTTTCTAAGATAGTGGCTACGCCTATACTTGTGCTTTTCCAGAGATTGTGTTTTAATTATGAATTATTTACTTGCTACTGGCCAGTCACTTGATATATTTAATCATTCGGCCCGAACCGTAAACCATTTAAAAATCACAAGCCGTGGCCCCGGCGCACTAGTGTGTGTGTGTGTGTGTGGGGAGGGGGGGGGGCACTCTATGCCCAATAATACAACATGCCTGTAGGTGGGACTCGAACCCACAACTCGGCAGCCGAGCGAGCACGAGGAAACGCTTGCCGTGACAAACTCAGCCACCGCGTCGGCTTTAATTAGGAATAAAAATTAGTCTACTCGTAATTGTGTTTTATTGAATATTTTGCAATAAATAGTTTTTTATGACTTTAAAAATAAATTTCTCTTCCCTCTTGAAAATTTTCTAGATAATGTGATTTTAGATAAAGTAATGACCCCTGTTGACGCTTCACTAATTGTTGTAGCGCTTAATAGATGGCGCTTGCTGCTGCGAGCAGCTTTGAGTAGATGCATTATTTTGTTTTGTTTATTGATAAAAAAGAATGAAAAAGTAAACTGTTTGTGATGTCACATGTGTGGTTTTCATAGTATTTCACGTGGATTACTAGATTACAAAAAGCTTAAAAATCATGCTCAAGGTAAGAATTAAGTTTAGGAATTTGGATTTGAATTTTACGTCAGTTACCTCCTACACAGACAACACGCGCAATAGCGACTGCAGTGGTGAATTGAATTTCCCGTGTGTGTGTGTGTGTGTGGGGGGGGGGGGGGGGGGGGGGCTATCATATAAAAGCTGCGAAACATTTTGACAAGTCTGGTAAGAATAAATTACGTTTATTGCTTTTAAAATTTTAATAACACATCGTAAACCAGGGTTGCTGAGCCCCCCTTCCTTTCGCTACACCATTGCGGATCTTCTGGAGAAAGTAGGCGGAAAATGTTCCAAAATTAAAAAGGATACATAAATCGATCGGAAGAATTGTAGTACCAGACAACATCCTGGATTCAACTCTGATCTGCGGTCAATTACTGTAATTTTCTCTCTACTCTTTCTCCATCTAAATAAAATAAACTACTTTCGCCTCTCATTTGAAAAAGTCAGATCTTTTTTAAAGCATTTAGATACGACATTGTACCAAATAAACTGCTTGGGTTTTAGTTTTTATTGCGAGATTTAAATTGTAGAAATCCACAGGCGGCAACATTTTTTTTTAGTATATATATATGTTCCGTGAAGATTTCGTTTTGTTTCGTTTGATGTTTTAAGAAATGAGTTTTCTTAGAATATGTGAGGAAGGGCAACGGCCTTAAGATTCGAAAACCTTTTTTAGAACTGGCCTGCATTAATGAAAATTATTTAATCAGAATAGAATATCCACTTGATCTTGAACTTCCAGAATACTGGATTTCGAAGTAGTGGCAGAGTGATTAGCTTTCTTTTACAGCAAGGCTCAAAGAGTACTGTGAAATTGAGCACTACACGATATTCATCTCTTTTTAACAAGTTTAGAAAGTTTAAAATGAGAATTTTCTAAATTAAAATTTATGTACGAGTTTAAAAATTGAAAGTGTAATCATAAGTAAATTGTAGTTCGATAAAATTACATTAAAAAAGTAAAACGTATGAATTTTTCAGTTGAAACCCTCTCCCCGCCTCCATTTTTTTCTGGTGACGTCCTTGTATGATAGAGATATATTCGGATCAACAATTACTCGTGCCGGCTCGGTAGCTGAAAGGTATAAGGCAAGAGTTTCCTCCACCCTCTCGACTGCAGGATTGTGGGTTCGATTCGAATATTACCTGCGGGCATGGATGTTGTAGTATCCGTTTAAGATGTAATGTAATCCGCCCCACGAAGGCAATAAATACCTGGTAAAAAGTCGTGTCATCAAGACCTATAACACTGTGAAACCTGCAATGCTTGTCGAAGTACGGGATAATATTCTTCCTGGAATTGAAATGTGTATTGTTGTTGACGCAAGGCATTTTGAATAAGCTGTATGTACATTAGCAAAGTATTTTACTTATATCCGTCAACCCTGAAATAAACAGCACTTGCTGTTTATTTCGGGATTGACGGATTTTATCCAGGCCAAAAAGTCCTCTGACTTTTTTTTTTTGTTGCTGTTTGTTTAAACCGCCTTAAAAAGCAGTTTTTTTTTTTTAAAGTACATAAAATATGGCTTTGTTTTTTTAATTAAAAAAGATGGATTTTTTTTAAGGTGTTTAAAATAAAATTTACATAAAATTAATTTAACGCATTCTTAAAAGTTTTTAGTAAACAACCTCAAAATTTTGCATTTAATAAACGTTAAATGTTAACATATTAGTGAATAAATCATTTTTGTGTACTAGTAGGAATAGGAACATACTATGACAACTGTCAATTGAAATAGGCTAAATAAATCTATATTGCGGAGAAAATACATAAACTTAACAAGAAAAAATATTTTTACTGGATAATTTATATTATCCTGCAAGTACTCAAATTTTAAAAATTGTATTAGAAAACAGGAAATGACGAAAAGATGCCACACTTACAAAACCAATTATAATTTATTTTACGTTTACTAATTATATTAGTTATAGCAAAATAATTTTTAAGATGTTAGAATTAATAATAAATAAAATTTGTGTCTGACCTACGCAATGGAGTCCAACTATATCAAATACACTATAGATATTTCATTTCATCAATCAGTGGATTCTGATTCATAATTTGAAAATCATTTTTATTGTAAGTGATTTAAGAGAACAGTGGACGTTGAAATGAGCAAAAATCGACTAAAAACAGTTTTAATATATAACATTATTTTACACATTTAACACTTGCTTATGGGTGGAACAGCGTCTGTTATGTGGGTTTTAACCACACGTCCGGTTAGAACGCATAAATCAGTATTGTTTCCCATTGAAACAATCTCCGACATTGGCCGTGTCGAATCAAAATACATAAAAATCAAATTATTGGGAAATGAGGACAACGGACATGATATAAAACATTAACATTATATTATTTATTGACAAAAGGAAATTAAAATAATAATAAAAGAACATATTTAATTAATTCAATTAACAATCTCACTACAACATAAATATTCTCCACTGACATACGTGTTAGGCATTTCCTAAATCATGAATAGTTAAAGTATATATATTTAAATCCCCTTCATTTACGTTTTACAGTAAATTCATTCTAATTATTTAACTCAAGTGGGAATGGCATAAGATGTCGAGAGAGTGCAAAAATTAACTAACAAATCGTCATCAGACTGAGTATAAGAGACATGCATTCCGTACCTTCAAATACATCGTACGATTGTCACTGGATGCGGAGCCCTTCGACCGCGGAAACGCCGGTCATCGCTGCAGACCTATTTTGGGAGAATTTTTCTCTCCGAAGCACAAAACCAATCCTCCGTTCTTTTTGAAAAATCTAACACTCTCTCGAACATCCGAAAAATGTCTCCTCCTACACAATTAAGCCCCAGGTTTGTTACTGGTTCCCCCAATTGAAGCCCCTGGTATTTTCATTGGATATTTCCAAAAATGTCCAGCTATTGGGTGCTGTGATGACAGGAGGATGGCGATCATCCCAGAATTAATATCTGGCAGGTGGACCGCGGGTTCTCACGACCTTGCGTGCACGTGCAGCCGAACCGGACAAGGGTCAGCTTTCCCCAAGAGCGCCCTGCTGTGCGCCCCTCTGTAACTGGGCCATCGTTGTCCATATTTCCCAGAAACATGGCTTACTCATCCTTTTGCAGGTGTTCTCTTAGGGAACTGTATATGAATTGACGGAGAAGTTCAGGGACCATCTTTGTAGGTTGCACTCCCTCCATAATTCGCAATGTCCCAATTTGCCTTGGGACAGCGTCCATCCCAAACGAAGAACCTCCCCAAAACACAGGTATTTGACATACGCTATCCCAAACAGTTCGACCCCCCCCCCTTTGCAGTTATTGGCGTCCATGGAAATCGCCGACAGAAACATTGCACCTGCTGCAGCAGGTGCAATGTTTCTGTTGGCGATTTCCAGCAGGTGCAATGTTTCTGTCGGCGATTTCCAGCAGGTGCAATGTTTCTGTCGGCGATTTCCATGGACGCCAATGCCTGCAAAGGGGGTCGAACTGTTTGGGATAGGGTATGTCAAATACCTGTGTTTTGGGGAGGTTCTTCGTTTGGGATGGACGCTGTCCCACCCGTAAGCAAAAGGTTAAAGGC
This sequence comes from Amaurobius ferox, assembly GCA_951213105.1. Classification (NCBI taxonomy): domain Eukaryota; kingdom Metazoa; phylum Arthropoda; class Arachnida; order Araneae; family Amaurobiidae; genus Amaurobius; species Amaurobius ferox. The sequence goes on from OX578153.1 coordinate 90,776,660, forward strand.
ATTTTTTTCGAAGCGGAATTTTCAAAGGTTTTACATTTTTAAAATGCTCCATGCGTCTTAATTTTTGTCTGAGATACATGAAATTTGGCAAGAAGACACCTCTCATACTTTTTAATGAAACTGGGTATGCATTTTATAATTGGACTTTATTAAGGTAATTAAAAGTGAATAAGAACCTAATTAAATGATGAAAATTAAGTTTTAATGCAGGAAAATATTTTTAAAAAATTAACTTTCTAAAGGATTTAAAAATAAATACCCAAATTTGTTCATAATGTGTTTTTGAGTGATCATAATGTAAAATTAATCAAAAATGTGAACAAATGGCACGCAAGGAGCATTTTCAAATTTTCGCTAAAAAAAATTAAATTAAAGAAAAAATACAAAATTATAACAAAATTGAAAAAAAAATTAATGGTATTATATATAGTAATGTTAAGAGGAATATTTATACAAATTTTCACGTTTCTAAGTCAATATATAAATAAAAAAAATGTCAACGTCCACCGTCCCCTTAAATGTTCAACTAATTTAAAAACATGATATATTTTTAACTAATTTAAATATTTATTTATATTGTTGAGTTCTGGAATTCGAAAACAGTTTTAATTTGAAGAACAAAAAATAAGACTGTTATCAAATTATTCATCTCTATCATTTAAAAAATATTGTCTTTTTCTAAATGATTCAGTAAACTTTATTCATGCATGTGTTTTTCTTAATACTAATGTTAATAGGGGCCTTTGTATTAAAATACCAATGTACACTGACTATTTACTAGAAAACTAAAATTAAATGTGTTATATTTTCATTTAAATGCCTTTAAATTCAGTTAAGTAACATAATTAACCATTGAACAATTATTGTTAAAATTAAAAAGTATAACTAGATTAAAACCGCAAAACCCCAATAAATGCCGGTTAAAACAAATAAGAACCACCGGTAAGGACTTTTTTTCAAGGTTACCCCCCACCCCCCTTTTTTTTATATTGTAAACTTGGTTTATTTTAGCGCATTCTTGCCAATACCTGATTTTTACAAGCCCGATATTATGACAGCCGTTCGTCAACAACTCTATTGTGTTAAATAAATGCTTCTGCTAATTAGATAATCCTACACAACTTTGTAATTGACATTTTCCTTCTATTTCACTTTGTTGCCCAATTCGTTAGCTTAACTTTTTAATTTCTCCGCTAGGGGAGCTGTAATTAATTTTATTCGATCAGGTATGGTTGCTTTGCTATAGATAGACCAAACATGTACGTACACATATGGACTTTTCTTTACAAAGTTATCAGGGTGCTTCATGGTTTTACTGTTAGCACTGCACTTACACAGAAGAGTTATTAATTTCATGTCTTATCGAACAAAAATCGCCCCCCCCCCCCCCCTCAATACGGTGGGGTTCAGCTCTGCACATGTCTAATAGCTCGAATGTGTCAAAATTCGGAAAGAAAGTGTTTCATTCATATCGTAATCCATCTGCACTCTCCCCATTTCGCATCCATCTTTGTTGTGCAACCAGTCCACCGGTTGCCCTTTTGCCTTTTATGCTGATGGGGAAACGGCATTTATTTCTGAGTCAGTCTTCGCTGCTGACCCCAGGGAAGCGGTTCCGAAACTCTTATATGAACCGCCTATGGAAGGGGTCGAATACAAAATTAATGAAAGTCGTATTGATTGTTGGTGAATTTGCTCCTGGCTTGCTCCGATGACTGGTGTAGGAATCAAGGTCATCCCATTGCCGAGAACATTTTTATAAATAACATTTTGTTTTAATTTTTGTGGTTGAAATCATTTTTTTTAATTGGACATCATCAGCATTTACATTTTTGATAACTGTCTAACATTTCAAAGAAATCGACTTTTTTTTTATTTATTTTTTTTTTTTATTTTAGTTATTTTATATTTTAGAACGATTTTGAGTGAATCACGCAAATCGGTTCTTTAAGCGACCGAAAACCATCACTAAGATCGAAGAACGTTTTTTTCCCGACGATAGTTGAGCCGAACCCGTAGGGCAATTTCTTCATGTTTATATATTTATTTTTAAATACATCTAAGTTTGCGTTTAAGTTTTCTGATACTCATTCCGCCGCATCCGGAAAAGTAAGATTCACACAATTCTATAGTTTGTCTAACAGTTGTATATATCTTCCCCTTTTAACAACAACAAAATTTTCCACATTATTTTATTTTGTGTGATTTTTCAAGCAAACGTGTAAATATTGCAAACGTATTTTCGTTAATGAAGTGCGGTAGAATTTTCTCGGCTGTGAACTTTTCTGCCCATGCCCGTAAAAAATATGCCTTGAAACTCACGGTGCCGTTTATTTAATTATTATTTTTTTTTTTCACTGTTGCGGAGCGCATGCGTTGGAATTTGGATCGAAATGAAAGGAGAAAATGATTTGGTATTTGATTGGTATTATCTATAACTGTATTACTTAAGTAGCAAGTGCTTATTTAGGACCCGGGCAACGCCAAGTAATTCGTTCTGGTATTAAAATATTTGAAGTGTGAGTCTCCACTCTATTTTCTAATATGTATTTCATAGTGTTTAGATTTCATACCCAAGTTACTCTTTTAAAATATTTCGTAGAAATTCTTTAAAAGTGTATTTTTTTCAAGTTGGCAACAATTTAATGACGCCAATGAATGCATTTGACATATGTGTGTATCATAATCATTATTAGAATGGCGGGGGGGGGGGGATGTATCTGTTTCAGATTTCGTTCCCAAAAATTATTGTTTTAAAATATTTCGAAAATATTCTTTAAAAGTTTCTTTTTTAAAGTTAGCAACAACTTTGTGACAGTAATGGATGCATTTATTTGGCTTGTGTGTTAATAAAAATTGTGATACCACCAACATCTGTATTGTTTCGATAATTATCATTATTTTCTATAGAAACGAATGCTGTGAAAATCTTAAAATTTGAAAAGCCGTAATTGATATAATCCAGTCAGAAATATAATTTAAATGATATTGATTTTTATGTGTATTTCATAATTATTTAAATCAGGAAAGATTTATTAAAAATCGTCTGTTGTATAAACTCATTGGGTTTAATTCCGTTGCATAGCAACATATCATTTTTTTTTTTTTTTTTTCAAATAAATTTGCGGGAAAACATTGTTTGCATAATGTTATATCTATGGGAGGTTCGCCTTTTTAACACTTTACAAAATAGTTGAAAAGTGTTTATGACTGTTCTCATTCTGTCTGTCAGTCAGTCCGTTCGCACGATAACTACCGTAAAAATGACTTTATCAAAATGAAATTTTAGTATGTTGTTCAGACGGTCTGTGGGACCTATAGGAATATAAATGAATAATATCACCCAATTACTTTTGGACTGAACCCGGGTTAAAAAAATGAAATACATGGAACCTAATTTTTCAAACATTTTTTAAGCTAATTTAAAATTCCCAAATTGCTTCAAAAGTTTTAGGAAATATTCAAATTATCCCATAAAAAATATGAAAAATTTCAGCAAAATATATTCGGTTGTTTTTTAAATAATAATTAAAATAATAATTACACCCATATTATATGCGCGTATTATATGCACCCATATTATATGCGCGTACCCATATTATATACCCATATTATATACACCCATATTATATACCCATATTATATACACCCATATTGGGCGCGGTAGCCCATTGGTTAGCGCGCTGGAGTTGCACTCGGTAGGCCCGGGTTCGATTCCAGCCACTGCCAAAACTGCCGCCGTGTTCATGCGGAGTACGATCACGTTAAACATGTGGGTCCGAAAGTCCTTCCGAGAGGTTGGTGGTAGGGGAAGGAGGGTACGGTCCCTGTGGATGCCTCCCCCACTGGGTTCCGGTCTAAATTGGGTGGCACTTCCCGGCCGTCCATACAGTTACCTTACACTTTTCTGGTAGGTCGGACGGTCTGGGTCTCAACAACAACAACCCATATTATATGCCGGCCACACAATTTGTTACCATAAACCCCTGGGTTGGTCGTGTGGTCTGGGCCTTCAACCGATATTATATGAAGAGATCATGTGACCCACTTCAAAATAAAATATGGCATCCATCTTGTATCAAAATTGTGATTTTTAAAGTTCCTTTTAATTTATATTTAGTGTTTCATCCATCCTAAAATCGCTTTATTTTTGCTTAATTTCTGTGCATCTACATTCTGAAACAACGCAATTACAATACATTTGATTTTAAATGTCATCAAACTTTGATTATTTCTACAACGAAGTTTAATTTTCACTTATGGAGAATGTAAGCACATAAAGATGTAGGATGAGTTGTATAAGAATTTCTGAATTTCTTTAAAACAAAATTGTTTAGCTCTGGAGTCTGTAATATGTAGCTGATATGAATGAAACATTAATCGATTTTACATAGAGAACAGACGATTTTATAGCAGACTTTTACGATGAAGTTTTAAGCATAGAGTTAAATTACTTTTACCTCCATGATTTTAAGTTTTTAAATAAAATAAATTATTGTAGTATTGTGAGGAATGAAAGGAATGAAATATTTACAGCTTTTACATTTCAATGACGTCATTTGAATAAAGTTTATTTTTTTTTTTTGGATGAAGTTTTAAGTTTTCAAATGTAATAAATTATTGTGGTATTGTGATAATTTTAAAAGTATTGCCGCTGAATGTATCGCATTTTAGAAATGTTTAAATAAAATTGTATTTCAGTTGGAAAGTGTTTCGTAATCAATGCTTTATGCATGATTGATCTCTCTTGTATTAATATCGCGACAATCTTTGGCCCTAGAAATTCGAAACATGGACTAAATTTTAAGTGCAGTTATTTCACGGCTACCCACAAAATTTCATGAAATTCGATGCAGCCGGTCTCCCGTAATTATGAGACCACGCACACATACAGACAGATTTTCACTTTTATTTATTTTATATAGATTTTTGTGTGTTTAAATGAGTTAGTAGAAATGTTTAATTTGTTTCGTTTAAAGTTAAGGTAAATTTCACTATCGAATTAACTAGTTAAATTCACTTTACAATTCAACCTAAGACGCCACATATGGTCACATATGATATACCAAAACATTCGTCCATGGGTCACTAATTAAAAAGCACAGAAAAAGTGAAGAGACACAAATACTGCATCTGTTCGGGGTATGCTCAGATACATACTGCTCAGACATCTGCTCAGAGCCAAACTGTGTGTGCACAGACTAATATGGTATTCTGTGTGTGCGAGAAAAAAATTTGTGTTTTTGACACATTTGAATAAACATAATTTCGAGCCAGCGCGCCGACTTCGTGGGTTTCAGACATTTTTTGTACCCCCAATACTTTTATTGAGCCCCCCCCCCCCTCCTTAATAGTTTTGCACATATTTAGTTGGGAAAATGTACGCATATATGCATACATTTTATTTTTTGTTATCAATTCTTCAAGTGTTTCATTATTCATTCCCTCTTTACTATAAAGTCGTGTATATAAAAATTTACTCCTCTGACTCTTTATTACATTCTGAATACAAGATTTAAAAAGTAATTTTTTGACATTTTTAAGGGTGAGGCTTCAGTAAATCTGCTACCATATCCGCGCTTTGTTAACTTTCGCAGAACACGTTTTTCGCCGAAATTCTGCTTAAACAGTTCCGAAATATTTTCTGAAAGATAAAATGCAATGCTTGGATTATATTAAAACTAACTTTAATACTCAATAAAATATATGAATATATTTTTTATTTTACTCCAAAATATTTTTGGTGCTGCCATCTGTTGTCGGAATTTAATTCATACCGACTATTTTTATTTTTTAATGAACATTTTTAAATGTCTATTCCTTCTAATACGCTATTAAATACAACAGATCATATATAATGACACAATCACGGAAAGGTAATTGAACTTGGACTTGAAGACAAAGGAGCTTGAAGACAGTGCTGCAGTCCTCAGTGATGTACATTCAGATCCCTTATCAAATTTATAGAATGAGAAATTACCTTTTAGGGATTGTGGCATTATTATATATGATCTGTTGTCGTATTTAATACTGTGTTAGAAGGAATATATATTTAAAAATGTTCATTAAAAAAATAAAAATAGTTATTATGAATTAAATTACGACAACAGATGGCAGCACCAAAAATATTTCGGATTAAAGTAAAAAGTATATTCTATATTTTATTGAGTATTAAATTTAGTTTTAATATAATCTAGGCATTGCATTTTATCTTTCAGAAAATATTTCGCAACTGTTTGAGCAAAATTTCGGCGAAAAAGGTGTTCTGCGAAAGTTAAAGCGCGGATAGGCCAGAAGATTCACTGGCAAAAATACTTGAATGAATTGGAAAAATACCTCATGTTCTTTGGGCCGAGATGGAAAAAGAGGGATAAAATTTCGGCTGGAGCAGACCCCTAACGCGGAAGAGTAAAATCATTTTCTACCCTTCACTATGCAAACGCGTTACAAAGAAAATAAAAAGACACAAATACTACACCTGCTCTTAAAGGCAATGTGTAGTCGTGGCCGAGCGGTTAAGGCGATGGACTAGAAATCCATTGGGATTTTCCCGCGCAGGTTCGAATCCTGCCGACTACGAGAGTTGAATTTATTTTGGAGACTTCAAATCTGCATCTTGCATCGCAATCATATATCATCGGGGAAAGAATAAAAATGGTTATGTAACTTTTCAGAAAACCTTTCATCAATGGGGGAAGAATAAAAAGGATTATGTAACTTTTTCAGATTTTGTAACCAAGTTATTCTTTTAAAATATATCGTTAAAATTATTATTCCTTTTTTCTAAATTAGTAACAGCTTAGTGATGTCGATGATTTAAATCCCTTATGTCAGTAATATACTGTAAAATATTCAGCAAACTTTGCTCATTTTTTTCAGTCACAACTGATAATTTCAGCAAACTATCAGAAAAGCCGCAATTAAAGGCGTTCATGAAAATTCCAGCTTCATTTCTAAAATATTCAGCTTCAATTGTCATCTGCCGAAGCGTTATTTTTGTATTTTTAGATATATATTATCATAACTATCAGGAACCTTACTCCTCATTACGGACAGCTGATTCCCCTGAAACTTTCAGTAACATGCTTGCAAATGTTTTACAGTATACTATAAACAAGTTTGCTATCATAAACGTCCATAACGTATAGTTCAAATTATCAATTCCCATATGTACTATATACTACCAACATTATTTCGGGAATTATTATTGCTTTCCTTAACAAACAATACTATGAAAATCTATAAAATTCGAATAATTCAAAATTCTAATCATAAGAATAACTAAACATTCTATCTGTAATACTAGTTCTTAACGTATCTCCAAATGAATTTGAAATCGGCCGGAGAGTTTGTTCTTCTGTTATCTTGTCCACATCTCACAGGCATGCGCGCGCACACACACTCAAACATAGATGGACATAATTTCAAACTTGTTCGAAATAGGTTTAGTAGGTCTTAAAACTACTTATTTATACGTCAAAGTCTAGAATTCGACAATTTTGTGTGACTATTTAAATGCTCATGACGAAATCTAATAATTTTTTTCAGTAAATTATAAAAGTAGTATTATATGTTTTCCAGGAACTATCAGTCTGTCTTTATAGATAGCAGTATTATCAACATACTAAATTTTAAATAACGTGTATTAAATCATGAAAAAAAAAAAAAAAAAAAAAAATTATGTCTATTTAAAAAAAAAAAAAAAAAATCGTAATTATTTACACAATCTACCTAAATATAAATTTTCATTTTGATACGGTATTTCGTTCTCAAGTTATCGTGTTCTTTAAATCTCACAGACATACCACACACACTCACATCATTCTGAAAGTTTACGAAAAGAATTAAGGAGGTCTTAAAACGTGAATTCTGTTAAAATTTCAATTCTGAAATTTTTTTTTGAAAACCGACACTTTTATGAGAAATTGAAAATTCTTTAATATTGTGAATATTCTAATAATATGTAATTTCACGATGATAATTAACTGCAGTGTGATCCAACTCGATTTTCTCATATCAGAAGATTTTTTTTTTTTTTTTTTTTTTTAACAAGTAAAATTTTGAAAAATCGATATCTTTAGACCAAATGATTGCAATTACAGCGTGTCACCTTTCACTTTAAGGCCTGAAAAAAAAAAATTCGATTAATACCGCACTTGACAATGCACCCCGGGAAGGGGGGGGTAATTACCCCCCTCCCCCCGAGGGGACGTAATAACGTCGACAACAAAAAAAAAATGTATCGCGGATATTTTTCACAGCAGTAATTGAAATTATTAGGTCCCGTGGCCATTGAACCATAAATAAACCCTTTTATGCATGATTATGCCAAATTTTGACCTGTATGCCATGTTAGAGAAATACAAAATTTGGAAGTTTTCGCTCGAATTAAAAAATATATATATATGTCTAGTTGTAGATTTGTCGATAACAAAACTGGATATAAAGTTTCGTGAAAATTCATTAGGCCGCTATCGTGTAACAAGGAATCGAGTCAAAACGTGTTCAGGAGGAACATTTAACCAGAAGCGAATGGACACCATTGTTTAAGAGCACCAATAAAAGTGTGCAAATGTCTCGTTATATCCGGAATTTTGGGTAACGAAGTTTTTGGCTTTATAGTATAAAGTTTACTAATGTTAAGAGGGTACGAAACATACAAGTCGTTTGATTACAAGTAAAAATATCTCTTTTGCGTAATTCGTCATTGAATTGCACAGCCGTTTTTACAATTTTAGGGCCCTCATTGAAGCAATTTTGGTCACCTCTAATCTTATGTCGACTTCTCCCCCGTTTCTATATTAGCATAATTATAATTAAAATTGGAGGCCCTGGGAGCCCATTTTAAAGATGGCTCTGTATAGAATTTCAACCGTCTTCTGCTTTCTCTCGACGTCAAGGAAAGGATTTGATGCTTGCTGTTGTTTGGTCGGAAAGCAAGCACGTCGGCAGACTGGAATTCCTACTAAGTCAGCCTCTGCTTTGACCCCAGTGGAATTGAAAATTCTCATTCTGCCCACCCATCTCTAGTGAGGTGATGTGGCCCACCCCCGACTGCACAGCTTCGTCAGGGGGTCAGACACAAAATTATATACTCTTTATACAGAGGCTAAGGCTAAAGAGGATAGGGGTATTTTATTTTTCGATCAGGATTAATATTTATAGTTATATTTATAAAAGCAAAAGCTGGGAAACTGAAATACAAAACGGAAATACAAAATACGTATTTTGTAAATATGAAAAATTACTTCAACAGTTTTGAAGGAGGGCTCACCCAAATCACAGTTAATCATTAGCATTTATAACCATAATTTATAACCACCTCTTGAAGGTGGGGCTCACTAAAAACACAGTTAATCATTGGCATTTATTTACCGTAATAGTTACTATTATATATTTCAATCAGTATAAATTATTAACAAATAATTGTACATTTTTATATTTGTAAGCTAAAAGTTGATTAGGAAAATCCGTATAGCTACTATACAACAATATTAACATATAATAATTACAATTATTTTAATATAAGCATTAACTAGTAGCAAAGCTGTTAATTTAATCGAAGAAAATTTTTGAAGGTTAATACAAGTTAAAGCTTAATATTAACTCTTAACTACTTATCAGCTGATTTTGACTCTATAATGTATGACAGTGAACCTCTCAATAATAGAAAAATATCCAAATAATATTGTCTTCAATTTTAAATATTTTTAAATTAAATATGTAAATAAATTGATCATCATGACGATCAAGTTATTTACATATTTAATCTGCAGTATAACCACAAATTCAGCTAAATTAAAGCTTTAAAACAAAGTAATTTATAAAAAAAATATCATAAAGAAAATTTTTATGCAAAATGTGGATGACATGGTGGATGAAATTTCATATCACTACTAAATATTTAATATTTTATCAGGGGGGGGGGGGACTGTGTATACCTCTTCGGGAACTTAACCCCCTCTGGCTCCTGCCTGACTACGGCTCTGGGAGGTGGTTTAAAAGTTTTCTCGACCCTCCAGTATCACCCGGTGACCTAATAAGCTGAAACTTTACACATTTACAGTATCGACTGCGGGACAGAACCTAACTGAGACCATACGTTTTTAGTATATATACTATTAATGAATAAAGATCTTAAATTTCGATTAATTCGAGTTATAATCATGGGACAAATTTTTCGAATAGGGAATCGTCATATAAAATTTGATAGTGGTAAGTATATTCGTTCTTGAGTTATCGTGTCCACACGCACATACACTATTTCCAAAAGTGTTCGAAATGAGTTCACTAGGAGAAAAAACGTAGTTTGTTCGTCAGAATCTCAATTCGAAAATGTTTGAGAAAATATTTATACAATAGAATTTTTCACAATCCAACAAAATAATAACAAATGTTGAATTTTACTATCGATTTAACAAAACAAGTACATTTAAATACAGAATTTAATCTAGGAGATTACATACGACATACCAAAACACTCGTCAAGGACCTCACTAATTAAAAAGTTGAGAAAATAGCACAATTCTTCTAGTCTATAGGGGAATAAAGCTGTACAAAGGTGCGACTGACAGAGGAGTTTATGTATAACTTAGCACAAATACTGCACCTGCTGCGGGAAGGGATGTGTAGTCGTGGCCGAGCGGTTAAGGCGATAGACTAGAAATCTATTGGGATATTCCCGCGTAGGTTCGAATCCTACCGACTACGGAAGTTGAATTCGTTTTGGAGATTTCAAATTTACAAAGCATATTTAAAAATTATCTGAAGCGTCTGTCTGTATTTGCTTTCTCATATCAAAAGAATATTTTCTTTTTTTTTATTTTTATCAACACTTTACAACATAGTTGAAAAGTGTTTATGACTTTGTTCATTCTGTCTGTCTATCTGTCCATTAGCACGATAGATAACTGCCGTAAAAATGACTTTATCAAAATGAAATATCAGTATGTTGTTCAGACGGTCTGTGGAACCTATAGGAACATAAGTGAATGATATCACCCAATTAGTTTTGGATTGAACCCGTGTTGAAAAAATGAAATGCATTAAACCCTATGGGACCTAATTTTTCAAACATTTTTTAAGCGTATTTATAATTCACAAATTGCTTCGAAAGTTTTAGGAAATATTGAAATTATGCCATAAAATATATAAAAAAATTTTCAGCAAAATATATTCAGTAGTGTTTTAAATAAAAATTAAAATAATAATTAAACCCTTTATATGAAGAGATCACGTGACCATTATATGAAGAGATGACGTGACCCACTTCAAAATAAAATATGGCATCCATCTTGAAGAATCGTGATTTTTAAGATTCTTTTTAATTTATATTTACTGTCATATCTGTCCTAAAACCGCTTTATTTTTGCTTAATTTGTGTGCATCTGTATTATCAAACAACGGAATTACAATATATTTAAGTTTAAATGATCAATGCCATCCATCTTGTGTCAAAATTGTGATTTTTAAATTTCTTTTAATTTAAATTTAGTGTTGTATCTGTCCTAAAACCGCTTTATTTTTGCTTAATTTCTGTGCATCTCTATTTTGAAACAACTCAATTGTAATATATTTGAGTTTAAATGATCATCAAACTGTGATTATTTCTACAACGAAACCTAATTTTCGCTTATAGAGTATACTAGAATACAAACAGATTAGACTATAAGATGAGTTGCATAAGAATTGCTGAATTTCTTTAACGCAAAATTGTTTTACTCAGGAATTACTATTATATATTTTAATCCATATAAATTATTAACAAATATTTGCATATTTATATTCATAAGCTAAGCGTTGATTAGAAAAATCCATATTAGTCACAATACATGAATATTATAATATATAATAATTACAATGGGTTTTAATATAAGCATTAACTAGTAGCAAACCTGTTAATGAATCGAAAAAAAATCTGAAAATTAATACAAAGTAACGCTTAATATTAACTCTTAACTACCTATCAGTTGATTTTAACACTATAATGTAAAACAGTGAACCTCCACAATAATACAAATGTATCCAAACACTATTGTCTTAATTTTTTAAATTTTTAAATATTTTTAAATTAAATATGTAAATAAATTGATCATCAGTATAAACATAAATTCTGCTAAATTAAAAAAATCTTTAAAAAGTAATTTATAAAAAAAAATCTCATAAATATTTTTTTTATTCAAAATTTAGATGACATGTTGGTTGAAATTTCTTATCACTACTAAAATTTTAATATTTTTATCAGAGGGGGTGGGGGAGAGTTAGTATACCTCTTGGGGGTTTAGGCCCCTGCTTGGCTACGGCCCTGGTTAAATTTCTGATTAAATGTATATAAAACTTTGATTCCGTGTCATTTTGAAGGCCAAATTTCGTAAAACGTTGATTTCAATTTTTTTGGAAAAGTAAAATTTCTAATATCTCGAGAACGACTCCTGATAACTTCTAATGAATGGTATTCATTCTTCTGGTTTAAAAGCACTTAAAAAGCATCTATTTCATCTTTAACCATGTATTGTGGGGGAAATAGAAAACATGGGCAAAAGCCCCTTTTTGGTCTAGATCTTGGGGGTTTAGGCCCCTGCTTGGCTACGGCCCTGGTTAAATTTCTGATTAAATGTATATAAAACTTTGATATCTCGAGAACGACTCCTGATAACTTCTAATGAATGGTATTCATTCTTCTGGTTTAAAAGCACTTAAAAAGCATCTATTTCATCTTTAACCATGTATTGTGGGGGAAATAGAAAACATGGGCAAAAACCCCTTTTTGGTCTAGGTCCAATGTGTAAGTTTTATTAGCATTGTAGTACTGCCAGTAGCGTCGCCAGAGAAAATATTGGTAAACCAAATATTTCGTTTACCAATATGGAGGTTATGACCAGTGGTTGGAAAAACTATTTTATTATTGTAGTGATCTACAACTACAACTACATAGTTAACTACAACTACAACTACTTTTTACTTTCCTTATATACATAATGTATAAGGAAAGTATTGTGACGGGGTCGAAAATTCGAAATCGAGTTTTCGACGGGAGAGCACGTTTCAAGCATCCCTGATCACGAATCAAACATTTTTGAAGTGATGTCTGTGTGTGTGTGTGTGTCAGTGAGTCTGTGGAGACGATAACTGACGAACGAATGGACCGATTCGAACCAAATTTGGTACAAAAATCACAATCCGTAAACACTGGAAGCCTATTGCTTTTATACGTAATCGAATATTCAGAACCCCCCTAAATTTTCGAATAAAATTTTGAAAAAATCGTCAAAAAATCAAAACCACTAATAAAGTTACGCAAATAGACATTTCTTATGTAATTTTTCATTAGAAAACGATTGACATAAATTTTAGAACCCTAACATGAACCGTTCTCGAGATATTGCACATTTTTCAAAAAAATTATTAAAAGTCATATAAAATGAAAAAAAAAATATTTCCTATTGAGAAACATGTTCACTCTTCATATGTAATACCATGGGATAAATTGGGTGACATCATTGTCGTGGATCTAGCTCGTTCCATTCATGAAAAAAGATACTTTGAGTAATACTTTTGTATTTGCACGCCAATACAAAAGTATTTATCTGCTGTAAGAACAACTTATTTCTTCGTCCATAACGCTTGGCGAGATTTTGGCGACGAATTTGGCGGAATGTCGCCAACTTGGCTACTTTTTGAAGTGTTGCCAAATTAACGAAAATCTCGCCAAATGGATAAAAATGACGCTAAATCAATGAAAATGACGACTAATTGTCGAAGATTCAATATCTTGGAAAGAATATTAGTATCTACTATAAGAAAAGCCTATTTTTTTACTGCAAAAGTAGTAAATGCATTACGTTATACAAGGAAAGTCATGTGTTGCCCACATCAGATTTTTTAAAAATGTAGTGACTACAAACTACTTTTAAGATGTAGTCACTACATAACTACTTTTATAAGACGAATTTTGCCACAGCTTCAATTTTCACAAGAAGTTGAGGATATAGGTATACTGTAGTAATTTAACATACTTATTCTGAAGAATTAAAATTGACTGATCAACTTACCAATCTTTACGCTTTTACCCACTTCTGGAAACAGTAAAATAAAATAAAAGTATAAACTTTAAAATCAAAGAAAACCAAAAATAGGTTTAAAAGTCCTTTAATAAAATCTCCTTTCCTCGACGTACAACAATTAATTACACGGCCAAAGCGCTTTCGAGAATCACAATGTCTTTCATCAGTGTCGTTAAATCTATTTTTGGTTGTCTGTGATTTTAAAGTTTAAAGTTGACGTGCATCCATTTTATTTATTAAAAGTATAAAATAAAATAAAAATAAAAACTATTTATTCAAAAACATGTTTGTTCATTTTTAGTGGAATTTGCATCTCAAAATTGCAATCAGATAAGCAGGATCTTTTGGGAAATAACACATCTGAATATATCCATATAAAAAATCAACTTCATGAGGCAATGGCCTTCCTAACCCTACAGCATCCCTGCAGCCATTCATCGTACATCATTGCTCAGAACACTAAATTTCATACAAATGAAGAAAGGGTGATCACATGATATGTAGAATGGCACCTTGTTTGTTTACTGAAGTAACGTCAAAAGTAGCGTCAAAACTCGATACAAACTAGTGATTTATTGTATCGCGCTAACCGCTACACTACATATTACTTTCCTTATATTCAATAATGTATAAGGAGAGTATTGTGACGGGGACGAAAATTCGAATTCGAGTTTTCGACGGGAGAGCACGTTTCAAACATCCCTGATCACGAATCGAACCGATATGATGTCTGTGTGTGTGCGTGTGTCAATGAGTCTGTGAAGACGATAACTGACGAATGAATGGACCGATTCGAACGAAATTTGGTACAAAAATCACAATCCGTGAATACTGGAAGCCTATTGTTTTTATACGCAATCGAATGTTCAGAACACCCCTAAATTTTCGAGTGAAATTTTGAAAAAATCATTAAAAAATCAAAACCTTTAATGAAGTTACGCAAATAGACATTTCTTATGTAATTTTTCATTAGAAAACGATTAACACAAATTTTAGAACGCTAGCACGAACCGTTCTCGAGATATTGCACATTTTTCAAAAAAATTATCAAAAAATCATGTAAAATGAAAAAAAAAGTATTACCTATTGAAAAACATGTTCACTTTTCATATGTAATATCATGCGATACATTTGGTGACATCATTCTCGTGGATCTAGCTCGTTCCATTCATGAACGAAGTTACTTTGAGTAATACTTTTGTATTTGAACTCCAATAGTCATTTATCTGCTGTAAGAATAACTTATTCCTTCATCCATAACGCTTGGCGAGATTTTGGCGACGAATTTGGTGGAATGTCGCCAACTTGGCGACTTGTTTAAATGTTGCTAAATTCACGATAAACTCGGCAGAAGGATAAAAATGAGACTAAATTAATGAAAATGACGACTAATTGTCGAATATTCAATATCTTGGAAAGGATATATCTACTATAAGAATAACCTATTGTTTTTCCTGTTAAAGTACTAAATTCATTGCATTATATAAGGAAAGTCATGTGTTGCCTACATCAGATTTTTTTTTAAAGTAGCGCGTTTCACTACAAACTACGAGAAAAAGTAGTGACTACTGTAGTTTCGCTACTTCCGACCACTGGTTATAACCTCCAAGTCACCCCTTGGCGACGCCACTGAGTACCGCTACTGTCTTTTGCTAGCTGAAGTGGGCCGTAGCGACCTTTTGTGTCGCCTTCGTGGGCCGCGGTCAGAAAAGTTCCAAGTCCCAATGCAAGCCACGGTTTTCGGCTGCACTATATTTAGTGCCTCCATAATTATTCCGAGTCCATCGGTATCGGCGCTATGCAACTGGGCGGGGAACTCGGCATGTGGGAATATCACGATGTTAATATGAATCTGCGGCGACTGGATTAGCTGGAAAAATTATTCATAAAAATGAAAAACCTCAGTGGAGGTTGAGCCAGGGCAACATTCCAGCCTATTGTTACGTCACCGGACCCGAAACAGTTATTTCGCGGGCGAAACCTGTTTTAAGTGGCTTAACAAATATGCTCATGCTCATCTCATAAAGAGTGAATATTTTTTTCCGAAATGGCAAAAAGTAAATAAATAAATAAAAGAATAAATTGAGAGTGTAGTCATAAACTAGAGACACTGGCTTAGCATCCATTGAGTATGTGGACAGAACCTGCGGATTTTTTTCCCCCTTCGTTGTGAAAAACGTTACTTTTGTGACAGGGACGGAACTATATACACATTTGGGGTTCTGGCAGTTGGCCAAAAGTGCAACGGATTCTTCATTTGATTTTTACTTTCCTTATATACATAATGTATAAGGAAAGTATTGTGACGGGGTCGAAAATTCGAATTCGAGTTTTCGACGGGAGAGCACGTTTCAAGCATCCCTGATCACGAATCAAAAATTTTTGAAGTGATGTCTGTGTGTGTGTGAAAGTATGTGTGTGTGTGTGTGTGTCAGTGAGTCTGTGGAGACGATAACTGACGAATGAATGGACCGATTCGAACAAAATTTGGAACAAAAATCACAATCCGTAAACACTGGAAACCTATTGTTTTTATACGCAATCGAATGGTCAGAACGCCCCTAAATTTTCTAGTGAAATTTTGAAAAAATCATTAAAAAATCAAAACCTTTAATTTACGCAAATAGACATTTCTTATGTAATTTTTCATTAGAAAATGATTAACACGAATTTTAGAACGCTAGCATGAACGTTCTCGAGATATTGCACATTTTTCAAAAAAATTATCAAAAAATCATGTAAAATACGAAAAAAAATATTTCCTATTGAGAAACATGTTCACTTTTTATATGTAGTACCATGCGATAAATTTGGTGACATCATTCTCGTGGATCTAGCTCGTTCCATTCATGAAAAAAAAATACTTTGAGTAATACTTTTGTATTTGAACGCCAATAGTCATTTATCTGCTGTAAGAATAACTTATTTCTCCGTCCATAACGCTTGGTGAGATTTTGGCGACGAATTTGGCGGAATGTCGCCAACTTGGCGACATTTTAAATTGTTGCCAAATTAACGAAAATCTCGCCAAATGGAAACAAATGGCGCTAAATCAATGAAAATGACGACTAATTGAAGAAAATTCAATATCTTGGAAAGAATATAAGTATATACTATAAGAATAACAGTTTTTTTAACTGTAAAAGTAGTAAATTCATTGCATTATATAAGGAAAGTCATGTGTTGCCCACATCAGATTTTTTTTTTTTTTTTTTACTTTATTCTGTATTTTCTATTTCACAAGAAGAAAAAAAATTAAAAACTGATATTATAGTATAGTTTGATTTTTAATCTTGTTATTTTCGCTATAGATTAGTTAGTACCTAAAGTATAGTGACTGGAATACCTAGTGTCGCGTTCAATGAAAAAAATCGGGAGAATTGTTCAGGAAATGCAACAGATGGCGCTGTAGTTATAAAGGACCCGCTTATAGCAGACAACTCTATGCTTTTCTATGCAAAAAATACGTCATTTGAAATTAAAAATTTAAATAAACTATATACACTGTACCTAAAGTATGTATAATTGAACTTTTTTACTGGCAAACCAAGTGTTGATTGCCGGTTGTTTACAAGTTTGTTGGTAGATCTTCATAAACAGTATGGACACCACTGATATAGAGAATCGCTCATTGCATTACCTTATTCCATTCTATATAATCGACGTTTTTGAAGTGGCGTGTATAAGTGAGTACGATTAAAACTTTCGAATAAGTAAGTCCTACAGCTTATAAAAGTGTTTCTCAACCGCCAGGTCCTGGAATCCATTATACCAAGTGCGGGAGATTCTTCTGGAATGTGTCGTTTTAGTTTTATAAGCATCTTTCATGAATATATATTTCATAGTGGAAATATTCTAAAAAAAATAATATTCGTGAATGTGTCTAAAAACTCTGAACCAGAATGCCTAAATGACATCTGTGTAGAAAATGTCAGTGACTAAGCTGCTTTTAAATTTCAATGTGAGTAAGAGACTGCTTAGATGACTTCTATGGTGAATTGCAATGGATGAAATATTCATCTCTCTCAATACCATTTTTTCTTTCAAACCAACATCAGTAAAATCTATTTAATAATACAATGATCCATTTTATACTGAATAATATTATACATTTTTGGTGAATGGGATATGTCAATGGAAATTAGCACACATTTATTAAATGATGTTGGCCTGGGGAAATTACAATTTGCTACTCGATTTCATGAGTCCAGTGATTGATAACTTAATGTAATTTTATATTTCTCAGCATGCTGCATCCTATATACATAAGTGTACTAATATACTGCATGATTATGCCACGATTAATTATTAATATTTAATGTATGAACTTCAAAAAATTAGAAAGGTACTTACAAGCAAATTTGTTGGGACCGGGTGCGCGTCTTATAAAATAAGAATTTAACGGGCCGCGAAATTTCGAAAAATAATCTGATGTGGGCAACACATGACTTTCCTTATATAATGCAATGAATTTACTACTTTTACAGATAAAAGAAATGTTATTCTTATAGTAGATACTTATATTCTTTCCAAGATATTTACTTTTCTTCAATTAGTCGTCATTTTCATTGATTTAGCGTCATTTTTATCCATTTGGCGAGATTTTTTTTTAATTTGGCAACAATTAAAAATGTCGCCAAGTTGACGACATTCCACCAAATTCGTCGCCAAAATCTCGCAAAGCGTTATGGAGGGATAAATAAGTTATTCTTACAGCAGATAAATGACTATTGGCGTTCAAATACAAAAGTATTACTCAAAGTATCTTTTTACTTGAATGGAACAAGCTAGTTCCACGAGAATGGTGTCACCCAATTTATCGCATGGTATTAGATATGAAAAGTGAACATGTTTCTCAATAGGAAATATTTTTTTTTATTCTATATGACTTTTTGATAATTTTTTTGAAAAATGTGCAATATCTCGAGAACGGTTCATGTTAGCGTTCTAAAATTTATGCCAATCGTTTTCTAATGAAAAATTACATAAAAAATGTCTATTTGCGTAACTTTATTAGCGGTTTTGATTTTTTGACGATTTTTTCAAAATTTCACTCGAAAATTTAGGAGGTTCTAAACATTCGATTGCGTATAAAAACAATAGGCTTCCAGTGTTTACGGATTGTGATTTTTATACCAAATTTCGTTCAAATCGGTCCATTCGTTCGTCAGTTATCGTCTCGACAGACTCACTGACACACACACACAGACATCACTTCAAAAAGGTTTGATTTGTGATCAGGAATGCTTGAAACGTGCTCTCCCGTCGAAAACTCGAATTCGAATTTTCGACCCCGTCACAATACTTTCCTTATACATTATGTGTATAAGGAAAGTAAAAATGATAATTTAATCAGCCGTGTAAATAAGCAGGTATAATTAAGTTGAAAATATATAAAGATTTTCTTCATATATCCTTATGCACTCCTTTAACGTTTGTTTGAAGTGTTTGTTCTAGAGCTGCAAAAGCAGGATCTAGTAATAGGCAAGCGATTATGCGCTATGGATTGAGAAAGTTTGAAGCGCCTCTAGCGGCAAATTAAAGCGGTTATAAATGTTTTCTTGAAAACAAAGCAAGATAGACGAAAATTTTCAATATACAAAGTTGTAAAACGATCTCTGTTTAGTATAAAATGGTTTATGGTTTGCACATAACATGGGCACAAACGATAAAAAAGGATGACAGCGAAAGGGGATAATTATTGCTCAGCATCATTTTTCTGCCATTTTTATATAACATTTATTACTGTCTCCTACTATGTAATACAGCATAGAGAAAGTATTGTTTCCACTAAAATTTTCGAATTCGAGATTTTGATGCCAATATATATTTTAAGACCTTTCCTTCCTATTAGTTGACGCTGCTTTTGTAGTTCTACTTTAGGACACTTTAATCGAAAGGTAAAGGGATGCATAAGGGGGCACTGTATAATACTTGCCATGTCCAACTCTGTAAAATATATAATGTAACTCATCGACACTAAGTTGTTGCTAACTTGAAAAATTAGACTTTTGAGAATTTTGAAGATATATTTGAAATGAATGATTTGAGTATGAAATCTGAAGAAAATAAATAAGCAAGAAAGATCAATCATGCATAAAGCATTGATTATGAAACACTTTCCAACTCAAATTTTATTTAAGCATCTCTAAATTGCGATGCTTTCAGCGGTAATATTTTTAAAATTATCATAATGCTGCAATAATTAATTATATTTAAAAAATTTAAAACTTCATCGAAAAAACGAACTTGATTCAAATGACGTCATCGAAATATAAATCGCCTGGCTCTCTGCGTAAAAGCAGTAAATATTTCATTCATACATTTTTGTTTCATTCATCGCAGTACTACAATAATTTATTCTACTTATAAACTTAAAACCATGGAGGTAAAAGTTAACTCTATGCATAAAACTTCATCGAAGAAGTCTGCCATTAAATCGTCTGTTTCTCTATGTAAAATCAATGAATGTTTCATTCATATCATCTATACTGCAGACTCCTGAGCAAAACAATTTTGCGTTAAAGATACTCAGCAATTCTTAAATAACTCATCTTACAGCCTAAACTGTTTGCATTATCCATAAGTGAAAATTAGGTTTCGTTGTAGAAATAAACACAGGTTGATGATCATTTAAACTCAAATATATTACAATTGTGTTGTTTCAAAATACAGTGCACAGAAATTAAGCAAAAATAAAGCGGTTTTAGGACAGACACAACACTAAATTTAAATTAAAAAAAAATTATAAATCACAATTTTGACACAAGATGGATGGCATTGATCATTTAAACTCAAATATATTGTAATTCCGCTGTTTGAGAATACAGATGCACACAAATTAAGCAAAAATAAAGCGGTTTTAGGACGGATATGACAGTAAATATAAATTAAAAAGAATCTTAAAATTTACGATTTTGACGCAAGATGGATGCCATATTTTATTTTGAAGTGGGTCACGCCATCTCTTCATATAAAGGTCACGCGATCTCTTCATATAAAGGGTTTAATTATTGTTTTAATTTTTATTTAAAACACTACTGAATATATTTTGCTGAAATTTTTTTTTTATATATTTTATGGGATAATTTGAATATTTCCTATAACTTTCGAAGCAATTTGTGAATATTAAATTCGTTTAAAAAATGTTTGAAAAATTAGGTCCGATAGGGTTTAATGCATTTCATTTTTTCAACACTGGTTCAATCCAAAACTAATTGGATGATATTATTCATTTATGTTCCCATAGGTCCCATAGACCATCTTAACAACATACTAAAATTTCATTTTGATAAAAGTCATTTTAACAGCAGTTATGCTAACGGACAGATAGACAGACAGACAGAATGAACAATATTTGAATACTTTTCAACTATGTTGTAAGTGTTTATGACTTTGAAGTGTTGATAAAAATAAAAGAAAATATTCTTTTGATATGAGAAAGCAAATACAGACAGACGCTTCGGACAGATAGACAGACAGACAGAATGAACAATATTTGAACACTTTTCAACTATGTTGTAAGTGTTTATGACTTTGAAGTGTCGATAAAAATAAAAGAAAATATTCTTTTGATAATTATCTATCGTGCTAACGGACAGATAGACAGACAGAATGAACAAAGTCATAAACACTTTTCAACTATGTTGTAAAGTGTTGATAAAAATAAAAAAAAAGAAAATATTCTTTTGATATGAGAAAGCAAATACAGACAGACGCTTCAGATATTTTTTAAATATGCTTTGTAAATTTGAAATCTCCAAAAC
Source organism: Amaurobius ferox (assembly GCA_951213105.1). Classification (NCBI taxonomy): domain Eukaryota; kingdom Metazoa; phylum Arthropoda; class Arachnida; order Araneae; family Amaurobiidae; genus Amaurobius; species Amaurobius ferox. Next base: position 90,798,489 of record OX578153.1, read on the forward strand.
GAATTCAACTTCCGTAGTCGGTAGGATTCGAACCTACGCGGGAATATCCCAATAGATTTCTAGTCTATCGCCTTAACCGCTCGGCCACGACTACATATCCCTTCATGTAGCAGGTGTAGTATTTGTGCTAAGTTATACATAAACTCCTCTATCAGTCGCACCTTTGTGCAGCTTTATTCCCCTATATGACTGAGAATTGCGCTATTTTCTCAACTTTTTAATCAGTTAGGTCTTTGACGAGTGTTTTGGTATGTCGTATGTAATCTAAATTCTGAATTTAAATTTACTTGTTTTGTTTATTCGATAGTGAAATTCAACATTTGTTATTATTTTGTTGGATTATGAAAAATTCTATTGTATAAATATTTTCTCAAAAATTTTCGAATTGAGATTCTGACGAACAAACTACGTTTTTACTCCTAGTGAACTTATTTCGAACACATTTGGAAATAGTGTATGTGCGTGTAAACACGATAACTCAAGAACGAATATACTTACCACTATCAAATCTTATATGACGATTCCTTATGCGAAAAATTAGTCCCATGATTATAATTCGAATTAATCGAAATTTAAGATCTTTGTTCATTACTAGTATATATACTAAAAACGTATGGTCTCAGTTAGGTTCTGTCCCGCAGTCGATACTATAAATGTGTAAAATTTCAGCTTATTAAGTCACCGGGGGTTCTGGAGGGTCGAGAAAATTTCTTGACCACCTCCCAGGGCTGTAGTCAGGTAGGAGCCAGAGAGGGCTAAGCCCCCGATGAGGTATACTCAGCCCCCCCCCCTCCCCCTGATAAAATATTAAATATTTAGTAGTAGTGATATGAAATTTCATCCAACATGTCATCCACATTTTGCATAAAAAATTTCTTTATGATATTTTTTTAATAAATTACTTTGTTTTAAAGCTTATTTAATTTAGCTCAATTTGTGGTTATACTGCAGATTAAATATGTGATTAAATATGCAGATTAAATATGTAAATAACTTGATCGTCTTGATGATCAAGTTATTTATATATTTAATTTAAAAATATTTAAAATTTAAGACAATAGTATTTGGATACTTTTGTATTTTTGCGAGGTTCACTGTCATACATTATAGAGTCAAAATCAAGTGATAAGTAGTTAAGAGTTAATATTAAGCTTTAACTTGTATTAACTTTCAGAAATTTCCTTTGATTAATTAACAGCTTTGCTACAGTTAATGCTTATATTAAAATGATTGTAATTATTATATGTTAATATTGTTGTATATTAGCTATATGGATTTTCCTAATCAACTTTTAGCTTAATATAAAAATGCACAATTATTTGTTAATAATTTATACGGATTGAAATATATAATAGTAACTATTACGGTTAATAAATGCCAATGATTAACTGTGTTTTTGGTGAGCCAACTCCTCCTTCAAGATTGTTGAGCTCTTCTTGAATTTCATCTCTGGCTACGGCCCTGGCAGCCCCGAGAGAAAAATAAATTAATCGCTACATTAGTTTCTGTCCCACGTTTGATATTACAACTGTGCAAGAATTCAGCCTTCAAATTCACACGAGGGGGGAGGGGGGGGGGGCTTCTGGAAGCTCTGAAAACACTTTTCGAAGTCCCTTCCCATTTTCTCCGCCCCCAGGGAGGGGGATAGAAAATCTCTAGGTATGTTAATTAGTGAATTAATTGAGTCAGGGCCAGATTAAAGCTGTTTGAGGCCCTAAGCACAGAAGATTTTGGTGCCGCTTGATAGAAGAAGGGAGGGGGGGGGGGTAATAATCCACTCATTAGCTGAAATAAATAAATTCTATTTGTTCTCAATAGGGCCCATATTGAAAAACAAAAATCTGTATTGTAATCCTTATTCTAACGTTATTTCTTGCCAACGCCTATGCCCCCTGGAATATTTTAATCAAAATACTTCTATATCAAGGCTGTCCGGAACATGACATTTAAATCATAATTATGTTAAACGTTGAAGACCACAAAACTGTTTGAACCCATGTTCCCCAGATCATACAGACGGTTGTGGGGCCCACTTGAGTGACCACAGGTGAAAAGTGTGTGCCACGATATTCGGTACTTTTCTTTTCTTCTTTATACTAAAATAGAATACAAGACGTCACAGTCATCGATTAAAGATAAAATTTTATTGCAATATCAAGGTCATTGTGCATGGCACATTTATCTTTACTTTCTCATACTTTGTAATATCGTGTAGAGAAAGTATTGTTTTTGCGAAATTTTTTGAATTCGAGATCTTGATGCCAATATATGTTTTAAGACGCGTTTTAACTATTTTGGGAATGACGTCCCTCTATGTCTGTCATTGGTCAATTTTTTGTGTACATGGCAGCTGCCACAAATATATTGCTGGATCTTCACGAAACGTTACATCCAACTTTGTTATAAAAAAAAAATCTAGAACTAGATAGAATTTTTTTTTAATTCGAGAGAAAACTTCGATATTTTATATTTTTTTAACATGGCTATGACAATATTTGACATAATCATGCATAAAAGGGTTTATTTATGGCTCAATGATCGCGAGACTTAATAGTTTCAATCATTGTTGTGAAAAATAGCCGCCATACATTTTCTTTTGTTCGTGGCGTCATTAGCCCTGCTGGGGGGGGGGGGGGGGGGGTAGGTCAAGTAACCCCACGGGGAGTTACATTGTCAAGTATGGTATCAATCGAAAGATTTTTTCAAGCCCTTTAACGTGAAGGATAACACTTTATAGTTGTAGTCATTTAGACAAACGATATCAATGTTTCAGATTTCTTCTTGTAAAATTTGGAAGAAAAAAAAAATGGATCCAGGTATGAGACCGTCGAGTTAAGCTTCACGCCAGTTAATTTAAATTCAAACACTTGTACCCCCCCCCCCCCCCCCAATTTTTGCAGCATTTAACAATTGTTTTACATGAGTTGCTAGATTAAAAAAGAAAAAAAAAGTATGCAGTCTAAAATATTATCGCCAATGAATAAGCATTTTACTGAGTTGAAATAATAAAAAAATTACTTGTTTTCACATAGACTTTATTTTTTAATTCTTCTGGAGTCTGAACGACTAGTCCACCTCAGGACCTCAGCTAGGCAGGAGCCATAGTGGGCTAACTCCTCCCCCACCCCCCACCCCGAGAAAAATAATAAATTTTTAGTAGTGATATAAAATTTCATATAAAATGTCATTCAAATGTTTCAGAAAACATTTCTTTGGGATTTCTTTTATAAATTACTTCGTTTTAAAGATTTTTATTTTAATTTAGCTGAATGTATGATTATACTAATGATCCATTTATTTACATATTTCATTTTAAAATATTTAAGAATTATGACAATAGTATTTAGGATAATTTTATATTATTGTGAGGTTCACTGTTATACTAGAGTCAAAATCAACTGATAAGTAGGTAAGCGTTAATATTATTACGCATTAACTTGTATTAACTTTCAGCATGTTTCTACGAATTATTAACAGCTTCATTAGTTAATGCTTGCTAGTTAATACTTACTAGTTAGTGCTTACATTAAAATCGATTGTAATTATTATATATTAATATTGATGTATAAGCTATATGGATATTAATAATGCAAATATAAATATGCAATCATTTGTTGATAATTTATATGAATTGAAATATATAATAGTAATTATTATGGTTTGTAAATGCTAATAATTAATTGTATTTTTGGTGAGTCCCTCCTTTAAAACTGTTGAGCCTCCTTGAATTTTCTCCAGCCCCTTTTCAATTTCGTCTCTGGTTACGGCACTGGTCTACCTCAAATAGCACAGCTTTCGTAGTTCATGTAGCAAACTTTTAAATCTTTTGAAATCATATTCCTTTTCTTGAAATTTTCATATAATCTGCGAGGGACTGATATAGATCTGAACATGTTTTTAAATCTAGTTCCTCTTTTGGAAGTGCTTAAGATGCACAGTGGAAGTAGTTTGAAATTTCATTTCACATTGTCAATATGAAAACAATTTTCAGTTTCTGCATTTTGTTTGTAGTACTGCCAGGTTCTCGGATTGTTTCACCTTTCTGAGTCTTATCAATCATCAGTTATTGTGCCTAACATATCTATATAAATAAAATTGAAAATCTGTCTGTCTGTCTGTCTGTTTGTCCCATCATCACGAGAGAACAGCTGAACCGAATTTGATAAAATTTTGTGGGTAGACTGGATATAATCCCACTTAAAATTTAGTCCATGTTTGGAGTTTCTACGATCAGTGGTTCTCGAGATATTAGTAAAAAACGAAATTTTCGTTTGTCTCATCATCACGGGAGAACGGCTGAACCGAATTTGATGACATTTTGTGGATAGCCTTGAAATAGTCCCCCCCCCCCCCCCCCCCATAAATTTATCCCAAGTTTCGAGTATCTAAGACCAGGGGTTGTCGAGATATTAAGGAAAAACGAAAGTTTTCCCTAGAAGTTCTACTCTCTAACTCCGTGGTTTATCCAAACGAAAAGCTTGAAATTCGTTTGAAAGTGAATTAAAATTTAATCTCTGAGTTTGATGGGAGATTTTTTGCGCTAATTGGTCACTTTCTGAAAACATGAATTGTTTGGAACATGATTTAAATGGGAAATCTATCTCCATGGTTTATTTTAAACAAGCTGTTCCTGAAAAATGAAAAGTATAAAGAAATCAAAATGGTTATTTAATTTCGCAGTTTATGAGGAAGATTCTATCTTATATCATGTTACTCAGAAACGCAATTAAATTAAATCTGCCTGTTAATTTTAATAATTATTTTTTCGATTTGAATAATAAATAAATGGATATAAAAATATATTTTAGAAAAGAACGATTTGATTTTTCTTATAGCATTTTTGACTGGATAATATCAATTACGGTCTCAGGTTTAAACGTTATTATTATTGATATTTTCGGGGATTATTGATTCAGGAATTATTGATATTTTCAAGTTATTATGCAATTGTTTTATTATGACAAAAATTGTTTAAACTCATATATTGTACGTTGTACGAGTAATCTTCTACAAATACTCGGGTATATCTTTTAATCTACGAGAATATAAGTAGTACAGGTATATTGGCATATGTTTTGATATATATTGGCATATATTGGAATCAATTGCGACTGTCTGGTATAAAGAGTACGGAGATTATTGATATTTTCAATTTATTACGTCATCTCTTTTATTTTGGCAAATATTTTTGAGACTTATATTGTAATACGGCTAATCTTCTACTAACACACTGGCATATTTTCTAATCTGTGACAATATAAGTAGTACGGGGTTGCATATATTGATTCAATTCCTTTTTTTTTTTTTTTTTTTTTTTTGTAAATTTGCTTACAATGGGGGCCAGGATATTTTATTCTTCAGATCTGCCCGTGAAGATAATTTTGCATAGTGAGAACAGATATTCTTAAACTTCTTTTTAGGAGCAATAAATTTAATATTTTAACAGAATTTGCACATGATTGCGAATTATAAGTTTCTTTATATTATATACTCCGTACGAAGAACGGGTATGCTGCTAGTATAATATATTTTCGAATCTCTCTGAAATTCCACGTGTTATTTTTGCATGAGTTCCCCATCTTATACCAGATAAAGTTTTTAAAACACGATCGTTTTACAAGTGGAACATAAGCATTGTCCACCAGTATGTGTATGCAGAAAAAAAATCTGATATGGACAGCACATGACTTTCCTTATATAATGCAATGAATTTATTACTTTTATAGCGAAAAAAAATAGGTTATCCTTATATTGAATTTTCGTCAATTAGTCGTCATTTTCATTGATTTGGTGTCATTTTTATCCATTTAGCGAGATTTTTGTTAATTTTGCAACATTTGAAAAGTTGCCAAGTTGGCGACATTCTGCCAAATTCGTTGCCAAAATTTCGCCAAGCTTAATGGACGGAGAAATAAGTTATTCTTATAGCAGATAAATGACTATTGGTGTTCAAATATACAAAAGTATTACTCAAAGTATCTTTTCTCATGAATGGAACGAGCTAGATCCACGAGACTAATGTCACCAAATTGAACGCATGATATTACGTATGAAAAGTGAATATGTTTCTCAACAGTTAATATTTTTTTTTTATTTATGGGATTTTTTGATAAATTTATTTGAAAAATGTGCAATATCTCGCGAACGGTTCATGCTAGCGTTCTAAAGTTTATATCAATCGTTTTTTAAGGAAAAATTACATAAGAAATGTCTATTTGCGTAACTTTATTAAAGGTTTCGATTTTTTGATGATTTTTTTAAAATTTCACTCGAAAATTTAGGGGGATTCTGTACATTCGATTGTGTTTAAAAACAATAGGCTTCCAATATTCATGGATTGTAATTCTTGTACCAACTTTCATTAGAATCGCTCCATTCGTTCGTGAGATATCGTCTCCTCAGACTCACTGACATACAGATATCACCTCAAAAATGTTCGATTCGTGATCAGGCATGCTTGAAACGTGCTCTTCCGTCGAAAAACTCGAATTCAAATTTTCGACCCCGTCACAATATTTTCCTTATACATTGTACTATGTATATAAGAAATAAAAATATGTAGAGTAGCTGTACAGTTGAAAAAAATCACTGCTGCTGGGAAACAATCAATAGCACTAATATACTACCAGATATATAGTGAATGAGCAGCACATGGTATAAATATTGCATATTTTTTTTCTTCAAAAAGTTTTCTGTACAACTTGATAACGACTTTAACATATTGGAAGCATTGTCGTACGATTGGCTTCTACACATATAAAAAAATCTGATGTGGGCAACACATGACTTTCCTTATATAATGCAATGAATTTATTCCTTTTACAGTAAAAAAATAATGTATAAGATCCACGGTGCTGTGTTTTTATCGTTGAATTGTACATTGGGCGATTTTCAGGATGACAACATGTAAAACTATTTCAAAATACTCAATTAACTTATACTTCGCGCAACTCTAAATAATCAACAATATTGATAGCATCCTCAATAAGCGATATTGTCCATATATTAAAATGCTTTAATAATTTGTAAAGATTTCTACTCTGGGGATGCCATTGTAAAGTAACCTTTACGTATCTATTCCTAAAATCATGCCTTTGATTCACCAGTGTGCTTACTTCAATCTTAAATCTACTGACTAGAGTTCCGTTAATGATCTACAGGTACAACATTAACAAACACATACTTTATTCCAGCTAATTTCGCTGACAACTCAAAAAAATATGATGTGGACAACACATGACTTTCCTTATATAATGCAATGAATTTACTACTTTTACAGTAAAAAAATAGGTTTTTCTTATAGTAGTACTTATATTCTTTCCAAGATATTGAATGTTCGTCAATCAGTCGTCATTTTCATTGATTTAGCGTCATTTTTATCCATTTGGCAAGATTTTCGTTAATTTGGTAGCATTTAAAAAAGTCATCAAGTTGGCGACATTCCGCCAAATTCGTCGTCAAAATCTCGCCAAGCGTTATAAATGGAGAAATAAGTTATTCTTATAGCAGATAAATGATTATTGGCGTTCAAATACAAAAGTATTACTTAAAGTATCTTTTCTCATGAATGGAACGAGCTAGATCCACGAGAATCATGTCATCAAATTTATCGCATGATATTACATATGAAAAGTGAAAGGTTTCTCAACAGTTAATATATATTTTTTTAATTTATGGGATTTTTTGATAAATTTATTTAAGAAATGTGCAATATCTCGAGAACGGTTCTTGCTAGCGTTATAAAGTTTATGTCAATCGTTTTCTGAGGAAAAATTACATAAGGAATGTCTATTTGCGCAACTTTATTAAAGCTTTTGATTTTTTGATGATTTTTTCAAAATGTCACTCGAAAAATTTGGGGGTTTCTGAACATTCGATAACGTTTAAAAACAATAGGCTTCCAGTACTCACGGATTGTGATTTTTGTGCCAAATTTCGTTCGGATCGGTCCATTCGTTCGTCAGTTATCGTCTCCACAAACTCACTGACACACACACATACACACACACACAGACATCACTTCAAAAATGTTCGATTCGTAATCAGGGATGCTTGAAACGTGCTCTCCCGTCTAAAACTCGAATTCGAATTTTCGACCCCGCCACAATTCCTTATACATATTATGTATATAAGGAAAGTAATACAATTACATACACAGAATATTTACAAGCTAGCACTATCGTATCTGTACCTAGGCTGAGCCTTACCATTTCGTTACTGAACTGCATTTGCAATATTAATCAACTATTAACCCATAGATATCGATAATCACAATATTGTAGAGGCAATCACTTCCCTGCCTACTTTCATTCATTGAACAGAATCACCACACACCCACACACTCTCGTATAAAGATAACAGCCGAAGCTGACGACGGCGATTCACGCTTGCATCTCGATCGGATATGAATACGAATACGATATTCACATTCTTCTGCCTAACGTTTGCCTCTTTTATAGTCCTGGCCAGTCGTGAGTACGTGATTCTCGAAAACAGAGTTGAGGCGTTCCGTACATATATTTGCATAATAAAAAGTAAAATTATCTTACAATAATAATGAATAATAGAATCCCCACAAATTACTTCATCAATTAGGAGTAATTTTAATTAATTTAAAGTCATTTTTGCAATTTGACGATATTTTTGAAATCTGAAGAAAATAAATAAATAACAATAATATAATAATAACAAGAAAGATTAATCATGCATAAAGCATTGATTATGAAACACTTTCCAACTTCAATGCAATTTTATATAAACATCTCAAAAATGCGATACATTCCTCGGTAATATTTTTAAAATTGTCACAATACTACATTAATTTATTATATTTGAAAACTTAAAACTTCATCGAAAAAAATGAACTTTATTCAAATGACGACATTGAAATATAAATTGCCTGTTTTAAACATCTCTAACATGCGATACATTCCTCGGTAATATTTTTAAAATTATCATAATACTACAATAATTTATTATATCTGAAAACGTCATCGAAAACAAATGAACTTTATTCAAATGACGTCATTGAAAAATAAATCGCCTCGCTCTCTCTATAAAAACAGCATTTCTTTCATGAACTTTTTTCCATTCCTTTCATTCACCACAATACTATAATAATTCATAAGTGAAAATTAGGTTTCGTTGTAGAAGTAATCAAGGTTGGATGATCATTTAAACTCAAATATATTGTAATTGCGTTGTTTCAATATGTAGATGCAGAGAATTTATGCAAAAATAAAGCGGTTTTAGGACGGATACAACACTAAATATGAATTAAAAAGAACTTTAAAAATCCCGATTTTAACATAAGATGGATGCCATATTTTATTTTGAAGTGGGTCACGTGCTCTCTTCATATAATGGCCACGTGATCGCTTCATATAAAGGATGGCATTATTATTTTAATTTTTATTTAAAAACTACTGAATATATATTTTGCTGAAAATTTTTTATATATTTTAAGGGATAATTTAAATATTTCCTAAAACTTTCGAAGCAATTTGTGAATTTTAAATTCGCTTAAAAAATGTTTGAAAAATTAGGTCCCATAGGTTTCAAGGTATTTCATTTTTTCAACCCGGGTTCAATTCAAAACTAATTGGGTGATATTATTCATTTTTATTCCCATTGGACCAACAGACCGTCTGAACAACATACTAAAATTTCATTTTGAGAAAGTCATTTTTACGACAGTTATCGTGCTAAAGGACAGACAGACAGAATGAATAAAGTCATAAACACTTTTCAACTATGTTGTAAAGTGTTAATAAAATGAAATCTAAAAAAAAAAAACATTTTATGTTTTCACAAACAGAGTCTGACGCTTCAGATATTTTTTAAAGATGCTTACAAAGCATGATGCTTACAAAGATGGTTACAAAGCATCTTTAAAAAATATCTGAAGCGTCAGACTCTGTTTTGAAATCTCCAAAATGAATTCAACTTTCGTAGTCGGTAGGATTCGAACCTACGCGGGAATATCCCAATAGATTTCTAGTCTATCGCCTTAACCGCTCGGCCACGACTACACATCCCTTCCTCCAGCAGGTGCACTATTTGTGTTATTTTATTAACTCTTTACAACATGGTTGAGAAGTGTTTCTGACTTTGTTCATTCTGTCTGTCCGTTCGCACTACAACTGCCGTAAGTATGTCTTTATCAAAATGAAATTTTAGTATGTTGTTGAGACCGTCTGTGGGACATATGAGAATGTAAATGAATAATATCGCCCGATTAGTTTTGGATAGAACTCGGGTTGAAGAAATGAAATACATTGAACCCTATGAGATTTAAGTTTTCAAACGTTCGAAAATTTGAGGAAATATTCAAATTATCCAATAATATATATATATATATATATATATATATATATATTAATTATATATATATATAATATATATATATATATATATATATATATATATTATATATATATATATATATATCGGTTTTAATTCGAATTGTATGGCTGTCGTGATGAGAATGCAATTTCGAACTAACCGCCATTTTTTGTGTAGTTTCAATTGATTGTTCTCTATTCTTAATCTCTTATCTTGAGCTGATTATTATTGCCTATTCTCATTTTTGCCGAGTTTTATTTTTATTTACTTATATACTTTTAATTGTTAATTTTGAATCCTAATATTCTTCTCATCCCCCTTTCCATTGTAGTGATATGTTACTTTCTATCTTTATCCTTAGTCTTGGCTTATAGTTACTCATTTGTAACAGATATGTTAGAGATGGGTTTTTTTGTACATACAGTAGTTTATGCATAATTTTCGATTAAAATCCTTCAATTTTTATATATATATATATATATATATATATATATAAATTCAGCAAAATATGTTCGGTAGCTTTTAAAATAAAATTTAAAATAATAATAACACCCACATAATATGAAGAGGTCGCGTTACCCACTTCAAAATGAAATATGGCATCCATTTTGTGTCAAAATCGTGATTTATAAAGCTCTTTTTAATTTATTATTACTGTTGCAACCTTCCTAAAACCCCTTTATTTTTGCTTTTTACTTTCCTTATATACATAATGTATAAGGAAAGTATTGTGACGGGGTCGAAAATTCGAATTCGAGTTTTCGACGGGAGAGCACGTTTCAAGCATCCCTGATCACGAATCAAACATTTTTAAACTGATGTCTCCGTGTGTGTGTGTGTGTGTGTCAGTGAGTCTGTGGAGACGATAACTGACGAACGAATGGAACGATTTGAACCAAATTTGGTACAAAAGTCACAATCCATAAACACTGGAAGCCTATTGTTTTTATATCCAATCGAATGTTCAGAAACCCCCTAAATTTTCGAATGAAATTTTGAAAAAATCGTCAAAATATCAAAACCACTAATAAAGTTACGCCGATAGATATTTCTTATGTAATTTTTCATTAGAAAACGATTGGCATAAATTTTAGAACGCTAACATGAACCGTTCTCGAAATATTGTACATTTTTCAAAAAAATTATAAAAAAGTCATATAAAATAAAAAATAAAAAAAATTTCCTATTGAGAAACGTGTTCACTTTTCATATGTAATACCATGCGATAAATTGGGTGACATCGTTCTCGTGGATCTAGCTCTTTCCATTCATGGAAAAGGTACTTTGAGTAATACTTTTGTATTTGAACGCCAATAGTCATTTATCTGCTGTAAGAATAACTTATTTCTTAGTGCATAACGCTTGGCGAAATTTTGGCGACGAATTTGGCGGAATATCGCCAACTTGGCGACTTTTTGAATTGTTGCAAAATTAACGAAAATCTCGCCAAATGGATAAAAATGACGACTAATTGTCGAAAATTCAATATCTTGGAAATAATTTTAGTATCTACTATAAGAAAAATCTATTTTTTTTTACTGTATAAGTAGTATATTCATTGCATTATATAAGGAAAGTCATGTCTTGCCCACATCAGATTTTTTTCTGTGCATTCATATTTTGCGCCAACGCAGTTACAATATTTTTGAGTAGGGTGAGCTTTAGTTCATCTTCTGCCCTATCCGCTCTTTGTGAACTTTCGCAAAACCCATTTTTCGCCAAAATTCTGCTCAAACAGTTGCGAAATATTTTCTGAAAAATAAAATGCAATGCTTAGATTATATTAAAACTAAATGTTATACTCAATAAAATATAGAATATATTTTTTATTTTAAGGGTGAGCGTCAGTAAATTTTCTGCCCTATCCGCGCTTTGTTAACTTTCGCGGCACACATGTTTCGCCGAAATTCTGCTCAAATAGTTGCGAAATATCTTCTTATAGATAAAATGCAATGCTTAGATTATATTAAAACTAAATTTAATACCCAATAAAACATAGAATATATGTTTTATTTTAATTTAAAATATTTTTGGTGCTGCCATCTGTTGTCGTAATTTAATTCATACCGACTATTTTTATTTTTTAATGAACATTTTTAAATGTCTATTCCTTCTAATACGCTATTAAATACAACAACAGATCATATATAATGCCATAATCACGGAAACGTAATTGAACTTGGACTTGAAGACAAAGGAACTTGAAGACAAAACTGCAGTCCTCAGTGATGTACATTCAGATCCCTTATCAAATTTATAGAATGATAAATTACCTTTTCGTGATTGTGGAATTATTATATATGATCTGTTGTTGTATTTAACACTGTATTAGAAGGAATAGATATTCAAAAAGGTTCATTAAAAAATAAAAATAATCGGTATGAATTAAATTACAACAACAGATGGCAGCACCAAAAATATTTTGGATTAAAATAAAAAATATATTCTATGTTTTTGGGGGCATTAAATGTAGTTTTAATATAATCTAAGCATTGCATTTTATCTTTCAGAAAATATTTCGCAACTGTTTGAGCAGAATTTCGGCGAAATGTGTGTGCCGCGAAAGTTAACAAAGCGCGGATAGGGCAGAAAAGTTACTGACGCTCACCCTTAAACCAAAATATATTTGGTGCTGCCATCTGTTGTCGTAATTTAATTCATACCGACTATTTTTATTTTTTAATGCAATTTTAAATGTCTATTCCTTCTAATACAGTATTAAATACAACACCAGATCATATATAATAATGCCACAATCACGGAAGTTAATTTCATTCTATAAATTTTATAAGGGGATTTGAATGTACACCACTGAGGACTGCAGCCTTTTCTTCCAGTCCCTTTGTCTTCAAGTTCAAGTTCAATTATCTTTTCGTGATTGTGGCATTATTATATATGATCTGTTGTATTTAATACCGTATTAGAAGGAATAGACATTTAAAAATGTTCATTAAAAAATAAAAATATTCGGTATGAATTAAATTACGACAACAGATGGCAGCGCCAAAAGTATTTTGGATTACAATAAAAAATATATTCTATATTTTATTAAGTATTAAATTTAGTTTTAATATAATCTAAGCATTGCATTTTATTTTTCAGAAAATATTTTGCAACTGTTTGAGCAGAATTTCGACGAAAAACGTGTTCTGCGAAAGTTCACAAAGCGCGGATGAGCAGAGGATTTACTGATGATCATCAAACTTGATTATTTCTAGAACGAAGCCTAATTTTAATGAATGCGAAATGTAAACAAGTGATTGTAAAATGAGTTGTTTAAGAATTGCTGATTTTTTTTTTTCAACGCAAAATTATTTAGTTCTGAAGTCTGGAATATAAGTGATATCAGTGCAATATTCATTGATTTTACTTAGATAGAGAAACAAGCGATTTTATAGCATTGTCTTTTTTCTTTTATGAAGTTTTAAGTTTCCAATTATTGTACTATGATAATTTAAAAAATATCACCGCTGAATGTATCGCATTTTAGAGATGTTTAACTAAAATTACATTTCAGTTGGAAAATGTTTCATAATCAATGCTTTATGCATGATTAATCTTTCTTGTTTTTATTCAATGCGTAAACTCCTCTGTTAGTCTCACCTTTGTAAAGCTTTATTTCCTCGTATCTGTATGACTGAGACTACAATTTTCTCAACTTTTTAATTAAATTAATGTGGCCCTTGACGAATGTTTTGGTATATCGTACATGGTCACCTGGATTAAATTGTGAATTTAATTTTACTTGCTTTGTTACTTCGATAGTGAAATTCAACATTTGTAATTGAATATTGTTTTCCCTAATAAATATTGTTTTCCCTAAATTTTTCAAATTGAGATTTTGCCGAAGAAGCTACGCTTTAAGGCCTATTGAACTCATTTCGAACACTTTTGGAAATAGTGTGTGTGGGCCCCGATAACTCAAGAACAAATGTACCTACCATTTTCAAATTTTATATGACAATTTATTATGCGTAAAATTAGTCTCATTATAACTTGAATTATTCGAAATTTAAGATATTTATGCATTACTAGTATATATAAGCTGGTGGTTTTAATTAGGTTCTGCCCCGCGGTCGATATTATAAGTGTTGTTGTTGAGACCCAGACCGTCCGACCTACCAGAAGGGATATTATAAGTGTTGAAGACCCAAGCCATCCGACTCATCCTAGGAGATATTATAAGTGTTGAAGACCCAGACCGTCCAACTTATCCAAAGGACATGAGCAACCATTTGGACGGCCGGAGATATTATAAGTGTTGTTGTTGTTGAGATCCAGACCGTCCGACCTACCAGAAAGGTGTAAGATAACTGTTTGGACTGCCGGGAAGTGCCACCCAATTTAGACCGGAACTCAGTGGGGGAGGCATCCACAGGGACCGTACCCTCTTTCCCCTACCACCAACCTCTCGGAAGGACTTACGGACCCACATGTTTAACGTGATCGTACTCCGCATGAACACGGTGGCAGTTGTGACAGCGTGCAAATCCAGCACGCAACCACCGGGCTACCGCGCCTGAAAAGTGCCAACAGCACGTGGTGTTCCCAGGTGATCACCCACCCAAGTACTAACCGCGCCCGATGCTGCTTGACTTCGGTGATCTAACGAGAACCGGTATTATCAGCACGGTAGGGCCGTTGACCAAGATAATATAAGTGTGATTGGGGATATTATAAGTGTTGAAGACCCAGGCCGTCCGACTCATCCAGAGGACTTGAGTATTCATTTGGACGGCCGGGGGGATATTATAGCCTTTTAGGTCACTGAGATATTCTGGAGAGTGGAGAAAACTTTTCGACCAGCCCCCATTTTGTCCATCTCCGAAATAAAAATAAAAAATCCAGCTACATTAGGTTCTGTCCCGTGATTGATATTATAACTGTGCAAAAATTCAGCCTCATAAGCCTCAGGAGAGAAAGGGGCAGTGGGGCAGCTTCTGGACGCTTTGAAAGGACTTTTCGAAGTCCCAATCCATTTTCTCCAGTGGGGGAGAAGAATCGAAAATCTCTATATATGCGTTCATGAGGGGATTAACTTTATAGACATGTATTGGGCGAGGGGGGGGGGGATGTCACGTGTTTCAAAAATTTTTTTGAAGACATGGGAAAATCCCAAAAGATTTTTAATGATAGATCCCAGTAGATATGCCAACTTGAAAAATTGAACTTCTAAGAATTTTGAAGAAAGATTAAGAAAAAAAAATAACTTGAATATAAAATCTGAAGAAAATAAATAAATAAATAAATAGTAATAATAGTAATAATAAAGTGAAATCTAAAAAAATAAACCATCTTTTTGATAATGTTTGTATGAGAAAACTAAATACAGAGAGACAGACGCTTTAGGTATTTTTTTTTATATCCTATAAGATGATTTGTCTAAGATGCTTTGTACATTTGAAATTTCCAAAATGACTTCAACTTACGTAGTCGGTAGGATTCGAACCTACGCGGGAATATCCCAATAGATTTCTAGTCTATCGCCTTAACCGCTCGGCCACGACTACACATCCCTTCCTCCAGCAGGTGCAGTATTTGTGCTTTCTTTTTCTTGTACGTAAACTCCTCTGTCAGTCGTGCCTTTGTAGAACTTTATTTCTCTATATATGACTAAGAATTATGCAATTTTCTGAACTTTTTAATTCGTGTGGTCCTTGACGAATGCTTTGGTATATCGTACGTGGTCTCCTGGATTAAATTCTGAATTTAAGTAAAAAGTAAATTTATCAAGTAAAATTAAATTTAGAACACACATATATATAGTATCGAGGCATAGTGACTTTAATGACATCGACGAGGCATAGTGGCTCCAATAGAACAGTTGCACCTTTGTACCACTCGCGGACATCGATACCATACTTGTCTGGCTCTTCCACAGCCCCCTATTTATACTCCTTGTACGATCCACAGACTAATATATAGTATTCTGTGGTACGACCGTTCTGTGGGCGCTGCGAAGCCCAGGCATGCGCATTCACTCTGCATTTCTAATCAATTGCATGTCCTACCCTTCTTTGCACAGACTAATATATATTTTCAGGGAGGGGGGGGGAGTTAATGATGTCACAGCTGTTTTTCACCACAGTGATTAAAACTATGAAGTTTTGGGATCTTTGAGCCATAAATAACCCCTTTTAAGCATAATTATATCAAATTTTGTCCTATGCTGGTATGTTAAGAAAATATAAAATTCCGAATAAATTTCGGAGTTCTCACTAAAATTAAAAAAAATTCTATCTAGTTCTATATTTTTCGTTAACAAAGCCGGATTAAAAGTTTCGTGAAAATCTATTAGCATTTCTGGCGTGTACACAAGAAATCGACCATAGAGAGACAGACGGACATCATTCCAAAAATAGTCAAAAGAGGTCCTAAAACACATATTGTCATCAAAATCGCGAAATCGAAAATTTTCGTGAAAACAATACTTTCTCTATACTATATTCTTATAGTGTAAGAAAGTAAATATATTTTTACTTTTTCTGAAATGCATGGTAATGTATATGGAAAATATTGGAATCGTGTCGAAAATCGGAACCCTTGTTTTCGACGGCTTCTAGCACTTTCACTTTAGAATACGAATCGACTATTTTTAATGTGACCTGTGCGTGCGTCTGTACAATGTATGTATCCACTCTATCTCAAAAAGTATTCCAAGAAATTTTGCAAAATTAAATTCATCCCATGTGGGTTATCCTGGTCAGAGTTGGGCAGTATCAAAAATACATGTATTTGAAATACATTTTCAAAATACATTTGTGTTTTGCATTTTAAACTGAAAAAGGTCAAGTATTACTTTCCTTATATACATAATGTATAAGAAAAGTATTGTGACGGGATCGAAAATTCAAATTAGAGTTTTCGACGGGAGAGCACGTTTCAAGTATCCCTGATCACGAATCGAACATTTTGAGGTGTGTGTGTGTGTCAGTGAGTCTGTGGAGACGATATCTCACGAACGAATGGAGCGATTCGAATGAAATTTGGTACAAAAATCACAATCCATCAATACTGGAAGCCTATTGTTTGTAAACACAATCGAATGTTCAGAACCCTCCTAAATTTTCGAGTGAAATTTTGAAAAAATCAAAACCTTTAATAAAGTTACGCAAATAGACATTTCTTATGTAATTTTTCCTTACAAAACGACTAATACAAACTTTAGAGCGCTAGCACATTTTTCAAATAAATTTATTAAAAAATCCTATAAATTAAAAGAAAATATTAACTGTTGAGAAACATCACTTTTCATATGTAATATCATGCGATAAATTTGGTGATATCATTTTCGTGGATCTAGCTCGTTCCTTTCATGAGAAAAAATACTTTGAGTAATTCTTTTATATTTGGAAGCCAATAGTCATTTATCTGCTGTAAGAATAACTTATTTCTCCGTCCATAACGCTTGGCGAGATTTTGGCGACAAATTTGGCGGAATATTGCCAACTTGGTGACTTTTGAAATGTTGCCAAATTAACGAAAATTTCGCCAAATGGATAAAAATGATGCTAAATCAATGAAAATGAAGACTAATTGAAGAAAATTCAATATCTTGGAAAGAATATAAGTATCCACTATAAGAACAACCTATTTTCTTTTACTGTAAAAGTAATAAATTCATTGCATTATATAAGGAAAGTCATGTGCTGCCCACATCAGATTTTTACTTTCCTTATATACATAATGTATAAGGAAAGTATTGTGACGGGGTCGAAAATTCGAATTCGAGTTTTCGACGGGAGAGCACGTTTCAAGCATCCCTGATCACGAATCAAACATTTTTGAAGTGATGTCTGTGTGTGTGTATGTGTGTGTGTGTGTGTGAAAGTATGTGTGTGTGTCAGTGAGTCTGTGGAGACGATAACTGACGAACGAATGGACCGATTCGAACCAAATTTGGCACAAAAATCACAATCCGTAAACACTGGAAGCCTATTGCTTTTATATGCAATCGAATGTTAAGAACCCCCCCTAAATTTTCGAATGAAATTTTGAAAAAATCGTCAAAAAATCAAAACCACTAATAAAGTTACGCAAATAGACATTTCTTGTGTAATTTTTCATTAGAAAACGATTGACATAAATTTTAGAACGCTAACATGAACCGTTCTCGAGATATTGTTCATTCTTTAAAAAAAAATTATCAAAAAGTCATATAAAAAAAAAATTCCTATTGAGAAACATGTTCACTTTTCATATGTAATACCATGCGATAAATTAGGTTACATCATTCTCGTGTAACTAGCTCATTCCATTCATGAAAAAATATACTTTTAGTAATACTTTTGTGTTTGAACGCCAATAGTCTGCTGTAAGAATCTGCTGTAAGAATAACTTATTTCTTAGTGCATAACGCTTGGCGAGATTTTGGCGACGAATTTGGCGGAATGTCGCCAACTTGGCGACTTTTTGAAATGTTGCCAAATTAACGAAAATCTCGCCAAATGGATAAAAATGACGACTAATTGTCGAAAATTTAATATCTTGGAAAGAATATTAGTATCTACTATAAGGAAAACCTACTTTTTTTTACTGTAAAAGTAGTAAATTAATTACATTATATAAGGAAAGTCATGTGTTGCCCACATCAGATTTTTTTAGTAATGGTATCGAAAATACATTTTCAGAGTATTTTGTATTTTCAGAATACTCAAAATGCATTTCTTCAGATTTCAAACTATTGTGTTTAAACCGCAGATGATCGATTCCCAAAAGGGAAGAAGGCGAATTAGTCATTGAATTTGTTTTCAACCAGGTGCTGATAAAAATGTTAATTAATGGGATGTTTAGATTCTGTGGTGAGACCTATGAAAAATATAGTTTCTGTCATAAACTTTATGTTTATATTGGAATTATACAATGAAGTTGTTTAGTAGATGGCTCCTTTTTGTATATGTGGGTAAAGAAAAGGAGCAAAAACAGAGCTTGAATTTGCATTCTTTATAGAAACAGAAGCATAGACAATCCAAGTTCTGCTATGTGAGCATTGTATATATTTTTATATAAATTGAGGATATGCAATTCAGTTAGTTATTGCACAGACATGAGAACATATGGAAGCTGCTCATAATGTAAATGTATTTAGAGAATTAATAGAATATGGCGTGCATGGTATGCAGTATTAGATGAAAGATGTTTTAAAGTGATACCTATTGATGATAATGAAAAAATATGGGGAAATGCCAATTATACAAACTAAAATGAGTGGTTATAAATGGGACTTTTGAAACCACAACGAATTTTAAAACACATCTAAAGGTAAGATTTTAGTTTTATGCTGCAGTACCTCGATTTCACGAGTATTTATGTAGGTTCCTTGGCATTTGTTCGCGATTGTGCTAAATTATGCGATAAGTTTTATTGGTAGCAAAAAATTTGCCATATTATTACTTTCCTTATATACATAATGTATAAGGAAAGTATTGTGACGGGGTCGAAAATTCGAATTCGAGTTTTCGACGGGAGAGCACGTTTCAAGTATCCCTGATCACGAATCAAACATTTTTAAAGTGATGTCTGTGTGTGTGTGTGTGTGTGTGTGAAAGTGTGTGTGTGTCAGTGAGTTTGTGGAGACGATAACTGACGAACGAATGGACCGATTCGAATGAAATTTGGTGCAGAAATCACAATCCGTAAACACTGGAAGCCTATTGTTTTTATACGCAATCGAATGTTCAGAACCCCCTTAAATTTTCGAGTGAAATTTTGAAAAAATCGTCAAAAAATTAAAAACGCTAATAAAGTTACGCAAATAGATATTTCTTATGTAATTTTTCATAAAAAACGATTGACATAAATTTTAGAACGCTAAAATGAACCGTTCTCGAGATATTGCACATTTTTCAAAAAAATTATCAAAAAGTTATGTAAAATAAGAAAAAAATATTTCCTATTGAGAAACATGTTCACTTTTCATATGTAATACCATGCGATAAATTTGGTGACATCATTCTCGTGGATCTAGCTCGTTCCATTCATGAAAAAAGATACTTCGAGTAATATTTTTGCATTTGAACGCCAATAGTCATTTATCTGCTGCAAGACTAACTTATTTCTCCGCCCATATCGCTTGGCGAGATTTTGGCGACGAATTAGGCGGAATGTCGCCAACTTGGCGACATTTTTAATTGTTGCCAAATTAACAAAAATATCGCTAAATTGATAAAAATGACGCTAAATCAATGAAAATGACGACTAATTGAAGAAAATTCAATATCTTGGAAAGAATATAAGTATCTACTATAAGAATAACATTTTATTTAACTGTAAAAGTAGTAAATTCATTGCATTATATAAGGAAAGTCATGTGTTGCCCACATCAGATTTTTATTTTTGGGTAAAGTGTTTCCTTGAAACATCTATTTCTCAGGATCTGCTACAGATAGAGCTCAGATGATGACCGTTCACTATGGATTTCCACTTTCGGTTCTTTTTCATTTCCGGTTCAAATATTATCATTTTACTTGAAATGTCTATATCTCAAAATTGGCTATTGATAGAGCTTAGATGATAACTAATAATATGGATTCCGCATTAAATTCTAGAGGAGGTAGGTTGGTTCACTGGGAATTTTTACTTCCGGTTTTTTTTACACATCTGGTTAAAAAATTTTACTTGAAACGTATATTTTTCTTATAATTGTCTATAAAGATAATGACTGTTATGGATTCAGCATCAAATTCGGAGCAGGTCGGGATTCACTAAGGATTTGCACCAACAGTTCTTTTCCACGTCCTGCTCAATCAAGATCTGTTTCAAGAAAGTTCTGAAACTTTATTAATTTGATAAGTATTTTGCATTTTATACCCTAAAACCTATATTTTGTATCGAAAATACATTTTCAATATAAATGAATGTATTTTGCCCAACTCTGATCCTGGTGCTGATAAAATTTTGGTACAATTCAGAAAATGAGAACCGGCCATTTTTGCGAAATGGCCCGCGAAAATTATTAAAATCTGAAATAAAAGACTAACTATTCTTATATGTGTTTAATAAATGCCAGTTATACGTAATTTTTGACGACGAAACGATTCTACGATAAACCGTTCTCGAGATATTTAAGGTTTTTTTTTGGAAATTTGAGGAGCGATAAGTTTCTGGATGAAAAAGAAAATGCATTGAAAGTGCAAACTAGATTTTATATCAATCAAATAAGTCATCTCATTTTGAACAATTTAATGGAGTATGAAAGATAAAAGGAATTATCCTGTAGAGAAAGTCATGTGCTGTCCACATCAGTTTATATATATATATATATACTGATTATAATAGAAGTAGACATAAGGAATATGGAATATGAATGTATGAGAAAATCGAGTGGAGTCTTACACTTAATATCACAATATCTACCTACGGTAAATTTTCGTTAATCCGGCATCCAATGGTTCGTCACGCCCGATAGTCCGGCACAGCATTCGGGTCCTTTCGTCTGTATTCGGAAATACTCGTGAGTTCGCGCCATTATGTAAATTTTTATTGATTGAAATTTACCTTATCATTTGTAATTAATTTAAATGTTTTTTTCACATACTGCACAGTCTGGGCCAACGGCCGTACCGTGCTGAAAGCACCGGTTCTCGTTAGATCACCGAAGTTGAGCAGCATCGGGCGCGGTTAGTACTTGGTGGGTGACCACCTCGGAACGCCGCGTGCTGTTGGCCATCTCGGGTGCGGTATCCCCGTGGTTTGCTCGCTAGATTTGCACGCTGCCACAAATGCCGCCGTGTTCATGCGGAGTACGATCACGTTAAACATGTGGGTCCGTAAGTCCTTCCGAGAGGTTGGTGGTAGGGGAAGGAGGGTACGGTCCCTGTGGATGCCTCCCCCACTGGGTTCCGGTCTAAATTGGGTGGCACTTCCCGGCCGTCCATACAGTTACCTTACACCTTTCTGGTAGGTCGGACGGTCTGGGTCTCAACAACAACAACATACTGCACAGTCTAATCCAGTAAAATTGCTCTACTAGCACGCCAATATTGGTCTAATATTGTACCAATATTGTATATCTTTGGCTTGGCGTTTCATTAGAAATATTTTTATGGAGAAACACTGGCCGCAAATTTGGAATTACGTTAAAAATATTTCCAATATTTGGAATATATTGGCAACTAATGCAATCTAAATATTAGGTATATGTTGGCATGTGACATATACCCAATATTTAGATATAAATTTCCTGCCAATATTGAAGTTAAGATGCACACATTTTCACATTAGCCAATATTGGGTACATATTGGCTTTCAATATTGGACCGATATTGGCTTGCTATTGGTGAATATGACACTTATTGCCCACTACTTTCTATTAAATTATCTTTTACCCCATTTTAGTTTGACATTCGATAATCTTTCAAATTCGGTAAACCGGCACAAGAAGACCGTGATTATCGACAGTTTACCGTGATTATCGACCGTGATTATCGACAGTTCTTTATTCTACTTATTTGAATATACATTGCTAATGTGTGAATAAGTTAAGCAAACTTCTCACTTAAAAAAAAAAACTATCATTGTTTTTTTTTTCTTTTAAAGAAATGAGATATACAGAAACGATGCAAAGGAGTCTTTGCAATATAACTTTTGGAGAAATATTCCTGGAAAAAAAGGAGGGACATCCCCCTACTGATGACTTATCCTACTGCCGGAACTTGATATCCCTGGTCAGTTTACCGCCTTACGCAGGAAACGATTTCTCATATCTTTTGAAAGATACATTGCACTTTTTATCCTATCATGTGGTTCCCTGTTCGCAAACCCCTTTCAACGCGTTTTACTTTACGGTTTCTAGAAAAGTCCTGACCCCAGGGCCGTAGACAGACAGGGTCAGAGTGGGCTAACTCCCCCCCCCCCCTCCCAAAAAAAAGTATACTCAGACCCCCCTGATAAAAATATTACGTTTTTAATAATGATATGAAATTTCATCCAATTTTTTTATAAATTACTTTGTTTTAAAGACTTTTTAATTTAGTTGAATGTGTGGTTATACTGGTGATCAATTTATTTATATATTATAAAAATTACGACAATAGTATTTGGATACTTTTGTATTATTGCGGGGTTCACTGTTATACATTATAGATTCAAAATCAACTGATATGTAGTTAAGAGTTAATATTAAGCGTTAACTTCTATTAACTTTTAAAAATTTTCTTCTATTAATTAACAGTTTTGCTACTAATTAATGCTTACATAAAAATCAGTTGTAATTATTATATATTAATATTGAATATATGATTTATAATATTAATATTGAGTATAGGAATTTTCGTAATCAACTCTTAGCGCACAATTATGCAATTATTTGTTACTAATTTATATGGATTGAAATATATAAATGTAATTATTAAGGTTAATAAATGTTAATAAACTATGTTTTGGGTGAGCTCCTCCTTCCAGACTGTTGAGCTTCCCCCCCCCCCTCTCCTTGAATTTCACTCCAGCCTCTCTTGAATTTCGTCTGTGTATATGGCCCTGCCTGATCCCAATAACTTTGTAAAGAATTTCTTTTTTTCCTACAGGAAATAATTCTATGAAATTTTAAAATTCGAATAATTCTGTTACAATTATGAGAATTACTAAAACTTGTTTTTTACTGAATGAAATTGTGCATAAAATTTGTAGTTATGAAATTGTGCATAAAGATGTAGATCGATTCGTTCACGGGTTATCGTACCCATATCTCACACACAGGCGGATTTAGTTCCAAAAGTGTTCGAAATGGGTTCAGGTGGTCTTAAAAAACATGCTTATCCGTCAAAATATCTAATTCGAAAATTTTGCGCCTCCATCTTTTTGACAAGCCATCCCCAGCCGCCATGATTCATAAACCCCCTTTCTTCGTAATTTTATTCCAATATTCGAACACTTGATTCCTTCTGTCATGTGTACATTCCCCCCAAAACGTTTAACCATAGTTTAACTTTCAATAATCTCGAACTAGAGTTTGGGGGGAAAGTGGATGAGAGTGTGACATCTGGTTATCGTCTGCTTACAAGTGGCTGAAGCATCTGTTGCAGGGCTTTCGAGTGCTCCCCTCTTACAGATCGAAGGCTCCTGTGTTGAGGGATTGTATAACTGTCAAATGAATATGATTTAAAACTACTGTCAGGCTTTTTTTTCTTCTTCTTTTTCTGTGCGTATTTAGAAATCAAGTTACCCAAAGGAACATATTAGTTTATCATTTGTTTTAAATTATTGTACGAGAGGTTTGCTCATGTATACTTTGTTATTTTTGTTTCAGTAACTGCACATATTTACAGTAAGTATGGTAAGTCAAGAAATGTGTTGTACTTATTTTATTTAACCATCAAAGAACATGATTAGTCTTCTTTCAGGGTACAATAAATATGTATAATAAAAAGTAAAACCTTCATAAAATAACATAAAATAAATTACATAAAAATAACAAAATAAATTACATAAAAATAACATAAAATAAATTACATAAAAATAACATAAAATAAATTACAGTAAACTTCACGTTTAGGACTGGTGTCGGATTAATAAATTTGCCGGATTATCGGAAAACACAAAATAAAAAACATACTACTAAACAGTAAAATCAAGCACACTAAAACAGACATGTTTAAAACTGTTTGGTGACGTTATGAAAACATCCATATCGGCACAATATTAAAAATATGATGTGGGCAGCACATGACTTTATCAACAGACTCAAATGCATTTTCTCTTTATTTCTTCCATTATTCATTAAATTATATGTAATTGCACAAAATAACACACGTCATTATTTGAAATTGCACTGAATTTGCACTTTGAATTCAATTTTCGTTTGATAACTGGACATATTTTGAAAGGCGGCATAGCAAAATGCGGGAGGGGGGGGGGACATAATATCTCGAGAACGTCCAGTATTAGAGTAATGGTGTTGGTCTTATTCTTTTCATCTTCAAAAATTTCTTATAAAGCATGTAATGGATACATTTAAGCATTCGTAGTCTTTTATTTTAGATTTTTGCGGGCTATTTCGCAAACAAAAGCAGATTCTTTTTCTCCGAATCGTATCAAAATCTTATCAGTACCAGTGTAACCCTCAAGGGGCTTACCTATAAAATTTTGTGAAGCTTGGTCCATTAATTTTTAAGTTAGAGTGGATACATACATTGCACACACACACACACACATACACAGCCGTCTTGCTATATATAAAAATAGTTTTTACTTTCCCTGCAATACATGGTAATGTATAGGGAAAGTATTGGAACCATGCCGAAAATCGCAACTCGAGTTTTCGACAGATCTACACGTTTCGAAATCTCTAGAATACGAAAAAACTATTTTTAGCATGACGTCTGTGTGTGTGTGTCTGTCCGAATTTCACAAAATCGGTAGATAAGTCACTTGTGGGACACCCTGGTGCCGATTAGATTTTGGTACGATTCGGAAAAAGATAACCTACCTCTTTTTGCAAAATGGCCCGCCAAAATCTAAGATAAAAAATTACGTATGCTTAAATATATTCACTAAATGCTTGTTTATTACGTAATTTTTAACAAAGAAAAGAATAAGACCAACCCCCATTACACTAGGACTAGTCGTTCTCGAGATATTTTAGTTTTTTCGTATTTTCTCTACGCCACCTTTGAAAATAAGTCCAGTTATCAAATGAGAACGAAAATTGAATTAAAAGTGAATTAAATTTAATTAAAATAAAGAGAACGTTAATATAAGACTGCAGGGAAAGTCATGTGCTGCCCACATCAGATTTTTTCGTATTTTAGACGTCCCAAAACGTGTAGATCCGTCAAAAACTCGAGTTGTGATTTTCGACATGATTTCAATACTTTCTCTATACAGTATTGTGTATTGCAGGGGAAGTAAAAAGATCAATAAATTTATAAACGGTAAAAAGTTTAGCATAGTTGTGTTTAATAATACTATTGTGGAATAGGTTTTTTTGCCTTTTTTATTACCTAGTACTGATAATAGGTATATGGAACTTCAAGTGAGAAAATAAAATAGGACAATCTGTTCTGTAGCATCATTTAATAATTTACAGTAAAATTGTTAGTATAGTACAATTGTTGTTTATTTATTTTTTGACTATTTTCATACCGGAGATGGACTAATATAATCCGCGAATACTCGAAATTTTTCGAGATTCGAGATCTCGAATATCGCACCATGATTAACAATATGTTTTGAAATATAATGTCGGGATATTCCAAAAGAAGAAATTCGAAAGTATCTAGAAATCTAGAAAAAAGTCTGCTTTCACCAAATAAAAACGTTTTAGACTACTGAAAAAAGAACAGTCTTCATCCTCATTCGAAGGAAGATTATTCAATTATCGTAGTTAAGTGCACCTAAAATAAAAATCTGCTGTAAAATAATTAAAATTTAAAATAAAAATTTTCATTCCTAAATTAATGTGGTTTTATTACACCTTTTATTTTTTAGTTTACCTTATTACTTTATTTATTAAAAATTAATAATATTTATTAAATGTAAATATATTAACAATTTGAAATAACTATTCGGGAGTGTTCGAATGTTCGAGATTCGATTAATATTCGAATTCGAGAAAATTGTTGTTCTCCCATCTCTATCTTTTACATGAAGTTATCTGAAATTTCATATTTACGTAAACTAGTGTGAATTTTCATTTCCTAATATTGAAATAAAATATTTTCTTTTCTCAGCTCTGTCCCTACAACTGTGTTATGCTTCAGCCAATTCCACCGTGACTGATCCAGCCTTTTTAAATTTGATTTTAGAAAATTCAACTCATTTCGAAAAGGAACTGAATGGTGATAGACAGAATATTACAATTAGTGATTTATCTACTTCTAATACCTTAAGTAGTTCATCTACCAACCTATATGAAGAATGTGAAACTGGCAAATGCCAAAAAGACACTAGTTTTTACCCAAGTCCAAATAGCTCATCGTCATTCAAAATACTTTGGAACCTTGTCAGTACTTCCAGTAGCCCTCTTCATCAATCAACTAGCAATAAAACGAATGATGATAATTACTTAGTATCATCTAATACAACCCCCAGCACACATTCCTTTTCACAACATTCCAATGTCCACAGCTCTAGCATATATTCCAATGATAATGAATTAGATTCAAAAATAAGCGTCGAGGATATTGACTATATGATGCATTCAGACGATGATGCAACAAACAACACAGCTTCTTTCGATACGTACTTGAAAAATAATTTTACAGCTTCAACTGAGTTCTTTAATGCGTCTACAGACGATATTTCAGCACTAGAGAATAGCACATATGATTTAGAAGAAAGAGAATACGTTGAGACATTGATGCCTAATTCTAACGCATCGGATGTCGCCAATTTGACAGAATCCTCGCCAACTACATTACCACCACAAAGCACTACTTTATCAACAGAGGATGAGTTAGATTTTACAACTTACTTTTTAAGTTCAGATGACTTAGATGAAAAAGATAAAGAAATAAATATTCACAGTTTAGATACTGAAAGGCATATCACTGAAAAGCCTCCTACAGAAATAAATCATCTGCTTAGTTCTGGATACGAGTACACCACTCCTAATGTATTTGATTCCAATACACCCACAAAACATGAAGTGCTCGAAACGAAAGATGCTCAATCCACAAATACTGTAAATTCCGATATTAGTACGCCAACTTTTCATACGATTTCAGAAACATCAACCTCTGGAGATTTAGGCTTCGTTACTGAAATTCCAAGCACTATGGGGACTGATTTAAATGCAGATTATTTTACTACTGATTTCGCTGCTGAAAATGAAGTGATCGAAAATCCAGACGAATCTAATGAAAAGCACAATGTAATGCCTACAGAAATTGGGTATATAAGTAATAGCGAAGCATCTAAAGAAACTCCCGAAACATCTAAAGAAACTCCCGAGGCATCTTCTTACACAACCCAGTTTTCACCAAGTTTAGCGATTTCTAATATTAGCTCCACGTCTGCTGAAATGTATGATTTTTCAAACTTATCTGAGGAAGAAGCATCAACATCTCAAAGTGATATGCTTTTTTATGTACAGAACTTAACTAGCAGCCATTTGTCGGTGGATTTTAGAGAAAATTCCATGGGGAGATCAAATGACTCGCCTTTGCATGATGTAACACCAACAGAAGAAATTTTATTATCTAGTTCTACAAGCACTCAAACTTTTGTTTTAGATGATAGAAACATTTCAATAAATTCACGTGATAAAAGTTTTAGCACATCTACTTCAGATAATGATTTGAATACTAATAATATGTATTTAAGTAGTACACCAATTTCTTCCACAGAAGCTACATATTCCACTAGTTCAACGGAAATTAGTGAGGATGCCATGCAAACTAATTATGATACATCATCTTCAAAATCAGAAGAACTATCAACAAGTTCTGTTGTTTTCCCATTTTTATTCCATTCTAGTGAAACAAAATCTGCATTTGAAACAAGTGTAACTAGTGAAAGTCCTCATTTCGTTATTTCAACTGAAAAGGAAGAGAATGATTTAATTGTTCCTGGAAATTCTAATAAACACTCTAACTTTGCCCAATTTGCAACTTCTGAGACACACATTCAGAATACAGAGACTACATCTACGATCTCTGCCACTGGAGATATTTTAAATGCCATCGATGCGGACGTTATCACAAACCAAGCTGCAAAATCTGAGTCTGAACCCACTAAACATACTACAGCTGAACATCACTTCTCTGATTCATATTCTGGTGTAATAGAAACTGGGTTAAAAAATGGTGCTTATTCTACGGAAAGTACAGCAGACAGAAGTATGATTACAATTTCAACTAATAGAGAAATAAATTCTGACACTATACCCGTTTTTATTACTGAACCAAGTAAAATAGATGCAACGACTTCCCCAAGAGTAGAATTAACTTCTGCAAGAGTAACAACTTCTCCAACAGTAGAAATAGTGATATCTAGAAGAGAAGAAATAACTTCTCCAAGAGTGGACATAACTTCTGAAAGAGTTACAGGTCCTCCAACAGTAGAAGTAATGGTATCTGGAAAAGAAGTAACTACTCCAAGAGAAGTAACAGCTGTTCCAAGAATAGAGGCAACAACTTATCCAGCAAGTTTCGATGAGGTGTCATCTTTGACGGTTGCAGAAACACATAGAGCGGGAAAACATATTCCATTCAGTTCAACTCTAGTGAAGACAACTACTACCACATATCCAATTATCTATAATGTGACAGTTGGAACACATACCCATCAACCTGAGTCAGAAACAACAGGAAATGGTGTTACTGTAAGTATTATTAATTTAATAATTTGTTATATTGATATAATATTGTAAATACTCACAGAATCCATTGGTAGTGTTCCCAAGACTTGGACACAATGCATTAACCAATATCTGAGTAAGGATAGCTTGCCAAATGCTGCAATTTTGCAAACCTCTTCAGTAACTGGCGAGATCAGTCATACCACCACGCAATCAGCGTTTCAAATTTAGAAATTGCACTGTTCGTGCAATGACCAAGTTCATAACCACGTTCTGTTTTGTGAACTTGACCATTGCAACCTGAACTAAATATTTGTTTTTAATTTGAAGTCTGCTGCATAGTATGACTGACTAGTTGTTAGTGGTTTGAAAATTGTAGCACATCCGACATAGTTATTTCTTATTTCGTGCTAAAGAGAGCAAGCACATTTTCCCACGGACATTGATCGTTGGAGTTGGCGGAAGTGTTCGCTTGTGGGTTATGAAATATGTAAACTAGGGGGCGCAGCGGGCTACGAGTGGGATCCCGGGTTTACTTATTT
This sequence comes from Amaurobius ferox, assembly GCA_951213105.1. Lineage (NCBI taxonomy): Eukaryota > Metazoa > Arthropoda > Arachnida > Araneae > Amaurobiidae > Amaurobius > Amaurobius ferox. Next base: position 90,828,612 of record OX578153.1, read on the forward strand.
CTTTAAAAGAAAAGAAAAAAAGTACATGGTAAAGCGTAAGGGCAACAAAATTCACTAGTCATTTATATATTTTGCCAATTACCTTAACGTTGAATCTTAACGAATCTGATTGGTGTCAGAACATAAGCGATTTTCGGGATCGCCCCCCCCACTTCTAGAGGAAAATAGTGGAAGTATTTTACGTCTATTTTTATGAAGTTTACACTTATCTTTTAGAAAATTTTACACACAACAACCTATTTCATTACCATAAGCAAATTCTGTATAGCAATGAACTGATTATGTCTAATAGCTTTTGAATTGGCTATTATCTGCTAAATAAATTTATCTTTTAGAAAATTTTACACACAACAACCTATTTCATTACCATAAGCAAATTCTGTATAGCAATGAACTGATTATGTCTAATAGCTTTTGAATTGGCTATTATCTGCTAAATAAATTTATTTTTTAGAAAATTTTACACACAACAACCTATTTCATTACCATAAGCAAATTATGTATAGCAATGAACTGATTATGTCTAATAGCTTTTGAATTGGCTATTATCTGCTAAATAAATTTATCTTTTAGAAAATTTTACACACAACAACCTATTTCATTACCATAAGCAAATTCTGTATAGCAATGAACTGATTATGTCTAATAGCTTTTGAATTGGCTATTATCTGCTAAATAAATTTATCTTTTAGAAAATTTTACACACAACAACCTATTTCATTACCATAAGCAAATTATGTATAGCAATGAACTGATTATGTCTAATAGCTTTTGAATTGGCTATTATCTGCTAAATAAATTTATCTTTTAGAAAATTTTACACACAACAACCTATTTCATTACCATAAGCAAATTATGTATAGCAATGAACTGATTATGTCTAATAGCTTTTGAATTGGCTATTATCTGCTAAATAAATTTATCTTTTAGAAAATTTTACACACAACAACCTATTTCATTACCATAAGCAAATTATGTATAGCAATGAACTGATTATGTCTAATAGCTTTTGAATTGGCTATTATCTGCTAAATAAATTTATCTTTTAGAAAATTTTACACACAACAACCTATTTCATTACCATAAGCAAATTCTGTATAGCAATGAACTGATTATGTCTAATAGCTTTTGAATTGGCTATTATCTGCTAAATAAATTTATCTTTTAGAAAATTTTACACACAACAACCTATTTCATTACCATAAGCAAATTCTGTATAGCAATGAACTGATTATGTCTAATAGCTTTTGAATTGGCTATTATCTGCTAAATAAATTTATCTTTTAGAAAATTTTACACACAACAACCTATTTCATTACCATAAGCAAATTCTGTATAGCAATGAACTGATTATGTCTAATAGCTTTTGAATTGGCTATTATCTGCTAAATAAATTTATCTTTTAGAAAATTTTACACACAACAACCTATTTCATTACCATAAGCAAATTCTGTATAGCAATGAACTGATTATGTCTAATAGCTTTTGAATTGGCTATTATCTGCTAAATAAATTTCTGTATTGATATTTTTCTGCCGGGAAAAAGCCGAGGAAAGGGGACTACTCTGTTACATAAGTAACCGCTACGAATTTAAAAGTCTATATGTGTATTTGCTTGATGTGCGTAGCACAGTAGAAAATCAAGTTATATACAGCTATGAAGTTTCGAGACAAGTCCCAGAATACCTTGGAGCGACTTTTTAAATTCTGTTTAGATTTTCAGTCACTGATATTTCCGATTAAAGAAATAAGAAAAAGAATCGTACGGCAGCCCGTGTTATGATATCCTACTTATTGAAGACTGACACACGCGAGTTTTCAGGGCCAACGGCCGTACCGTGCTGAAAACACCGGTTCTCGTTAGATCACCGAAGTGAAGCAGCATCGGGCGTGGTTAGTACTTGGTGGGTGACCACCTCGGAACGCCGCGTGCTGTTGGCCATCTCGGGTGCGGTATCCCCGTGGTTTGCGTGCTAGATTTGCACGCTGCCACAAATGCCGCCGTGTTCATGCGGAGTACGATCACGTTAAACATGTGGGTCCGTAAGTCCTTCCGAGAGGTTGGTGGTAGGGGAAGGAGGGTACGGTCCCTGTGGATGCCACCCCCACTGGGTTCCGGTCTAAATTGGGTGGCACTTCCCGGCCGTCCATACAGTTACCTTACACCTTTCTGGTAGGTCGGACGGTCTGCGTCTCAATACGCGAGTTTTCAGGGCGCTGTAGCCCAGTGGTTAGCGAGCGCGAATTGCACTCAGTAGGCCCGGGTTCGATTCCCTTCCCAGCCAAAACTGCCGCCGTGTTCACGCGGAGTACGATCACATTAAATACGTAAGTCTTCCCGAGAGGTCGGTGGTAAGGGAAGGAGGGTACGGTCCCTGTGAATGCCTCCCCCACTGTGCTCCAGTCTCAATTGGTTGGCTCTTTCCGGCCTTCCAAACAGTTACCTTACAGCTTTCTGGTAGGACGGACGGTCTGGGTCTCAACATCAACAACAACACGCGACTTTTCGGACGAACGGGATAATTGATTGGAAATAAAAAATACAAAATTCTAATTTTATCAATCTTATAACTATCTTCTTCGTATTGGATATGCATAGGCATTTGTGCAAAAATCAGGCAATTCCGATATTAATTATGTGAGTTAAAATTTTGTTCAACGGGGAATCTACACATGCGATTAAGTTTGTCTCTGTCTCTTCATATACGTTTTTAAATCCCACGCGTTATTAAAGGCGCAGGTTAGTATAGAGCAGTGGTCTCCGAAAATGGCGTTGCTAGGGGAGGGGGTAATTTGGGGGGTCATAACATAACGACCCCCAGAAACCCATCGAATTTTGCAAAAAATGATATATGGAGAAATAGAAAACAATATTTGGTTAACCCTTTCAGATTTTTTTTTTCCTAGCGACACTACTGGTCTCCAAACGTTCTTGATCGCGAACCCCTAAGACTTACTTGTTCCTCTATGGTAAATACATGCTTATTTTATTTATTTATTTTTTATTTTATTATTATTGTGTGTGTGTGCGTGCGTGTTTGTAGACGGGCATG